>OX383895.1:13394134-14644134 GCA_947532125.1 Saturnia pavonia | reverse complement strand
TTTCCGCGGGGGGAATCGTCGTTAGTTCCTGAACGGCGGTCTCGATAGTTTCGATGTGGGCAGTGTCTACGTTGTGGCAGTTTGGAGAGCACTGGCTCTCCAAGCTTGCGGCAAGGCATTCTGCTTTTTTTTTTCGAACTGACTACACTGTTAGCCTGAGGGGCCCTGTAGCCTTTACGGCTTTTACAGCTTTACCGGGCTTGGGGGTGAGCGCTTAGGGCACTCAGCCCCGAAAGCTAAGCAACATCATCCGAGGGTGCCAAAGTGGCCGAACCTCGGCTCGGACTGTTGCGCGTATGTAATTAAGTCGCGATCTGACTAATTCCCTATCCGTAATTCGATCTAAACTAACTATACATATATACATGTTTCTGCCCCCTGGGAGGAGGGAAGGAACATGTGTATGTGTATTTAGTGGTCTGAAATTTTTGTCTACTCTAACTAGGCAAAAAAGAAAAAAAAGGTCCCTTACAGAACCTACCTATGTGTACCTATGTGTGTTGTGCATGTGTGTATAATGCAGTGTCATGTATGGCTGTGAAAGCTAGTGATTGTAGAGTCACTTGTATCGCGCGAGCGGCTGCTTGTCTCAAGGGCTCCATGCCGATGGATCGGACCTAGGCTTGAGTAGCCGCAGAGGAGGGCGGTCGTGGCGGGTGTGCGGGAGCGAAGTTAACCGTACGTCCCCTGCGGAGGGAACGGTGGTTTCGCGGGCGTGGGCGCGAGCACGCATATGTTGCGGGAGCGGACGCGTAGTAATTATTAGCTTTCTCGATGTCGTCGTCGGGATCGACAAAGAGATTTCGCGGACGGCGTTTATAACGTTTGGCAACGGGGATCGAGTTGTCTGGGACGTAGTTCACGGTGGATTTTACGAGCGGGTTGGGGTGATTCGAAGCGCTATCGAAGTATCTCCTGGTGAGATATTTCACATAGGCTTCTATCGAGGGAAGCCTCATGTCCCTGTGGAGGTCCATGTTCCTAACGAAGGCTGGAGGGTCAAGCAGGCGACGGAGAAACCGATTTTGGACTCTTTGCAAGCGGACAAAGTTATGTTTGGACATATGTGCGAACGCTGCGCAGCTATATGTCAAGATCGGACGGACGCACATCTTGTATAGTGTAAGCTTATGTCTTAAGGACATTTTGCTTACCGAACTGAGCAAGGGTCGCAAGCGGGAAAGGATCCAGACGGCCCTATTCCGGACTATAGTAACGTGTGCGTTGAAGTTAAGCTTCGAGTCGAGGGTGACACCCAGATATTTAGTCTTGGTGGCCCAAGGGATATTCCTACCGAATAATGAGAGGGGTCCTACCATACGTGGTGGTTTACATGTATGCGGTTCGAACATAATTGCGGCGCTCTTTACCGGATTAATAGCTATTCGCCACGTTCGAAACCACTCCCCGAGAGTGGTTACGGCACGTTGGACTGCGCAGGCGAGATTTTTTCTGTGTCTGTTTGACGCGTATATGACTGTGTCGTCAGCGTAGAGCCCTACCTCGACCCCGGGGGGCTTCGGGAGGTCGCTGACGTACAGATTGAAAAGGCAAGGCGCCAGAATGGAACCTTGCGGGACGCCTGAGCGTATAGGGTGGGCGGTAGATATTACTCCTTCCACTCGGTAGTGAAAGGTGCGGTCGCGTAGAAAATCATGAACTAGGTGAACTAACCTATCCGGGATTTCTAGTTTATGTAGCTTGTGGACTAATCCGGCATGCCAGACCTTATCGAAGGCCTTAGCTACGTCGAAAAAGACCGCAAGCGTACGGGCGGGGGCGATACTACTTTTGGCAAAGTTGCTCGTGATGTGCTCCGGGAGGCGGTGCACTTGATGTGTACACGAGTGTCGGGCGCGAAAACCGAACTGTTCGGGAGGGTATAGATTTTTAATATCTATAACGGTTTTGAGACGGTTCAGAAGGAGCCGCTCGTAAAGTTTTCCTAGTGTGTTTAAAAGGCCGATCGGGCGATAGCTATCGGGAAGCGAAGCTTTTTTGCCGGGCTTGTGAATTCCTATAACTATAGCTTTTTTCCAGACGGCTGGAAAATAGCAGTGGGCTATGGCTACATTAAAGATGCAGACCAAAAGAGCTATGAGGTGATCGGGAAGAAGTTTAAGTACTTCATTCCTGATACCGTCGGGGCCGGGGGACTTTTTAGGCTTAAGGCCTTTAATAACAGAACAAATCTCGTCATGCGTGACCGGGGTTAACGTTTCCGTGGGGGGAATCGACGTTAGTTCCTGAACGGCGGTCTCGATAGTTTCGATGTGGGCAGTGTCTACGTTGTCGCAGTTTGGGGAGCACTGGCTCTCCAAGCTTGCGGCAAGGCATTCTGCCTTGTCGTCGCTATCGAACGCGGGTGGGAGATCGGGGCCTCTTTCGAGGGGCGGCATCAAGGCGGTAGCTTCTAACTTCAGAGAGCGGGCAAGCTTCCAGTAAGCCAGATGGGACGGCTTGAGACCCTCTAAGAGGTTATCCCACCGGTGACCTCTGTACTCTCCGATGCGAGTTCTAACCTCTCTCTGAAGTTGTCGTAACCTACGGGTGTTATCCCTCGTCGGATAAGAATCATGTGCACGTGTCGCGGCGTTCTTTTCCGTGATTAACGCTCGTAAGCCGGGGGGAGTATAAAACGGCGTTCGTTCGCCGCTTGCACCTCTCTCGAGGCCTCCCTTACGCCGGTTTGGAGGTAGTCGACCAGGGAATCGATTGCTAAGTCGGCGTCTGCTGTTGACTCTAATACGTCGGGGATCCTAGATAGGCTGGACGGGGTCGCGTTATCGGATAGGTAGCGATTTAAGATCGCGTAGTCAACTACTTTGACTTTTGGCGGACTGGGGTCGAACGGTTGCCCGAGTTGTAAGATAACCGGGCGGTGATCGGAGTCTAGTTCGTGTACGACTTCTATAAGTCGTAACCGAAGTGAGACACCTTTGAGGAGGGCTATGTCAAGTACTGTCGGTTGACAATTATCTTGAAAGTGCGTGGGCTCTAGCGGTGCTATGACGTCAAAGCCAAGCACATCGCATAGTAGGTCGAGTATAACCCCGTTAGGAGTGTTACGCGAGTTGTTGAAATGGGTGTGACCGCTATTGAGGTCGCCTGCTATTATGACGGATTGACCGAGTGAAAGTAGCGCCTCCAGATCGGACTGAAGGAGTCTTTTACTCGGGGAGAGATATGCAGAGACAAGCGTGGTTGACGGATGGCCAGTCATGCCTATTCTACAGACGGACACTTCCATATTGGTAAGTGCGGGAGGGTCTATTGGGATGCAATAGAGGGAACGCTTGTAGTAGATGAGCGTGCCGCCTCCTCGGGTGGCACGGTCATTTCTGACTATATTGTAATTTGCTATCTTAGGGTCGCGCCTACTGGGTTTTAGAAGTGTTTCTTGTACTAGAAACACGTCTATCTCCCGTTCCCTAAGAAAGGTGGATACTAAGTCCCGTTGTGGAAGGAGGTTTCGCGCGTTAAAAAAAGAGATGTTGAGGCTCCTAGGTTTAATGCGAGCCATTTCTAGTTGGTGTGTTTAAAGCTGCAGCACGAGACACACGCTGGAGCGTAGTTGTCAGCTGGGGAAAGCGTTTGATCGCTTCAATCATGCCGTACTCAGTGCCGCACTGATCGTACGCTAGCACTTCTTGGAAGTCGTGCTCGAGAAGAAGCATGGCCATATAGTCGAGGCCGAAGCGTTGACTACATAGCGGGGAGGCCTGAGCCTTGGGAGGTTGCGGGCGGGGCCTGGGGCTCCATGCTGCCTGAGGGGCTCGCATGGGCGGAGGAGGCGCGCGGGGCGCGGGGGCGGGTGCCACCGGGGCGCTGGAGGCGCCCGGGAGGCTGGGGAAAGCCTCTGGCGTGAGCAGAGGCTTTGGCTGTCCTACGGCGGGACGTACCCTCTGAGGAGGGGTGTGTCGCGTAGTGTGCATAGGGCGCGTAGGGCGCGTGGGGCGCGGGGCGCGGGGACAGCCGCGATAGTTCGCGGGGTGACCCTCGTTGCCGCATAGCACGCAGCTCGGAGGGGTAGGCGACTCCCGAGTGCGCGTGCACTCGCTCCTCGCGTGGTCCCCGAGGCACTTAACGCACCTGGGACGGAGATGGCAGTTGCGTGCCGAATGACCGTACAGCTGGCAGTTGTGACACTGCGGAGGACTGCGGTTCTTGTGTGGGGGCTCTACGGCTATTCCGGAGAGCTCACACACTTTCCTAACATTAAAAATGGCTCTGCCCTCGGGGGTCAGTTCCAAGATGACTAAGACCATGTCGAGAGGTCTGTTTTTGATTGTCCGCCGTGCATTCTGTGCACTTCGCGGACAGGGAAGGCCTTGACTAAGAGGTCAGTTTTGACCTCCTCGGGTGTGATTTCCACCGGGATGCGGCGGATTACAACCCGGAGTTGACGTTCTTCCTCCAGGGAGTACGTGAAATATTCTAGGTTGCTGTCTCGGAGCAACCTGGTAAATTGACGGTGTTCGTCCGAGGTGGAAACTTGGACGCGGATACCGTTGGCCGTGTTACTGGCCTGGGTGTAGTGGATACGGAGTTCTCTCAGTTTCTCTGAGAGTTTTGTCCAGACCGATTTGTTCTGGACTGTGACGGGGGGCGGGCGACGCGCCTTTCTGCCGGCAAAGGTACCGGCAGGCGCTGAGGGCGCTGCGGAGCGGGGGGCGTGGCTATTGAGCCCGGTTTTTTGCGCCTTTTGTGGGCGGGACTGAGTCTCCGGAGACTCGGGACGCGAACGCGGTGCCCGTTTGGCGGGCTTGTTTTTTTGAACGAGGGTGAAGCCCTCGTTGTCTGTGCGTATTGCCGTGTCCATTTCGTTGGACTCGGGTTCGGGGTCCGAGCTAGCGGGAGAGTAGCTGTCGTTTGTTGCTACAAGCGACGGTGTCTCCGCTTCGGGGACTAGTGATGAAAATTGATTTTTAATCGGTAGCGCGGAGGGCGCTGGGGTCGTGGCTTGAATTCCCGGGGAACGCGAGCGCGACGATGGCCGTTTGTACGGCGTCTGACGGTGAGCACGGGGTGCCGTTGAGCGGGAGCGCGGGACGGGCTTCTTGTTCATCGCGTTTGGCGCGGCGGAGTCGCTGGTGGGCTCGGTGCCCTGCGCGATGACGACGGCGGGTTGCTCGGCCGCGATGGCCCTATTGTATTCCGTCCAGAGCGACGGGTGGAGGCTCATTGCGAACACTTTGAAGCGTTCCAATTCAGAAGGGTTTGCCATTCCGGCGGTGGTGGTTGGGCGGGCGGGGGTGCAGTTAAACCTCCCTGCCGGTGAGGCAGGGGGGTGCGCCGAGTGAATTTAAACGGCTATCCCGAGCCGTGTAAAGGGACCTGCGGGTCACGGTGTAATGACTCGCAGGAAAAGAACCTACCGGGCCCTACGTGGAGGTCCCTATCAAGCCCGAGGCAGAGAACGCAGCCGGTATAAATACCTAGCTACGCCCAAACAGACACTCGGGGATGGATGTGTAGCAGGATCGGAAGGGTGGGAAGGAGACACTCAGGGCTTGACTATGACTCTATCAAGGGCCAAGGTTCCTGAGCCCGACCAAGTACTATCGTTTGCCTCTGAGGGAGGCAACCGAGGGGCGCTTGGGTCACGCACCCACTTGCCTTCTGTTGACACCGAGAGGTGTCCGGCAAGCGACCACTAAAGTGTGGATTTCGGCGAATAGAAACAATTGCACTTAAAAGTGCAGTTTGTGATTGTGTAGCGTACTAAAAGTACGCGACACAATGGGTGCGAGCGAGACGGCGATATGCAGGTGCGGCGCAGGTGCGATGCAGGTGTGCAGCAAAGCCGGTCGGTCGTAAAACTTCACAAAGGCGGCAGAGAGCGGTCGTAAACACGTCCGTTCCCGCCGGCGGTCGTGATCGGTCTCAGGCATTCTGCCTTATCGTCGCTATCGAACGCGGGTGGGAGATCGGGGCCCCTTTCGAGGGGCGGCATCAGGGCGGAAGCTTCTAACTTCAGAGAGCGGGCGAGGTTCCAGTAAGCCAGATGGGACGGCTTGAGACCCTCTAGGAGGTTATCCCACCGGTGACCTCTGTTTTCGCCGATGCGAGTTCTAACCTCTCTCTGAAGTCGCCGTAACCTACGGGTGTTATCCCTCGTTGGATAAGAATCGTGTGCACGTGTCGCGGCGTTCTTTTCAGTGATTAACGCTCGTAAGCCGGGGGGGAGTATAAAACGGCGTTCGTTCGCCGCTTGCACCTCTCTCGAGGCCTCCCTTACACCGGTTTGGAGGTAGTCGACCAGGGAATCGATCGCTAAGTCGGCGTCTGCTGTTGACTCTAATACGTCGGGGATCCTAGCTAAGCTGGACGGGGTTGCGTTATCGGTTAGGTAACGATTTAAGATCGCGTAGTCTTTGTAGTAGTAGCTTTGACTAGTAGCTTTGACTTTTGGCGGACTGGGGTCGAACGGTTGCCCGAGTTGTAAGATAACCGGGCGGTGATCGGAGTCCAGTTCGTGTACGACTTCTATAAGTCGTAACCGAAGTGAGACACCTTTGAGGAGGGCTATGTCAAGTACTGTCGGTTGACAGTTATCTTGAAAGTGCGTGGGCTCTAGCGGTGCTATGACGTCAAAGCCGAGCACATCGCATAGTAGGTCGAGTATAACCCCGTTAGGGGTGTTACGCGAGTTGTTGAAATGGGTGTGACCGCTATTGAGGTCGCCTGCTATTATTACGGATTGACCTAGTGAAAGTAGCGCCTCCAGATCGGACTGAAGGAGTCTTTTACTCGGGGAGAGATATGCATAGACAAGCGTGATTGACGGATGGCCAGTCATGCCTATTCTACAGATGGACACTTCCATATTGGTAAGTGCGGGGGGGTCTATTGGCATGCAATAGAGGGAACGCTTGTAGTAGATGAGCGTGCCGCCTCCTCAGGTGGCACGGTCATTTCTGACTATATTGTAATTTGCTATCTTAGGGTCGCGCCTACTGAGTTTTAGTGTTTCTTGTACTAGAAATACGTCTATCTCCCGTTCCCTAAGAAAAATGGATACTAAGTCCCGTTGTGGAAGGAGTTTTCGCGCGTTAAAAAAAGAGATGTTGAGGCTCCTAGATTTAATGCTAGCCATTTATAACCGATATCTATTTCCCGGCACGGGCCAGGCGCATTAGCGTCGCTGTCCTCAGGGGGAAACGCCTGATGGATTCGCCGGGGCCGTACTAGCGACGCACTGTTCGTATGCCAGTACTTCCTGAGGGTCATGCTCGCGGAAGAGCATGACCATGTAGTCAACGCCGCGGCGTGTGCTAACGGGCGGGGAGGCCTGAGCCTTAGAAGGCTGAGGGCGGGGAGTGGAGACCCATGCTGCTTGAGGGGCTCGCATGGCCGGAGGGGGTGCGCGGGGTGTGGGGGTGGCCGCCACCGGGGCACGGGAAGTGCCCAGGAGGCTGGGAAAGGCTTCTGGCGTGAGCAGAGGCATGGGTTGACTATTGGCAGCGGGACGTGCCCTCTGAGGAGGGGTGTGTCGCTCTTGCCTTGGGCGCGTAGGGCGCATAGGGCGCGTGGGACGCGGGGCACAGGGACAGCCGCGATAGTTCGCAGGGTGACCCGCGTTGCCGCATAGCACGCAGCTCGGAGGGGTAGACGACTCGCGAGTGCGTGTGCACTCGCTTGTCGCGTGGTCCTCGAGGCACTTAACGCACCTGGGACGTAAGTGACAGTTACGGGCCGAATGTCCGTACAGCTGGCAGTTGTGGCACTGCGGAGGGCTGCGGTTTTTGTGTGGGGGCTCTACGGCTATTCCGGAGAGCTCGCACACTTTCCTGACATTAAAGATGGCTCTGCCCTCGGGGGTCAGATCCAAGATAACTACGACCATATCTAATGGTCGGTTTTTGGATTGTCCGCCGTGCATTCTATGCACTTCGCGGACAGGGAGGGCCTTCGCTAAGAGGTCATTTTTGACCTCCTCGGGCGTGATTTCCACCGGGATGCGGCTGATTACAACGCGGAGGTGGCGCTCATCGTCTAGGGTGTATGAGTAGTAGTGTAGGTTGCTTGCTCAGAGCAACTTTGTGAACTGACGGTGTTCGTCAGAAGTGGTTACTTGTACGCGGATACCGTTGGCCGTGTTACTGGCCGAGGTATAATTAATTTTTAAGTCTCTAAGCTTGTCCGCGAGCTTAGTCCAGACCGCCTTGTTTTGGACTACTACCGGCGGTGGGCGACGCGCCTTTCTGCCGACAAAAGTACCGGCAGGCGCTGAGGGCGCTGCGGATCGGGGGGCGTGGCTGTTTAGCCCGGTTTTCTGCGCCTTTTGTGGGCGGGACTGAGTCTCCGGAGACTCGGGACGCGAACGCGATGCCCGTTTGGCGGGCTTGTTTTTTTGAACGAGGGTGAAGCCCTCGTTATCTGTGACTATCGCCGTGTCCATTTCGTTGGACTCGGGTTCGGGATCCGGACTAGCGGGCGAGTAGCTATTGTTCGTAGCTACTAGCGTCGGCGTGTCCGCTTCGGGAACTAACGACGCGAAAGAGTTCTTGATCGGCAGCGCAGAGGGCGCTGGGATCGTGGCTTGATTGCCCGGGGAACGCGAGCGCGATGACGGCCGTTTGTACGGCGTCTGACGGTGAGCGCGGGGTGCCGTTGAGCGGGAGCGCGGGACGGGCTTATTGTCCGTCGCGTGGGGCGCAGCGGGGTCGCTGGTGGCCTCGGTGGCCTGTGCGACAGCAATGGCGGGTTGCGCGGCCGCGATGGCCCTGTTGAAATCCGTCCATATCGACGGGTGTAGGCTTGTTGCGAACGCAACGAAGCTTTCCAAGTCTGGCGAGTTTGCCATTCCGGCGGCGGCGGTTGGGCGGGCGGGGGGAAGTTAAACCTCCCTGCCGGAGAGGCAGGGGGGTGCGCCGAGTGAATTTAAACGGCTATCCCGAGCCGTGCAAAGGGACCTGCGGGTCACGGTGTAATGACTCGCAGGAAAGAACCTACCGGGCCCTACGTGGAGGTCCCTATCAATCCCGAGGCAGAGAACGCAGCCGGTATAAATACCTAGCTACGCCCAAACAGACACTCGGGGATGGATGTGTAGCAGGATCGGAAGGGTGGGAAGACACTCAGGGCTTGACTATGACTCTATCAAGGGCCAAGGTTCCTGAGCCCGATCAAGTACTATCGTTTGCCTCTGAAGGAGGCAACTGAGGGGCGCTTGGGTCACACACCCACTTGCCTTCTGTTGACACCGAGAGGTTTCCGGCAAGCGACCACTAAAGTGTGGATTTCGTCGAATAGAAACAATTGCCCTTAAAAGTGCAGTTTGTGTTTGTGTAGCGTCCTGAAAGTACGCGACACAATGGGTGCGAGCGAGACGGCGATATGCAGGTGCGGCGCAGGTGCGATGCAGGTGCGCAGCAAAGCCGGTCGGTCGTAAAAGTTCACAAAGGCGGCAGAGAGCGGTCGTAAACACGTCCGTTCCCGCCGGCGGTCGTGATCGGTCTCAATAAAAAACCCTTTTTAGTAGTCCACACGAGCGGAGCCGCGCACATCTAGTCTCTTACTATAATTAAAAAGAGTAAAGAGCTAGTTCCAAGTTTTTTTTTTGTATCTCTCTTTAACTAAGTGAAGATCCTTAACTTTTAATATAGCAGATCATGTTGCAAACTGATACAGTTTTTCTTTGTGTCACACCCCAGTATGTGGAACAGGTACGAAGTATTTAGTAACAGTTTTTTCAGTTTATAGATAACAGTTACAAATAAAATAATTACTTGTTATTATAAACTGAAATTATATTGACCTTAAATGAAGAAGAAGTGCATACGGAGGTATTTAATACAATCAATACTACAACTTTTTTAATAAACATTTTTTAATTACTCATTTATAAGCTTTGTGCTTTGAAGATCAAATTAAACTCGGTTATTAGAGTAATCGGAGCAAAGTACTCGGAAGCCGGCACTAACGAAACAGCTCTGAAGACACCCGGTAAAGGGCAGAGACGGAGACGACAAAAAGCTTGATCCCGTTCATATAGCTAAGAAACGTTGTCAAGCTCACGAATGTTGTAGTATGAATGAGTTTCCGATTCTTGAAAAACAATGCTTACCTGAAGGAGAACTCCGTGTTCACTGGAAAGAAGTCATCACTGCGTAAAGTTTTGCATGAAGTCGGTTATATTTATATATTTGTTATTTATAAAAGGCGACTTATATAATTTACTAATAATAATTTTTATATATTATTTCTCACAAGTATTTTTTGTAGCAATGCCACACTAACTTTAATTCTTCATCATGACTAATGATTCAAATATTATTTTAAAGCTTATGTCCTCGCTATTGATGAAAATTGTTTAAATTTAATATTTTCATTAAAAAAATCTGTTGACGGTATTCCTCATGAATATATATTAAACTAACTTGTAGGATGCGCCATATTATTACTATTATGTGCTCGGAATCTGCATACATTTGAATACGTGTGTAATATGATTAGAGACGGTCTCACCTAAACTGAAAGGCCGGCTCGACCTGACCGTTACTCAGAGAAACACATGCCAAATGCAAATGAGGGAGGAGCAAGAAACTGTTTTGCAATATAATGGTATGATCCCAATACATATATTAAATATTAATGCGATATACACAGCAATTGTAAAAGTAATATATGTGTCCGCAAAGCCGACATCCATGTAGCCCTCAACAAGATGGACTTGACATCAGGGTTCAGAGGACATTTCAGATAATTACTCGCCACTTATAATTAAATATCTAAGCTGACGGGTTTTTCTACTACTTGCTACTTCTCAAAAAAAGGGTGGGTTAGACCCGGTTAAAGTTAAGGATTAGTTAAAAATATGTTAAATGGACAACATCTGTCTATTATAAATATGTACAAATTGATAATACACACCAAACTAATATCACAAATGTATCTGAGATTATTAGGCACAACAGGAAACATGATTACATTCTGAAAAACATTTTGCGTCTATGAAATTGCATGATAACTCCGGAACCGAAATATCTGTTCTATACAAAATATTCCTTTCCGAAGACCACATTAACTTGTGAACTTTCATTGTAAATAAACTTTTACTTGTCACTTGCGGTTAGTTTTTGATATAGAAGAAGACGGCATGATATAGTTTATTGTGTGTTATACAAAATAGCAATAAGGCACTTTAAAAAAAATCTAATCTATATAATACGCGTAGAAGGGTTTTTTTCGCCGTAAGTAGCTTCCATTCTATTTGCCTTAACCCGCACGGGCGCGACGGTGATCTTTTATAGGCCATTGATCAGAATAAACGAAAAGTATGATTTATTTCTCGAAAAAAAAAACCTTATCTGACCTCTACAAAGTGTGGGTATATTAGTTGATAGCATGGTGGTGGCATTTTCGAATGCTCGCCTTGCTAGTTACCAACCTTGCCTAGAAAATCTACCGCTGTCTATATCTATATATGTATTCCGACAGGTGCACTTGAGCCAGTTCCTTAACGTGTTACTTCTAATAGGAACACCATCATGTAAAATTGAGATTGACTATACAGTAATATAATACTTATACAGATTTTTTATCCCATGAAATGAAGGTGGAACAATACCAGTCGGACAGTGAGCACTCGTCGAACGAAAGTGATGAGGACTCCGCTCCCGAGGAATCAGGGGACGATGATAGACCTGAATCAGAGAGAGATTGACTTAATAGAATATCGTTAAATTAAGAGATTGTGTCTTAATTTATTTAACATGGAACTAGGCACGGGATTAGTTTCTTATATTTAGTGGCAATGTGTATGTTTGTACACAATTCTGCAAATGTCACGACGATAGAATTTGTTCTAATTTTCAAAGTTTAAACAACGCTCTATAGTTCGGCCGCTGAGAGAATGCGTTCTTGACGTCTGTCACAACATATTACTGTTTTAGCGTCACAAAATGGCGCCCCATCACGCCCTTTGGGGTTGCCATTTTTTTAACAATTTTAAAAGCATAAAAAAGCACTTGATTTATCTTATCAGATAGCACAAAGGTGAGTAACAGTGAAATATATATTTGGGAAACGCATCTTTCGTCATTCTGATCTTTCCGTTTGTTCTGGGTAATCTCCGAAACGGTTACACCGATTTTGACGGGACTTTGACTGGCTGTTAGCTGATGTTATAATGAATAACTCAGGCTACTTTTATTGTAGAAAAATAATTAGGGTTCCGCAAAAAAAAAAAAAAAACAAGTTTTTGTAGTCCACGCGAGCGTAGCCACAGCTAGTAAATAAAATAATTCTTCCTGTTATACAGTACGTAAAAATAGGAAGAATATGAAATCAATTATCACAAATTTAAGGAAAAGGCAGATGGAGCCTTACGAACTACAAAAGAAGGACATGCATTTCGCTGTTTCCTTGACAACCAGATACGTACGACCGTGTGAATAATATCACCAGGGTACATTGATATACAAAAAAACCCCATCAATGCCAGGGTAGTTAACATAAGTTTTACTGTTTTTACCACTTCAGTAGTGTAGTCGTTAATTCATCATCCGTTATCAAAAAACTGATTTTGTACTTGAAATGAAGAGCCCCAAGAATCTTAACATACAATTTTTTAACTAAACTTATATCTGCCATCTTAATTTTTTTCCTTATCAATGAATATTTCTTGGTTCTCTTTATTCACTTTTTTTTGTCTTTATCTTACCACACCTATGCCTAATGGTTCCGATGTCGTAAGCATTTCCAATTTTTGGCGGCCATCTTTTATGTTAGATTTTTGATTGGTACATTAAATTGTCGAGGGTTCTCTATAATTTTTACTTTGGAGATAATGGGTACACACTCGCCCGGGGGGACGAATGGTTATGTGAAACTCCTACTCACTAAACCTCTACGGTGTACCATCAGCCGCCAAAATGGGGCGAAACGGAATCGCGATAGCATTAACCGCGTCGCCCCAAGGGCTGGCCCCAACGGACCTCCGTTGCTAAAGAGAGACAGTCTGGTACAACCCTGTCTCCCAGGCGGCTGAACCAGTGCAAGTGCCCTCTCCTACAACCAATCGTCTACGCTAGACCCCCCTAGTCTCCCCTTTTTAAGAGGCGGCCTGCACTTGGCGCTTTCCATATAGTGGTCTGCTGGCGTCATTGGTATTGGCACGTAGTCCACACCGGAAGCAGAGTAGTCCCCTGTCAACCTCCGACGTACAGACAAGCCGTGTGTGGCCCACGTCCATGCATCTATAACACCGCATGGGTCCACCTTCCAGGAGGCGTACTCGCGCCGCCCTCCACCCAACTAGGAGTTGACTCGCTTCGAGAATCACCTTGGCAGCAGCAACAGGGAACGAGAGATGTATCACTCCACTGCCTCTACCATAAGGCTTAATGCCACCCGCCCTGATCTGTGCTGGCTCACAGTCTCCCTTTGCTGCCGCAGTCAACACAACTTCCTCCACCCACACAGAGTCATCCAATCCTATGACGCGGATATTGGCTGCAGCGTAATAATCACCGCAGCCGAGCGCGGCTTGCCTTAGGCTTACGCCCAGTCGCTCTCCCGAGAGGAGTGGGAGTCACTGCCACAGCAGCCGTCGGTGCCTTGGAAGGAGGCTTCTTTGCTTTGGCTTTACGGCGACGGGACACGGTGGTCCATCCTTCTTCGTTCGACGTCGTAGGAACACTATCTCCAAGCGCGGCCCACTCCATCCCCAGGGGCTCCTGAGGACTTGGAGGCCGCAGGTCCAGAAGTCTGCTTGCGGTCGGCAGCCAGAGGGGGGCGAACCACCTTGGCGGGGAGGAGTAGGTCTTCCAAGACCTCCACGCGAGCAGTAATGACCTCCCCCGTAAAGACCCGGATAGACCGCGCCATCCTCTCCATATGGACTCCTAGGGCGTCCACCAACGCCTACGGCAGAGTAGTACCCTGCACCTGATTTGGTTCCGGCAGCATTTGCGATCATGACGCAGGTGGAACCTCCCCCCGACTGCGCAACGAGGCGAGCTCTGCCTTGAGATCTTCACCTCCCGACGAAGCCTCCCTATTTCGCGCCGTAAAACGAAGGTCTTCTGCGCCACCGTGCGTGTGAGGACGGTGGAGGTCACCTCTTGTAACGCCCAAGTTGCCTCCTTCAAGGATTTAACGCATGTGCCTTTGAGGTTGCCAATTTTTGGCAACCTCGAGGATTTCGTCAATTTTCTCTTTGGCAAGAGCCCTCAGCCTCCCAGGTTCGAGGAATTCTATACCTTCGAGAACCGAAACATCAGCGCAGACTGGTTCGACAATGACCTATCCTGTGGCTGTGTGTGGAAAGTCCACTTGGGCTCCATCGAACTACCGACTGACGCTGAAGTTGCAATGCTATCCATCCAGTGTTGAACCGAAAATCGATCCAGCACAGGTTCCCTCTGTACCAAAAGGGCAAATCGGTGTTCCCTTGTTCAGAAGCCTAGGTCGTGTTTTTTGTAATCAGATACAAAACAAATAATATCAAAATAAGCTTTGTTACCTATGAAACGATTTTCCACAGAGTACTACGGATATTCCATTTTTTTCAGGAAGAACTTTTGCTGTGTAATTACACACAAGACGGCATTTTTTTATAATACTAGCTTTGCCCGCGGCTTCGCTCGCGTGTACTACAGAATTCTGTCGGTCGAGCGCACGCGCTATTGTGCTGCCTCAAAAATGCTTATAGTGGATGATCCTTAGAAGATAGATATACGCTGTCGCTGAATTTTTTGTAGGTCTTTTTAAGATCTATAAAAATGTCGTACATTAATTTGATATATCTCTTATTGTTTACTCAGCGTAAGTCGATTAATCGCCCAAAAAGAGTTTTTGTCCGAATTGATTTATCGTCACTGCTTATTTCGTATGTCACTTTATGTAACAGAATATATCCTATAACCTGGCCAGATAACATATCTTTGAATTAAAGGAAACCCCATGTAAATCAAATTAGTGGCAAATAACATAAATGGTCAAACAGACAGAGAGACGTTGCGTTTTATAATTAATACTTATATTATCGGCATGTGACGATGCACAGAATCTGTGAGAGGGCGTTGTATACTTCCGCTTGTTTTCCACTAATCACAGCGCTTTAAACTGATGACCTTGTGCTCTGCAGCGCCATCTACTAAGTTTAAGTCACAGGAGGCCGGTGGGGGCATTTAATCAGTCATAGCGTCGTTACTTCCCGAACGAGCAACACGTCTACAGACCTACGTGGTTCTGTATTCGCCGAAGTTTAAAAACCCCCTTGGGTTTTTTGTGCAAATTTGAGTTATATTTTTTGTTGTTCGTTTAAAAAAGTCAAATACAATAGAAAAAATAGTGCAAGTGACGAGTGTTTAGTACAAGTGATATGAATGTTAGTGCGCTCGCAGCGTTTTAACACCAGTGTAGCGCTGTCGCGCCCGACAGGCGACGTCCGGGGCTCGTCAAAAACATCTCAACTCGTAGTCGTTGTTCTTAAATTTTTCGGATAGCGAGGTAACGTGGAGAAGACGCGGTGAGTCTAGTTTCAATCACTAGTTTTCTTACACATGAAGACGCGGTGAGTCTAGTTTCATTTACTAGTTTACTTACCCTCACTACGGGGCGAGGATATTTTATTACAAAAAACAATGTGTAATAATTTATGCGCTTTAAAATCGGAGGGTCTCCAATACGCGTGCCATATGGCACCGGTTTAAAAGCGGCTCACTGCAGTTACTATTGAGACCTTTCCTTTACAATCGCGTCTTTTAATTAGTGAGTACATACTTTAAAAGTAATTAGAGTACCTCGGTTTTTGATCCTGAACGCTTAAAGCGTTTGGAATGATTGCATATCGGGTCTATCTTGGATATACGTTCAAGTATCCGATACTGAAAATAATACTCGGTCTCGTAGACCTGGAGTAAATTTTTTAATAAATTTAAACCTGTAATGTTTCTTCTGGTACGATGTTTTCGCCAAAACAGTATTATTATGGTAAAAGTATATTTGAGATTTCTCACCTTATTCGAAATTTCACGTAGTAGTCACAGACCTCGTGGCGCAGTGTTAGTAAGCTTTACTATTGAGCCGAGAGGTCGCGGGTTCGATCCCCGCATAAGACTTACATTTGAACATAATTATTAGTTTTCTGGGTGTTAAATACCCTATAATATATACGTGTGTACATCCAAAGCTTACAAAGTGTACATAAAATGGTCGTTTACAAATATGGGGACACACGCCCATACTTAGTAATGATATCATGCACTCATATGTGTATATCCATAGTTACTAACCACATTACAGGCAACCATACTTACATACAAATAACCATAGATAGTACAAGCGCTGTTTAGTTTGGAATTAAATGGTCGTGTAAATATGGGGATTTAACCCATATTTATTTTATTTAGTACTGAAATCTTTCACCCATATGTGCATATGTGTATATTAGTTTTTAATCATCGTACAAGTTATGCTTAACTGGCAATGAAATGGTTGCGTGTGCATATGAAGAAAAACTCCATATTTATTTTATGTACGGATTTATACACACGATATGTCACACGGTGTCACATATGGTCACAACACCTTTAAAACGGCAAGGAGCGTATCCTGAATACTTACATACAAATAACCATAGATAGTACAAGCGCTGTTTAGTTTGGAATTAAATGGTCGTGTAAATATGGGGATTTAACCCATATTTATTTTATTTAGTACTGAAATCTTTCACCCATATGTGCATATGTGTATATTAGTTTTTAATCATCGTACAAGTTATGCTTAACTGGCAATGAAATGGTTGCGTGTGCATATGAAGAAAAACTCCATATTTATTTTATGTACGGATTTATACACACGATATGTCACACGGTGTCACATATGGTCACAACACCTTTAAAACGGCAAGGAGCGTATCCTGATCGATTTGTGTGAGGATTTGCGTAAAATCCGCGCAAGTTTAAAATTTTGTTTCTTCGACAAAGAGCCAGCTATCGCTTTGCTGCTGTTGATTCCGATCAGAGTTCTCGCGTCGCGGCACCAGAATATTATACTAACATGTTTGGGAGCTCACTCCACTTCATGTCACGGGTCGTCCTGGCATGGCAGTGCCACCGGGATCGGGTCACAATGAAATAAAATGTTTCGAACAAACATTTTATAAAGCTTACACTCTTGATACTGGTGGAGTAGATAGTTGAATACAGTGGTTTGAAACTGAAAAATGTATTCTCAAACAAAGCTTATTAGGCAGTATTTTCTTCTTGGCGAAGAGAAGGGAGGGCGAGCAATGGGGTGAGACTTTCTAAAGTACCCCTTCAATCAAAGTGGGGGAAAGTTTAAATAAGACTGTCTATTTATTAAGCTTCCTTTGAACTTTGTTAAAGCTGTCGTTAAGCGTATTGGTGACAGTGGCAGACCCTACAGGCCTTCTCGTATCACGCGAATGCGCCTGCCATTCACCCCCTAAGCCCAAGCTTCTCGACTCATTCTAAAACACAGTCGAATTAAAATGGGTGTGTATAAGCGGCTTCAACCTGAATTTTACGAGGGCTGTACCCGAGCGTATCGGGAACAGTGGCAGAGCTGCAGGCCTCATAAGCCCTTCTAATTTTCACGGGAATGTCAGACACATTCCTTCGCCCTCAAGTTTTGGCCTTGTGAAACAGTCTAATAAGTTGCCATCAGCGGCTTCAATTCAAATTTTCATGAGGGCTGTCCTCGAGCGTATCCTGGACAGTGGCAGACGCTGTAGGCTCCGTAGGCCTTTCTCGAGATTATTACGAGAATGCGTTTGTTATTTACCCTCTATACTCAACCTTAAGTAACAGATACAATTAAATTAAGCAATGGCTTCAGCACAAAACTTACGAGGGCTGTCCCCGAGCGTATCATGGACAGTGGCAGACTCTGTACGTAGGCCCTTCTCAAAATTATCATGGGAATGCGTCTTGCCATTCACCCTCAGAGTTCGACTTAGTGTCAGTGTAATGAAACATCATCCAATTAATAATCGTCAATAGCTTCAAATTTTACGACAGCCATTCCGAAAGCGTATTGGGGAAAGCGGCAGACTGCTCAGACTCTGATATTTGACAAATGATAAGAATCCAAGAACGATGTGTCAAGAAAGATGGTGTGAACGATGATGTCGATGGTGTGAACGATGATGTTGACGACTGGCAGCAACTCGGAGCCCATTCATTTTACGAGCACATTTTTGTCAAGAGCATTGGCTCTTTAAGTCCGTGCTGAATCCTCTAAGTACATGATGTTCTTGAGGTTACTGACTGACAGAAACTCGAAGCTCAGTTTCTTTATGACATGTTTTTGACTAAAACATTGGCTCTTTAAGACCCTGCTGAACCAGGTCAAGGGTATACAACACTAATCACAACACTTTCATTTAGATCCCTCAATTCCGGAGGACAGAGTGGATCGTTTAGCTCAATTTATTTCATACATACTTTCACGCACCTTTTGTTACTAAGGTGGCTGGCCCGTTGTTGGCTTTGTAATCCAAAAACTTTGAGGTAGTGCTACTGTTCTGGACGACTTTCGTCTAACTGGTCATGCTCGTTACTTCAAGCCCAGGTGTGGAGTACTTGAGTTCAGGACGACTTTCATCTAACTGATGATGTTCGTTATTTCAAGCCCAAATGCAAAGTAAAGGAGTGAGTGAATGTATATTTGGGATGTATCTGTCATTCACGTAAAGTTGTTGGAAATAAGTTTAGAATTATTTTACTAGTGTCATCGTGTGACTAGTTTAAATTTAAATTATTTCTGTGTGATTACAGCTTAATAATACTAATTACATACACTTCACATAGCGTCGTTATCGCGTCACCAGGAGTTATAAACACGTCTCTCACAGATGCTGTGCATCGTCACATGCCGATAATAGTGCAAGTTTTACATAAAAATAAAACTTGTATTATTGAGCATTGACGATGCACAGCATCCATTTCAAAGCTCCTGATGAGAGACTGCTATGACTGATTAAATGCCCCCACCGGCCTCCTGTGACTTAAACTTAGTAGATGGCGCTGCAGAGCACAAGGTCATCAGTTTAAAGCGCTGTGATTAGTGGAAAACAAGCGGAAGTATACAACGCCCTCTCACAGATGCTGTGCATCGTCAATGCTCAATAATACAAGTTTTATTTTTATGTAAAACTTGCACTATTATAACTATAATTATAATAATAACTTTGTTTGTTTTTTTTTTTCATTTTTTTTCTCTTGTATTGGTTTTTGTTTCTTACACATAAATTTAATATACCATGTATTTTTATAACTAAAGAGTGATGTTAATATGAGAGGGAGGTGTGGTATCCGTAAATAACATAGATTACGTGGGTAAACCAATAAAACAGTTGTCACTGACTCAGTCTGTATTTTGTTCTCTCTTCTCAATTTATCCCTATTATCTTAATAAGTGGACCGCAGATCGGCCAAGAACACGAAACCGGTCTAAGATATAGAACACAACATGAAGCTAATATGTTTCTCACAATAATGATATAACAAGTATGACATAACTACAATGTACATTTGAAATCTGTTTGAAGCAATGATGGCTTAGTGGAAGCGTGTACAACTTTGTGTCGATGGACGCGAGTTCAAATCCCTGCAGTGAGCCTGAGCTTTCAATATTCGTAAGTATGGTCACTTATCTTCGTTATTTGAACAGGACAATAATGTTTTTTCGTTTTCTTTTTCTATTTTCTAACCATTACCGAGTGTCTTCAGAATAGTCCTCTCAGTTCCGGCTTCAGAGTACTTCACTTCGATTATCTCAGCAACAGAGTTTAATTCTGATCTTCAGATTTCTCGCTATAAGTTTGTAGATACTGTCTAATTAAATCACAATAAACAGCAACAATAAAAATATTCTATATTTATACACCATTTGCACACCTTCCATAAATTGTTTTTTTTTTGTGTTTTTTTCGTCACCTGGCGACTGATTTAGATAAAACAGATCTGAGCACCAAACACTACTAAAAGGCCACCGTTATCTCATCGTATTTCCGCTTTTTCGAATGATTCGTATAGTCAAAGCATTAGTTCTCGAGGCTTTTATTCCGTGACAACTTTTTTTCAAGACTTTATTGTTAAAACACATACAAAAATACAAAAAAGTGAATCATAAAAATGTAGCTCCGATAATTAGGTGCAACACAAGTCTTAACTACGCAGTAGGTATGAGTAATGAGTCGATCGTTTGCGAGTGAATGAATCAAACAAGGAATGCTAGAGAGTAGCCCAGTAATCTTGGTACACATGTCGCTAAAAATTGGTGTTTAAAAAAATCTGGTACCTCAAGCAAATACTAAAAACTACAAATACTTTGGGTTTAGTACTTTTTTTACGTAGTCGGTTAAAAAAAATTATCCAGCGCCCTATTACGTCTTTCGCCACGTACGAGGACTTACTTTTAGCTCCTCAGTGAACTGAGGTCCTCCTGGGGCCTTAATTGATATTGAAAGTTGATATAATTATGAACCAGCATATTTTTTTCCTAGTAGATGACCCTGATGACACCTGGTACGCGAACTAGGAAACTGGTAAGTCTATATCTCTTATTATGAACCGATGATGGCTCAGCGGTAGCGTGTACGACTTCGCGTCGATTGGCGTGAGTTCGAATCCCTGCAATGAGCCTGAGCTTTCGGTGAAGGAAAACATCGTGAGGAAACCATACCATGGTGGTAGGGCTTTTTCTGATGTCCGGCTGGCTAGCTACCACCCTCATGTTAAAAATCTGTCGCCAAGCACCAAGAGGTGTGTTCCGGCAGCTGCACTTGAGAGCCAGTCTTCTACTAGGTTTGGCGTTTTATCAGGTGAGATTGTGACCATTACGCCAAACAAACAACAATTAAAAAATATATATAAAAATGATGGATAATAGACGTAACTCTGTCATTATATTGATAGAAACTAGAAAGTATTGGCGTTAGGAGATCGAATTTCGATGACTTTGTTACATCAACATTATTTCAACTGAACTTTCAAGTTAAAGCCGAAGTTAGATGCCACTGATGCTGAGAAGCTAAGAAGTTGAAGTAAAAAATGTATCCAAACCTCGGTTTGGACTGTTGTGGCGACTGCAATTAAGTCGTGATCTAACTAATTCCATATTCGTAATTCGATCTAAACTAACTATACTTATGTACATGATTATATCCTCTGGAAGGAGGGGATGAAACAAGTGTACATGTATTTAGTAATTTGTTAATTTTATCTAGACTAACTAGCCAAAAATTAGAAAAAATAAGGTCCCTTACAGAGATTTGGCTTCAAATTTGAGCGGCACGTTGTAAGAAACTATCACTCTTAGCGCAATAACTCTTTGCCTAATAATATACATCTTTAATAATTAATAATTTGTATATTTGATTATTTTCCGACAGTGTCCCATCTGCCATGATTCAAATGATGATGTTTTTTTTTTAATTATCCTAGAGGATTTCTGTGTATATGTACGGTTTTTCCGTCATTGTTATCTTTTTTACTAAGGGATGATGATGTAGTTTTTAAGCGATGATGACTCGCTTGTCAGAATAATATCGAGAGTGTTACTAAGAGCAAGGACTCGAATTAATCAGCTGATTACATGCCGATGCTACTAGAACAACTGGCGCCCTGCGTTACAACCAACACCAACCATTGAGCACAATTAAATTCGGCTAAAAAATAATTGGGATTTCTGTACATATTTCATTGAAATTATTTGTATAATCATGTTGAATAAACAAAATTTAAGTTTGATGTGACTTCATTGTTTACTCGGATATACTCGAAAAATTTGTAATTACTGTCAGATTTTATTAACCAAACTTAAAACTAAAATTATTTCAGTATATAAAAAAGTAGAATGAAATTGGAATATCTATATTTTTTCAATGGAAATAATAGTATGAAAAAGGCAAAATAAAAAAACTTAATATTAGTGTAACGCCATTGTTTCCATAGATATATTTTAAAATTAATCTTTCCCGGCAAGTGACGATATAATTTGGTATATAAGAAGGTTGTTTGTGGCAACATTCTATTAGATGTCAAATGTCACATTGATACTTGTAAGCACAGACTACTAAGAGGATCTACGCATCAGTCGGGAAACTATATACAACTAATTACAAGAGGGTACAATTGATTTTGACATTTAGTTTTTTTTTATTTTGCCAGTCTAATTTCGGCAAAGGACCAAGATAAATTTTTGTTGTTTACCAACAACTACATTATCTCATTCACTACACTGAAACTACTTTACACGCATACATACCTACAGATGGCGCCGTTTTTCATTTAATCAACTTGTAAGTAAAATGAACTTACTTCGAGTTTTTGAAGTGAAAACTTCTGTTGACGCACCGCACACAGTTCCGTAGGTAGTAAGTTAGGCCGATCCGTCACGCTCTGAGGTGAAAGGCTCGATCGGGTGAACTCGGGACCGTCGAGTGTACCCGAGCGAGAAAGATACAGTCAGCTGCTCTTCGCTGTTGTGTCGCTGTGTTTAATATATTCAATTCATACGTAATAATAATCTTTATGAAGTTTTCACTTCTGCCGTGCGGTCTTAAGCACACACTCTTTTTTTTCATCCGTCGGATAGATTAGATGGAGCTGTTTATGAAAATCAATTTAAACGTGGAATTTACAAATCGATAAATATTACTATGAAAATTGATTGTACAAATCAATTAACAGAAAATAAAAAAAGTACTAAAACCCAAAGTATTTGTAGTTTTTAGTATTTGCTTGAGGTACCAGATTTTTTTAAACATAAATTTTTAGCGACATCTGTACCAAGATTACTGGGCTACTCTCTAGCATCCCTTGTTTGATTCATTCACTCGCAAACGATCTGGACAGTTCTGGGTTTTCGGAATGGCCTTGACTCGTCGTATTCGTTTCAACCGTCTCTCTGTCGTCAAACCGGTGTCCTTTGAGCGGCATTTTTAATTTTGGGAACTGCCAAAAGTCGCATGGGCTATGTCTGTACTGTACGGAGGCTGACGGAGTTGTTTAATATTGTGTTTCGCTAAAAACTGTTGCACAAGGTTCGATGAATGTGCTGGCGCGTTATTATGGTGGAGAAGCCAGTCGTCGCTCGCCCAAAAACGCGGCCGTTTTCTTCATTCCACGTCACGCAATCTTTTCAGAACTTTGCGGTAAAATTCTTTGTTGATTGTCTGACCTCTCGGTGCATATTCGTGATGCACGACACCTTCGAAATCGAAGAAAACAATTAACATGGACTTGACGTTGCTCCGACTCTGACGTGCTTTCTTCGGTCGTGGCTCAGATGGTAGCTTCCATTGTGAGGATTGTTGTTTCATTTCGGGGTCATAACCGTAAACCCAGGTTTCGTCACCGGTTATAATCTTCCGGAGCATATCTTCATCATCAATAACCATTTCCAAGTTGTCTTGAGCGATTTCGAATCGAAGCTTTTTCTGCTCTACCGTGAGCAAGCCCATACAAGCATCTTCAAAGGCCTTGATAGTGTTACGGATGTAACGACCTAGTGTGTTTGTTGTTGTGGCGATCTTTGGGAGAGGCCTATGTCCAGCAGTGGACGTCTTTCGGCTGAAATGATGATGATGATGATGATAAGCAGAGTCTTAAAAGATACACAGTTTAGCTAGGAATCGCATGAATATTATATTGTTAATTATTTGTAGTTGTAACAAATAACATACACTTTGGAATATGTAACAATATTAGATAAATCTACTATGATAATAGAAAATAGATATATTTCATTTCCCAAACAATACGTGTTTTTCACTTGACATCTCTAATCAAGAGTACGTGTTCTATTTATAAATAAATAAAAACAGACAATGATATGCAAAGAGATTACATTATTTTTATAGCAAAGCCTCTTTGCTTTAACAGGCCTCCTGCATCATTTCGATGGTCTCTACACAACTCTTTCTGAGTTTATAGCAAAACTTTATACAAATTCGTTGTTCCGATCTCTCCGTCATTTTCAACGATAGCAAAATCCGACGAACGCGAAATCGACAATGTACGTAAAGACACGTTGCGCTCAAAATAACAAATCTCGTCGGTTGCCATGGTAGCCGATGACTTCGTGAAGAGTCATTATTACACTCGTACATCATAAATGTCATTCGAACGTTTTAGCGCGAAGTTATGGGTACAGGTCGGATACTTTTGGGACACACCTCGTATGAAAAGAATAAAAAATCAAGGATAAAATATATTAAAGTTAAGAACAGATAGTGGAGGCGAATTTCAAGGACAAGAACTAAATAGTTACTGTAATAAAATGGTATAAAGCACGAATTTACTTGTGCATACACTCCACAGCAAAACAGAGTTGCAGAGCGTATGAACAGAACACTAATGAATAAAGTGAGAGCTCAAATCTTAGAAAGCAAACTATCTGATTAAATATACTAGCCAGATATAGTGAAATATTGACAATTAAGGCCTGACCTACTATTACTGACATTCGCCAGTCTTCAGTATTATCAACTAACCTACTAAATTCCCTTCTATCTTGATACTACTATAAAGACGTTCAACATCGGGCAAGGCAAATCTCATCATAAATATGGTGTTGTTTGCAAATATTTAGAGCAAACCAGATCAGATATTTTACCTAACGTTCATGGGACCGCACGTGACATCATCATTCAATAAATAAACTAAGGTTAAAGGTATTCTGTGGAAAGTTGTGTTTACTAGAATTTATTTTGATACTTCTGCAGCACAATATCAAGTCAATAATTAACAATTTAAAGTCACTATTTCTACAGTTAGTAATAATTTTAGAGTCACTTGTTAATAACTTACTATATTATAAAACAAAGACCTCCCGCCGCATCTGCCGGTATATCTGAACGTGATAAACTCAAAAACTACCGAACGGATTTTCATACGGTTTTTATAATGGTTCATGAGGAAGGTTTAGGTGATCTGATCTGGTTTTTTTATAACTACATAAGTTGGCATACAAACATACAGCCTATGGACTCTTGTAATACTATAGGTATCACAAGCGCGTTTGCCGAACTTGAAACTCTTACCCAGAGAAACTCTGGAAACTCTACTTACCGTAGGAATCCAACATATGGTTATTTTGTTGCGATCTTTTGTATGGTGTAGGTATTCAACCAGTTGGATTGCCCTAAGTAAAGAGAAATCTCCAAAGAAATTTCTGTGTGCCCTACCTTTCTTTGAAATTGCTTGCCTATGTAACACGTTATACCTATCCCGTGTTATGTGGATGACAATAGCTCACTACGTGTACACATATTTTGTTCCACTGGACCCTGGATTGAAGCCATTTCTCGCAGATGACAGCGTGCCCTTTGACGAAAATGACGTAAAAGTCGAAGCAGATAACAAAACTGAATCTCTAGATCTAGCTCATAAGGTTACAGAAATGTGGAGGCAACATCTAAGGAAACAGTCGTAAAAGTGATATCCGTTAAGGAGCTAAATCCGGCCATCTTCAACGGACACCTAAGGCAACTAGCATTAAGAGAATGGGAGAAAGAGGCATCAACGAGCTATCCTTCTTGACAATGCTAGGATTGTTAAGCCAATCGTTTAGCACTTTCGCTGGATTACTCCTGCCGCCTAATTTTCAGCTAAAACTCAGAGATGCTCATTTAAATACATAATCACTTTTATCGGATACATTGGGTATACACATAATTTTATTTGTTTATTTAGTTGTTACTCATGTAGGTACTATGTTAAAACTATTAATAAATAAATAACACTGTCCGTATCTCAGTGAAACATATCCATCAGAATAATGTGGAAACGTGCGTACGTTTTGATTTGTAATGTTAGTTCCACGTAAGTATTATTGTTTCAGACTACCGCGTCAAAACTAACCAAATAGAATACCTACTCAAATATAGGTTTTCAGCTCTCAGGAGGACTCAACTTTAGATTACATGCAGTCGAATTGAGACCATATTTACGTATGTTTTACAGTTAGATCACTTTATAATTAGCCTAAAAATAAAATTTTACGAAATGCATATAAATAGTTTTTGAGAAAGAAACTTTTTTTCAATCACATCACTCACTACAATCAATATGTAAGGAGAATATTCTGAAAAAAGATTTGTCGTTTTACATTATTATCTTAAATTACATAATGTTGTAAATTTATTATGATTATTATATAAACCTTTAGTTACCTATAATTTGCAAATTGCAAGTTAATCTATTATTTCAATTCTTATGTTAATTTATGAATATGTAATCTTTGTTTGTTTAATGAAAAACTACGTTCTTTTTTCATCTCATTTTGTTAATAACAATTGCATTTTTTTATGTATACTAATACATCCTCCATATGCATTTTTCTAAATGTCATTCTGAATCGAATTAGTTATCGCTCATATTTTAAGGAGCTTTATCTCGAATTAACACTATGTGAACTTGTTGACCAGTCTATAGGTACCAAAACAAAATATATATTTTCTCTGCTACAAAAATTATAGAATGTACACGCCCGTGCACAAAAGCATAACATTTCATCTATGTCATCTATATATATGTATGTTATCTAGTGAATATTTTGAAAAATGAGTGTGTTTTGAACTTAAATATTAGAGGAGGCATTAGTAGTAAGTTAGTAGTACGGCTATGAAGATAAAGTACTTCCTCAAATATCCCCGCTGGCAAAATTATCTTCTCCAATAATTTCCTCACAATTTTGGTTTCCCTTAAAAGTTCCCCAACAACAATATTTTTCCCTCAAAAGAGACAATCTGGAGTCCCTGACCTCGCTGGAATGTGATTCCCCTCCCTCTCACCTCTTCACCAAACCGCTCTCGCAATTCGTGTGAGTACAGTGTGCAATGTGCATTGACATATTAATGCATATAAATATTATATTCTACCGATAGACAAGAAAAACCATTTGTGGAACAAATTGTTTATTATAGATTAATGATTAGTCTCCGCTACGATTCAACTAGATACCGCGCTACCTAAAAACAATACCTTCCAGAATACGGCAACTTAATATCATAGTGTGTAGTGGCTATTTGAATTGAAGCTTGTCAACGTGTCAGTATTGTCGGTATGACACTGACTCGAGTACGCCGATACGGTGTAGTATTGATTTCCGCCTTTTTATTGTACGCTTACGGCATCTAGTTGAAGCGGCGTGGAAACCAATCGTTAATCTATGTGGTACACAACAGGTGGTAAGTGTTAGAACAGAATTAGAGTTCGCTGCAGCGCTAAAACATTAGTTATGTCGTATAACCAAATTACTAAAATACACAACGCGCGATCGCTTATAGAGTATGGTTTTCTCGCGTCCAAAACATCTAAAGTAAGTTGTACGGATTACAGTAAAGGTCAATCAAACAGAGAGTTCGGATCAAGAAATTTAGTACATAATCTATGGTAATATGCTTTTCGTTACCGATACGCGTCTCGATAATTTGGTTATTTTCGTTATATAATTGTTTTGTTTTTGGACATTTCTTGTTAAGTTTCCACTATTTTTATTATTGTTTTGAATTTCAGTTTAGATACAAGAGACAATGTCAGGCATGGAACCAACTATAACAAGAGTTTTAGCTCTTTTAGTGTGAAAACATTGTATTAATTTAATAATAAACATTTTCAATCAATATTGTTTTCATTCATTTTCAATCACTTATTCTTTAATTGAATCATTATACAAACATAAAGTATGTAGGTATAGTTATTAATATTTCTAGTGATTCTTGTTTTTCAAACGGTATCAGAGCTATAATATGACGTTAGCGACAACGACGCCAGGCGCAGAAAAATTCTGACCGATTAATATGTTCCTTGACCACCTTGTTTACTACAAATTTACATTCTCTTTGGTCATTAAACAAGTCTATGTGTAGTTTGCACTTAAATAGTTTCAGGGTTTCCATATTGAGTTTTCAAAATTTCCCCATTGCGGCCAAAAAAATTCGCTCACTTTTCCCCAAACAAAACAACTTAAACCATACTTAAACTTACAACCTATTCCCTTAAATTTTTATGGATTATTAGTGTCGGATACTTAAAAAGCTTGCTCTAAAGGCGCCATATTTGCTTTTTGCATGCGTTCTTCTCTGTTCTATTATTAGAAGGTGTAGGGACTAAAATTACTTGTTAGTTATGAATGCCATGTTAAAAATATTAATTATAATAACAATAATAATAAAAAAATATTAATATGTATATAATATATAAATCATACAAAAAGTATGACTGTCCGTATTGCACTGTACTCTAGCCGAGTGGTCACTTCAGCTGGAAGTGCTCCTGCCGCTTATTTCTTAACTGTCCGAGTCGCTCATTTAAGCACATAATTATTTTTTTGATAAATTGTGTATGCACATAATTGTTGTATGTTCATTTAGTTGTTGGTACCAAGTTAAGTTAAGGTTAAGTTAAGGTACCATGTAATAAATATTAATTTAAAATCATATACCATATCGCACTGCAATCCGACCAAATGATTACTTCAGCGATTCGTGCTCTTTTTAAATACAATCCAAGTGGACTATACCCGAATTGTGGATAATATTATCAGACCTTACTAGAATTCTGTAGAGTAAGCTAAACCACTGCGAATCGGACATTATTGATAAACATGGCTTACAACCGGATTCAAATTAAACTAAGGCTATTGTGGAAGCACCGGCAGCAAGTAACGTTACTCAATTGAGATCTTTTCTTGGATTTATAAATTATTAGTTCTTCTAAATTCATTCCTAAGCTATGTTCTATACTTTATCCTTTACATGTATTACTTCGTAAAAACAGTGCTTAGTCCTGGTCAAAAGAATGTGATAGGGCTTTTCAAAATATTAAAAATGCTGTAAGCCAGTAGCAAAGTTTTAGTGCATTATAATCCGCAGCTAAACAGTCAAAAGTTTGTTTTCGACCAGTATGACGTCGCGGCAAAGAAATACACTAATATGGCTGGCATTGTTTCCGCCTGTTTACGAAAAGTAAACTTAACTAGTTTTGCGGCTTTCTAGGTCCTAAAAACATGATAATATTTATTTTCCTCTAATCGATCAATAATTAATCATTTATGACCTACTTTAAAAAAGAGTCAACTATACTAATGATACTTGGTTTAGAATCGTAACTGAAGTGTCGATTCAAATATACTTGGTATCGAAAGCAAAGAATTGGTACCTCTTAGGTATCGATTCCTTTTCCGTATCCCTTCCACAGACCATCAGATGTACAGGTACAGACAGGAAACTCGATTGCGAGGAGTATAACGTTAGGATTGAGGTACGGGGGGCAGGACTGATACACTAGACAGCGCCATTTTTTAATTATACCAGTCGAAAAAATACTTATAGCTTTAGTTTCATAAGCTAGCAACATTATTAAAGGGATGTAGAGATGAGCTCACTTAAACATATATTTGTCGATAAAAAGTAAATGTGGCATGCTGTATAATCAATTAAAAGTTGACATTTATCAATAGGATATTGAATGTTCAATATTGAATCATATTAGGATAATAGGAAAATTGTATACTACAAAAAGATATGTTTTATAGTTATAATTTTGTGACTTAACTTTTATTATGTAAAAGTTATTTTTGTATTAACAATATGACATTGTTTTGCAATGATTTACGTAGTAAGCCAAAGCGTGTAGTAAGATTATTATTCTTCGTCACGTGATACTTGTATTCTTTGAAGGGACCACTACTGCTGGCCTGAATGGCTTTAAACCTTCATAACAGCTTTTGTGAGCAGAGTTTAAACAAGGGCCTTGTTAATAATTTTTAGGACCAAAATTGACGCATAAATTTATGGATATCTTACTTTAGATATAAGTATCACAGCGCATGTAAAGATATACAAGTCTTTTAAATAATCATTGGTAGCAAGAACAAAAAAGTTTGGCATTACTAGGCTTTAAATTATTGCATAACTTATATTAGTGCCATATTTTAATAAAATATACAGTATTAAAACAATAGCCACTATTTATAACTTTCATCGATATTTTCATCGAAGGTTAAACTGTTCTGTAAGTGATGCTCGGTCACCCAGATATTTTTATTTAATAACACTAGGTTTTTAGTACTTTTTTCATTAACTTTTGTCATTAATTGAATCACTTGATGTCGGTTTTTTTTATAATATTTTATAATATGTTTCCAGGTCCATTGTCTTTTTCTCAATTAATAATTTCTTTATGATACTTTTTTTTTAATAAAAAATTTAAGCTATGTAGTATCATACAATAGTATAACTTCCTCTCTATCAACTTTTAACACTTGATTCATTAAATTTAACCCGATTTATATAAGATTTGCATATCTGATTAATCATTATATTATCTTATACATGGTTAACATGTGTTAACTAATTTTGTAGTACTCACGTTTACTGACCATTAATAATAAATTGTTTACATTACCTGATATCGTGAACTCTCAGGTAACATTTTTTATTTGTACAAGATTTTTCGTGTAATAACTGCAAAAAATCAAGGGCTTAAAAAAGCCTTTGATAAACTAATTAAGGAGTCAAAGCATAAATACTATCAATATATCTATAAAAAGGTGTTTTGGAACGTCCACCAGTTCGCGCTACTACTGTGAATTCCACAAGCGACATCTCTATTCTCCTATATACCCTTGAGCCAAGCAGCCGCTCGCGCGATACAGTGACTCTATATTCACTATATAGATATCACAGACACACATAACACTGCATCATACACACATGCACGCCACATAGATAAATAGGTTCTATAAGGGACCTTTTTTCTTTTTTTACCTAGTTAGAAAAAAATTTACAGATTACTAAATACTATACTAAACTATACTAAATAATATAAAGGTTTATTATATTGCTTATAATTTTTTTAAAGTTAACATAAAATAAATATTCTCGTTTTTCTTTCCTTATCATCCAGTGCAACAATAATATCAAACCCGTTCAGTAATCGTTTGCTTAATTAGCTATGTTAATATTTTAACCGATTATAAACCAGCACGATAACCTTGATAAAACCTGATAAAATTTTGTTTAGAATCGAGCGATACTGGTAGTTCCAGAGATTAGTGTGTTAGCCGTTCAAAGAAACAAACAAAAAACAATCTCACATTATCCGCGACTATCTCACTGACCGTACCTTCCACTACCGAGTGGAAGGTACACTCTCCACACCAACCCCATATTCTCTGGTGTCCCGCAAGGCTCCATTTTGGTGCCTTGTCTGTTCAACCTGTACGTCAACGACATCCCGCGTCCCCCCAATTTCCAGATAGGTTTATACACTAACGATACTGTCGTCTATGCCACACGCCGGAACAGATTTCAACTCAGAACCCGTATCCAACGCGCCCTAACCATTTTCGGGAGATGGTTCCGTAAATGGCACATAGCTCTCAATCCCGATAAGAGTTCCGCGAAACTCTTTAATCTTGGGCATCAACGAAAGACATTCGAACCCCTCCACCTTTTCGGTATGCCAATCTCCTGAACCATCCAGACTGACCTGGGTGTCATCCTCGACAATAGACTTAACTTCAATGCACATGTCCGTATAGTCCGGAACAGGGCCGCCTGATCCTGGGCCGCTCACATCCTCTATTATGCTCTGTAAGTAAAATGTCCCTAAATTTGCATTATACAAGACATGTATCCGTTCCATCCTATTTTTTTTTATCGTTATAGGTTTAGCGTAGTGGCCTCAGTCTCACCTGATGTTAAGTGACGATGTGGCCCAAGATGATTCACGCTAAATCTAGTGGAAGACTGGCTCTCAAGTGTAGCTGCCGGAACACACCTTTTGGTGCTTGGCGACAGATTTTCAACTTGAAGGTGATAGCTAGCTAGGTGGGCATTAGAAAAAGCCCTACCACCTTGCAATGGTTTCCTCACGATGTTTTTCTTCACCGAAAGCTAAGGCTCATTGCCAGGGTTCGAACTCACGTCAATCAACGTGAAGTCGTACACGCTACCAATGAACCATCATTGCTTCATGTAGCTGCGCTGCATTCATCACATATGTCCAAGTATAACTTTAGTCAGCTGCAAAGAGTCCAAAACAGATTTTTATGTAAGCTTCGATGCCCCATGTTTCGTTCGGAACGTAGACCTCCATAGAGATATGCAACTTTCTTCAATCGTATCTTATATTAAATTCCTCGCGATATCCTACATATTTAAACACAGCGTCGAAACACCCGAACTTATTCGTGCCAGTGGTAGCCGTCCCAAATCACACCCCAGTCCCAGTCGCTCTGAAGGCAAAACACCGACCGCGGAACATTTTTACCAATCCTGATGACGATATTTTGAGGCTTCCAATGCGTACTGCACATCCGTCCCTATAAACCAAGCGTGCTCACGCCCTCGTCCGCGAAACCACCATTCCCTCTACAGGGAACGGACGGTTAACTTCGCTCCGGCACACCCGCCACGTCCCCACTCTCCTGCAACAACTCAAGCCTAGGTTCTATCCTCCGGCATGGAACCAGTGGGTCAAGCAGCCATTCGCGCGATACAATGACACTGTATTCACTTGCTATCAACATACGAGTACAGTCATTATACTGCATCCCTACATACATGCACCCCACTCATACCAAAGGTTCTTTAAGGAACCTTTTTTCCTTTTTTTTTGACTAGTTAGTGTAGACCAAAATTGACAGATCACTTAATACATATACGCATGATTCTTTCCTCCTTCCATATGAAATACATATGTATAGTTAGTTAGATCGAATAACGGATTGGGAATTAGTCAGTTCGCGTCTTATTTGCACATACGACAACAGCCCAAGCCGAGGTTCGGTCACTTTGGGACACCCTTGCCTCCAAGCTCTGTGAAGCCGGTAAAAGCAGCCTGAGGCTTCAGGGCCTGTATGGCTAACAGTATAGTCAGATCAAAAAAAAAAAAATCTAAATATATGTTATTTCATTTTTAGGGTTCCCAAATCAACAAGGAACCCCTATAGTTTCGCTGTCTATCTGTCTGTGGCTTAGCTCAGAGATTCTTAGTACTAGAAAGCTGTAATTTGGTATGGGTATACATATTAATTGCGGCGACAAAGTGGGAAACGAAAATCTTAAAAAAATATTTAGGATACCCTTCCCCCGTACACGTAAATTACACGCAATAAATAATTATTTTTTCTCGTCTATGCCATCGTGTGGTGTGTTGTTAGATAGGTTGTGTGTGAAAACTATTTTTCGATTCAAAGATCCGTTTATGAAGTATGAAGCTTTAAAGTGCTAATTTTTGTTAGATTCAAGTGTCCTCCCCCAGTTAGATAAATGTTTGTTTTTGAATATGTGAAAAAAATTCATAGTTAGTTGTACCACTGATTTAAAAAGAGAAGATACGGTCGTTCGAAGTTTCGGCCGACGCGTTTACAGTATAAAATACTTATCACCATGTCTTAGAACTACTTACTCTGAACTACGATGTGATCGGTATTTGCTGGCAAATAGACGTAACCTTATAAGAGCGTGGTATTGTATAGATTTTTTTTCAATATTTATATTTATTGTATTACATACTAGCTGATTCCCGCGACTTCATCCGCGGTGTTTATTATATTAAAAATATTCTTTATGCACATCGCTGAACGCGTAGTGCTTATAAAAATCTTAGTTTCTTAAAACTTTAATAACTTTTTAGTTAACGAAGATATCGTGTTTTTTTTCATAAGGACTAAGTGTCTAAGCAGTAAAATAAAAAAGTTTGATCAAATCTATCCAGTAGTTTTTACGTGATGCGCTCACAACGGCAAACCTCAGTCATATAGAATTACTCGTTTCATTTTCATAGTAATAAATTCGATTATTAAGAGTGTTTACAATTTTTAATATATACAGCCAGAGTGCTTGAAATTAAATGAACGAATGTAAGCGCGGATATCGTCCAATCGGTGACCGCCGATGTGTAGCTATATTCGTTATAAACAGTGTCAATTTAGTGTGTTTTTTTCTTGGTTACTTAAGTATCTTACTACCTCAAATCAGCAGTAACTTGAAAGTTCAGTTGATATAATCGATCCTCTAATACCATCTGTCAAAATGACATCAGAGTTAAGTCCGTCAATCAGTCATTATATTAAACGAATGTCAAATGTACGTTACAGTTAACTTTATCAAATTTGTTACAACAGTATATTACATACACAAGAGTGAAACAATGAGACATATTTGACTCCTTACATTTCGTATTAAACTTAATGAGTGACATTGCTCGATGTCATTCAGATACCACAGCGAGATAAACGTGTTCACTGGGCACTGACATTATGTTTATTAATAATTTTATCAGTGTTATTGTTTTAATATTTGTTGTAGTTAAATGATATGTAGATGATAAATAATGCCCAAGATATACGTATTCTTCAACAATGTCTACGTTTCGTGTACCTATAGTTACATTGGATAAACATAATAAAAACAAAAAAAATGCACGACTATAAATATTTTTATATTAAGTTAGGCGATATACTCAAATCTGTTGTTGACAATTCCACAATGCCTGAAGACCCGTCTGTATAATCAATGTGTGCTGCCCACCATGATATATGGTGCCGGGACATGGATGGACGCATGATCGCATGACGCAGATCCATGGAGCGCGCCCTGATTGGCATCAAATTACAAGATCGAGTCAAAAATGTCGAGATACGATGTCGCACTAAGGTCCGTGACGTTGGAGAGATGATCACAAAACTAAAATGGAATTAGACAGGCATATTGTCAGGCAGAATGACTAAAGCGTTGACGGATTGGTGCCCACGTATGGGTGAACAAGTAGTCGGACGCCCACCAGCTCGTTGGGTAGACGATATTGTAAAAGTCGTGGGTAAAACATGGATGAGATTAGCTCAGGATCAGGATGAGTGACGTACAAAAACAGCAGTGGGCGATTACGGGCTGAAGATGATGATAAATATTTTTATTAAATACTAAAAACTAAATACTAAAGCGCCCGCGGCTCCGCACGCTTTTATTACGCAGTAATTATTTTCATCCCGTAATTTTATTTTTAATCATTGAGTATTTTTAGTAAACACAAGGTATTTGATGGTCGGCAGTTTTGTTTCATGAAATTGTAATTTACGACTGACGCTGGTGCAACGCTACTAAGTAACATATTTCGGGCATGGAAGAAGGCGAAGGATGCATTCGGTGTATTTTCTCATAATTTTTATTGAATATATTGGGTATACACATAGTTTTAAACGTTTACTTATATAGGTACTAAGTTAAAAAAACATTAATTAATAATCATAAAAAATAAACATTGTCCGCATAGAACTGCACTCTATCCAAATAGTCACTTCAGCTAACAGTGCTCCTGCCTCTTAGTTCTCAGCTAGTTTCAAAGTTGCTCATTTAAATATAGCATAATTTTTATGGGATACTTTTTTTTCAATATCAAAAATGTTTTTGTACCCTAACTAGACTAAAAGACTGTGAATCGGGTACCAGAACAGTCAGATATTTGTGTATGAGGCCATGTAAGGTGTGTGTATATTAGACTGCGTCAGAATTTTTTTTTTAGTAAGTACATCTAATAACTTCATAAAAGGTGAGCTTGATATCTTGAAAATTGATCTGGCGCATCTGTTCCCTTTCCCATTTAAAATATATTGAAAAAAAATTTTGTTTATTTTTCAAGTAAAACGTCGAAATCTTTTTTATATTTCCTATTCGTTATCTTATAAGTTTTTTTGTCTAATGAAGAATCTTTTGTGAGGTACTTACTCAAAAAAAAAAATTACTATGGTAGCAAAGCATCATTCCTCTAGTTCGGTGCAGTAATAGACACTATACTGTTAACCTTTTTTGTTACAGTTGTAGTCAAAGTACTACGAATCTTACTCAATATGGTACCATACACAGAACTTTCAATAACTTCTGTCAAGGTAGTAGTCCCAGTACTCTCAATAAAGTTTGTTACTTGAACATTGACAGTACAATTATTCATGTTAGTTATGGTAAAAGTCCCAGTACTGTTATGCATGTTCACTACGTTAATATTAACTGTACATCCAACCATGTTCCCTATCGTAATCGTCACAGTACTGCGAATCATGTTGTTTATGTTGTAAGATACATTCTTGTTAATCAAGTTAGGTATGGTAAGAGTCACAGTGCGTTCAATTAGATCCATGTTGAAGAAAGAAAAGTTTTTATATACTGGGATTAAACACAAAACGATGCCTTTTTTCTGGAAAGCACAGAATATATCTTGAGGTAAGTTTTTCAAGAGTCGAAAATTTAATTAAATCAAAATATTCGTAAGTGTGACCACGTATCTTCGTTATTTGTACAAAGCAAAGCTTTCTCCTTTTTTTCTCGTTTATATCCTTTACCGAGTTTTTTCAGAATTGTCCTCTCAGTGGCGTCTTTGCAGTTAATCCCTTCAATAATTTCAGTAACGCGAGTTTAATTTTGATCTCCAGACTTCTCGTTATATATTCGTGGATACAGACTCACTAAATCACAATAGGCAGCAAGAATAGCCTCTTCTTTATTTATTAATTGCACACGTTCCACAAATTATATTTCACTGTTCGTCATTAGGCGTGTGAGCGTGTCTTACACATTGCGGTATTATGTATCCACAGTGAATCACATAGGTACATCTGATAGTTAGTGTCACAGAGTACATTTGTATATAGGAGAATAGAGATGGCGCTTGAGGAATTCACAATAGTAGCGCGAACTAGTGGACGTTCAAAACAACTTTCTGAGAGATGTATATATATATATCTTGATTTTTTACTATACAGTACTTATAAAATAATAATACATGAAAATAAAAAACACGTATCATTTGTTTAATCATTTATTGTAATAAGTAGAAATTCGGTAGATATTAAAATCATTATAAACCTCCAATAATCTACAGACAGCACTCAAAACATATTTATATGCAAGATTTTATAAGAATGCTTAAAATTTAGAAAAACATTTACTTCTATATGACTATTTGTGGAAATTAAAAAAGTTACAAAACCATAATTAAGAAAAAAAATGTATAAAACTGAAATCTACAGCTTTTATTTGTAGATTGCTCAAATTCAAAGAAGCTGGTAGGAATCAAACGGGAGGAATATTGTATAACTAAAAGAATGTACAAAGAGCTTGTGTAGCTCAGTATATAGTATCCTCGATAGAATTGAAACTTATTACGCAATATTATCAATTACAAGTAATAAACAATTAACACTAAGTCGTTTAAATAGAAATGATAAGAAATTTAGGCTTTTTCAAGAAAGTAGTTGCTAAAATTAGCATACATGAAAGAATATGTGCAATGGCTTATTATTACGAATTTATTACGAAATAGCACTCATGCCACTTGTTAAAAAATAAGGAATGACCGCATGTGTGAGTTAATTAGTAGTAAGTGACAAAAGTAATAAAGAAATTGCAGATAATGCACTGTATGGTGAAGGGTATTCTAAAAAAATTATAAACAACTCCTAGCATATTGCGTTTATGCAGCTATTACACGAAAAATCTTGTACAAATAAAAAAAGGTGTGTGTGCGATTCATACACGATAGAAGTGAAACTTCTTATGCGACTTCTAACGCGTTAAACGTTAAACGTTTAACGCACATTATCAGTCTCTCCTCTTTGTGTGAGCCAGAGCGAGAGAGCAAATGTCGGTATGTATGTATATTGCACACTGTTTAAATAAAATATAAAATATCTTTTAAAAATGAAGTTTGTCTTCTATCATGTGTGAATCGCACACACATCTTTTTTTTTAAACAGTGTGCAATAATCATACAATCCGACATTTGCTCTCTCTCTCTGGCTCACACAAAGAGGAGAGAACGATAAAAAAGAGGTGTGTGTGCGATTCACACACGATAGAAGTGAAACTTCATTTTAAAAGGCATTTTCTATTTTATTTAAACAGTGTGCAATATACATACACACCAACACTTACTTTCTCGCTCTGGCTCACACAAAGAGGAGAGACCGATAATGTGCGTTAAACGTTTAACGATTGGAAGTCGCATAAGAAGTTTTACTTCAAAACAGGTGTGTGTGCGATTCACACACGATAGAAGTGAAACTTCATTTTAAAAGGCATTTTCTATTTTATTTAAACAGTGTGCAATATATATACACGCCGACATTTACTCTCTCGCTCTGGCTCACACAAAGAGGAGAGACCGATAATGTGCGATGTGTTAAGCGTTAAACGTTTAACGCACATTATCGGTCTCTCCTCTTTGTGTGAGCCAGAGCGAGAGAGCAATATATTATCGGTCTCTCCTCTTTGTGTGAGCCAGAGCGAGAGAGCAAATGTCGGTGTGTATGTATATTGAACACTGTTTAAATAAAACATAAAATATCTTTTAAAATGAAGTTTCACTTCTATCGTGTGTGAATCGCACACACACCTTTATTTTTCCGGATTTTTGAAGTGAAACATCTTATGCGACTTCCAAGCGTTAAACGTTAAATGTAAAACGTTAAACGTTTAATTAACGCACATTATCGGTCTCTCCTCTTTGTGTGAGCCAGAGCTAGAGAGTAAATGTCGGCGTGTATATATATTGCACACTGTTTAAATAAAATATAAAATGCCTTTTATAATGAAGTTTCACTTCTATCGTGTGTGAATCGCACACACATCTTTTTTTATCTAAACTAATATTATAAAGAGGAAAGATTTGATCGTTTGTTTGCATTGAATAGGCTCTGAAACTACTGGACCGATTTTAAAAATTCTTTCACCATTAGAATCTTACATTACCCCTAGTGAACATAGGCGATAGAGTAAAAAGTTAGGGATCCGTATGAAAATTTATAATTTTGAATTTTTTGTTAAATACCCGTGCGAAGCCGGGGCGGTCCGCTAGTATTATCATAATTATTTTAATATTCTTGCATTGTTTATGGTGTATTTACAAATTTTATTATATGATACATAACAACAATGGTTATTATGGTGTCCTTTTTGTTTTCTATAGTAAAAAAAAACAAATCGAAAAAAGACAAGTTTTTGAGAAATCAATCTTTTTAACCATGATTTTTTGTGAATCAATTTTATTCGGAAAGAATCGCCATCCCTACTAAGAAATTGAAATAATAAAAGCAAAAACAACAAAATTTATACTTTCACATTACAATGACTTTCATGAATCTATTAGTAATTCCAGTGTGGAAAATATCTCCAGACAAAAGCGGAGGAGGTCAGTGAAATAAGACTCGTGTTATTTGTAGCATATATGTATTTGTTTATAAAACCCTTTTACCCAGTGTATAAAACCAAACGATACACATGACAAAATAGTGGCAGCGCCATATCGTATCAATATAAAAAAGTAACCATATAAATATCAGACAATATATTGTTATACCAAATGTACATTGAAAAGCGACTTCTCAGTTATGTAACTATAAGATTCACTGTTAATACGTATCACGTATTCAATTTACTTTTTTTATATATAAAACTCTGATTTTATAACTATCTACGTCATATAAAATGTGACTTTTCAGTTATGTAACGAAAGTATATTTCGTCATGTCAGTTGCACGAAAAAAATTACTCTGAAATTACGTAACAATATAGACATTGATATACATCAGATTAACGTAACGTAAGATTAAGGTAATTGGCCTGACATTACATTAACGACGTAGTTTACATCAGTATGATGCTCTAGCAATATCAGGGTGAATGACATAATTTTGAGAACATTAGACATATCATGTTGACGTCATTTATATATGAAAATGCTGTAACCCACGTATTGCTTGTGCGTGATGTCAAATTAAGGTAACGTTTTCATTGGTTCCTAATCTTTAAACTAAATACCACTTATAACTAGACGTGCATTACCGGAAAACCTTTACGTGTACATCAGCCGAGACCAAACATGGTTGTTTTTATTTTTATTATCACTGACAAATAGAAAAACTGGTTTTGAATGATGCTATATTCATTTAGCGGGTGCCTGATATTTAACGTCTAATTAGGAGCGATCTGCATTGTATATGTATTAAGTACAGTTCTTAATATGGTAACAAATCACGTTTGCTAATTTATGACCACTGTACTGTTAATCTTTACGGGTGTAGTAATAGTCAAAGTATTGCGAACCTTATTACCTATGGTACCGTACACAGAGCTGTTCACAATTCTCCCCATTGTAAGAGTCACAGTACTGTCAATCATGTTCGCTACCTTAACAAAGACAGAACATCCAGTAATGTTATTTATGGTAACAGTCACAGTACTGTTAATCATGTTCACTAGGTTAATAATAATTGTAACTCCAATCATGTTCATTATGGTTAAAGTTATAGTACTGCGCAGTATGCTCGTCAGGTCATAAGATATAGACTTGTTAACCAAGTCACTTATGGTACGAGTCACAGTCTCGTCAGTTAAATCCATCTTTAATACAAAAAAAGGCTCTTATGTACGGGATCAAACGCACATCTGGTTTCATGCAAAACTTTTCACAACGATGACTTCTTTCCGGAATACACAGCTCTCACTTAAGTAAGATTTTGAAGGGTTGGAAAATTATCAAACCTACTATTCTCGTATCCTCGCTGTTTGAAATTGACCAAGAGTTTTGGCGTTTTTTCTCGTTTCTGTCCTTTGTATGTGTTTCTACAGAATTGTCCTTTAAGCACTGGCTTTACAGTAGGTACTTCAGTTCAATTAACTCAGCAACGGAGTTCAATTTGATCTTCAGACTTCTCGCTATACGTTCGTGAATACTATCACATTAGGCAGCATCAGTTTACATATGCCTTCTTTAATATTTTTCTTTATTTATTACTTTGCACACGTTCCACAAATTGTTTTCATATTTAATCATCAGACGTCTCTTATTGATAATACAAAACTGAGTACAAAATGCTACTAAGTTAAGTATCCAAAAGAAGTCTAAAAGGTTTTCGTTTTCTCGAGACTTTTGTTTCGTGAGAATATTTTTCCAAGACTACATTGTTCAAAACGCAGTGAATCATATAAGTACGTAAAAACAAGTACCTACCTGGTAGATCTGTGTCGTTCGCGATTGAACGATTCAAATAAACCGGGTCGCAAGCAGGTCGCGATTGATTTGGTCAATACAATAAAAAGATTCGGTGTTGAATTGATCTTAACAATTATCTCTTTGGTTGTATTTGGGTCAATAAGTTTGTTTGGATCTTTGACTGGCCAATTAACGAACTATATACTGCATAACGATTGTGTAAAGGGGAACGAAAGATATAGCTATTAAAACCACATGAGAATAAAAACTTTATAAGTTTTATATTAAAGTACATGATATATTATCGGTGAATTTGGTACAACTTTGAAATTTTTGAATTATGTTAGATTTATGCTAGACCTTAAACACACCTCCACCGCGAAATATTATCCAAATTCCAATAGGCATGATGACTATAACAAAGAATCACTGATATATTAAATATTAAATAACAATATAAGTTACAAAGACTCAAAAAAATGTATTTACATTTATAATAAAAGCGAAATGAACATACGTCTGTTAAAATAAAAATATAAAATATTAGCAATCCGCCATGTTTTGTGAAACATCAATCAGACTGAATGACGTCACTGCACCGTTTTTCTATTATTTTTTTGGTTTCAAACGATTAAATTGTTAAGTTTTGTGTTTTTACAACCAATAAACCAATACATATTAGTAACTGAATAAGGATTTATTAAGACTCATAGCTTTAATTTGTCTGAAATTGGGAATGGTTCTTGAGTCAAACAAAAACGTTTATTCAGCAGAATTTCTAGTTGTCTAAACTTCCATGAAGTACCTACATGAATTATCTGTATTAAAAAAATACAATTTAGAACTCAAAACCTCATAAAAAAGAAACTATTTATTTATTAGTTGAAGGTTATATTAACAAAATGTCATTTCATTAACACCACCTACAAGCTTACTAATTGATCCTATTTATTTTAGGTACAGCTTAAACGCAATTGAAAAATGTGCGTAGTGAAAAATAAAATTTAACCTGAATATAAGGTACGAGTAGGTACATGTAGTATGTAGTCATATTAATGCCTAGTAAATAAAGAAGAAGAAGTAGTTATTTCCGTAGCATGCCACGTATTGCTTCCCAAGGCTATTATTAAGTTAGGTAAAAGAACAGTGATCTAATGTTGACAAAAAACTACCCTGTCATATCAGGATCACCAGATAGGATTTGTCAAGGTGGCTTTATTGAAATCAAATAATCTACATATTATGTTAAGGAAGGTAAACTTATTTTTTTATATTTTATTCGAACTATAAAATAAATAAAAATGTTTAAATTTTAACGTTTTATTGTCATTATGGAAATCTTAATCTATATGTTTTTTCATACAACTAGGGTGGCAAACTAGTTTACGGCTGCCTGATGGTAAGTGGCTATGTTTGTAACGTTAACGTTTGTAAGATCATACGTATTATCACAAGCGTGTAACCAAATCTCTCTTCCCCAAGGACCTCTATAAACCCTACTCACCGTAGGAACACAACACAAGGTTATTTGGCTGCTGTCTTTTATAGGTTGGAAGAATTTCAAATCTCCAAAGAAATTTCTGTACCCTTCTTCTCTTGTTATTGTTCTCTCTTATTAGTGTATCAAACCGTATGTATTCAATAAAACCAAAATACACAATATATATATAATGTTTAAATGTTTAATTTAAATCTTGTTTATAAAATAGCCATTTTTTACTGTAAAACCTGTATTTTATGCAAAAATAAGGTTTTTTAGTGAATAATAAAATATTCAAAATTAGTCATTATGCCTATTATCCAAACTCTGCATATTGTGACGGGCAACTACAGAACCCTGCATTACGCGTAGCCAGATACTCACTTGGCAATTTTTTTATATTAATATGAGATGGCGCTGCCAAGATTTTGGGTAATATTTGGTTAGGTTAGATTTCTATATTCTATACATTGATTATAAGAGCTGGTTTTATGGACAAATTATTAGCTGCTATAAGTAACACAAGTGTTAATTTAAATACCTTTCAAAGTACCTGTACTTTTTACTGCAAAGTAATTTCACACTAGAATGATTTTTGAGTCATAGTAGTGTGTATTGTGAGTTTTGTTCATGATTATTTTAGCATTTAAGCATCTTAGTTCAGCATTAACTTGATCTGTTATTGATCCTCTAACGCCAATACTTTTTACTAAAATGATATCATACTCAAGCCATTACATATTTGTTACATCAGCATATTACATAAATAGTGTGAAATATTGAGGCAAAAATAACTCACAACTGTGTCATTTCATACATAACGGATGATATTGCTCGATATCATTCAGATACCAGTGACATAAATGTGTTTAGAAGGATAAACTTGTGTGGTTTGCTAACGACCTTGTCTGATAGAACGGCTTTCACGAATCTAAGAAATTCCACGGTCATATTTCAATCAATCGATTGAACGGGTCAAACAAATCGAGTCAATTTTTAGATGGATCAGTATAGAATGGTTCAGACTGAACGAAAAACACATATCTAGTACCTGGCTCTGGGAATTACTATTCGTAATTTTACACTACGCATTTACAAGTATTTTTGATAACATTTGATTGTGTTTTTTTTATTTTGATAACATTTTATGATTGTTTTTTTATTTTGATAACAACAAGATTGTGTTGCCAGGGACTTTCAGTCGAAGGTTACGTTTTGTTTCTTGAAAAGTCTCATTTTTCCTACATAAGTTACGATTGTTGATTTTTCTTTTATCAAAATCCCTATTTATAATAGTATTCGGGATGTTATGGATATTAGATTTTCTGTCTAAATATGATACCTTAAGAGTTTAAATCGTTTTCGGTTATGGATACGGATATTAAATTATTTCAGATATTCGATACTTACGAATAATTTCAGTTAAGGATATATATATTTTTTTTAAATAGGCATGTACACTATAGCAAATAAATTCTAGGATGAAATATCGATTCACTGGATCAATTCAGTACTATGTATATATTTTAAAAATAGTTTTTTTGGCCCAACCCGGGAAAAAATTAAATTGGACCTGATCAGACCTGATCATGCATGATCAGGCCTGAAATTGGATCTGATTAGACCTGATCAGACATGTCCATGCTTGTTCAGGTCTGAAGCGTCAAATACGCTCAGACCTGATCAGATCTGCTCATGTCTGTTCATGTCTGAAGCGTTAAATACGCTCAGACCTGATCAGGTCTGAACAGATCTGATCAGATCTGTCCATGTCTGTTCATGTCTGTACATGCCTGTTCATGTCTGAAGCGTTAAATACGCTCAGACCTGATCATACCTGTCCATGTCTGATCTAGCCTAGAAAAGGATTAAAACACTCCATATATCAGCTCTGTTCAGATTTGGTATATTGATTTATGTCTGTGATTAAAAAAACATTTTATTGATAAATTTTCCATTTATTGATAATTCTCCATTTATTGCTAAATTTACAAAAGATTAATTACAACATTATTATTACATTAAATACAAAAGATTAGATAAATACATGTACCTACATACTTTAATATTTAAAAAATGTTTCTTAACATATTTGGTCGTTGACATAAATAATTGCCCACTACAATGACATGAAAAATATTTTTTATCTGATCACAATTAATTGTTATCAGATCACAAAGTTAATTGTAGAACAATTGTAGAATGAACAAAATATTTACTGTTGTCTTTAATATATTTATCAAGGATAAAATATAATAAATTATCTTCAGTCAAGAAGAATAATTTAATTGATCCATAGACTGTAGTACTGTTTTTAAATTCAATTTGTACTATTTGCTATTTAGTTTTTATAATTTGCCGGGAAAAAATGACCAGACTCGGTCATTTTTCATATCTGATCAGACCTCAAGACTCATGCCTGTTCATGCATGATCAGGTCTGATCATTTTACCCGGGAAATTATCCATTCTTCAATTAGTCGATCTCAGATCGCCATCTCTAGTACATCTATTAAAATAAAAACATAAAATATTAGCAATCCGCCATGTTTTGTGGAACACCAATCAGAGCAAATAACGTCACAGCTTTTTGCAGCAAGGTAAACATTATTTTGTTCCGTTCGAACTTCTCTTATGTTAACGTTTATCGATAATCTCTTCACAGTTTTTCAATTATTTTATGATTTTAAACTATTAAATTGCTTAAGCAAACTAATTAGTTTCGGCTGTACAGTACGCATTGCAAGCCTCAATATCGTCATCAGGAATGGTAAAAATGTTCCGCGGTCGATGTTTGGCCTTCGGAACATCTGGGACTTGGGTGTAGTTTGCGGCGGCTACCACTGGCACTAATGAGTATGGGAGATTCGACGCTGTGTTGAAATATGTAGGGTATCGCATAGAATTTAATATATGATTCGATCGAAGGAAGTTCCATATCTCTATGGAGGTCTACGTTCCGAACGAACCATGGGACATCGACAAGCTTACGTAAAAATCTGTTTTGGACTCTTTGGAGCTGACTGAAGTTATACTTGGTCATATGTGATGAATGCAGCGCAGCTACATGTGGTAGCGTGTACGACTTCACGTCTATTGACTTGAGTTCGAATCCTGGCAATGAGCCTTAGCTTTCGGTGAAGGAAAACATCGTGAGGAAACCATTGCAAGACCAATGGCTAAATACCAATGCTACCACCTTCAATTTGAAAATCTGTCGCCAAGCACCAAAAGGTGTGTTCCGGCAGCTGCACTTGAGAGCTGCAGTCTTCCACTAGATTTAGCGTGATATCATCTTGGGCCACATCAGGTGAGATTGAGGCCACTACGCTAAATCTATAACGATAAAAAAATTGTTCGGATGGACTGGATACATGTCTTGTATAATGTAAGCTTAGGGACATTTTGTTTGCAGAGCATAATAGAGGATGCAAGCGGCCCTGTTCCGGACTATACGGACATGTGCATTGAAGTTAAGTCTATTGTCGAAGGTGACACCCACATATTTAGTCTGGGTGGTTCAGGAGATTGGGATACCGAAAAGGTGGAGGGGTTCGAGTGGCTTTCGTTGATGCTCAGGATTAAAGAAAATCGCGGAACTCTTATCGGAATTGAGAGCTATGCGCCGTTTACGGAACCATCTCCCGAGAATAGTTATGGCGCGTTGGATACGGGCTCCGAGTTGAACTCTGTTCATGCGTGTGGCGTAGACGACTGTATCGTTAGTGTATACACCTATCTGGACATTGGGAGGTCGCGGGATATCGCTGACGTACAAACTGAACAGACAAAGCGCCAAAATGGAGCCTTGCGGGACACCTGAGCATATGGGGTGGGGTGGGGAGAGTGCACCTTCCGCTACCGGATAGTCGCGGATAATGTGAACTAACCTATCTGGGACGTCTAGTTGGGTTTATCACATGTAAAAAGACTGCAAGCGTACGACGCGGGTTGTATAATTCACTAAAAGTAAACGTGATGTACTTCGTGTGGTGGTATACTTGATGAGTGCAAGTGTTTGGCGCGAAAACGAACTGCTCAGGTTGGTATAACTTTTTATCGTTAATAACAGTCTTGATACGGTTCGGAGGGAGCCACTCGTAAAGTTTCACTAGCGTGTTTAGGAGACTGATCGGGACTATATTTATGTACTAATATTATTATAAAGCCCAAGAGATTGTTTTTTGTTTGTTTCTTTGAACGGCTAACATACTAATCTCTGGAATTGCCCGTATCGCACGATTCCACCTATCACGTAATTTTGTAGTATTACTGTACAGGTTTTATCAAGGTTATCGTGCTGGTTTATAATCGGTTAAAATATTAACATAGCTAATTAAGGAAACGATTACTGAACGGGTTTGGTATTATTGTTGCGCTAGACGATAAGGAAAGAATAAGGACAATTATTTTGCGTTTACTTAAAAAAAATCAATAAATAATGTAATAAACTTGTATATACTTTCATCCCGTGATCTTGTTCGGTATATATATAAGGACACCACGAAGCAAAAAGATAGTACATTTAAACTTTTATGTTCTCATTTGAAAAAGAATATTGCAAAAGAATTTGTTAGTTAACCTTTTTGGAAAATTGACAATTTTTTTGAAAGGTTTTATTTTTATAATAGCATATTTTTTCAATTATTTTGATTGATATTTCTATAATAAAATTATTTAATGTGTTATATTGGAGAATAACTAACTAATTCTATGGCGGAAAATATAAAATAAAAACCAATTTGTATATCGCAACATCTTTTATTTTTGTATTCTTATTATTACATATTATATTACAGCTTATTATAAACGTCAGACATTCGACTCACGCGCACAATTATCTTGAACCCCATACATACAGCAATGTATTTATAAAAACTAAGAGACGGGTGATCCGACCTCGAATGCATAGCAACGTATCTATGAAGTGTCTTTGATCAACATAACTTCTATTTATTCTCGAAAGTTCTTTATAAAATTATGTTTTAAAAGAGCATGTTCACATTAGGAATGAGACATATTAATCTGAACACTTTAAAAGAACAGGTATTTACATGTAATAGTTTGGAAACATTATCTGTAAACTGATAAAGTTGTTACTAAATACTTACTCTTCCACATACTGGTGTGTGATAGAAAAGTATTTTTTTCACTCTGAAACACATTATATTTCTCCATTCAAGCGCAACAATATTTACTTTGTTAGAAAGAGACAAACAAATATGACTTGGAACATTGCTCTTTCCTTTTTAGGCTTCACATTTTTTATGTAACAGGTTGTTATTTTGGAACAAGTTACTTGAAGTGTTATTTCTCTGGAACAGGTCACGACCTGTGCACTTTTTTTCTAAACTGCCCATAGTGTGTTAGCCACCTAAGGGCTTTGACAACATTCCCGAGCTTCTAGTGCACATACATAGCTTTATTACATAGACAATTTTCATAGGAGTTGATTAGTATGTGGAAAAAATAAGACAGAACACTTCTTTTTTTATATCGTCCAGTGAAACGGTTACTAAATTAATATTTAGTAATATTATTGATAAAATTATACTATGCCCTATATTCCACGACATAACCAACTTCTATATCAATCTTCATTCATTAAAATCTGTCCATGCGTTTGAGTAATTGATTGATGAACATTCAAACAAACATACATTCAGTTTTAACATATTTAGATACTGTTTTGAGGATGGTCAATCACAAATAATCATCTAGATCACTTAGTATTGGACGACTACCAATAATAACTCTGTAATTATGTTCAATGACTATTCACTTTCTTCTTTCTCCATAATACAATAAAGTACTTTTATATTATAATCTATATTAATATATAAATATATTATAAAGCCCAAGAAGGGTTTGTTTGTTCGAACGCATCAACATTATCTATTAAAAATATATGTCACAATTTTTTGGGTACTTCTTTTTCTACCTAACTTGACAGCTAGTCCTCTTTATTGAGGACCATTACTGCCATTATCGAGTGAATATAGTTTCCAGTCTTATGACGATTTCAGAATCCTAACAAGAAAGTGGTTACCTTGTTAGAACTTTCTAGGGAGTTTTTGTGGCATCTCAGAATTCATGATCCATGTTATTATTTCCAATTCAACAGTAACTATAAACGTCAAGCAATCTGGCAAGCTGTAGACAAGTACGGGAAGTAGATCAAAGATAGGGCAAAACTGGTGCATTGAAGAATAAATTTAACACTGGTGAAACCGTGCGGCACAGCTAGTTTTTTTTATATATTAACGCCATTTTTCTAATCTTCAAATATTAACAAGATGGCGGCTCCCTTGTTTAAACTGTCCAGGGAGCTTTTGTAGTGACTTAAAATGCATGTTCATTATTTATATCTACTGTCATTTGTACACAATAACCAAACTATCAGACAAAATGCCATCATATTTTTTTATTGATTATGGCCACAAGATACAAGTCCTTTAAGCCTATTCGTAGTCTTTCCTAATCTTCAATACGAATTCAAACAAGATGGTGGCTTCTTTATTAGAACTATCTATACAGAAGTTTTTGTGGCAACTCAATATGCATGTTTTCAGTCTATATTTATAATTCTCTTCACGTATGCACAATAAACAAACTACATTGCGCAAAACGCCAACAATATTACATAATATAGGGTCAAAAACACGTAAGTTAATGAAATAAAATATAAACCAAAACATAGCAGTTCAAGATCCCGCCAAAACACTCCAAGACATTATATTTTCCTAATATTGCCACAAACAAAAAACCGGGCCACAACACTGTCAAACTCAATCTTGAGGTGAAATAAGCTTTAATGTACATACAAATGTAGACGTTTGAAAAGAAAACAAGTCGACTTACGAGGTCAGATGCACTCAAATTCAATACGAAACTTAAAACTACGCTTTCTTCGGTGGTGGCCTGAAAACGCCGACAACAACAGCGTGATCTCTCTCATATGGCTCCAGAGTGAGTTGCTCCTGAGGCTTCAGTTTATCCGCTTGCAACTTCTTAACTTCAGCTGCGAACACTGCTTCAGGCTGTGCTGTTGAGTCTATACACGACGCCTAGCGGAAAACGAATAACTATTAATAATAATGTATTTATTTTTGTTAGTTTTAATAAAAACTTGTTATATATACTCAGTGAGAGAGTTCAATTTGTTTCAACATGAAATATTTAGATGTTTTTTATCATCACGGTTTCTAAATGGTTATATTTTAATGTTTGTTTGAAGAAGCTAATCTCTGCAACTACCAGTCAGATTTGTATTTTATAGCCTATTTATTGAGCAAGGTTTATAAGAACATAGGTGAGGAACAGCACGCTACGACTCTAAGAAACGGAGCAGTAAAATTACTGATAAACTGTAAACTTAATTATTACATTTTTTTGTATTTAAAGACAGGCTACAAATGAAGTAATTTGATATAATAGCCTATCAATCCACCTATCAACTTTTAATCAATATAATTAGACGTACCTTTATAGATATGACAAAGTGACCGCCATTTTTAAGGAAATGCTGTGCGTTCAGGCTCACTATTCGAGCTTGGTCCGGTTGAGCGACATCCGCGAAGATTGTGTCGACCATGCCAACGAGCATTCTACATTAAAAACAAGTTATTTATTCTCTAGATGATGGCTCAGAAGAAGAGTCTTCAGACGTCGTCAATCGAATTACTGTTGGGAGCTAATTGAGAAGAGAGGTATATTCATAGCTATCGTACTACTCAAGCAGAATGCAAAAGTATAATAGGCATAGCGCACAAAGAACGGGGCATCCTCGCTTCAGCCGTGGACTAGTAACATTTAAGTTTAAGTTGTTTGATAGTGAAGACCTCAGTTAATATGGCGATTACAACAAACACTGTTCCTAAGTGACATCACTCTGCCTGTCTCCAAGCTCATTCTAATATAATGATTATATAATCACTCTCATCAACAAGCAACAAAAAGATGTATTCACCTGTATTTGAGCGGATGCCTGGCATCTTCTATAATTGGTATAATATTCGTCCTCTTCTTGGCGACATTTATGAGATCTCTGCCGGACCTGTGTGAGAACTCCACCGCGTACACGAGACCTTCCTGTAAAATATACTACTTGTTACAATTCAAGACATAACAGTTATGGAAATTTATTTTGACTGAAATTGTCAGAATAGTGGGTAGTGAATGCATAGTCTTCACGATTAGGTCTGTTTACGTAGTTTATTCATCATAAAATATTTTATATCCTACTAGCAGTGTCTCACGGCTTCACCTATGTTGAAATTATTTAACCAACTCTACCGCGCCGCCGCCAACGCCTATCGTTCATCTCTCTTCCCGTACTTGCCTACAGCCTGCCACATTGCTTAACGTTTATTGTTACAGCTCCGCTCCTTAGAGTCGTAGCGTGAAGTTGTATAGCCTATAATATTCCTCAATAAATACAGTATAAAATGCACATCTAATTTTTCAAATCTTATTGGTAGTTTTAGAGATTAGGGCGTTCAAACAAACAATAACTTGAGCTTTATAATATTAGTATAGATAGATAAATACCGGGGGCGGCGCCAAAGGTTTTTAAAAATTAAATAGAAGTGATTCTTAAGAAGGTTTACTACAGAATAAATAAGGTCTTACAATCGTCTTATAAATAACCTCTTATACTGTAAATACCAGGTGGCTGTTTATAACCCAATAACGAATACATGTCACACATCCTCTAGTCTAGACACCAGTTAGTTATCGCCAATCATAGTCATAACATGCGAGTAAATATACAATGTCAGGTCTTTTACATATGTCCTGATCAATAGTCGTAATAAGGGAGTGACGGTAGACTGTATAACTAGATTATAAAGATATTGCCTACAAAAAGAGAGAATATTATTACATGGGCCATTTATCCCACATAAGACAAAATACTCACAGGTCCAACTACATCAGAGACGTGGCTGACTGTAGTTCCACTGGCAGCTCCAAGGTACAACACCCTGGAACCTGGAGGCATGTGTATAGCGTCCACTCCTCCCATTATGGCAGCAGCAAGCTTCGATCGGAACGGGTTCCAGACCCTGTATTCAACCTTTTCACCATCGGTCTGGAAAAGAAAATATGATTATATTCTGTTGTTGTGAAAGAATGTCTGGTATTTTGAAATGCAGAGCTTTCATTCAGTAGTGGGTGTGTGGTTATAGTCTTCAAGAATAGGTCGAGATTAGAGGGACCACGTTCATCATTTAAAGTTTCCTAGATATCCATCAACATAAAATTTTGTATTAAAGTGCATTTTCAATTTCCATGGGGCAAAATTATTTCATGTGTTTTTAAAATAGTTATGTTACTAATCATAACACTGTAAACATGTTTTTCTGTAAAACATTGAACCCACCAAAGTTAAGGCTGACTAAAACAGACAAAATCTCATCTCACATGTGTCAACCAAAGTGTTCTTTTTTTAAGTTGTTCACCATATATACATTTTAAAAAATACCTTAATATTAAGAAGAAAATATGCAAGGCCTTTTTAGGTAATCACAACATGCACTTTCTACACAAAAAAATAATTGAATATGATACTAAGAGATACTCTAGTTAAAGCAAATTATTAGAAATTATCTTAAATAACAAAAAAAGGATCAAGACAAAAATAAACAACTGTCGAATATCTGGTAATAACAATTAACACTTGTTAGTCAAAAGGGACATATAGTGTATTGTTAATTAAACCTATTATTTTTATTTTTTAATAGTTATAATTTTTGTTTAATTATTTCTTATGACATTATTATTATTTAATTATTTGTTATTTTTCTATGAAAAGTTTATTTTATATTAATGTAATTTAGTTGAACTTGGATGATTATTTAATTATCTTTACTAGTGTTATGCATGTATATTTTTATATTATTTTTCTTTTTTGTTATTTACAATGTACCTTGTGATTGCCTTAAAAGACCTAGTGTATTTTGATCTTCAAATGTAATTCGGTTTTGTATGTAAGTACATTAAGTAAGCGGGCCACTGGTGGTCCTAATAAAAATAAATAGTTTTAACTTGTCGACTCCCTGCAGTATATATAATATTGTAATAAAAACAATTCCGTAACTTAGTTGTACAAATTCTTTGATTGCTGAAATTTCAACAATTCAAAAATGTACAGACAGATTATACAAACCTCTACCGAGATCCTCTTCTCTCCATAGACTTCTGATCCCGGCACAAGATTCTTCGTAACTAAAGCGTCTTCCTTCCCACGAGCTATGAATACGCCGGGATGTCTAAAACCACATGATTATTTAAATAATACATTCTAAGACATTCATCTTCCAGACAGTACTCGGAAATAGAATGATCAGAAATATATAAATTTCTTCAAGTTTTCGCATTCAGAAGAACGAAAGTTATATTTTTATAACATCATTTCAGTATATTAATCTATACTAATACTAGCTGTGCCCGCGGCTCCACTCGCGTGGACTACAGAATGCTGTCGGTCTAGCGCACGTGCAAATTATGTTGCCCCAAAAAAGCTTAATAACCTTAATCCTTGACTTTATTGTAGGTCTTTTTAAGATCTCAAATTATGTTGTATATTTATTTAACATAACTTGTATAGTTTACTTACTCGGAGTAAGCCATTTAATCGCCCCAAAAGCGTCTTTTTCCTAATTGATTCACGATTATCGTCACTGCTTATTTCGTACGTTACGTCGATCTGAATTTGAATCTTACCATAATCTTTTAGTGAGGAAAACCTCTTGGCACATCCATATAGATAATAAATAAATTAAGATATGCTTGGCTATTTTTAAAGTTCAAAACCTGTATCCAAGCATGTTATCTAAAATGTGATCCAGCATCTGTAAAAACATTTTCATATCTGCAGGTTCAAATAACTGCACAGATCTATTCTAATACAAGCTCTCAGTGTTCACCTGTACAAGCTACCTGTAGCCCTCTTCAATACACAGTAGCATATATGGCCAGAATTTGGTCAGTGATAAAATGATACAAAAAAGAATGTTATTTACAAATGTCTTCTTTGAAAGCTACCAATATGAAGTTGAAAATCTCTCTATATAACAATGACAAATATCGCTTTCTAGAATCAGCATGATGATAATTTCCACAACAGCAAATCATGTGGCACTAGTTGCCAAAAGTTAAACCAATAAAACAAAAAAAAACAAACCTGTGTGGTTCTATAATAACTTGCTTCCCTCCCTTGAAGCCACCCCTGGCAGCACCACGACCACGTCCTACAATTATTTCATGAGATATTTAATAAGAGGAATAACCATGTGAAGTCCCATTCTATCAGAATGTCACATCAGAAGTGGGTGTGTGGTTATATAGTCTTCACGAATAGGTCAAGATTAGAGGGACCATATTGTCATCATTTAATATGTCGAAATAAATATATTACGCTGCAGAATACTAAAACCAGACAACGAGAAGCCCTTTCTTATTTGAATAACCAAAGAGGAAAATTCTGTTTCTCCAGTAAATTACATATTCTTTTTTGTTCTTATTCCTAACTTGGTAACTAACCCACATTATAGAGGGCCATTAATGTCATTTTTTCAAGTAATTATTTCGTTTAACGGAGTCTCTTGTGATGATTTCAGAAGTTTCACAAAATGTTTAACCCATTGTATAACTTTCACTGAAGTTTTTGTTACATCTCAGAATAGATTGTGGTGATGTTATTGTTTCCAATGGACATGTAAACAATACCAAGCTATTTAGTAATATGTCACCTATATTACACAATATACAGTCAAACCATACAATTTTATAAATAAAAAGATAAAAACCAATAGTAGATTCGCAACATACACATTACAGACTACAATACAGCTAGATCTTCATCTATTTATACATTTATGAAACAGTTTTATTACAGCTTCACCGGACCTGGATAAAGTCAAGTAATAAATAGTATGTTACTTTGATAGTAACATACAACATTTGCTATATAACAAAAAATATACAGTACAATAGTTTCAAAGTAAAACACTGATTTATAATATAGTCCTTTGTCAATTCAATATTTGCTACTAACATAATTAACTAGTTTTTCTTAGAAACCATAAGTAGGTTTTATGTTTATGTAAATACAATTTCCTTTAACAAGTTTAGCTGGAATATTTACAAAATATATTCTGTCTTTTTTAATAAACATGTATAAACTAATGGAGACCTACTTAAAATGCTGAAAGGCTGAATAATCTATTTCTAAACTTTGATATTTACCACCTCCTCCTCGTCCACCGAAGCCCCGGCCGCCACCTCCGCCTCTCTTTTCGAATTTTCCTCCTCCGCCGCCTCCACGACCACCTCTAAATCCTCCGCCTCTGCCACCGCCGCCACGATCACCCCTAAACCCACCGCCGCCGCGACCGCCTCGACTGCCGCCGCGGGACCCGTTGAATTCTAAACATTGATTTTAAACCATAAGTACGAATAAACTATGACATTGAAACAATTGAATAAATGTGACCATTGTGAAACTAAAGGAGCCACATGGTGACAAAATATAACCTAGAATACAAACTTGCAACATATTCACCACGTGCTAAAACATGTTATTAATATAGTTACATTGAAATAGTATAATAATATAATTTATTTGCTCATTTAAATCTAAACTGCAACACGCTTAACTACATGTAACCTAAGTATGTACGAGAAAAATAACACTTAAAAAAATCAGTGATCGAAATTCGCAATAAATTAGGAATATAAAGTTTTAATTCAATTATGTAAAGTGTTAATTAATACATATTTCCCACGATTATTATAAGTTACTCCATGTGGTAACCACGAGTGGGGTAACATGGGATTCGTTGAAATAAATGAAGAAATAATACTTACCAGGCTTTCCCATTGTGAATCGACAACTACGACTAAATTATATATATTTCACAAGTATTTAATGCTATCTAAAGACAAAAACAAAAAGTAATTTCTTCATAAACGGTGTAGAGCCATTACGCCGCGTTACCGCCGCCGGAAATGAAACCATGTTAATTAACAGTGTTGCAACTAGAAACAAAATTATAACGGAATTAGTATTGCCATAAATAAAATTTAGAAATCTTCTACAATCAAATTTTATATTACACGTTTGCTTGCTTTGTAAGAATGTTAAGTTCTTTGTAATATATATATATCTGTTTCTTTGTTCTTTAATCGAAAAATTGTTTTCAATTTGGCTAGTATTAGGAGTAGCGATTTAATATAAATAATTCGCATTGAACCAGATTATTTCTAAATTAATATACATAAAAAGTATTATAAGTGTTTTACAGTAGCTTTAACTTGTAATAATCAGATGGATTTATCAAATCGCTATGTGTTGAATTCAATATTTCGTCCAGATTATTAACCCGTCAAGCACTTTAGTTAATTTTTGACTTTTTGATTTTCCCGCCACACACATCCTTATGTACATTCCGACTCCGCAGGCTTCCAAATTAGGTAAATCTACTCAATCGGTATTTATTTTGTGATTAATTTGGAGGCACAGGTCATTAAAAAGTGCAGAGTAAAAATAACAATAATAATAAAAAACAAAATGGATTGTTACAGTACTAATGTACAGTAACTAAATATGTTCTTGTATTAAAATATAATATATGTTAGAGAATCATGCCTGTCATTATTTAAAAAGAAATCATTTCGGATACCAACGAGATAACAGATCCTGACAGGTATTTAAAATTACGGCATATATAAAATAAAATGGAAAGAAAGTAGAGATGACGCCGCGCGCTCGCAACAGGTGTGCTCTGTGATCCACGCAACAACATAAGCATTCAACGACGGGCTTGAAGGATGGTTCTAGCTCGAGCCCTGGTATCGTGAAGACCTCCATCAATATTGGATTCTAAGATTGTTCGAGACCACCTACTACGTCGGAACCCGAAAAGAAGATTATTCTGGCTGGAGCTTGTCGGATCGTGAGGACGTTCAAGATCGTTCAAGATCAATCATCTACGGGCAGCGATAATATCATATATGCAAGGCACGGAGTCGCTATACGGGAGGTTGGAGCCCACTGGGGGCAAGCCCAAATAAACAGATCATGCTCACCTGGATTGTCGCACCGTTTACATCTCTACAATGCTTGCACTTAACCTAGATTACGCCCACAAGATTTATGATTCCGTAATGAAGAAAGATATCAAGGAAAATCCTGGTGTCTTCGATAGTTTATTATGATGTCTAACTCTGTCTTTGACATCCTATATATTTCATTAGTAATAATATATATTCCACGTTAGAGTACTTATGAAATGTATGATATTTCGATATTCCAACCACACACTAATAATCCCTTATTATAAGACGCACATCTTAATAGTTTTTTTTTGTAACGATTTAATAACGATAACAAATAAGCATAATATGGCAGCAAGGAGTACAGACTAAGCTGTATAATATTTTTTGTGCTATGGTAGCTAGGTGTTTGTAAGTTATTCATCTGATTACGATTAAACATTGGAAAGTTTTGCGTACGCCCCCGAAGGTTTTTGTATTAGTATAACCAGTTCACAACAGATGGCGTGCGTCTCATTATTTAAGATAACGAGAGAGAAATCGCGGGCAAAAGCTTGTAAAGAACAAATTTCACGTTTGTGCTACAGTGCATATGTGTTTTACCAATTTACTTATTTTTCTATACATATTACAAAAAATCTAAGTCTCTATGTCTGTCTGCCCGTTTATGTTCTTTTCACGCAAAAACCACTTACCCGATTAACAAGTTTTTTTTAGTTCTTAGCCATGTTATAGGATATATTTTGTAAGATACATTAACATACAAAATAAGCTACTAAGATAATGATGAATCAATGCGGAAAAAAATGCTCTTGGGGCGCCTAAATAGCTTACGCTGAGTAAACCATGAGAGATATATCAGATTAATGTACCATAAAATTGTAGCATAGCAATAGCATATTTCTATCTTTAAGGATCACCAACAATAAGCATTTTTGTCTTTAAAATAACTAGCGGATGATCGCATATGTGGTAGTGGGGCAGCACGATTCGCTCATGTGCGCAACCGACGGCATTTTGTAGTCCACGCGAGAGGAGCCGCCGGCACAGCTAGTTTTCAATAATTGACATTTCGTAATAACTAATTTAGAAAACGTATTTATGTTTTTGCTATGATTTCTATTTATATACAGTACCTATCTATATAAAAGTCAGTACCTATATAAAAATAAACAACGGTTGCAGTCAAAATTGTATTGCAATATGAGGCACATAACGCCATCTGTTTGAACTCGCAGCGCATTATCTCTCTGTACTAATCAATTTCAGAATTAGAGGTACGTCGAATTAACTAAATGGCACAGTGACAAATGAATGCTCATTTATGAGGCTAAACCATTCAATGAGGCCTTGTGGCTCGTGAGAATAATATTTGTCACATAAGATACATATTATACATATGTATACATACATATATATACATACATAAGAAGATTTATTACAGGCAAGCGCGGTTCGTAAAGAAAATAATTTAATACTCTGTCAAAAAAGTGCAGGGAAAGATCAATAATACACAAAATGTTATATATTCATCCAAATTTATTTTATCGCCTTCAAAGTACGCTCCTTCAGAAACAATACACTTTCGCCAACAAATAATCCATCCATCAAAACATTTTTAAACGCTTTTCCGGAATTGAGTTTAGTTCTCGTCGCGAGTTCTCCTTTGTCTTCTCTCGAATAAAAACTGGTGCCACGAAGTGGTAATTTGAGTTTAGGAAAAAGACAGAAATCGGCTGGAGCCATATCTGGTGAATAAGGTGGTTGCTCGAAAGTATTTGTTGAGTTTTTGGTCAAAATTTCGTTCACAGTGATGGCCTCGTGCGAAGGCGCATTATCGTGGTGCAAAATCCAAGAATTTTCTTTCCACAAATCTGGCCATTTTGCAGGCCAATCCAATTCACTTGTGCAAAATAAGCAAGCTTTATTATACAAAACACCACCTGTATTACACAATATAGACAAATTTATGAATAAAAAATAAAACCAACTACATGAGATAATAAAACTTGATTATAGTGCACAAATTAAGTGGATTGGAAATAACATGGACCGTGAATTCTCAGATTGCGTAGAAATACCCTAGAAAGTTCTAACAAGGGAGCTACCATCTTGTTACGATCCTGAAATCGTCATATGACTGGAAACTAATTCAGTCGATAATGGCAGTAATGGTCTTCAATAAACAGGACCAGTTGCAATGTTAGAAAAAGGAAGAAGAACTGCAGAGATGATTTTAGGTCGGCATGACAGTGGCGACCGGCGATGGATTGGCAATTTGTCGATGGTCGCCGCTGTTTTTGGATTGTACTGTCGTACTATCAGTGCCAAAATTCGCCATAAAACTATAAAAAATTCTTAAGTGCTCTGTTCTATATTTATTTTTATAGTATTAACAATTGACGCCATTCTGAAAGGAAGTAATGGGAAAATATATAAAAAGACGACATAATTTTTCTCTTTATTCCACATTTTCTTGTTACACATCCATAAAATATATATATATATATTTATTGTCTTAAAAATATCTTAACTCTGGAATGTACAAATAATATACCACGCCAATTTCTCGTCGACGCGAAATAAAGCCGCCTTTATACTACCAATCAAGTGAAACATAATAATAACAACGAAAGCTCGACAATTTTTAACTGACAGTATGAGAGCGGCCTATTTAAAAATATAACTTTCATATCATTCTTATTTAAACATTAAATACACTTAGGAATTCTAAAAATGCTTACCCCATCTTATATAACTGATGTTATCCAAGTATAATTTGATAGTATTCTAATAATCTTAGGCGCACCTTACACAATCAACATCACATATCAAATTATCACGACTTTATTCCGTAACTATATACCCGACATCAGTCAATCGCATCAGTAAATATGATAATTTATTCATTTTACCTTAACAACTTTTTTTAATATTAATAATGAAATGGCAAAGCAACAAATAAGTATCACATAACACACTTAACACAGAAATTGACTACTACAGGGTGTTTCTACATAACTCAAACAATAAAAATTGTATTCATGCTGCACTTACTATGAGATCTACATGATATCGAGAAATAAAAAGAATACTGATTGTACTTCTCTCTACACATTTTTTTTTTCCAAATATTTACTATAAATTGTAACTTATTAAACACTACGGTTGATGATCTTAGTTTTATTTTTAAACGAATTTTAACTTGCAGGAGTAGCGCTATTTGTGATTATTTAACATGTTCTGGCCGGCATCACCCTACCACTACCACGTCATCTGCTCACAATATGACACAATAATATTCCATACTAGTTTTATTTGCATTAAGAAAATTTACTCTAGATCGTCCATACTCAACCTGCGGCCCTACGCGACGCGAGAACCTGAACTCAAACGGAAGTTAAAAATCAAGCCTCACGCATTACTCGAAGTATTCAAAATACCGTGGTTAAAATCTGTCAATTTTTAGACCATTGGCCAATGGACGAACTCATTAAATATATTTTTTTTTCCTTTAAGAAATAAATAGAAAACATTATTTTTAAATAATCCGGCAGTCCATGTTGTATAACTGTTATGTATATATGTCCTACAAAAAAAAGGTTGACTATGGACGTTCTAGAATGATTTGATATGTCACACAAACGTCGAGACACGTCGATGTTCAATACACGTATACAAAAGTTGTGTTTGTGCGAATGTAAATACGTGCATGTATGTTAATATAATATTTTGTTATAACTAAATATATTACTATATTATAGGGCTACTATAGTAGCACTGAAAAGTGAGGTCATTGTGCCTGATAGAAGTATAGTAAATCCAAAAACAACTGCGACCAACGTGATATCGTCAATCCATCGGTGTTCATCATTGTCATGCCGGCCTGCATACATATCTTTTCACTTTACGCTTGAAGGGCTCGATTAGAGTTGGTTCGACGTTGTGTCAATTAGAATTATATACAATGTATACTATAAAACATTGCTGGGTTGAATATATCAAGAACACCCAACAAGGAACGACATAGCTTGAATATAGAATACAACAACATCTAGTTTTGATATGATATTAATCTTATTTTAATAATCCACCACGAGGAAGTCGTTCCTGTTACTTCAAAACTTACAATTAAATTGATTATTTTTATTTCTGATGCAATCAAAATGTAACCAGTATAATACTATTAAAGTAAAAAAAATTAACCGATTTTATTTCACAGAAAAAACTCTCAAAATAAAGAAAAAATACACACAACGATCAACGAAGTGAAAAGTGAAATAAAAAGAATACCACGGCCTTCTCTCTCCCCATACATTATATTAAAGAGATCTATATTAAACATATTATATCACCTTACGGTAAATATATTTTAAAAAAGAAAACACGAACCACGATGAAATACATTAATTTGTTCAATTAAAACACATACCGAGATTTCTTTAAGACAACTATTTTCTTATAATACAAACACCCTGTATATCACGGAACAGACAACAATACATTACAACAACGTACACACCTATACTTTGTTCATCTAAGAAACGTTGCATGAAGTGTCCTTAGAACTTAATTGTTAGGTCGTTTAAATTACGATATAACCTAAAACATACATTTCGACATCAAATATCAATATATTTTTTTTTACCAAATTTCAAACATTTTGCATAATTAAAATCCTAAATAACTTATTTGTTTTATTTGACACCTGTCATGCAACTTTTCTTATGATGAACCAAGTATAGTAACTAACAATCTACTGTTTAGTATACATATTTATGTTTAACTTAATTCCTGTCGTGACAGTTCGACGTCGACGGGTTCAGTTTTGACTGTCACTTGCATATTTTGAGCAGTCGAGTTTGATAGTCCCGGAGCGGCTTTAGTTCGCTCGAGGTTGTACATCTGTAGAGGATTTATAACATTATGTATCAAGCCCGGTAAAGCTGTAAAAGCCGTAAAGGCTCCAGGGCCCCTAAGGCTAACAGTATAGTCAGTTCGAAAAAAAAAAAACATTATGTATTATATTTAATATGGGTAGATAAATCAGAGATTATAAGAGAATATTAAGTTTTACATTATAACTAGCTTTGCTCAACGGTTTTACCCGTGTTAATTTTTTCAACCAACTCTCCACAGTGCCGTCCCGCCGTCAACGCACCCGTGTTGTAGCTTGTCGTTTTTCAGTTTACCTGTACTTGCATATAGCTTGCCAGATCCCTTGACATTCATGGTTGCTGCTCCGCTCCTTAGAGTCGTAGTGTGTTGTTATAATTATATGTATAACGTGAGAGCACGTTTTTATCTGATGTTAAGTGAGGATATTTATATATATTATATATATATATATATATATATATATATATATTTATATATATATATATATATATATATATATATATATATATATTTAAGAGAGGCTTTTGATGAAAACATTTATCATGCAGAAAATCCGTCGCCAAGCATTTATAGCTGTGTTTCGGCAACTGCACCAACTGCGAGAACACAGTTGCTTTCACACGTGGAATGCGCACAAAACTGTAGTAAAGACCGTACGATCGGAACGTCACGCGTCAGATCAAACCGCCAACCGTAGCACGTTTACACGATCGTTTCGGAACGGTCCGAACTTCACGTGTGAAGGGCGCTATTCTGTAGTCCAAGCGAGCGAAGTCGCGGGCACAGCCAGTAGCAACTAACGCTATAAGAAATCACGATAAGTTACTAGTAAAGTATTAAAAGAAATACAATCGAATCGCCAAGACTCTATTGGATCGCGACCACCATGCACATGGTAATAAGCCTTTCACAGTGGTTTTCTTTTGGTTTGTAGCTTTTCGGGATCAGCCAGTGTATATTCAGCTATTAGGAGACCGGCGATGTGTTGCCGATCTCTCGGCGGTCACCACTATTTTTTGATCAACTGTTCTTACTACCATCGGGTACAGTGACGTAATTCTACTGTGGTACTATAAAAAAATTAAGATGGATCTTATAATACCTTCATGAACAAAGGTGTCGAGAGTTGGGCAACGCTGGTCGCTTGCCTGAGGGACTCATCCATGTCCGGCTGCGTCACGTCCACCGGAGCGACCTTGAGCTTCGGGTACTGCTTCTTCGATAACTGCTCTTCCTCCGAATCTGAAGGCGGTGGACGGATCTGAAAAATCACGATATCTATAGGCCTAGAAGTGCCTGTTAGGCACTATATACCTACTAACGTTTCACATTAAAAAAAAAAATGGCCAAAGTTAACTTTTCAATCTTCATAGACAATAGTTTTAGTTAGTGTGTTTTAAAAGTATCTCAACCTTAAACCTCAATTAGCAATCTTTACATTGTATTTGTTCGTTAAAAAATAATTGACGATTATTAAACAGAAAAAAGTAATTCTAGATTTTAACTTTAAGCAGAATATACTATTGAGCTGGTAACAGAGGTAGCTGCGTAGTTAATTTTTTTTTTGTGTACAAGATTTTTTGCACAAACACGCACGAGGTGTATTTATACAAAGATTATATTGAAACGTTGACCGACTGACTGTTACACTGTTACACCCGACATAATGGTACGCTTAGGTATATAGGTATATTCAGTACTCAAACAAAGTGGTAAAGAGTGTGTACCCGACTGGATCGCGAACACCATGAACATGGTGATAAACCCGTCACATTGACCCCTTTTGATTTGTCACGTGACAAACCCGTCATAGTGACCCTCTCTTGATTTGTCGCGTGATAAACCCGTCACAGTGACCGGCTTTTGATTTGTCGCGTTTCGGGATCAGACGGTGATATCCAGCTGCCGAGAGGCTTAACGACCGGCGATGTATTGTCGACCTCTCGGTGATCGACACTGTATTTGGATTGTATTGTGTTTAGCATAAGGCACAGTGCAATACCACTTTGTCGTACTACAAAAAAAATATTTGCAAAAAAAACTCAATAAGAAGAACACTAAAAAAATATTCAAAATTATGCGATAAACCAAAATGTATGGCTACATTGATGGCAAAAATCTTTACTCTGGAGTACAAATACAGCATTTTCCTTAAAAATATGATTGAAAACATGTAGGTTTTTACAAAAAAAAAACGATTATGCATGTTTGTAAAAATAACCTCGTACAAGCAAACTTGTCAAGAATGCAGTTATCTGTTTAGGCGGCTTAAAGTATTTATTACTTGTTAAACATATACCTTCCTAGGACGACCAGGACCTCTCCTCTTGGTTGGCATCGGCAACGGCGATGGTGAACGCATCTGTAATATTAATATACCCTCATGCTATATCTATTAAGGGGTAAGCAAAGACAAATCGACGTTGAACAGTATCAAAACAGAGCACTATTTTCACATTCGCAATTTAGTTACAGACAATTTATGTCAGATACAATGTTTATTCGAGACCCTATCGTTTGACACAATGACATTGTGTATGTCGGATTTTTGCATTTTTATTTGGTTATTTAAAAAAAAACAGGGAACATAATTATTCTTATTTAAAAAAAAAGGAATGTTTCCTTTAAGTAAAATTTACTATCTTGAATATTTAATGTACTTTTCCTACGTGTCTCATTAGTCTTTTTCACCCTGTTTTAAACGGAATTAAATATCGACTTAGATTGAAAGAATTTCAACTCAAAATGAGGGGTGGGAATGCCAGCAGATGTAACCCGTGAGCCAAATTCGGTTAAGCTTTTGTCAAAAACCCCCTAAACTTCCTTATATCACACTGACAGGATAAATAGAATTAAATACTATTTTTTTTTGTATTACCTTACGTTTCCTTATAGGCCTGCTACCATCAGCTGATCGTGTGGTCATCGACAGCCTTGACTCCGTACTCTTCGGCGAACTGGCCGAAATCTCGACCGATTCCTGTTTAGCCAGGATCCCGCTTATCCTGTCCTTGAAGAAACTGTCCTCTGCTATCTTCAAAGCTTCGAAATACTTGTGACCCTGGAGAGCGTACCTGATGATCTTTAACACTTCGATCCGACACAACAGCCGCGTATCATCATTCATTCTCTTGAACAGCGGTATCAGGGAGTTCATGAAGAGTCTGTCATCATCGAAGTGATCATCCGGGAGTATGTTGTTCGCGTCAATTTTGATTTCTAAAGAGGGGTTCTTCTCTATCGTAGCTTGGCTGCTCTTATCCAAGGTTTCCGGTTTCTCCGGCGGGTCCGTCTTGGTCTTCAAGTCGAGGGGTTTGTCCAGTACTTCGGTTTTGATCTTTGGTGCGATGTCTTCAGGTGGCGGGTGCTGCGGCGAATTGGAAACTTCCGAGTATGATTCGTACTTGTCTTGGGAATACCTCGGTTTCCTGGAACCAGATCAAAATTAATATGATAAATTTAAAAAAAATACAATACAGATAGTTTCAATATGACGTAACAACTGATAGATTAATATTTAGTTTGGGCAAGGTTTGAAGAATAACCACCGAAACCTTCATTTATGTTCTTTTGTTGTTCAGTTCTGAAGGGTGTGGGGTTCGCCAAATATACCAAGTGCACATGACTCATCCAACAGATACCTTGGAAGTAAAAAGCTCCTTTGTGACTGACTTCAATTCTATGCAACCAATTTAGTTAAGTTCATCAGTTTAAGATAAATTATCTTACTGTACTGTACTGACCATGTAATTTTAGCTACAATGCACAAAGGCACCATTGTCAAAGGCCTTTTAAAATCTGTAAAGAAGTACTAATTAAACAGTGTCTAATGCTACAAAAGAAGCTGTATTGCCCGGTTCATTAATACGATAATGCGGGTCAGCGGAAATGAAAAAATATTATGTGCGTACCCGGAAATGGCTGCAGATACTTACGGCTTTAACTATTTCAGAGCAACTTCTTTTTTAGTATCACTGGTCTCAATACATACAAATACATGAAAAACCACATGAGTATTTGGCGGATCTTGATCAGTTATGTGATGGTTTTTATGTTAATTCATAATTTTATGTTATTTCACTCTATATTATGTGATACTGGCGGCATTTTAAGTGATGTAGTTTGGTTATTGTGTACAAGTGACGTGGATTATAAATAATAATTAGGAAGATGCATTTTAAGTCTCCACAAAAACATCCTGGACAGTTTTAATAAGGGAACCTCCATCTTGTTGGAGCTTCGTTTGAAGATTTCAAGAATAATTAGAAAAATATTCAAATCACGAGACATTTGAAGAAATGTGAAAAAATACGCGTTGCCATTGCATGAAACAAGACAAAAACTAGAACAAAACTCTTATAGCTGGTCATACAACCCAGCAAATATGCGTGATACAAATAAAAGACACTATGGTTTACTGACTTGTTCTGCAACGCTCGCAACAGGAAAGACATCTGCCTGTGATAGTGGTAACGTCGGCTGTTCGGGGGGCACTGTTCGGGCAAAACGCATTTCCCTTGACGGTAAGTTTTCGTATACGAGTCGCGTATCGAGCGCCATCTTTTCTGCACCTCTTTACCTGTAAATAAATTAACAAATGATTGTTTAAAAAGCTCCAATAAGGTCAAAGCATTTGGTGAAATGAAACTTGAATGATTGTAATTTTGGGGTTTACTCCCTAATAATCTATTTTCATCTATAAATATTCATATATATCAACGTCTCTTTGCCAGTCTGTTCAATTATGTTCTTTTCATGCGAAAAACAACATATCCAATATACATGTTTTTTTTTCAATTCATAGATATGATATCTGGCCAGGTTATAGGATATATTTTATTAGATAAAGTAACATACAAAACAAGCAGTTATGTTTTTTATTTAAGGTGACTGGTCAGGTGCAAATGCAAATGTTCCAATAATACAAATTTTGTTATTTAGTCAAAATTTACTCCTTTTCTTACATTAATAGCAATAATTAAATATTTACATTAGATACCTACAATAATGAATTGTGCCATTATAAAATCTACTTGAAACCGACATTATCATTAGGGCGGTTCAAGGTCAGCAACGCGTTAGTTATACCTATGGTATTATAAGCGTCCATAGGCAACGGTAGCCGCTTACCATCAAGCTGGACGCATGCATGTTTGGCACCTTAGTTGTAAAAAAAAGTATGGTATTAAATGACCGTGTATGAAATTGTGTACCCATATTAATTATAGGTAAGTAAAGAATACAAAATTATTATAAAACTTGAAGGTCAAATATAATTGAAATAATTTTCGGTATAATGTTAAATTGTTATTTTTCAAACAGAAACGATATTATAAAGTGTTGAATAATTAAAATTATAAATGTTTTAAAACAGTAGATCGGACCGATGCGAGGTCGCCGTGCGCGTTTCAAACCGTCAAGAGTCAAGTTGAAGGACATTACAACAACGCTAGCGATAAACAGAATATCTATAAATAATTTAAATCAGTGTTTATGTTTTTGAATACACGACCTCTTTACAAATACAAAAAAGTGCGTACTTTTGAGCTATTATACCCCTAAGATGCATGTCGTGATGGTTTTTTGGCTCAAATGCCAATCCACAGGCTTGCCACTTGCCACAAACTTCAAACCTTTACAAACGCTTGGATAAAATAAGCAAGCCGAACATAGCTAACCACACGTTTGTGCAGCGTCTGTATGTAGCACGAGTGTGCTAGTGCGTTTTCGATAAGCAAGCATGACGGACGTCGACCTTGTGTCGGTTATAAAATTTAACCGTTTTAACCTGCTTTTATTGTAAAAAGAAGCAAAATTAAAAGAGGAAAAATAATAGGACACGAAAAATTTAGTAACGACGATAGCTAAATATTCACAGAAATAGTCCCAGGTTTTTTTCAGTTATTTATCGATTATTTATTTAGCGCTAGCGATACTATCTCACACCAACGTCACAAACATGTAGACGCATCGCAAGTTCTTGTCGCAAGCTCCTTTGATTTGTGCAACAAATATCGACTTACCTCGGATCGGCAGCAAGGCAAGCCAAACCTTCACAAGCCAATCCAAACGTCTACCACACGTTAAAATTGCAAATGTTCCTTGTAATCACGAAAATACTCGTATTATATATTGGACATCAACAATTGATTGTTGAAAGAAAACAATTGAAAATTCGATAGTCCTAAAAACAATAAATCGATGTTTAATTGGTGTTTACCAATAATACACAACTCTTACCTAAATAAAATATAAAATTGTGTATAACATAAATGATGTAAATTCATTTTACTGCGTTCTTTTTTATTGTGAACATCATTTTAATCAAATTAAAATACATCCCTTGCTTTTTACTATACCTGGCTTGCGAAAGCGACCCTTCAAATAAGACTTGGCGTCCCTCCTAGGGGTAAACAATAATTAAATAATATAAATAAAAACACATATATATATAATATACAAGCGGGCGCCCGCGGCTCCGCACGCTTTTGTTACGCAGTAGTTATTTTTATACCGTAATTTTACTTTTACTCATATTATTATCAAAACGGTTAAGAAATAATTTAAAACATTTCTTTTATAATATTGGGAAGCTACTGTAAGAGAAAGTAAGGTACGTTTTTGGTTCCAACGTTTTCGTTATGAAATTTTTTACCTACGAAACAAAACCCGTGGACGGCCGGAGACCATAGTTGATAATGAAGAATTAAACGTGATTTTGACGGGCCTTTCACTGGCAAGGCACTGTTGTAAGGCATAACTATGGCTACTTTTATTTTAGAAAAATAATTAGGGTTCCGCACAAAATATAAAAAAGGTTTTTAGTAGTTCACGCAAGCGAAGACGACAGCTAGTTCTTTATAAGTTTATATTTGGCCACAATCACACCTGATATTAAGTGACGATGTGTCACAAGATGGTAACACGCGAAGCCTAGTAAGCAGGACTGGCTCTCAAGTACAACTGCCGGAACATACATTTAGGTGGTTGGAGACAGATTTCCAACTTGAACTAGCTAGCCAGCCGGGCATTAGAAAATGACCTATCAAAATGCTATGGTATGCTCTTCACCCGAAACTTCAAATTAAATGCAGGGACTCGAAGTCACGATCGCGCACACTACCACTGAGCCATCATCGCTTAGAATCGGTTACGAATTCACAAATGCCTGCTTAACCCTGAACGGTGATAGCGTGAAGGTGGGCCACCTAATGTTACAATTACATACCGAGCAGATCTATAAGTAGTTTATACGCCCCATATCATTCACTATCACATTGATACACTATCGAAATTGATAAGTCGTAAAAATTCATATTTCAATTCATTTATATGTTTTTAAAACACGATACATATAACTTCAGTGTCTCCACACAAAAACGTCTGGACAAAAAAGCAGTTCACTTTTTAAGAACAATTTTCTTGGAATATATAGGCAAATCTATAATAATATAATAAAGCGGAAGAGCTTTTTGTCTGTTTAAATGCGTTAATCTAAGAAACTACGATTGCGACTGAATCGAAAAACCCTTTATGTATATGATAGCCAGATTCGCGAAGAAAACTATAGGCTATCTAGCATTAGGCTACACCTCTCAACTAGTCTTAAATATTGATTTTTGTTAAGTCAGGTGAAATAGCGGACCCTGTTTTATCCGCGTGCGCTGGCGTGTATTGGTTAGTGAAACATAAATACAATGTTCTACAAAAATATTGCTCCTTAGTGCATTTAAAAAAAAGTCCGCGATACCATATGCCTATCTCTTATACATAAGCCACAATAAGGTATTTTGTGACAAAGTTTTATTGAAAATTGATTTATGAGCATTATTATTAGGCATGGCATATTAATCGAACGAAAGTTACTTCATCATCAAGACAATTTTATGTAGATAAACTTTGCCCTTTATAGCATGTTATTTGGACGAATAGTTTGCGAGATAATAGAAAATAATTTAACACTCGGTCTGCGTCTATGACTACAGGTGTAGTGGCACGAACGAGCCGAGTGAGTTGTGAGACGTTGAGACCCTGTCCTCCCGATAAAAATATTGTCTATACTGAAGTATTATAAATAATCAATCAGCAATTTCATTTAAATTATACGCGGGTGAAACCGCCGGGGCACTGCTAGTTTAATAAATACATAAATGTATATTTAGCTGTGCCCGCGGCTCTGATCGAGTGGTCTTCAGAATACCGTCAGAAGCGCAAGAGTGCCATCGTGCCAAAGTAGCCGAACCTCGGCTTGGGTTGTTGCCTTAGTTGCAATTAAGTTGTGAACTAATTCCCAATCCGTTTGTGCCTTCTGGAGAGGAAGGGAGAAACATGCGTATATGCATTTAGTAATCTGGCAATTTGATCTATAACTAACTAGCAAAAAAGGCCCTTATAGCAAGCATACCTATGTACCTGAGTGGTGTGGTGTGCACGTGTGGAGTGCATTGTCATATTGGTATGTTGATAGCTAATGAATGTAGTGTCACAGCATGGCGCGAACGGCTGCTGTCTCAAGGGCTCCATGCCGGAGGAACGGCCTACGCTTGAGTTGCCGCTGGAGAGGGTGGTCGTGGCCGTGGTTTCTTATGCTAACTTTAAAGGATATTCGTGAATATCATTGAGTTTAAGTGAATTTAACAATACTGTAAAACTAAAACTACTGTAAATACTATAAAATTTAAACTTAATACATCATTAAAATATATTTCTTTTATAAATAATTTCATTAAAAGCATATTTTTTTTCGTTTTTATTCATTCATATTTCAATAAAAATATGTTCAAATTTAGATGTTTCACATATGCCAGGTGTCGTATCACGCCTAACATTTTTTTTTGTCTATATTTGTTCTTTTTACTATGACATTTTTTCCACAATACCGCTGATTAGCTGGAACAAGATGCCTTGTGACACTAAGCTCATGGGTGTACGAACTAAAAAGTGCAGTAAAATATTAAATAATTTATTTATATCGGTCCTTTATGTTAAATCCTTGTGAATGAACTCTGCTGACAACACTACTTACATATTGAAATTTGGCATCATTAAGCAATGATGGCTCAGTGGTAGCGTGTACGGACTTCGCGTCGATGGAAGTGAGTTCGAATCCCTGCAATGAGCCTGAGCTTTCGATTAAAGTAAATATCGTGATGAAACCATGATGGTGGTAGGGCTTTTTCTATTGCCCACCTGGCTAGCTACCACGTTCAAGATGAAAATCTTGACGTGAAGGAAAATGTCTTAAGGAAACCTGAAAGCTTAAAAAATCTCTTCTAGTACCACTGTATGTGGGAAAATATATGAATTAACTGGAAGTAATTATTTCTCGTGGTTTAAAATCCCCACTGAGTCGTGGGCTGGTAGCGTGGTGTTTTCCGCAGTGGCAGCAGTGGACACTCACAGGCTGGTGTTATTATTATTAAACTAGCTGTGCCCGCGGCTTTGCTCGCGTGGACTACGGAATGCCGAATTAATTTTAATTGCGCGGAACAATGATTCATTTTCGAAAATAAAACTAGCCTACGTTACTCCTTATAACATCAGCTATCTGCCAGTATAAGTCCCTTCAAAATCAATCTAACACTTTCGGAGATTACCCGGAACAAACAGACAGACTTTAACTTGTAGTGCTATCTCATCAGCGAATCTCCTGATGTGACGTTATAAAGGATGAGGTGCAATGGGACTGACAATTAGTTTTTTGTTATAAGTACCGTAAGTATATACTTTCATATGCATTTAGTAAAAAGCTGTTATTTTGACATTACAAAGTGACACCTCAATTTTATTTTATGTACAGATATAGATAAATTAGATGCCTTTGAATATAAAAAATCAGTTGACGTAGTTTAGCAAAAATGATCCAATTGATAATCTTATATGAATTTACTGGTTGAGCGTAAATTGAAACGTTTTGCAATTTCGTATTTTGTCGCTGCACGAGGCATAAGTGTCCAATACAAAACGTAACTCGTGCAAATACAGTTTTAAGCTTACGGTGCGCTTCGTATTGAATGTGATACTTGAAAGTAGGATAGGTTTACCTAAAATATTTTTAGTTTAAACAATGAAATGTCTAATCAACCGGATTATGACTTCTAATTAAACATTTTTAAGGTTTAAAAATTTTAACAGTGATTTAAACATCACGTATATAGGTTAATCAATCTTTTAGCAGAGTGGTAAGGGTGTATACACAGCCCGTTAGTTACAACCACCATTCATATGATAAGAAAGCCCGTTGTAATGCTTCGTTTGTACGTGTTGCGTTTACGTTTATGTCACGACAGAGGCGGTGCAAATCCAGTTTTTATTTAGATACGAGCTGCGGCCGCGGCTCCGTTCGCGTGGACTGTACAGAATGCCATCGGTCGAGTGCACGCGCAAATCGTGCTGCCCCCATTGAAAAGACGGAAGATAAAAGATAGATATATGCTATCGCTAAGTTTATTGTAAATCTTTTTAAGACCTACAATTATGCAGAACATTGAATTGATTTTTTTTTTTTTAATTTATTTATTTATTAAATATTACATTAGGTGCTATGAGGGTTCATAGGATCCGGTTAAAAATAATTTTGTGTCCCGGATTCCTGTAATATATATTTATCTCCTGGATATATATATTCCTGGATATATATATCTCGTATGGTTTACTCAGCGTAAGCCATTTAAGCTCCCCAAATGCGTATTTTTCTGAATTGGTTTACCATAATCGTCACTGTTGCGTCATATAATCGTATGTTACTGTATCTTACAAAATATGTCCTATAATCTGGCCAGATAACATAGCTATGAATTAAAATAAAAAATAAAAAACATGTAAATCGGATAACTGGTTTTGGTGTGAAAAGAACATAAACGGACGGACCGACAGAGAGCCGTTCAGTTTTATAATATGTATACAAAAGATGACAGCGGCGACTAGCGATAGATTATAGATCTCTACGTGATCGCTCTTGTTTATGGATTGTACCGTGCTTACCATCAGAGACAGTATTACCACAATGTCTTACTTCATAAAAATAATTAACAAAAAAACAATAGCAAAATTCTAGCATTACGCGTTATTATATTCATCAAAAAGTTTGTTTAACCCTATTGGTAAATAGATGAACTTTTGTAATTTTACTGATCAGGCAACACCAGCCAACTAAATTGTAATTATATCTCGTCAATATATAATTAAGTTTATTTCACAAGGCCACCCACGTGATACCTGTACATCTTCACAGGTGGGCGATCTTACCTAGTAGGTACTCGTTATCAGCACGTTTTTAATGCGGTAAATAAGAATTACATTAGCGTTTTAAGAATTGGAATTATCTTTATATACAGTTTGAATTAAACTTCAGTTCATGAATACGTTATTATGACTAACTAACTTGCACGAGAAACTTCGATCGCATTAATATATGACATTTCTGAACGGTACTCTTTTTCAAGATTAATAATAGTTTGAGTTTTATACTGGAACCTAAATATTAACTGATTTAACTTTTAAAACAATGGTACTGCTTAAAAAACTTCCCTTCCTTTTTAATCCCTTAAAATAAAAAATAAAATGGATCCATTTCCTTAAGACTTATAACGTCGCAAAAATTTCTTGTTTTTATGTTATTTTATTATATAACTAATGTGGCAAACAAGTATACGGCCCGCTTGATAGTAGGCGGTTACCGTAGCCTATGGACGCCTTTAATACCATAGATATCACTAGCACGTTACCCCCTGCCCCAAGGAGCTCTGGAAACCCTACTCATCGCAGGAACACAACACAAGGCTATTTGGTTGCAATCTTCTATAGAGTAGAGGTATTTCACCAGTCGGGCTGCGAATCTCCAAAGAAATTTATCTGTGCCATACATCTAAATTTCTGTGCGTTTTGCACAACAGTTTCATAGTTTTTTCGCTTCCCACTCGTACGAACATTTTTTTATACCGGATACCTACTTCGCTAGATAAACCTTAGGAAAAAGTTAAACGTTAAAGTTAAAGTGAACGAACAGATTTCAAAACCAATCCAGGTAAAGTTTTTTTCTATATTAATATTAAAAAACTCACGAGATTGTTTGAACGCGCTATTTATTCTCTGGAACTATCAGTCAGATTTGAAAAATTCTTTTTTTATCTTTTATAGATTATATAATTTCACGCTAAGGAGCGAAGCAATTACCATGAACGACAATCTGGCAAGTTATAGGCAAGTACGAGAAGTGAGAGCGCGTTGACGTTGGCGTGGTATGTTCTAAACGCTTAGGACATATTGTAATGATTGTATTTTCAATCATTTTTTATCTTTTAATTATATATATTTATTTTAACTTAGTTCAGATTTCATTAATTCATTTATTATGTTTCGGCTGCTTCCGAAGGCATCATATCTTTAGTTCATTTATTATATTTTAATACAAACTTCTTTTACGATTTATATATTGAATAAGTAGGTCATATACTAATGTTGTATTTTGGCTGAAGAATCTTTTAAATTTAAAATATAGAAGGACACGAAAATAATTGAAACATGACATTGGACTTCTGTTTTACGGGACTTGCCGATCGGACGTCTATGAAAACACGTATATTATTTTACAAGATTTTTACAAGTTTATTTATATCTTCTTATTCTACATTATTATTTGGATTCATACTTACACAGCAAGAACCCCTCATATTGTAATCGATATTCTAAAGAATTGAAACTATTTATTCGAAATTGTGAAGAGTCAACAAATTTTACAAAACGAATTAAAAACCTGGCGGATACATTCAATCATGCTGGCTTGAGGAAGCAGAAATAATAATGGAGCTGAATGGAGTTTATTGAAACATAAGCGTCTCACGATGCAATTTCATTAACAGATCTTGGACGGATATATTAAAAACCTGGACATTTTTTTTATTGGTGAAAGTGTTACTATAATTAATAGATTTAATAAGGTACTCTATTTTTATATATCTGATAATGTAAATGCCTTCGGATTACACATATTAATCTATTTTCCATTTTCATTTCCATAACTTCTTTTAATATATTTATTTTCTGTTACATTATATGTATTTAATTGTCCACGTGACAATTTGGCGCCCAATGTAAATAATACCACTGAGCTAGTCCTTTTTCTAAATTCTAAAAACCACTTACACAAGTGAGACGATTAAACGTAAAAAATTTTGGCCAAAATATTTGAATTTCATCTTTTAACTACTCTATATATATATATATATATAAATTGTCATTCATCTTTCAAATCATTTTACATTTCATTATATTATGTTAATACCCATTAGGCTTATTATTATATTATATCTTATTTATTTAAATATTTATGTCTATTTTAAATATGATTTCGTTAAGGATACTTCGATAGGCTTATTACATTCTTCAGCGTCTATGCTACATTTTTATTATCTTGGGAACCTTAAAGTTACCCAGGAGCTTTTATATCGACACCTACCCTACGTCGATATATTTTATTGTAGCATCTTGGATGTGAAGATTTGAATGCCTGAAGTGGAATAATAACTACTAGTATGTATTTATTTGATTTTAATTATTGGGGTTATAGAGCGGTTGACTACTCGTTAAATAAGCCTTAGGTCAAAAGTATTTATTTATTGTTATAGAGCGGGTAATTACTCTTTAAATAAGCCAAGAATTCGAGCGGAAGACAACTCGTTAAATAAGCCTAGGTCATGTTAATGAGCAACTTTTGGAGTAGGCGTCATTGAATGTGAACCCTATCCCCTACTGAATGAGTGGTGATATTATGAGAAGTTGTATGTTGTGATGTATGTTAAGGATGTATGAATTTGTGAAGTTTGCTCATCTATATTTATTTATTTATCTTTCTAAATTTTTCTAAGTCGAAAAATTTTTCCGGGGAAAAGGGGAAATGTAATGATTGTATTTTCAATCATTTTTTATCTTTTAATTATATATATTTATTTTAACTTAGTTCAGATTTCATTAATTCATTTATTATGTTTCGGCTGCTTCCGAAGGCATCATATCTTTAGTTCATTTATTATATTTTAATACAAACTTCTTTTACGATTTATATATTGAATAAGTAGGTCATATACTAATGTTGTATTTTGGCTGAAGAATCTTTTAAATTTAAAATATAGAAGGACACGAAAATAATTGAAACATGACATTGGACTTCTGTTTTACGGGACTTGCCGATCGGACGTCTATGAAAACACGTATATTATTTTACAAGATTTTTACAAGTTTATTTATATCTTCTTATTCTACATTATTATTTGGATTCATACTTACACAGCAAGAACCCCTCATATTGTAATCGATATTCTAAAGAATTGAAACTATTTATTCGAAATTGTGAAGAGTCAACAAATTTTACAAAACGAATTAAAAACCTGGCGGATACATTCAATCATGCTGGCTTGAGGAAGCAGAAATAATAATGGAGCTGAATGGAGTTTATTGAAACATAAGCGTCTCACGATGCAATTTCATTAACAGATCTTGGACGGATATATTAAAAACCTGGACATTTTTTTTATTGGTGAAAGTGTTACTATAATTAATAGATTTAATAAGGTACTCTATTTTTATATATCTGATAATGTAAATGCCTTCGGATTACACATATTAATCTATTTTCCATTTTCATTTCCATAACTTCTTTTAATATATTTATTTTCTGTTACATTATATGTATTTAATTGTCCACGTGACAATATTTAGATATTTTTTTGTTCATCAAAATCAAAACCGTGAAGTTGACAATTAGCTACCAAAAGTGAATTTCTTTTCCGTCTATAACTGTACATGAAACTTAAATATCTTTGAATGCACAATAATCAAATTAACATATGCCCGTGCATTTGCCGAGTCAGTCGGTTATGCCATCGGAAACGGTTGTTCGGTGAAAGGCTAATGTAACATTTGAACACTAATAATTTATACCGGCAAACAAGATATTAAAGATACTTTTTCGACTTCCACTTACAATTCTTTCCGGTGTATTTAGCTGAAGTTTTATTTATTTATTAGGTATTTGTTTTTAATGCCGTATGATGATAAATCCGACAGTATCTTGATACAGCGCGACGGGTTTCCCAACCAACTAATATAATTTGTCCGGTTTCCTGTTGTCGTTTATGCGGTAGAATTTTTGCTATTATTGGCAAAATCCAAATTAAAAAATACCTTATTCAATTTAGGCACCAAGAAGACACTTTTATGAACATCAAACACTACTACCGGTTCGGGAAACATCCCAGTCAGTTTTTTTAATTTGTTCTTACTGTACATATACTATTTACAGTTAATAATCATATTAGTAATTTAATGGATGCACAGACAGGGAGTCACTTCTAGATATCACTATCGTTCACATAACGATCCACCCTATAATAACCTTTTGAAAGTAAAACAGGGTCCTTGAACTCATTGTCTGGCAAATCAGCTATGTACTTCGGGATCTTATTATAGAACCTAACACTATTACCTCAAAAAACCTTTATTGTTCTTACTAAGTGTAAAATACGGTACGACTAATTTATGTCCATTTCTAGTATTAAAACTGTGCTGGTCTTTGACAAAATCTAGCCCGTAAAAAGTTTTGTACGAATATACATTATATTATCAAGAACGTACGTATTGGGACAGCAAAGTTCAGATATTCCATTCAATTATTCAAAATTCTAGATGACAGCAATATAATATTAGAAAGAGAAATAATACGAGTATCGTGTGTTGGATTTTATTTTAATTCTTAAATTACGCTATTTGCAATTATATTTCATAGGTAGTACCTATTGGCGGCATTTTGTTTGATACATTTTGGTTATTATGTAAAAGTGAAGTGGATAATCTGTATATATCATAAAACTCAACGTCTCTCTGTCTGTCTGTCCATTTATGTTCTTTTCACGTGAAACCCACTAATCCAATTTTCACATGGTTTTCTCTTTACTTCATAAATATTTTATCTGGCCAGGTTATAACTAGGATATATTGTATTACATAAAGTAATATACGAAATAAGCAGTGACGACAATGATGAACAAATTCAGAAAAAAATGCATTTGGAGAGATTAAATGGCTTACGCTGAATAAACTATAAAAGGTATATATCAAATTAATGTAGTACATAATTGTAGATTTTAAAGAGATCTACAAAAAGTCAGCGATAGCTACATCTATCTTCTAAGGGTCAAACCAAGAATCTAAATTAACTATAATGTTACGTCCGTGGGTAGTAAAATGCCGTAGTGTTTTACGAAAACAATTTATTCGTACTCAAAGAAATACAAATTAAAAGAAAACAAAACAAACTCACAGATCGCTTACCGAAAGTACTTGCAGAATCAACCTGTATGTACTCACAGAATAAGGCTGTATGTTCCTCTTGAAGTTCTTTTCTGATATTCCTTTCCACTTCGCTTTCGAAATTAAAACTGCCGTGACGCACAATACGGCTCGCTTTTATACCCAAATGAGACGATCACGAAATCTCTAGAAGTCATATTCAGTTTTATAATATGTATAGAAGATAACATCTAAGCATATAATTATGTAAAGAAAATATATTACTTTTATTTTAAGTTTTGTAGGTTTAATATGTTTAGTAATTTAGTTTGTATATGTTTTATCTATGATTAGGAAGAACATTATGTTATACCTACATATAAATGTGACTGATGACAAATTTTAAATAATAATGAATACTAAAGAAAGGACATATGATTGTGAAATATAAACTTTTAATATCGTTTCTTTGTTTACAGATAGGTATGTTCAATGGCATATTTTTTGTTATTTACTTTATTTTATTAATAGGTAAGTATAATGATAAATCAAACGAAACTTTGTTTACAGAGCAATACGTTACAGATTATTTCACATGTCCAAACAAATAACTGTGGTCTTATATATATATATATATATATATATATATATATATATATATATATATTTGCAAATAATAATTATAAAAGCCACTCATAAAGTTCATGACAACGAATAAATAATTTACACGTAATATTATTCAGTTTGGATTTTATTTACTGCCTATTAAAGTTGAAATTTGAACTCGACAGTGTATTGAGTTCCAATACTTTTATGAACAAAAATAGAATAGCAATCTTTCCTCTTTGTGTAGCGAGGAATGATTTACTTATTATGTGTATTATTGATCGAAGCTTATTATAATTAAATACACTTGAATAATAGTTTCAATTGGAAAGTATTATATGTATATATGTGTGTACATCAACAAAACTAAATACAATGGAAGAAATTCTAGTAGTTTTTTTCATCATTTTCTAGTCATTTTTTTTTTCGAACTGACTACTGTTAGCCTTAGGGGCCCTGGAGCCTTTACGGCTTTTACAGCTTTACCGGGCTTGGGGGCGAGCGCTTAAAGCACTCAGCCGCGAAAGCTTTGCAACAACATCCGAGGGTGCCAAAGTGGCCGAACCTCGGCTCGGACTGTTGCGTGTATGCAAATAAGTCGCGATCTGACAAATTCCCTATCATTTGATCTAAACTAACTATACATATATACATGTTTCTTTTCCCGGGAGGAGGGAAGGAACATATGTATGCGTATTTAGTGTTCTAGTAGGCTTGAGTTGCCGCAGAGGAGGCGGTCGTGATGGGTGTGCGGGAGCGAAGTTAACCGTACGTCCCCTGCGGAGAAAACGGTGGTTTCGCGGGCGTGGGCGCGAGCACGCATATGTTGCGGGAGTGGACGCGTAAAACTTGTTAGCTTTCTCGATGTCGTCGTCGGGATCGACAGAGATTTCGCGGACGGCGTTTATAACGTTTGGCAACGGGGATCGAGTTGTCTAGGACGTAGTTCACGGACTATGGACGGATTTTGGATTCTTTGCATGCGGGCAAAGTTATGTTTGGACATATGTGCGAACGCGGCGCAGCTATATGTTAAGATTGGACGGACGCACATCTTGTACAGTGTCAGCTTATGTCTTAAGGACATTTTGCTTACCGAACTGAGCAAGGGTCGCAAGCGGGAAAGGATCCAGACGGCCCTATTCCGGACTATTGTAACGTGTGCGTTGAAGTTAGGCTTCGAGTCGAGGGTGACACCCAGATATTTAGTCTTGGTGGCCCAAGGGATATTCCTACCGAATAATGAGAGGGGTCCTACCGTGCGTGGTAGTTTGCATGTATGCGGTTCGAACATAATCGCGGCGCTCTTTACCGGATTAATAGCTGTTCGCCACATTCGAAACCACTCCCCGAGAGTGGTTACGGCACGTTGGCCTGCGCAGGCGAGATTTTTTCTGTGTCTGTTTGACGCGTACATGACTGTGTCGTCAGCGTAGAGCCCTACCTCGACCCCGGGGGCTTCGGGAGGTCGCTGACGTACAGATTGAAAAGGCAAGGCGCCAGAATAAAACCTCGCGGGACGCCTGAGCGTATCGGGTGGGCGGTAGATAGTACTCCTTCCACTCGGTAGTGGAAGGTGCGGTCGCGTAGAAAATCGTGAACTAGGTGAACTAACCTATCCGGGACTTCTAATTGATGTAGCTTGTGATTTTTTTTTGTGAGGTACGGTGGTTCTTTTGTAGCATGTTCGGGACACCGCATTGTTAGACGAAGATTCGAATCCAATAATGAGTGAAGGAAAAAATCGTAATGGAACCATAGCATGGTAGTTACTGTGGTAAGGCATTATCTGATGCCCGCCTAGTTAGCTACCACCCTCAAGTTGAAAATCTATCGCCGAGCACCTATATGTGTGTTCTGACAGCTGCACTTGAGAGTCAGTTACACTAGGCTTAGCATGTCACCATCTTAGGCCACTTCGTCACTGAGATAACGCTAAAAGTATAATATAATATATTTTTTAAATTACATATATTGGAGTGTTTGCGGTGGAAGTGCGTTATTCCTATTACATGTTGTATATTTCCGTCAACGCGCCCGTGTAGCCTAATAGCCCTATCGTTGTCCCATTTACCGTACTTTGTTATAGCTTACCAGATTGCTTGACAATTATAGTTACTGCTCCGCTCCTTAGAGTAGTAGCGTGAAGTTATATAGCCTATAGTATAAGGTATAATAATATTATTATTCCTGATGATTCTGACAATATAACCTTTATTCGACTAATAGTTTAAACAAACAAAAAACTCTTCAGATTTATTATATTAGTATAGATTATGCAAATCGAATCTAAAGGCGGGAATACACATGACTGTAGCTGGCACACTTGCATAACAGTTTTTTGCACGTTCCACCTAGTGTCATGTGTATATGCTAACTGGCATGCCTGAATCCGGCAAGCAATTAGATAGCACAACATTTGATTTACTTGTATGTAATATGAGTGAGGGCCGCGGGGCGCTGCAAAAGCGGCATTGTGAACGTAAACGACAGCTACGTATGCCAGTGGGATGCCAGTTGTCCGCAATTTTTTCTAATCATTCATCAATTTTTTCTTGACGCATTTTTAAATGGTTTCTGTATCCCTGTACAACATCTTGTTGCATTTCTGTAAGCAGACAACTACTTGCTCCAAATTTTTTCCTTCTGCCAATCTAATCTTTAACCCAAATGCGTCTTCTTCTTCTCTTCTTTTTACCGCTCGTTAATTTAGCCACATATTCTACTGTTAGTAGCAATACGATACTATTTAATTCACTCCGTATGTTTTCTTTTGCGAAAAAACGTGAGACTGACATGAACTGTCTCGTGAACTGGCTTGCGTATTGCAAATACAGGTATGCAAGGACGCAAATTACATGCAAGTTTAACTTGCAAACGTATCCAGTGTGCCAGTTACTTCTACATGCCGTTAATTAGCTACACGCTCCTGTTCCGTTTTACAGGCATATGTATCTCCGCCTTTAGGTTAATATTTTTTAAAAAGATACTTTTTAAATCTGTTTAAAAATGAATGTTACTTTGTTTGTCCCTTTGTGTTCATAATAATTAATATACCATTTATCCGATTGTAATAAAACTTTAAGGAACAATAGGTGTCGCATGAGTCGTTTCATTCGAATGAAACGGAAATTAAGTTGCGGTAGCGCTACTTTAAAATAATTATTTAATCTCATTAGCGTAATTTGTTTAAAGAAAAGATAAATTTAGAGTGATGTTTGTTTGTTTGAGAGGTGCTTACAATCTCAGGGTTACGGATAGACTTTCGGTATGAGTAATAATTTAAATATTAAATTAAATTTAATATGATATTTATTCAACATGTCGAGACAAAGAGACATATATATTTGGATTTATTCGATTGAAAGTAATGAATTTTTAATTGCATCTTTCACATATCCGGCATGGTTTTAATACACGAAATAGACATAAATCAGTCGTACATGTTTTAAACTTAGTAACACTAAGACTAGACTGACTTGCGCTGCATCGCGTTTCAACATTTCCAGTGTATATCATCCAGCTATCTGGTGGAAGATTATAGAATTGAATTTTATATATTTTACTGAAAGGTATAGTCATTATCAAAAACCATACCAACAGTATTATATTTTTTTTAATTTTAACAAAATTAAGAGTTTTTGAAACAAAAATTTCGTAAATAATTATAAGGAAACCATTGGAGATATGTTAATGAATTTTTTAGGAGTTATTGTACAACGTCCATATTATAAAAAAGATTAAGAAATATTTTATTATTATATTTTTAATATATTATAGTATAATTGATGGTTAACTTCATTATATTGTTAGCACGTGGGATAAAAATGTTGAGATATTTTTGTTTATTACACCAAAGATGTAAATAGGTAGTAAGTACGGCGACATTTGTTTGAAGATTTCTCTCTACCTGGGGCAGTTCGACTGGTGGAATACCTACACCCTACAGAAGATCACAGCCAAATAACATTGTGTTGTGTTCCTGAGGTGAGTAGGGTTTCCAGAGTTCTATGGGGTAGGAGGTTCAAGTTCGACAATGCGCTAGACGTATGGTATTACATGCGCCCTTAGGCTACGTTAGCCGCTTACCATCAGGCGGGCTGTATACTTATTTGCCACCTTTAACTTTGTAACTATTTACGTTTGTACAAATTTATTTATCTCATTATCTGTTCGAGTGGCTCCTAGCATCCTTGATATAAATACAAAATCTCATGCAAATTGTTCGAGATGTTTCGGACAAACCAATAATTATTAAAGATAACACAAAAATATCTTACTTAATAGTATTAGATTTGATAGGCGATTAATATTGTTCAGAATGGCTTCTTCACAACCTAATACGCTACATCTAACACCCGTCTCGGTAACAGCCACTTCGCTATTAACGTACCTACTGCACGAAACAATTTTAGGTCAACCGAACGCGTATTAAACATATCAAGAGATACATAATAATTCTGTTACACAAATATTTTCGAAATATAATCATTTAAATATATCAATCACTTAAGTTTATGCTCCTTATTTTATCCAAGCCAATAAATTAATTACAAGAAATGATATAAAACAAGTAATAATACACATAGGTTATGTGTGATGTATGATAAATTACTCACTTTTATTCTTCATGTTGTTCTTTTTTTTCATTACCGATGACCGTTTTACCTTGTATCAGAAAAGTCAAGCGCGCCCCCGTTCGCACGGGCGGTTCACGCGACACTGTCTCTCTTTAGTACTTTACCTCGGTCACTTACAGCGCGGAATCGAAAGCAATCCTAATTTTAAATATGGAAAAACATGTTTTTAATTTTTTCGTTTTTAACTTTATCAATACACCAGCCAGTTCTATTCGAATAAATAAACGTCAGATGCGTTATAAATACACGACACGAATAATCTCATAAGTTGAAAGTATTTTTAATCATGATCAAGAGTCCGACAGAAGTTCTCTATTTGAATTATTAAAAGGCAATGACACAAAACTAGTATACTGTGACTAAAGAGGTTTCATTGTATTTAAAAACTAAGTAACCAAAGAGGTTTCACGACAGTAGATGTTACCTACTTCATTTGAAAATTGTAATAAAATGGACGATAAAATGTAACACATCGAACACGTTAACTCTGCCATTTAACACTAAACAGGTTTATAATAAACTTAGTATTATTATATTCAACAATTAATATTTATATTTGTCGGCAATTAAGAACCGCACAACCTGGTAGTTTGTAATTTCCTCTTTTTTTAATATCCAAAAGGAGGTTTTTTGCGATAATTTTATCGGCCATGTTGTGTTTTTATTTTTAATTCCCAAGCTCATGTTGTTTTACACTATATTTTGACATTTTGGTTATCAAGCACGATGTGCACTATATTTTTAAAGTATTAGTATTAAGGAAGGTGAAACCTTGTAACCTTAAAATATTCCTTGGTAAAATTTTAGTTAGTTTTTCTTAGTGTAATCACCAGTTTACAATTTTTTTATATACTACTAAGGTAGTCTACAAGTATACGGCACGCCTGATGGTATGATAGCCTATGGACGCTTATTATTGATACCATAGGTATCAATCAACACAAGGTTATTTAGCCGCGATCTTCTGTAAGGTAGAGGTATTCCACCAGTCGAGCTGCCCCAAGTATAGAGAAATCTTCAAGGAAATTTCTATGTGCCTTACCTCTTTTTGAACGCCCCCTTACCCAAGGTGCTCATGAAATCTTACTCGCCGCAGACTTTATGACTTAACGATAAAGATGAAAACAATATTCCAACATCTAAGAAAACGCTGACACTAGAGAATGATATTGCGACGTAACTTGAAAAAATATGAAATAATATACGTTAACTACAACAACAACAAAAAAAAATCAATGTTGTCTCGTCTGTCTGTTCTGGATAATTTCAAAAACGTTTGGACCGATTTTGACGGGAGTTTCACTGGCAGATAGCTGATGTTATAAAAAGTAACTTAGGCTACTTTTATTGTAGAAAACAAAGTAGGGTTCCGCGCAAGAAAACAATAAGCTTTTTTGTAGTCCACGCGAGCGGAGCCGCTATAAGTGTACGTTATGTAAAGATTAAAGTACGTGAGAATACTTTAATTCCCACGGCTTGATTTTTACACATTAAAACCTAAAAACTTGATCGTAATAACACGAGTCCTACTCATTCTCCTATCTTGTCTCCACTGACATATTTCGTCATAGCTAACGACCCTTGTTAGCGAATTCTTAAAGAATATAGAAAAGTATATTTTTTCCAGACACTGAATATGTACAATGTTGTATTGTACACTTCTATATTTAATGTTAGTGACTATAGCTTTTGATACCGTTGTGATCTCGGGTAGATACAGTCAATTGTTCATTTGCACAACGTCTGGATTGAGGAGCCAAATGAAATGCGTATATTTACAAAATTCACTCATTCTTACTACTTTATTTCTATGTTACAAATTCGAACAAAACTACTACTGAATGATCATTAGATTGAATATATTATAATTGACCGACAACTTTCATTGAAATTCATACTCTTGTATATAGATTGAGGAGCCATACTAAATGTATTTTCTTGAATTTTAGCAGTTCCTGACCGAGATTTTTTGTAGATACTTTTTTATCGTTATATGTTTTTGGTGTAGTCGCCACAATCTCACCTGATGTTAAATGAAGATATGGCTCAAGATTATAACACGCTAAACTTAGTGGAAGACTGGTTCTCAAGTGCAGCTGCCGAATTAGTGCTTGGGTAGCCAGGCGGACATTAGAAAAAGCCCTACTACCACCATGCTATGGTTTCCTCACGATGTTTTCCTTCACCAAAAGTTCAGGCTCATTGCAGGGAAACAAAATAAGAATTACGCATTTCGATTCGTGAGTTCATAAAAAAGCAATTTTCAAATTTTTGTTCCCCTATAAATAAACCTTATTTGGACGAACCCACACGATACATAAGCAAAAAAATAAACAGAGACCTACTTTTTGGATGTAACATATTGATTTTGTTCGCATAACATGTAGCCTATGTAATCCGGATCATAATAACGAATCCATTGAATTTTAAACATCAAAATGGTATGGGTAGTTTATCTGGTACAATTCGCTAGCCTGATTTTATTCTTATTTACCTTTTATATTGTAATAAACGCGAAAGAAGTTACAAACGTTTGCTAGTTATGTTAAAAACCTAAATATGTATTTGTAAAATTATTAAGCCGGCAATTAAAAACAACATTGTGTCCTTGAGCAAAAACTATGCGTCATAATTTAAAAAAAAATTATAAATTTAAACATCGAACTACCACAATACAGACAAAATAAATATTATATTTTTTTAAGCATTACAATCGACACAAACAGATTGCAATATATAATATCAACGAAATTTTATTATAAAACAGGCTTCGAAAAGGTAACCAATTGTAATCGTATTGTAATTTCCTATCATTGAATAAACATTGTAGAACAGTACAAAAACGCCAGATAAGATGTGTTGGTGCGAGTGAGAGAGACTATCGACGCTTCCTTACTATAATGTGTTACTAATGTGTAATATCATACCATTCTATTGAATTTACATCGGAATGGTAGGATTTTGTTACTCAAACATTTAGCAGGTCAAAGTAGTGTATGCCGATATTTATGTAATAACTATGCCGCACGGTTTTACCCTTGTTAAATTTATTCGGCCAACAGTCCACTGCGCTACTTCCTATGCAATCGTTGTTCTCAGTTCCCGTACTTGCTTACAGCTTGCCAGCTTGCTTGACGTTCATGGTTACTGCTCCACTCCTTAGGGTCGTATAGCCGTACCTATAACCTTCCTCAATAAATATGCTATTAAAAACCAAAAATATTTGGTAATAACAGCTATTAACGCGTTCAAACAAACAAATAAAATAAAAACAATCTCTTAAGCTTATAACATTAGTTTATACATATTATAAAACTCAACGTCTCTCTGTCTGTCTGTCTGTTTATGTTATTTTCACGCAAATACTACTTATCCGATTTGTATTACTTTTTAAATTTAATTCATAGCTATGTTATCTGGCCAGGTTTATAGGACATATTTTGTAAGATAAAGTAACATACTAAATAAGTAGTGACGATAATGGAGATTCGATTGAAAAAAAAAACGCATTTGGGACGCTTATTTTGGCTTACGCTGAGTAAACCATACGAGATATATCAAATTAATGTTCTACATAATTTTAGATCTTAAAAAGACCTACAAAAAAGTCAGCGATAGCATATCTCTATCTTTTAAGGGTCAACAACAATAAGCATTTTTAAGGCAGCAGAATCGCGCGTGCGCTCAACCGACAGCATCTATAGTCTACGCGAGCGGAGTCGTGGGCACAGCTAGTTGATATATAAAATAAAGTTTTAGATATTTATTCAGGCCGGTATGAATTGCCGATATCTCGTAACCTTGTGGGTTATTAATGAGACGAGTTATGTATTATATTTTGGCATTTAGTGGTTTACATATGTACTTATATTTTTGTCTACACAGTGCATGTTGTGATTGCCTTAAATGGCCAAGTTTATTTTCTTTTACAAATTGCTATTTATCTGTAATAGCATTTAATACACTGAGCACTAGCGGTCCAAATAAATAATTATTATGCTTACTTACAGGCACAGTTCCGTCAATTTGTCGAGCTACTATAAAGATATAAAAACAATAATAATTAATTAATGTTTGATAATATTATGTGAATAATAAATAACTACAAAATTATAAATAAAATATTAATTGGCAGCACCGAGGGGACTACGCGTCGATGTGCACGTCTTTTCAGTTGCCGCGCAATGGCTCTGCACTAAACAATATGGCGCTAATTTTGTGACTATCGTATGACTCAGCCGCGTCACCCGTTCAATCGTCTGCGGTACCTACGGAATTTACGTACGGATAAATGCCAGGAAGTCATTATGAATTAAAATAACATAAGTTGGATTCTTTAGTATTCTCTAATTTTTTGGTCTTCAACGTCTTTAACCTTTTATAGGGTTAAAACGGTATAATTGTTTTCAATTTGATTTATTTGATTGAAGTAAAAAAAATACTGGCAAAATATGACTTAACAAAAAAAAAAAAAATACATACGTGTACTGTAAGTACACGTATGTAGCCGTAGAGATCGAATTATGTTTTATTTAAAATTTATTAGTTATAAATATGTATTACAAGTAATGGAAAAATAAAGACGTAAACTAACAATCAAAGATAATTATTGTCAAATGTTATCTATATTCTATATATCTTGTATATCTATACATATTATAAAACTCAACGTCTCTCTGTATATCTGTCCGTTTTATGTTCTTTTCACGCGAAAACCACTTATCCGATTTACATGTTTTTATTTTAATTCATATCTATGTTATCTGGCCAGGTTATAGGATATATTTTGTAAGATAAAGTAATATACGAAATAAGCAGTGACAATAATAGTGAATCAATTCGAAAAAAGACGCATATGGGGCGCTTAAATAAATGGCTTACGCTGAGTAAACCATACGAGATATATCGAATTAATGTTCTAAATAATTGTAGATCTTAAAAATACCTACAAAACGTCTGCAATAGCACATATCAATCTTCTTAGTTATATAAAATACACGCCGCAGTGCACGTCTCGAATATAGTTTATCGGGTGACATAGATTTACGGATACGACCGAACCCATTTTAAATTCCAAATTTAAAAAAAAAGAATTTCCTTTACTATCTAATTATCATCTCGTGTTCTTTTTCTTAAATTAAACTAGTACACAGTAGTGTAGTTACTGGTAGTATTGCATTTGCCAGTATCGTGTAATTTTTATTTATTTTCAAAGACAGCAAATATTACGTAATTAGTTTTCAATTCGTTGTTGTCATGTCCTTCTTACGCTTTCAATGTCTAAGTTATTATGTAAATATATAGAACGCGGCCAATTTACGTTTTACAGCGGTAGCGTGTACGGATAACGCGTCAATCGACGTGAGATTGAATCCCTGCAATGAGCCTTAGTCTTCGATGAAAGAAAACATCGTGATTAAACTATTGCACGATTTTCATTTTCTAATGCCCGCCTGTCTAGCTACCACCTTCAAGTTGAAAATCTGTCACCAAGCACCTACCTACAGTGTATTCCGGCATTTGCACTTGAGAACCAGCTTCTCCACTAGGCTTAGCGTGTTGCCATCTTGTGTCACATCGTCACTTAACATCAGGGGAGATAATGGCCTGGTGCTAAACCTATAAAAAAAAATATTAAGGCGTTTTCGAGACAAGTTGAAATTAATTTCCCTTGCTTTTGTTCTGAATTCACTTGCCTTTTAATTATTATTTTAATTTATATTAAAGCAACAAAGAGATTTTTCCGCGATCGATTCGATGTTCGCAGGTTCGAGTCCGGCACCGAAATTTCCTGATTTCGCGTACAATTTCTAATTCGAATTTGTTAACAGTATCAGCTGATGGTGAAGGAAAACATCGTGAAGAAACCGGAACGCCTGAGAAAAGTTTTTGTAGTATCTACCACTATCTGTGGGAAACATGTGTAAAACTGTGGTTTTGCCGGCGTTTGAAATCGCTAATACGTCGTGGGCTGTTATGATGATAAAGCTCGTGCCTTCCCTCGGAACGAGGCTTTTACCTAGTAGAGGGACAAATCAGGCTGGTATTACTATTAACAATGAGATTTACATCAAGGAAATCGACAGATTTTTGACAATTAATCTATATAAATAACATGATTGAGGTTTTTTCATTGTACGCGCATCACGCAAGAACTACTGAATACAGTTAGATCAATTTTTGTTTTGTTTTAGTCTTAGTTTCTTTCTTTGTTTTAGTTTTAGTTAGATACTTTATATTCTTCTACTTTATATTCCTTAAAAAAAAATATCACGATATCTTCATTCAACAAAAATATATGAAAGTAATAAGATTACGATTTTTATAAGCACTACACATTCTTCTGTCGCGAGCAAAGCCGCGGGCACAGTTAGTATATCATATAAGTAGAATCAAAAAGAGCGATGTCCAATTACACTGTAAAATGTGTTCAAATGGTATTCGCAACTAGTTGACGTTATTCTGCCCTTTCTAATTAGTCATGAACCCGACCACAACGCTATTACGATTATTTTTTTCCGAAAACTTGTCTCAAGACCTTTAATGAAAAAAAATATTATGCATATCCATCCTCTGAACTAAGTTATAGTCTTAAGTTTATCCGAAAGGAAACAGGACGTTCAGTTCTTCCCGAATTTGAAAAACTTCCGGTAAACTTTTAAAATTTTTCTTTCCATATAACCTATTCTGACTATTACGAACATAAAAAAACAGCCAAATCAGCTAAACTGTTCTCAATGTTCTCAAGTGATGAGCTTACCAACAAACAGCATTTTATTTTTATTTATTATAGAAGATAGGTACATCATACCTGCCACGATTACTGTTTGTAATAAGTTACAAATATATACGAAGAAATAACGTTATTGCCACACTGTAAAACAAAATTCGTGATTGTAGAACTGTATATTACAAACAACAACAAAAAATCGACGTGTGGCTCTTTCGAGGACATTGCCGTGTTATTATCCGTGAATACGTGTCCGTTCGGACGCTTTTTAGGTCCTCGGCACGGCTTCACTCTATCCTATGGTGCTTTATGAATTGCTGTTAATAAGCCCTTTCGAAGTTTCGAACCGTACATTATTTAAATGTTTTGATTTGGGTTTTCGACAAGTAAAGCCCGACATTGTATTAAGTTCTTAATTTTTAACTTTATCACCATATATATTCATAATAGCAATGCTACTCTCAACGTTTTCTATACGCGATCGATAAATATTGAAGAGAGCTGTCGATTGAAACTAAAACGACCGTCGTAGTTTCTTCGAGTCATAATTTATACAAAATGGAAATTATGTGACGCGGCGAAACGACTTCAAAATGGTGGCACGTCCCCCTCCTACAAGCGCGATTTTCATAATCTTTATTCTACGTAACGAATTCATTGATCCTTTAACTATTAAGAGCTGTAACTTCGGATGTAGATGATATGCAGCTGCCATCCCAAACTGTATCCCCTGATTTTGTTATCGCCAGTTTTTTGAATTGCTTCCCATTATGGAAGCAAACTTAAAGACTTATTCACGTCAAAAACTTCATAAATCTATATTTCTATACTATCTAACATAAGTTATAGTAATATAATTGATATAAGTTATAGTAGAAGCCACGATGCTAAATGGTGGTTTACTCGATTGTCGTGTATGATCAGCTGTCATGGTAACAAAATTAGTGTGTGTGAAGGAAATAAGAGATAAAGAAAAAGTCAACGGGGAAAGAGAGGCGCGAAATGGGAAATATGTGATTCACTGCAGCTGCACGCTGTAAACTTTATTGGTGATTTTTGTAACTTCGGATTGTGGAAATATGCAGATTATATTTCCTTAAAAAAAATCGACTGCGCTCGAGAATGAGGAGGAGACTTTTGCAAGTTTATGACCCTTCCACTCCCTTCGTGTAATTAACGTACCATACCTTAATCTGACGCGCTCAAGTATTTCTAAATATAGTTTTTTTTTATATTCTGATCGGCTACGCGCTACGTTATATAGAGCGCTTAGTTAGATTTGAAACATCTTTTATGCGTATGTTAGTTTATTTATTAAGGAAGATTATAAGCTATATAACTTCACGTTGCCACCCTATGGAGCGGAGCAGCAACTACGAACGTCAAGCAATCTGGAAAGCTGTACGGAAGTACGAGAATTGAGAACAACGTTAGGCTACTTAGATGGTCAAATAAATTTAACACGAGTGAAACCGTGGCACAGTTAATTATTTAATGCAATTAAAGGAATTCTGCCTTCTATGAAAGGAAATGCTAGTCCATGGATGACAATAATAGTTTTATCCATTTGAAAGGTCAGTGACATTTTTATTAAATTTTTTTCAAAAACAACTTTTGATATCCAGTTAGCTGCAATGTCTTTATTCTCGAACATTGAAATAAGAGAAACCGGTTATCCAAGTGAAATTTTATTACATTCGGTTTATTAAAGTCTATTATATTTTTTCTTTAATAATAATAATAATCCGATAGAATAGATCTCCACAAACTTTACCTTTTTATAACCGTAGCAAAGAATTCGAGCAGAAGGTCACCTCCATAAAACGAGCGATACGTCGCACGCACACATAAATAGGTAACAACTTCAATCTTAGGTCATGTCAAGCGAAAGCGTCGCGAGTGTTCCCGCTTAGTTTAATTTTATTTGTGAAACTAGGTTCCGATTTGACTATGAATAAACGATCTAATAACAATTGTTGTGTAATTGGTTGTTTAAATATTACAAAAAAAAAAATGAAATTGGAACCATAAACAAATCATCCATTCCCGATAATATTTTAACTGAATGTATCTATCTATATAAATACTGTTTGTAATGTCAAAATAACACTTTTTTTCTAAATGCCTATGAAAGTGTACACGGTACATATAAAAAAAATATTTGTTTACAAATTGTCTGTCTGTTTGTTCCGGGTAATCTCCGCAACGATTGGACCTATGTTGACGGGACTTTCACTGGCAGATAGCTGATGTTATAAGGACTAATTTAGACTACTTTTATTTAAGAAAAACTAGGGTTCCGCTCAAAAAATGATCATGTTTTCGTTAAAAAAAATATTAAGAAACTTATTCTTTAGGAATACAGTCTGTTGATGCTAATCTATACTAATATAATAAAGCTGAACAGTTTTTACTTTGATTGTTTATTGGTTTGTTTAAACGCGCTAATCTCTGAAACTACCAGTCGGATACCAAAATTATCTTTTGTGTATGACAGCCACAATCATGAGGAATAATATAGATAGCCTATATGACTTCAAGCTACGACCCTAAGGAGCGTAGCAGTAACTATGAACTTCAAGCAATCTGGCAATCTGGCAATCTGTAGGCAAGTACGGGAAGTGAAACAAACGTGTAACCCACGGGCGCGTTGGCGGCGGCGTGGCCAATCTTATAATCAGTGTAACCTTATACCACAGTTATGTAAGGATAAATAATTTAATAAAAAGGTAAAAACCATGTTAACGCATCCAATATAATTTCAAAACAGAGATACATTCCACAAATTTGTATATTTACTATTTCTAATTACTAAAACTATTTTTTTTATTAACTAAAATGTTGGTCCATTTTATGTTAATAGATTCCTCCGATATTCTTGTTTACCGTTACAATTGTTGCTGACATAAGAAATAATTAAAGTGAAAAAGCTTATTATTTAAAATGAGACAGTCGCGGCTAAATTAATTCGAATTAACAAAACGAAACAGGCAGACGAAATCAACGGCAAAAGTTAGTATATTAGTACTATCTAGTTATCAAAGCCATGTTAATTTGTTAACGCGAAGACAGAGATATTTTTCTGAAGGTATCACAAATCATAACATATAATTTTTAGTCTAATGAAACGATGATGGCTTAGTGGTAGCGTGTTCAGATCCCACGTCAATGGACGCAAGTTCTTAATTTACAATCAGCTTGAGCTTGCGGTGATGGAAAATATCGTGATGGAACCATAGCATAGTGGTAACAGGTAGAGCATTGTCTAATGCCTGCCTGGCTGGCTATCTACCACCCTCAAGTTGCAAATTCGTTGCCAAGCATCTACGGGTGTGTTCAAGCAGCTGCACTTGAGAGCCAGTTCCCTCACTAGGCTCATTTTACCATCTTAAGCTACGTCATCATCACTCACTAACAGGTGAGATTTGGTCAAAAACTACGTAATAAAGAATTAAAACCATAATATATTTTTTTAGTTAGTCACAACATTAAAAGGGTTCAAAAAGTCATTTTAAATTATACATTACATTATTCCGTGGTCAATGATGAATGAAATATTAACCTTTAAAGTGCCAAGTGTCCCCCCGCCCGCCACCAACTAAATGGTTGTTTTTGGATATCTGTATAAAAATCATGGTAGTAGTATATATAATGAAGTTAAAAGGAAATGTATCAGAGGTAAGTAGGCTTTACAAGTTAACGAGTAATATTCAATCAACTTATAAAATGTACTTGGAGAAGTAATTTCGTACCAATTCCATTGAAAATAACTTAAAGCCCCTATCTATTAAATCTGCATATTGTGATGGGTAACTACGGAACCTTACACTACGCGTGGCCCGACACATACTTGTTTACAGTTTATCTTATTAACTTTTTTTTTCGAACTGTCTATATACTGTTAGCCATAAGGGCCCTGTATAACGTATCGTCCTAGTAGATATACTAAGTCGACTGTTTTCTCCATTACCCTATGCCCTATAGCATTAAATAGGGTGTACATGTACCTTGCATACTTTTGCAATTAGTAATCATAATCGAGTATCGGATTCTCGCAGAAACAAAATGAGTCATTGATACATTTTACTTATTCCTTTTACGTCGAATCGACATGATTATTTACTAGCCCTTGTTTAACAGTTTCTTCTGCATTTCATATTTATTTTAAACTAGCTTTGCCCGCAGCTCCTTTTATGTCTACAGAATGCCGTCGGAAGAGCGCACGTGCGAATCGTGCTGCCTCTACTCAAAAAATGTTTATTGTGGGTGACCCTTAGTAGACAGATATATGCTATTGCCGACTTTTTTGTAGGTCTTTTTAAGATCTACAATTATGTAGTATATTAATTTGATATATCTTGTATGGTTTACTCGGCATAAGCCATTTAAACGCCCCAAATGCGTGTTCTTCCGCATTGATTCACCATTATCGTCTCTGCTTATTTCGTATGTTACTTTACTTTACAAAACATATCCCATAACCTGGCCAGATAACATAGCTATGCATTAAAATAAAAAAAATCATGCAAATCGGATAAGTGGATTTCGCGTGAAAAGAACATAAACGGATAGACAAAGAGACATTGAATTTTATAATATGTATAGAAAAGTGAAAAAAGAAAAATTGCCTTGTTCTTGTGCCGAGAACTCGTGGATTATTTTTTCAAAAATTGTGCACAAAATAAGTTAGACAATTGGATATTCCTCAATATATTTAGAGTATAAAGAACTTTATAGAAACGCGTTGCTTCGTTTTTTATGTCTTCTTTGTTTATGGCATCTCAATAGTATATTTTCTACTCATATTTTCCAAGTTAGTTGTCCATTCTGATTTTTCTTTTAACTATTTAAATGATTTTCATATAGGTTCAACTATTATAAAGTTTTCGAATATTATTTGTCTTGATAATTATTTTTTAATATATTCCCAAAATATTTTTACTTATGTTTTTTTAAATTTTTCGAACTTATTGTTCTCGTTGAAGTTTAAACATTTAATTATTAATTTCTGCTACTTATATTTTAAAGAAAGTACGAAGACGTTTTAGTTTGTTTTTCTCACATTTTACTATAATAGCTTATTCTTATTAAAAATTATATGTATATTGAATATACATATAATAACGAAACTAAAATAATAAATGAAGGTACTTTCGTTCGTAAGGATTAATATGCCATGCCTAATAATAAAGCTCACAAATCTTGTTGAAAAAGCCTAAGGAGTTTTTGTGGCAACTTAAAATGTAAGTTTCTAGTTATTATTTACAATCTTCCCTACTTGTGCATAATACAACCAAACTGTATCACGCAAAATACGAATATTATATAACTCTAAAGATTGTTTGTTAGTTTTAAATAAGCCAATCTCTGGAACTAACTACCAGACTGATTTTAAATCATTTTTTACCATTTTTTATTTTTTATATTTTCTACTTATTGAGGAAGGTTATAAGTTATATAACTTCACACTATGACTCTAAGGAGTTGAGCAGTAACCATGAACGTCAATCATTCTGCTAAGTATGGGAAGTGAGAATAACGATAGGTTACACAGATGCTTTGGCGACGGCCCGGTGTAGAGTTGATTGAATAAAAACACGGGTACCTAATAAAGGGTAAAATAAAGTAAGACTATGAATCAAAATAAAGACCACGACATCAAGATCCCTCAATCACCAAGTCAATACTCTAGATTTTCTTCACCTAAAGTTACCAAAATCGCTAGAGATTAACTTACACATACTACCACCGCACATAGCACCGACCAAAATTATTACCGACCTTCGCATGCATTACTAGGGGGATATAACCTTTGACCTTGACCTCAAAAGGGCAGCAACATCGGGTTCAACAGTGAATCGTATTTACGCAATAAAGCAAATCGCTCTTCATCACAAACTCTACTCACTTGCAAGTGATCGGACTTGATTTATTTATATTAATTTACTTTGACAGCATCACTTAACGCGACGTCACGGACTTGCGAGTAGGGTTGCCAAGCTTTGCAAAAAGTTATTACAAAAAGTCTTGATAAACTTGATCGAGCTCCTTATCGGTGCTTATTGATCGCTTCCAGGGCGTAATTTGATTCTGATTTAAAAAATCGAAACTTCTTTACATATTATAAAACTCAACGACTCTCTGTTTGTCTGTCAGATATAGCAAATTAATGTTCTACATAATTCTAGATTTTAAAGAGACCTAAGTCAGCGATAGCATACTCGTATATGTATCTTCTAAGGATCACCCAAAATACGCGTTCTTGCCTTCCGTCTTTTGAGCGGGGGCTGCACGATTCGCGCGTGCGTTTGATCGACGGCATTCTGTAGTCTACGCGAGCGGAGCCGCGGGCACAGCTAGTAAAGTGATAAACGTAAATTAGAGCAAGATTATTTTGTGTACATATCGACCAACAACATTTTTCTTAAGTGCGCCATTTCTTACGATAATTTTACTTTCGGGAAAAAATATGCATCGCGCATTAATAATTTTCGCGGGGCGTCACCTCTAGAGTCTTAGAAGATGTCTTACTCCCGGCTCTTACGAGGCGGTTGACAACCCTAGTTGCGACCGATCAACGCGACCCAATTCATTTGAACGTAATAAATGCAGCCTTCGACTCCAACTGTTCCTTGACGGGACGCTGCGTCCCTGTATTTATAAATAACATCACGCAGTATAGCGTCGTTCTGTAGTCGGTTTTATTCTTCTGTATATATGTTATTAAAAAGATTTGAGGAGATATGGTAGCATGTAACGACACCGCCTCGATCGACCTGAGTTCGATCGAGTTCCTGCGATGAGCCTAAGCTTTCAGCGACGGAAAATATAATTGTGAAACCATAACATGGTGTTAGGGCATTTCTTAGTGCTAGTGACCATCCTCATGTTTAATATATGTCTTCAAGCACCTATGGGCGTGTTTCACCAGCACCTGCACTTGACGCGGCTGAGTGCCTTAAGCGCTCGCCCCCAAGCCCGGTGAAGCTGTAAAAGCCACAAAGGCTCCATGGCCCCTATGGCTATCAGTATAGTCAGTTCGAAAAAAAAGCTGCACTTGAGAGCCAGTTCTCCCACTAGGCTTTGCATGTTACAATCTTAATCTTGCGCCAAATCGTCATTTAACATTCGATGAGATTGTTGCCAAACGCTAAACCTAGAAATAATATATAAAAACATACTATTGCATAACATTTAGTTTAAAAAGGTATGAAAAACGACTAATAATTCAATATCATTTGAATTGCTTTTTAAAATTACGACGCGCCCGATTCTACCCTGTAACACGAGACCATTACTAGTAAAACACACAAATGGAATGTAATCAACACGTTATACATTGGTTGTTTTGTAAGTATGTAGAGTTATTAAGGCAATATCGAGACGTCAATGGATATTGTATTATGTTTTAATTTAATTCAGCCGTGGTAAGAGAACCGGCCGTCCCCCGTGCTACTGAGTCATGAATCCGCAACGAATAATAACAGATATAAACGCTTCATTATACTAAACAATTTTATCCTCCTAGAAGGCAAGAGACATGAATAATTATGTATATTTAGTTAGTTAGATCGAATTCGGATAAGGAGTTAGTTAGCTCGCGATGGTTTGCATATACTGCAACAGCCCAAGCCGAGGTCGGTCACTTTGGCACCCTTGCGCTTGCTGCCCTTTTTCCTCGGCTGAGTAGTGCCTTCGGCCCTTGCCCACAAGCCTGGTGAAGCTGTAAAGGCCTCCTAGCCAACAGTATAGTCAGTTCGAAAAAAAAAAAATACAAAGTAATTTAATTTATTTATCGACAATGTATTTTATAATATAGACTACTCCTGTAGACATACACTGATGGATTATTTTCTCGCGCTCCGCCTACCTACCTCGCACACCTCTGGTGGATACGCAGCCTAATCTCGTGCTTTCCATTTGGGAGATGCCTCGTTGCCCAGTAGTGGGACACATTCAAACTGGTATTATTATTATTATTTATAATATAATCCTCACTTTCAATTTTTTATGTAAAAAGGACGGTGAAGAAACTGTAAATCGCATAGTGTATATATAGTGAAGTTTTATATTCCTTTGTGAACAACGAACGCATTGTTCACTTTGCATTTCACTTTTAAAGTGTCATGACCAATTTTTAGAGTAAAACTTTTTTAGGCGTGACTTCTGAGTAAACTGAGATCTTTTTTCTTTACTGAAATAACGTTCAGGAGACTATAATGAAATTTTTATTACCGAATAAAATATTTATAATATATAAAATTAATAAAAAAAAATTACACTTTTTTGATCTTGAAATAGACTATCATCATTTCAACCGAAAGACGTACACTGCCGGACATAGGCCTACCTCAAAGATCGCCACAACGACCGGTCCCGTGCTGCCCGCAACCAGCGGCTTCCCGCAACCTTTACCAAGTCGTCGGACCACCTTGTGGCTGGTCTGCTTACGCTGCGTCTTCCGGTACGAGGCCGCCACTCGAGAACTCTTTGGCCTCATCGGCCATCCGTTCTACGAGCTATGTGGCCCGCCCACTGCCACTTAAGTCTAGCTTTGCTGTCGGTGACTTTGGTTCTCTTGCGGATCTCCTCATTGCTGATACGATCAAGCACAGAAACTTCGAGGATAGCCATTGCCCTTTGGGTGACCTTGACCTTTCTTATGGTGCCCTATAGTTAGCGACGACGTCTGAGCATCATATGTAATAACTGACAACACACACTGAACGAAGACTTTCGTCTTGAGACACTGCAGTATCTTGGACGAAAAGATGTTACCTAGCTTCCCAAACGCTGGCCAGTCGAGTTGGATTTCACATAATGATCATTTGTAAGTAAAAAATATATATCAATAATATTAATACTTCTTAACAATGTGTTAGCAAATAAACGGAATTGTTTATTCGTAGATGACCTTTATACAAAATTGCAAAAACCTAACAATTTTATATTCTACACTCGAATAAAATATCTCGTATTAATTACTATTTAAAAAAAAGTAGCTTATAACAATTCTTTTCTATTTAAATACATTATAACAGTAACTTTCTATTACAATATAATATTATTTATAGGGTCGCTTTTATAAAACAATATAAATAAAGATCTATTTTTTTGTTGAGATAAAAATGGTATTTCCTCCTTGTCATTGTATTAAAAATTTTAAATAATTTTAAATAGCGAATGCAATGTTGAACTTCTAAATTTAGCACATTCGGATGTTGCTCTTTTATTTGCAGCCAACAATTTGACACAAGCCTTTCCTTTGCTACATAAATACAAATTTTCAATATTTAAAAATATAAATTATTTATTGTTATTCATTTCGTTAATTTTAAAATGACTCTAGTTCAACGTTTACGTTGCGAAATTTTGCAATTTTGCATCAATTGCAATCCGACATAATTTTGAAACAGAATTTGTAACTTTATTTTTATGTATATAATGCCATTATTCCTTGGTTATTTTTTATAGGTTATAATATTTAGTTCTAGAAAAATAAACTATTTTATACTATTTATTCAGCGAATCCATAAACTATATTTGGGGACTTCAAAGTACAGTACTAAAACTTGCATTTTTAAAAACGAATCATTTTTCATTGTAATAATCGTCACACGTAAATAATGGTACATCTCTCGAGATTGAGCACATATGGCAACACTAAAACCGAGCAGTAAACAGTATACTGTAACACAGCAGTGCGAACACTTGATTTGCTGCGTAAATAAGCATAGGAATAGGCATGCTCCCACAGTTTAACATCACACTGGCTATACCACTATTTTACCAATAAAAAAAAAAAATCTATTATAACCTCAATGTATCGTTTGCAACCCTAGATATATCCATCAATTTTCTAGTTGTATAACGCATAATTAAAAATAACTGCTGTAGCAATTTTGCCGCGTTGTTGTTTTTGTGTCTTTCTTGGAGTCATGTAGAAACAAAAACAGCAATGTTCACTTTCACCGAAAAAGGTGTTGACCATAGATTTAATCTATACATATAATGATATTGAAGTGTCTGTTTGTAATGCCAATATAACACTTTTTTTACAAAAATGCATATGAAGGTATATACGGTAACTATAACAAAGCACCAATTTTTAGTTCGCTGTTAGTTCCCGGTAATCTCCGAAACGGTTGGACCGATTTTGACGGGACTTTCACTAGCAAGTAGCTGTTGTTATAAGGAGTTACTTAGGCTACTTTTATTTTAGAAAAATAATAAGGGTTTCGCGCAAATACAATTTTTATCATTTATCATTAAAATAACCGGCGCCGGCGGGTGACCGCCGTGGGTGGAAGCGGGGTCACCACAATACCGACGGCACTCTGTAGTCCACGCGAGCGGAGGCGCGAGCACAGTTACTTTGTAAATAAAATATAACTTGACATTTTTCAAGCCAAATTTATATATGAGCATAATAATAATACACTGAAGCTAGTAATATAAAATCAAAATCAATAATACTTTATTTAATTATGGCCCAAAACGGCACTTATGAACGTTAAAAACATTACTACCGGTTAGAATAATATTCCGGTCATAGAGAACATCTGGCAAGAAACTCGATCGGGTTTATTTTTTAATGGTTAATAATTATATTATTTTAGTGGTTGTACAGAGTGGGAGTTGACAGAGTGTCATTACCAGTCACCATTATCATTCACGTAATGATCCAACTTCGATAATGAAACATAGGATTAAGTATAGAAATAATTTAGTTGGATCATAACAAAATAATATACTCGTCTTAAAAATAATTAGTCAATAAATATCGCCGATTAAGTTAAATCTATCTATCTATATAAATAAAATGGTTGCGGTTTATAGATCTTAACCAATTTTTTTTGTTATAACCATTATATACTTGGTCCTTATAAAACAAAATATTACGATATCTTCTTAACCAATAATTCTGTAGTTAACGCGTGCGGAGCTGCTGACACAGCTAGTTTAAAATATGAATATCAATGCTAAAGTTTTTTTGTATGTTTGTTTGTTTAAACGCGCTAATCTCTGGAACTACCAATCGGATTTGAAAATATGTGTATGATAGCCAGAATGGTTAGGAATAATATAAGCCATATAACTACACGCTACGACTCGTAAGGAGCGAACCAGTACCCATGAACGTCAAGCAATCTGGCAAACTATAGAGGCAAGTACTCCCAAATGGAACAACTATGGAGATTTTAATTTAAATAGGTCAAATAATTTAATAATTAATATTAAAAATAATAATAATTTAAGTCAACACTGGTGAAACCGTGGGGCACAGCTAGTGTTTGTATCCGGCAAATCTGCAATATGCTTAGGGATCTTATTATTATCTGGATTTTCGTCCTTTGACTCTTAAGTCTACGTCGGCCTAGTCGTTTTCACACATTTTAATTGAAGTAGCAATCAACTTGTACACCCATGAGGCGTCAGTACTGTCATAGCATGAAAGGCACCCTAATCGCACAGATTGAGTACAAGGCATCCTACCAGACTATTCTTTCTCTGTTTTGTCCCGGAGTTCCGGACACATTCATTATAAGTATTCTGAAATGTTTAAGTTGATATTTCATTTTGTAGAGGTCGCTCACGTTATTTTTATCATTAGTAAAGTAGCGTACTTTAAATGTTTTCAAGCGACCTGTAAATGTACTATTTTTGCTTTTACATATAGTAGACATGTTAAAAAACACAAATCGCAAAACCGTAAACCACAATTACATGACAACATTAATTACTATATAAGTCAATGCAGGACGAAAAATCAAAATTTGAAATTATTTAACAAATATAGCGTTTATTTTTACTTTGAACTATCTTTTAAAAAAAAATTCGTGAACATTATTGGGTGAGAATTCTTAAAACGTGTTTGTTATCTTAACATATTTTCATGTGATAAGTAAAATAACAAAAAAATATCGTTTTTGTGTCACCCTAATGAATATATATAATCTTTTTATATATAATTCTTCTGTGAGTGTGTATATGATTGAACTCCTCCTTTATGGCTGCACCAATTTTGATGAAATTTTCTGTGCGTGTTTGAGTGGGGCTCTGGTTGGTTTAGATTCACAATTGGACCCGGTAGATAGCGCTGTAAGCGAGTTCTAGGATTTTTATTTTTAGACAAGCTAACCTTTGGGCAAAACAACGTCTGTCGGGTCCGCTTGTATATAAATAAATAAATAAAAACATATAAATATTAATATACAAAAGGATAACTGACTGACTGCCTACAGATAAGATAAATTCAATATAATAATTTCAAGTGAACATAGCTGTTAATAAACACTACATTACTATAAGAAAATCCATAATTTCCAGGGTTTTATTCTAAGAAAAGGGACCTTTATTGCTAAGCCTACGCTATCCGCCCTAGCTTTAGACATGAATGTGGGCGCTAGCTTGCGCCCCTGGTGACCTTTCATCTGAATGGGTCGAATTGAAACTGTTGAACTCCCGGGTCAGCATTACATGCATTACGGGTGGTAGGACACAACAACTGAGTTCGACTGAATCGCGACCATCGCCCTATCGCTCATAATTTAACAGCTTTATCTCGAATTAACAGCATTTTGAACTTATTGACTAGACTAGGTGTATCACACGCCATAGTAGCACGCTTAGGCGTATCGCGTTTCGAAATCAACCGGTGTATATCCATTGTCCAGTAATCAAGCTCGTAGTGTATGCACATGCGTATAGTGATAAACTTGCCACAGTGACGACTCCGTTTTGATTTGTCGCCTTTCGGTAACAGCCAGTGTATGTATATCCGTCCAGCCATCGAAAAGCTTGCAGGCCGACATGACTGCGACAACCGACGATGGATTGCCGATTTCTATGTGATCGTCGTTGGTTTTTTATTGTACTTTGCTTACCATCAGGTACAATGCTGTCAAATTTACACGAACATTTATGAATTATAAAAATATGTCACACTATTATTTTTTTGTTAGTTTACCAACCGGCCAATTTTTCTAAATTTTGTCTAAATTGCATCATTTTTGTCGTGGACGTCACTAGGACTCTGTGACAGCGCGCCAAAATGAAAGGGTTTAAATCGCTCTAGCGTCATTGCAGTTTTAAAATATTTATTTTAAAGCTAAAATTTATTCTTTTTATCAATCAGGGATGTAACGATACCGATTTTGCCTTTACGTCGCACGAGGTGCTAGCGACAACATTGCCGTCTTTACTGAGCGTTGTATTGTTTCGCGCCTATTTATTATCAATTTTGATTAGACATTCTTTTATTAATACTCCTTTTGAAATTAAATATCAAATACCTAATTATCTTTAAAAAAAATATCGCCAGTTTTGTGCATAATAGAGACACATATAAAGGTCGAGTTTTTTTGTTTAGATATCTTTTATGTTTAAACAATGTAAAATAATTAAATTCTAATTATCTTTGAATAAACAAAAAAAACTTATTAATTGTCTCCGAAAAGTAAATAGTAATAAATTTTAATACTTCTTACACCTACATAAATATATACATTTCGATTGTTACATAAATAAATATTTATCAATGTCGACCCATAATCTATTACTTTAACTAAAGATAGTAAATTAATCTAATATAGGTGAATACCTCATGAAAATATACTATGTACATGGATTTAGAACTCATTACGCTGGCCATATTCGTAACAACAAAAAAAAGATAACTAATGGCAAGTAATTAATTTATTATTCTATTCTTATGCGCAGCGTAACGTCAAATATACCGAGCTAGCGAAATGTAGTATTTTTCGTTTATCAATAAAATGGTAAAAGTGTGATTTTGGTTTTCATATGATTCATAGGTGACTTATTTTTACATTAGCTCACGGACAGATAAGACTACGCTCGGAGTTTCAAACGCGCGGTGAACTTCACCAAAATTGCCGAGGACTACCTCAGCCTTACTTATTAAGCCTAGGAAGCTATAGTTACAATGGTTTGATTGATATTATTACTTTAATAAAATTTCACCGAAATAATTATATAACCTGTTTAGCCTTCCTGCATAACATGGACAGTGAGGTTTTTGCTTTTATGACCCGCATATAATGTTGTATACCATTATTTCGAAAATAGCGAATACATGCGTCATTAGTTCATTACAGGTGGAAGGTGCTTAGTATGTACACGCTGCGCATGTTTCAAGCAAGAATTACATATATTAAGTCCAAATTAATAATAATATTGAGGACAAACCGTTTCTCAGTTTGTAATAGTTTATAGTTTTAACTCATCTATCTAATTTAATATTAGAAAGTGAACTGTAGACGCTGTAGTGCAGGAGTTATCTATCAGAAAACATTTTTTTTTAAATTGAACTCGAGTGAAACCGCTGTGCTTAGCTAGTCATATATAAAAACAACGGTTGACTGGATTAATTAATTACCGCACATTCAGAATATCGCTACAATTGTGGTCGCACAAACCTTAACAAAAATCCTCCAGATACCTATAAATTAAATATTGTTTAACTTTGATTATATAGACGTGTACGAGTATATAATTAAAGCTGTATGATATAATTTTCAATAGTTCACTTATGACGCATTTTAATGCTACTTTTGGCGTCAATTCATGCTACGTCATATACGTTATGCATCAAAGACTAGTCACCAACAGCCGAAGCCGTCCGTTACTGATAGGAACTGATAAAATAAATAAAATCACCCACAGATGTTTTCTTGAAAAAAAATGGAAAAATAAACGCTACGCTTTTTCCAATTAAAGAAAATGTTAATTTTTCGGCCCACAAATAATTATATGAAAATAATAAAAAAACATATATAATCCGCCATAATCGTTTAAGAAACCATAGGTATTGTAAAACTAAGCGAGGATATCTTTGCATTACAATTTAGGTGATGTAATATTTCTTATAATGATGATGCAATTTAAGTATTTCAATATCAAAAACTAATTCGCTTTAAAAAAACGAAGTACATAATATTAAAATAATTTAATGAAAACGATCGGTGCAGAGGAGTATTTACATAAAGATAGTATTCACAAAATGCATCCAGAGCGAGCGATAAAATGTATTATAGGTACGGCCATAATTCAATGACGTATAACATGGACGCAATATAGAATATTATCAAAAAGTGACACATTATAATATTATCCTGTTTCGACACATACCAAACCAAAAATAAATAAAACGAAAAAATACTAAAGATAAAATTCAAGTGAAGTCGAAAAATATTATAAAAATTAAAATAACAAAATACCGCAACAAAATGGCGGCGATAAAAATATATACTTATATATAAACCTATAATGAGTAAAGTAATCATAAAGATACCACGTGTTTTAATCTGGTGTCGGATTGGAGCAAAACGTTATTTCGAACTAGGTACGTTTCGAAAGCATTCGACCGACCGAACAAAGACACGCAACTTGAACGCTACGGTCGCAAGCCGACCGGTTGAGGTGACGGACGAGCGCCGCACGCGCCCGACCGCACGTCCGACCAACGTAAATCGTCCGGATAAACCTACCAGCGGTAAACTTCTCCGAAGAACAGAGGCTCATCCAGCTAGGCACGACGCTCTCGCAAACTTCCTCCCAGCACCTAGTCTTCTCCGCCCTGTCACCGTAATTAGGATCGTTGGAGTCGAAAAGGCAAGGTCGCTTCTGAACTTCTGATATTATCAAGCTACTTTTTATACCGTCGTTGTCTCTCGAACGCCCCATAATTAATTAGTTTTTTTTTGTTGTAAATATTAAATATTATCTTGGATTTTTAAATGCGTGCGGATTTGGCGCGCGATTTATACGTGCGGTGTCCGCGTATGAATGTCCGCGTTAAACTGGCGGGTTCGTGCGGCGCATCCAACATGGCGGCCCGAGACGGCGGGGAAACAAATGCTAGCTAGCAAAGTGGAGGCCGCGATATCGCCTCGCGCTAATAAATAAATAAGATGCAACGTATGTTACGTATCCTGACCGCGGATAACAACCAGCCCGAGTACATTCATAACACAACACAATTGTTAAAAGAAAATTAAATCAATCAACAATAATGCCTAATTGTTAAATAATGAGCAATGGCCGCCCAGGTGTAAAAATAACTTTCACGACAAAATTAATTGTGATTATTCATCAGGTATGTAAATTAATCACTGTCTATGGTTTATTATCCACAAAAAGTGTATTTTTTTTCATTTATAAATATGTTTGAAATATGTATGTAACTATACGTAATACGCAAAATTTTTCCGTATATAATTTAATTAATTTATAAGTAAATCTGTGCATATAATATAAACAGTTTAATTTGTAGGCAATATTTAATATTTAAAAAACTGAATATTTTGTTTGAAAGGTAAACCTCACATATTTAACCGTAGGTACATAAAAAAAGTGACTGATCGCATGAACTGGTAGGTATTATGCGACATTCGATTTGAACTTACGTAATTTGAAATTAGAACTGCCGCGTCCATCTTGATTTTACCAACACGGTCTGTTGTTTACTCGATATTCATAATCTTTTGTATGTTATAACATAAAATAAAGTTATATTTTCACGAATTTAAATATATATTTCAGTACAAATAAAATACTACTTACTTAAATAAATAAAAAAAGTGAATTACACACAAAGTAGATAGGAGGTAACGCGACGGCAACAGAGCGACCTTGTCTGCAAAATGGATTTTCCTATACCTCATTTCACTACAAACGATATTTTAAAAGGAAAAATGTTATTATCTTTTTAATATTAATATTTTAGATGCATGGTATGAAGTTTATATAAAGCAGAAGTTTATTATACTATATTGCAATAACACTCATCGACTTTATACAGGATGGAAAAAATGAATGGGACATGGAGAAAAAGTATATTAAATATTGAAGATAGCAAATTTTTTGTAGACTACAACAAACCTTTTTGTGGTAATTCTATTTTTCTAAAATAAAAGTAGCCCCTAAGTTTTGCCTTATAACATCAGCTATCTGCCAGTGAAAGTCCCGTCAAAACCGTTTCGAAGATTACCCGCAACCAATAGACAAAATAAAAAAATGGGTTTTTTTGTTATAGGTATCGTGTATACTTTTATATGCATTTAGTAAAAAAACCTGTTATTTTGACATTACAAACAGACACTTCAATTTTATTATATGTATAGATAAAAAGAATGTTTCCTTAAAGTAAAATTTGCTATCTTCAATATTTAATGTACTTTTCCTCCACGTCCTATTCGTTTTTTCCATCCTATATATATAGCCAAATGAATAGGAATAAGTAAATTGAAAAGCAAAATTTTTATTATAGGGTAACATCCCTTCACACATAAATAGGTGATGTGATTGTAATATTTATAACCAGCTGTGTCCGCGGCTCCGCTCGCGTGGACTACAGAATTATTGTTTAATGAGATATCGTGATATTTTTTGTTTATATAACATCCTAGTACCTATCTAAGGAGTAAAACAAAAATGGTGAAAATCTTTCCAGCAGTTTTTTAGTGATGCGAGCGTGATGTGGCAAACCTCAATTATTTTATGTACATATATAGACAGATACATATCATAATTTTTCGTAGATATTACAAGTTAATTAGGCTGAATTTACTAACAAATTAAAATTTAATTTGTGTATACCTTTACGTGCGTTTGAAATAAAATTTCTTTGGCCTTAATATTTAGAGAGGTAGGGCACAGTGAAATTTCTTTGGAGATTTCTCTCTACTTGGGGCAGCCCGTCTGGTGGTATACCTCCACCCTACACAAGATCGCAGCCAAATAACTTTGTGTTGTGTTCTTGCGGTGAGTAGGGTTTCCAGAGCTCATTTGGCAACGCTAGTGATACCTATGGTATTACAAGCGTTCATAGGCCACGGTAGTCGATTACCATCAGGCGGGCCGAATGCTTGTTTGCCACCATGTAGTAAAAAACATTGTTTTATTTTCTTCCAAATAGTAAATTAAATTAAAATAAATTTTAAACATTAAAGTATTAAATAAACTTATTTATAATGCTTGGTGTAAACATGACTGTATGATATTATACGAGTATTATCAATAAATACCATAAAATGTTTTACTTATTTTATTATAATCATAATTGATGCTACAAAGTCAAAGAACTGTTATACTTTAACCGCGCTTAAAGGTTACACGGATAATAACTGTTTTCTTTTTTAAATTAAATTTGATATATTAAAAATATTTGTGAACTAAATAATCTACATACATTGTCGCGTGGATATTTGAATAGATAAAATATTCAAAATAAATATATTAAAATGTATATGAAATGAAATTCAATATTGATTTATATATGTATTCCGAAGGCCTTTAACATTGAAGTAGAATATAAAACACAGAGTACCTTAATTTTATAGCTTATTAATTTTACTAAGCCTTCACTTGTAAAAATAGTTCAGATTTGCTTGTTAAAATCCGTCTTGAGTAGCCTGTGTGTATATAAATTTGGCAAAAAAGCATCAGATATCCATTCCGTTCCATTTCTATAGCTGCATCGCCAAGCTAGAATAAATGAATGAGTCCGCCAGGTCTTCCGTTAGTTTAATAATCATTCTTGACTCTTGACAATTTTGGGTGAATAGTTTCAAATCCTTTCGAATAACGATTACGATGCGAGGGATCTCTTGTAGTAACAAAATCATGTTTGTACGGAATCCAGATAAGTAAGTGAGACTCCAAATAATAAAGTAGAATCAGAAATATAAATAAACTTATAAAAATCTTGTAAAAGACTGTAAGTGTTTAGCCATAGACTGATAGGTACGTCACAATGAATGATGTCCCTCTTCAATTTTTTTCTAGTATCGTTCTATATTTTAAATTAAAAAGGTTATTCCAGCCATTAAATACTGTCCTTGTATACGGCCTACTTATTTAATATATATATGAAGGTAAAAGAAGTTTGTCATACAATATTTAAATAATAAATGACCTAAAGATGCCTTCGGAAAGCGACCGAAAACACAATAAATGAAGTAATGAGGAAACAACTAAGGTATAATAAATATTCTGTTTGTAAAGTCAAAATAACACCTTTTTACTAAATGCATATAAAAGTAATGCATATAATACGACAACTACAACAAAAAATCAAAAAAATGTTGTCTGTCTGTTCCGGGTAATCTCCGAAACGATTTGACCGATTTTTACGGGATTTTCACTGGCAAATAGCTGATGTTACTTTTATTTGGGAAAATAAAGGATATTAGGAAATATTAGATATCCGCGCAAAAAAAAACTTTTTTAGTAGTCCACGCGAGCGGAGCCGCGGGTACAGCTAGTTAATAATAAAATGCTTTGGATAGAAAAAAAATGTCTAGAGATTTTACTGAACGTCCTTTCCATCCGAAAAAGTTCTGAGTTAACTATCAAGCTGCGCCTAAACAAATTTTTCGCACGAACAATCACTACCTTCCAAGTACTATGGGAGTGCAGTGCGCGGACCAGGTGCAAGTCAGGGATGGTAGAAGTACCAGGGTCTTGTACCATGTAAACATTATGCTGGTACGCAATGATACCAACTTTCAATATTGATAAAGGCCCGTGGTGTTTTATTTGCAGTTAGCGGTGCCCGCGGCTCCGCTCGCGTGGTCTACAAAATCCTGACGGTCGAGCGCACGCGCGGATAGTACTGCCTCAAAAATGCTTATTGTGAGTGATCCTTAGAAGGTAGCCATATTCTATCGCTGCATATTTTGTAGGTCTTTTTAAGAACTCCAATTATATAGTACATTAATTTTATATATCTCTTATGGTTTACTCAGCCTAAGACATTTAACCGCCCCAAATGCGTCATTTTTCCGAATTGATTCACCATTATCGTCACTGCTTATTTCGTATGTTACTTTATGTAACAAAATATATCCTACAACCTGGTGAGACAACTTATCTATAAATTAAAGGAAAAACCATGTAAATCGGATAAGTGGTTTTCGCGTGAAAAAAACATAAAGAGGTTGAGAAGAGAAGAAAGACGTTGAGTTACGTATAGAAGATTATTTTTTTGTCGTATTTATAGTTATTGAAAATTAAACAAAAAAAATAGGGTAGCTGGCGTTGTGGACCAGTTATTGACTATTCTACGGCTTATTAACTAACAAAGTCTACCGGGCCAGCTAGTTAACAATAGAAATAAGAAATAGATTAAAGATAAATAACTTCGGCGATGAGAAGCGTTAAAATTTATTTTCCTAATTCGATTTATTTACAAGAATTGCTTGTACTGCGTTTTTTTTTTCTATTACACAACTAAAAATAAAGCGAAAACATAACATTTATATTTTATACTGTAACTAATGCATACGAAGTCGTGGGCGATTGCTAGTATGGAATCTATATTTATTTACTAATAAAGCTGTTTTTTTTGTCTTTGTTTAAATGCAGTAATCTCTGGAACTACCAGTCGGATTCGAAAGATGGTTTTTGTATATGATAGCTAGATTCGTGAGGAATAGCATAGGCTATATTATTTCACACTACGACCTTAAGGAGCGGAGCAGTAACTATGAACGTCAAGCAATCAGGCAAGCTGTAGGCAAGTTGGAAAGTGGATTAACGATATGGCTACATGGGCGCGTTGGCGGCGGCACCGTTGAATTTGTCTAATAACTTTAACACGGGTTAAGCCGTAGGGCACAGCCAGTAAAATATTTACTTTTCCATGTTTTTTTTTTATACAAGTAAGGTAGCAGACAAGCTTACGGTCTATAGCCCGCCTGATGGTATGTAAGCGGCTACCATATCCTATTAAAGCTTGTAAAGGATGGAAGGTAATCCACCCAGTAGGATCGTGGCTGAGTGCCTTAAGCGCTCGCCCCCAAGCCCGGTAAAGCTGTAAAACCCGTAAAGGCTCCAGGGCCCCTAAGGCTAACAGTATAGTCAGTTCGAAAAAAAAACCCAGTAGGACTGCCCCAAGTAGAAATAAGTCTCCAAAGAAATTTCTCAGTAGCTACCCTACTTCTCTGTTTAATCTACTGAACCAATTAGAATGTAGTATACAATTTAAAATAGGACTTAACCCGAGGAAGGATATAGACTATATATCACTACCCTATTCTATAGGGGCAAAGCAGTAATGATCAAATTACAATAAAAAATAATAATTTTAGAACCAGACACGACACGTATAGTGGAGCATGAAAAAGCTGGAGCAGCAATATGTAATATTACAATTTTAGGGTCCTGTAGTCAACAAGGAACCCTTATAGAAACACCATATCCGTACGTCTGTCCGCGTCATAGCTCAGAGATTCTTAGTACTAGAAAGTTGTAATTTGGTATGGTAATACATATTAAACACGCCGACAAAGTGGTAAAATAAAATCATGAAAAAAACATTTTTAGGCTACCTCCCTAGACGTAAAGTGTGGATGAATGTTTTTCCCATCTATCCCATGGCGTGGAATGTCGTTGGATAAGCCGTTCAAAAATATTGTGGGTGTGTGCGAAATATTTTTCGATTCAGGGATCCGTCTGCGAAATATTAGGTTTTTAAAGTGCTCATTTTTGTTAGAGTCAAGTGCCAGTTAAATGATTGTTTTTGGATATGTGAAAAAAATCTTGGTAGTAGTACCTATATATAACGAATTTAAAGGAAAGCTATCACAGCCAAGTAGGCTTTACAAGTTAACGAGTAATAGTCGACCTACTTGTAAAATGTTCTTAGAAAAGTAAATAAAAAAGAAAATTTCTTACAAAATTCCATTGAAAATTACTTAAACTCTGTATATTGTAACGGACAACTACGGATCCCCGGATTGGCCGGTTTTTTTTTAATTACTTGTACGGCAGAATGAATACACCACCTGACGGTAGGTACAGTACGGCCGACAAACAACGGCGACTGTCGTTGACACAGATTTCATCGACAGCCGAGGCATTTTAGCAGGTCGCAGTCATAACCGCCTGCTGATATGCCTCTTCAAATCTCGTTCAACTTCAGATCAGTGCGACACAAGTAGTATTAAAAAAAAACATCGTGAATTGGTGAAAAGATTGGCCAGTCATTAAATTTGGAATCGAGCCTAACCGCCCAGGGTGCGCTGGACGTACTCGGGTATCGTCACTCGCCGAGGCGTTCTCCTTGCACACCTAAATATTATAGAAAGGATTTGATGTAATACGTTGCAAGATGGACAGCGAGACAGCACTTATTAACTACAGTAGCGGCACGCTATGTTGGCAGTTTTGACCCATTATACAATAGTGACATGAAACGCCAATTTATTTTCGAAAAAAAAAAAACAAAAGGCAAGTCTATAAGTTTTTGGATTTATAACTAGTATTGCAAGTAGTTAGCTGATTAACATTTTTAATTAAACGAAAATACAAATAAATGCTTTTAATATATTTGAATGAACTGAATATTGGAATTGAGCATTGACGCAAGTTTGCCGGAGGTAGTAGTTGTGCTGGCCAGTGATCCTATATGAGACGATCATATAAGATTTAATATTATTAAATTTCGAAATTTGAAAAACATAAATTCCGAGTTTTGGTTTAAATAAGTACATTAATAATTATAATCCATTAAGGCTACTATAGCCGCTTACCATCAGGCGGGCCGTACGCTTGTTTGCCACATTAGTTGTATAAAAAAGAAGTCATATTCGTGATCAGAGTCAATCAAGAAATTTGAAAAAAAAAACATGTACAGATAAAACTACGAATTAATTAATATAGATAACTAGACACATGCATTTTAACCACTTCACTCCCATAGATGGCATTAATCTGACTTACTAGGTATATAAGCAATGTAAATTATTTTCAATACAGCTTCACGAGCAAAATTAAAAATAAACACGTTAAAAGTCTTAAAAGTTTACGGTAGGGTGAATGCAAAAGCTAATGTTTATATGGATTCTCAACTTGAAGGAGAACTTTTTCCAAGAGTTTATGTCACAGAAATAACATTTCTATAGAAAAATAATTTAGTAAAAACGTTTTGTAAGCACTCTACAATACAATTACACTTGTAGCTAAGCGTTGAAAATTTTCGGTCTGCAATATTTCTGCGGATTTTTTTCAAGTGTTTCTAGTTAATTGGATTTTATAATTAGTGACGTCACCAATCCGAACTAATCGTAAAACCGTACGAAATATTTTTACTATTGTTGTTTTGTTTAAAAAAAATTAAACCTACCAAAGAAGAAGAAAATAATAATGAAAACGCATCTTTGGCGACACTTCTCTTAGAATATTCTAGAAACAGAACGTTCCCCTATCTTGGCTCTTCAAGGCACGTCTAATATCCTGCTTCTAGATGATTAAGCATACGGACTGGCAACAATGCCATCGCCATTATTTCAAATTCGATAGAATTACGCCAATAATTGTTCTAATTATTTTCTATGGTTTTTAGGTCTTAACAAATTATTATTTTTATGTTTGTTATTCCTTGTAGTCATATCAGTTGAAGCTGAGGTATCCGAGGTAGACACCATATTAATATTACAAAAGCGGGCAGTTCAAGCAATATATAACATGAGACCTCGTGAACCACTAAAGAACAGGTTCCAGGAGTTTAACATCTTGACTTTGCCCTCCCAATATATTCTTGATAGTTTGATGTATATTCGTAAAAACTTTAAGCAGCTTGATTTTGTCAAAGACCAGCACAGTTTTAATATTAGAAATAGACATAAATTATTCGTACCGTGTTTTAGACTTAGTAACACTAATAAAAGTTTTTTAGGTAATAGTGTTAGGTTCTATAAGAAGATCCCGACGCACATAACTGATTTGCCGGACAATGAGTTCAAGGACGATGTCAAGCAGGTTTTACTGTCAAAACTTTATTATAGGTTGGATCGTTATGTGAATGATAGTGATGTCTGGAAGTGACTTCCTCTCTGTGCATTCATTAAATTATTAACATGATAATATGATTATTGACTGTAAATATTATTTATGCCTTCTTAGGGCCTAAATAGATTAAAGTATTTTTTTATTTTGATATGAAGTTTATGCTTTTTAGTGATTATACGTTGTTGGCAGGCCCGTTGTAAAATATTTGGAGCACGTGAGATTAGCAGTAAAAATAATACGCCCCATAAATATTTCTTATATTTTCTATTTCATTTATAAAATTTTATTAGGTTATTGTAACATTACACATTAGAAGACTCTTGACTGAGTCTATGGCACGTGACGTCATATAACCGCTCGCGGTACGGCGCGGCGGCGCTTACTATAAAGCGCAGGGAGCTGAGTGATGCCGGGTATTAGTCAGATCACGACTTTTTCGCATTATCGGCAACAGCCCAAACCGAGATTCGGCCACTTTGGCACCCTTGCAGTTTCTTGCCTAGCTTTCGCAGTTGAGTGCCGTAAGCGCTGGCTCCCAAGCCCGGTGAAACTGTAAAAACCGTCTGAAGGTCAGGGCCCTTGTGACTACCTACCAGAATAGTCAGATCGAAAAAAAAACTTACGTGCGGAGTATTCTACTTCTAGTGTTGTAGTCAAGTTACGCAGGCAGATTATTGCTTGACCAATATTTATGATCATTATATAAAGTATTAAAGCAATAAACAGTTTGTTTAATATTTCTATATAATTTATCGACCAAGTCAAGATCATAATTCCAGTCTTTACATTATAATTGTCATGAAAATACGAATATATTTAAAAAAAAAATAATTGCATGAAGTACCTATTTTTGTTCTGTTTTAGAAATTAGTTGGTGGATTGAGTAAACTTTAATCTCAATATCATCAGCATTTTGATCATGATCGCATTTAATAGGGAGAAATTGGCTCACAAATGCCGGAACACACCTATAGGTGCTTAGCAACAGACTTTCAACTTGTGGGTGGTAGCTAGCCAGGCGGATATTAAAAATAAAATGCCCTACCACCATGCTATGTTTTCATCACAATGTTTTCCTTCAGCAAAAACTTAGGCTCATTGTAGGGATTCGAACTCATGTCGATTGACACGGAATCCGTACACGCTACCACTGAGCCATGATTGATTCGATAACCTGTTTAGACATGTGGTTACTGGTTAGGATTGTCCAGTTTGTTGGTTTTTACAGATTCACATTACTGTTCAACTTCTTATAAGTGGAAGATTTGCCTTGCCCTGGTAGACCATCAACGTCTTCAACTGGAGTTAACATCGCAAAAGTGAAGGAAATAGTGACTGAAAATCCTCATTCATGTTTTAGAGAGATAGCCGCTGAACTTTCTGTGTCTCACGAGTCGATCCGTATCATTTTAAATAATCACTTGGGTATGAAACATGTTGCCGCTCGGCTAGTCCCAAAAGACCTGAATTGTCTCCAAAAACTCAATCGCATAAGAGTCGCTGAGGACATGCTAGAACGAGTCAATCTGACCCAACATTCATGAAACCCATTGTTACTGGTGACGAGAAGTGGGTTTTCGAGTTTGCCATGTAAACTAGTCAACAAGCTTCGGAGTGGCGCCTTCCAACTGAACCGAAACAAAAAACCACGCCAAAGTCAATCAAAGGTCAAAGTTATGTTGACTGTTTTCTTTGACTATCGCGGTGTTGTGCACTCGGAATTCTTACCGGAAGGTCAAACGGTAAATAAGGTATATTATTTGAGCGATATGCGGCGTTTAAGGTCACAAATTCAACGAAAAAGGCCAAATCTGTGGAAAGAAAGTTCTTGGATTTTGCACCACGATAATGCGCCTTCGCACAGGCCATCATTGTGAACGAATTTTTCACCAAAAACTCAACAAATACCATCGAGCAACCATCTTATTCTCCAGATATGGCTCCAGTCGACTTCTTTCTTTTTTCTAAACTCAAATTACCAGTTCGTGGTACCCGTTTTCATTCGGTAGAAGACATAAAGGAGAATTCGCTACAAGAACTAAACTCAATTCCGGAAAAAGCGTTTAAAAAATGTTTTGATCATAAGATTATTCGTTGGCGTAAATGTATCGTTTCTGAAGGAGCATACTTTGAAGGAAATAAATTTGGATGTATAACTAACATTTTATGTATTATTGATCTTTTCCCGGTATTTTCTTGACAGAGTAGTATGTAGATATGTCTGAACGGATTTAATTTAAATAATATTTATATTTGTAGAGAACATTTTATTATTAACTTTGGGTGAAGCTAACAATAAAATATTCGCCATAGATACAATTAATCTTTATTAGTTTTTTTAAATGCATAATTATCGGTCGGAGACCTACTTTGCCGCTTTTGATTTTATACGACTCATATACTCATATAACATAGGCGTATGAATTCTGTGAATTTTAATGTAGTGAATTGAAATCGGTATGTTCGTGACATTTACAGCAGGCGCTTGAATGCTGAGAATTATAATTTAGTAAAGGAAATCATACTCGTATCATATGTAGCAGGCGTTTTGGATTTATATTATCATATGATTAAATCATTTTATATCACTTGAAAAATAGCAGTGATTCATAAAAATTTCCAAGCCTAAGAGATTTTTGTGGTTTTTGGCGGGATTTTGTGCTGTCATATTGTGGTTTATATTTGATTTCATTAACTTAGGTTCTTTGTACCTATATTATGTAATATTGGTGGCATTTGTGGTGTAATATTGGCACCGCCGCGCAGCACCGTAGAGAATTTCTCGAATAAATTTATCAGGGGGTGAAACCTTGGGACACAGCTAGTAATCTTATAAAGAGATAGTTTTGAATAAATTTGTTCGAGGTTACTTCTATAAATACTGATCTGATTCTGTAATGTAGCTTACATTACCTCCGAGCTGTATAGGCTATTTCTTATTCTTATCAAATTTGATATTATAAATAACGCGAACGAAGTCGTAGGATATACTATATAATAAAAACGCAAATTTTCAATGTTAAAACATTTACCCTTTTAAAAACTGTTGTTTTCACGTTAACATATGACTAAGTCTGAGGAAGAATATAAAATAGGTTTCATATCTTTTCCACTTTTCCATAGGGAACAAGTAAAGCAGTAATAATAATAAAATAAAGACCCATTTTAAATCTCGATAAGACAAAATGTAGATAGTTACCGTGAAGCCTTAAACTATTAAAACAAGCACTTAAAATGTAAATAAAAATATCTGTATCATATTTATATGTACTTACTTGATAACTGTCCAGTGAATCCAATCGCTTGGCATTCCGTGTCCTCTGGTTGGCATAATACCTTTATAACTTATATACTGGATTACACTGAAACAAAACACTACGTTTTGTATTGTTATTTTTTTACATCAATATAGAGTTACTGACATATGATAGTGATATATTCAGTAAACACTGTAGGCTACTGTATAGTTACAGGTTAAGTCAGTTTTGGAAGCAATGATGGTTCGGTGAGGACACCTCATCAATTGACGTGAGTTCGAATCCCTGCAATGAGCCTAAGCTTTTAGTGAAGGAAACATTGTGATGAAACCATAGCATGGTGATAGGGCTCTTTGTAATGCCCACCTGGTTAGCTACCACCCTCATGTTGAAAATCTATCGCCAAGCACCTATAGGTATGTTCCAGTAACTGCATTTGAGAGCTAGTTTCATCACTAGGCTTAGCGTGTCATCATTTTAGGCCACATCATCACTTAACATCAGCTGGGATTGTGGCCATAACGCTAAACCTATTAATGAAAAAAAAATAGGTTTGATCAACCAACTCTTGATGATAAGTACACACTCATAACATAGTCTTTCAGTTTTTGATTTGCAATGTCTTATGTCAAAAAATAATTAATTAGTTTAAAAATAGTTGTGTTACTTTTTAAAACACACTAAAAAAATTGGTGCAGCAGAGTATCTAGAGAAGAATCTTGCACAGACTTCTTACCATACAGTACTTTGTTGATTAACTTATATCCTTATATAATATAATGTAGAGTGCATGAAGTTCTGTAGAAGGGATTATGAAATAAAGGCTATGACTTTTCTATAGAAAATAATATTAAAAAAAATGCCATTCATAAGTATTTTAATTGCAACAAGAAAATTTAGACAAATCTGTGGGTTATTTAATATATTTTTATATACAATTATGGCAAATCACTTTGAGATAATATTTTTTATAATCTTTAGAGTTCAAGCAAAGCTTTATCAGGGTGGCTTTCTTGTTAAAAAAGTCCAGGGAGTTTTAGTGGAAACTTAAAATAAATGCTTATAGTTATTATTTTTAATTTACTTCACTTATGCACAACAACCAAGCACCCAAAATGCCACCAGTCATCGAAAAGAACCGGCAAGAAATTCAATTGGGCTATCTTTTCTGAATTTTTTTTAACTGTATAAATAATATTTACCAGTAATAATCAGTATCACAATAACAATTATGATATTAATAATTTAGTGGATGCACAGAGAGGGTGTCGCTTCCAGACATCACTATCATTCACATTAGACTTACTAAATCTAAAATACGGTATGACTAATTTATGACTATTTCTAGCTTATCAAATTTTTCCCGAATATACATTATATTATCAAGAATGTATTGAGAGGGCAAAGTTAGAATATTAAAACAGAAACAATTAAAAAAAAAATGATGCGCGCACAAAGGCAAATCTCAAATCATTTTATTTATATAGAAGAAGATAGATATGTCAGTTTGATATTATAAAATGCGATATTTATGTAGCATATAGTTTGCAAATAGTGAAAAACAGAGAATTAGTTTCTATTTCCTAATTTACAAATCAAAATCGTTAATGTAGACCAATGGACGAAATACAAAAGCCGTATAATGAATAAAGATAGCACTTTTATGAATGAAAACATTACAAACTGATATTTTCTCTTTTTTACAAGATTTTTATGAAATTGTTATTTATAAAAATATATATGTAAGCTATTTAACAATTTAAATAATAATACAACGGTAAACATTGTCCTTACCTATCTATGATTTTTCTACCATTTTCGAAAACAATGTAAAAATTTCGTTGTTATATACTTGGTAGACGGCGTTTATTGAATTCAAAAATTTAAAAATAAATTTGATTTCAAAATAGCTGTCTCCCGGTCCCGAAGCGGTTAAATCACTCTTGCTTACACTTTCACATAAAATCACAAGTACAAACTATACATAACTATAACATAATCATGTACGATATGGTATTATCCTCTTTTTAGTCTGTGAAAATAATATATCAACTTCAACTTTTTTTATATGGGCTCGTAAATACGAATTCTGCCAGTGTCAAGTCAGTCTTAGGGAACCACTTTATAGGTATTCCAATATTTTCCTTCAATTTTTGTTCTTCCAGATTAGGTTGCTGAAAAACACACAGCCAAACACAATACTTACAAAAACCATGCTTTAGTTAAATAGAACTTGCATAAAAATATATTATAATTAGTGTTAGTTATTATGATATGTTAAAGTTTTATTTTGTTATTACATATGAAATTTGATAGAGTACTTACACAGGGGAAAATACATATGCGAGCAAAGATTTAAATTTAGATGGATGAGGTATGTAATCAAAAATTTCTATGTCAGAAAAAGGGTCATTAACAGAATTCAAAGATGTCAATTAGGGATTAGGAGTAAGATTATTCTCCATTTTTTTTGCAAAAATCTATTCTACTGTATGAATTATATATTTTTTATCGAATCATGTGATTTACGCGCGAATCGTTTTCTCAGAAAAGCGAATCGTTTCGTCTACATGGTATTAATGTATATACTGATGATGATGATGATTTTTTTATGGTCAGTAAATAAATACGTAAAGATAATTATTGTTTATGAATATATTCTGTGAATATTATTAAGCAAAGTCGATTACAAATTTATATATGTGTGTGCAACAATATGTAAGTACATCTATAGGTCTACGATATATGATTATTATCACTACTTCTGTACCAACTGAACGTATTTTGTTACTGGCTAACATTAGTATATAAATAATTGTGTAATACTAACAAAATGGATGTGTTATCTGAAAAAATTAAACGTATGATTATTATAATGAGAGTTTTTGGCGGGATCTCAAACTGTCATGTAGTGGTTTTTGTTTTTTATTAATAAATTTGTGTTATTTGACACTATGTTGTGTAATATATCTGACATTTTGCATAATAAAGCATTATAAAATATTATTTTAGTATGTCTGAATCCTATCACAATACATTAAATGCAACTCGATTCTCATATGTATTGCTCTCTATATTGCAACTCCTATTTCATTATTAATTTATTTCAATTAACGAGATCAATCAAATACATTCGCTACAATTTGAGAATAAATTTAGCGGCTATTATTAATTGGTGATCACAACATCGATTCTTGTTTTTGGCTGGATCTCTAACAGTAATTGTATCGGTTTTTGTTTTCGAAGTGAAACTTCTTATGCGACTTCTCCTCTTTGTGTGAGCCAGAGCGAGAGAGCAAATGTCGGTGTGTATGCATATTGCACACTGTTTAAATAAAACATAAAATATCTTTTAAAATGAAGTTTCACTTTTATCGTGTGTGAATCGCACACACACCTTTTTTTTTTATTCATAAATTTGTGTTGCTCATTTGACCCTATATTATTATGTTTTACAGGTGGTATTTTGCATTATGAAACTTAGTTATTGTGCACAAGTGATGAAGTGAAGTGGATTGGAAATATTTTTAACCAGGTTGGAACAATATTTTTGCAATCATCAAACATAACTTTAAAAATGTGGCCCCTTTTTAAAACTATTCAGGGAGTTTTTGTTGCAACCTAAAATGTATGTTCCCAGTTATTATTTATAATCCATTTCATTTGTACACGATAATCAAATTACATCACGTAAAATGCCGATAAAAGTACACAACACAAGTATATGAATTAAAACAAAGACCACCACTTCAAGATCACTAAACTTATAACTTATACTGAGGCTAAACGCTTTCAACGGTTTGCCATACTTCATGCCAGTGTGACCAGTGTTAGACAAAAAAGATTAGGCTTAACGGATATTTATCCATGATATTAGCAATAAAAAAAAATATTTTTAACCACAGTTTTTAGCGGAGCGTGTTTCATATGAAATTGAATTTATTTATTTCACATTATTGCTGAAGTAAATCAGTTATACCAGTTTGTAATAGCCTAAAATAAATATCTTAATTACGTTATTTTAATAATAACATTACTTTATAGTTTTAATTGGCACAATGGTGGTTGTATCTTCAACTTTCTCAATGCCGGTCGAAGGTGTGTTACTGCAGACTCCGTCAACAAAATTACTAGTGAATGATCAAGAATTGGGAACAGCGACTCTATATATCACTGAAAAGTAAGTATAAAACCAGTATAATTAACAAATATAAGAAAATACAAAGTAGAAATTATATAGTTCATTCTAGAAGTGAATACTAAGTAATCGTTACTGTATTCAATTTTTTTCGTAACTAGCTGTGTTGTGACCCACGGCCGTGTTACATTTATTTGACTCTCTCTCTACCGCGCCGCCGCCGGCAATGCATCCGTGTAATGTTCTCACTACCCATACTTGCCAGATTGCTTGACTTTCATGGTTACTACACCGCTCTTTAGGATTGTTGTGTAAAGTTATATAGCCTATAATTTTCTCCAATAAATAGCAAAAATATTTTTACAATTATTACTGGTAATTCAATTTGTTATTGTATTCAAACAAGAAAAACAATGTCTTGAACTTTATATTAGCATTAAATAGAAATTCGAAGGGTGGTTTGAAAGAGATTTATTTCCAATTATAAGTGTATAAAACTTATACTATGCTTAACTGTGGAGATTCCCACATATCTAGGTATGTTTGATGTAAATTGGAAGTGTCGGAGTTGCTGTATTCATTCCTCTTTGAAAGGCTTGGTGTTCCCTGATACATGATACATCCAACTAAGCTATCAATGGTTCATTGTAGATGATTATGGGAAACAAACTACTTTGTTATAGATTTTTAGGTCTGACCTTAACCCTTCTTACAGGACTTCCTGTAGTGAATTTACGCAATTGAATGTTATTATTTTACTAAGGTAGTTAAAATAAAATGCATAGAATATTTTTATAATTTCATTGTGCCTTGAAGTACAATTTCTAAGACATGTATTTTTCTGTACTATCTGTAACTTTGTGTATCACAATATTAGAAACTTTGATAGAAAATAAAAAGTTTATCTTTGCAGTTCAATGGCATTTGAGCATTGTCATTGCAATATAGATGTGATAAAGTCATTGCAAGATTCTGCATCTCGCACTGGAGTGTGCGGGGGGACCGCTTTAGGGCTATAGCCCTCTGTTGGTTGACATCTACTCTGCAAATACAGGCAGGATTTGAATGTGGTCACACATTTAAAAATGTAACCTTGTTTGAACTCTTCTTTTGTACTAATTACCCTCTTCATTCTTTTCCTCCTGCAGGGAGGATATAAATTTTCCAAGTCCTCGGGAGATCTAGTGCGGTCTTGGGCTGTCATATCCACTCTTTGGAACATGTTCATAGTGGAATCTGACTCGAGACAAGGTTTTGCATATAGGTGGATTGTTTAGATCAGATACCAAGCTGGTAGAGAATTAAATCCTATGTAGAAAACAAAAGTATTTTTTGAATGGGACTGATAGTTCCAAATATTAGCAGGTTTAAACAAACAAAAATCTCTTCAGAGCTTTATTATATTAGTATAAATAATTTACAAAAAATGCATGTACCTATGTTATACTGTTTTAAAAATTATTATGAATATGACATTAAATGAACTTGCTAACTGCCTAACAGATTGTGACTTGTAATTCATATTAATTGATTGCTTCTCACATTGTATCAAATTAGCACTCAGTCAACTTACGTCAACTGTTCTTTGGAGGATCGACAGTGAGTTTTAACATGAGGAGTTTGCGTATTCAATACATTACATACTACTGTTCTTTGGAGGATCGACAGTGAGTTTTAACATGAGGAGTTTGCGTATTCAATACATTACATAATAAGGAATTGGCACAAATTAGTACAGTAAGCAGGGAAAGGGTTAACCTCATTAGATTTGCTAAAGTTGGTAACTGGCTTAATTTAAAAAGGTTTTTCAAGAGCTACAGATTATCACCATGCTATGGTTTCATATAGTTTTTTCCTTCACTGTAAGCCTAGGGTCAGTGAGGATTCAAAACTATGTTAACAATGCAGTTTCCAAACAACCAGTCATTAATCACCCCTTTTGAAGAAGAAATTCTTTGGTCTATGTGTTAAAAGCTTACAATTTTTCAGTAACGTCATATGGGGTGGAGGAGTGAGACCATCTGGTGTAGCAGCTCCCACAATCTCTCTTCTTTACCCTAGCATCTCACTCCATGCAATACAGAGGGAACCATCTCCCGCCCTCTACCTGGTCCTTAATTATGAGCTCAGGTATTTATAATTTAATTTATTTTGTTAGTGATAAGCTAATAATCTGTGTAATGGAGTTGAAGAGAAGAAGGAGTATTAAGAACTATGTTGATGTTCAGATGGCATAATTTAACTTTTTGTGTTTATTTTTATATTTCTGAAAAATTTATAAATATAAAATCATATACAAACGTCTAAATAGCTTTACTTCTTGTATCCTAGGACAGCTCCATAGATCTGAATAGGTAGATTATATTTACTTAAACTTTGAGGAAAGAACTAATATAGAGTGGTTTCTCTCTTAAATTTAGCAATGATATTATGACACTGCCTCAATAGTGATAAATGATAATATAGATTTAATGATTCTGGGTTTATTTTGTATTTTTATTATGTTCATTTGATGTAGGGTATACATAGAAACTTCATTTGTGTATTCTATTAGCACCATTTTATATGACTCAGTAGTAATACAGTCGGCAACTTTTTCAGGATCCTAGAAATGGAATGACCCGATTCTAGGGATCAGTTTATGACTCAATTCTTCAGATACCTTGCATGCTATATGATTTTGTAAAGTTGATTGGTTTTGATTAAAGTAACAATTTTTAATCATTGCTAGGTTGCCAGAACTCATCAATGAGACTGGCGGCGGTGATGCGAATGAGGCAGATGATGATGAAGATTTCGATGCTGATGATCATCCAATCACACAGCTTAGGTATTTATTTCTTTACAAATTTCAAATAGTATATGTATATAGCATCTAAAGTGATGCAAGTATTTTTTTTTATTTTTAAGTTGAACTTAAAAACGTGGATGCATGTATTCTTGCTTATGTGATGCATAAGATACGATTTTATCTGTTTTCATCAAACATATTTAGCAAACAACTTCTTAGTGCAGACTTTTTGTTACAATGTGTTTGCACCAAAAATTTATATTGCAATAAAAATTAACCAATAAATAAGGCAAAGCATTCTGTAAAGAAAAACTATGTGACTCAACCAAAACATAGCAGTAATGTTTTCTTTAATATATTTAGAATATATTATTTTATTATATAATCTTATGCGATGTTTGAAAATGTGATCCAACACACACGCTAAGCCTAGAGAGGGACTGGCTTTCAAGTGCAGCTGCTAGAATATACCTTTGGGTGCGTGATGACAGATTTTTAACTCGATAGCTAGCCAGGTAGGCCAAATAGGCCAAAATGCCCTACCACCATCGTCGCGATCCACCATCCATCGGGGCGTTTTCGATACTGAATTCAAATAATAATTTTTATTTTGAAAAACATTTGAAATTTTTCGAAAAAAAAAATTGTTATATATGGAAATATCATATATAAAATTTATAACAATTTTTTTTTTTCGAAAAATTTCCCATGAGTTTTCTCTATGCCCTACCTCTCTATGGTATGGTGGTTGGACACAATGATTGTCTTGTCATATCAGCTCACCCATGAATAAAAGCTTATATGAATTCTGTAGGTTCATACCCCAGAATGAGAATGATCTCCAAGCTATGTACTCTGCGATGAGCCAGGGACAGTCTCTCCACCCGGACCCAACAGATGAGGTGGACGATGACGATCCCTACATGGACGGTGAAGAGTTTGAAGAAGGTATGTGAACTTTTTATAATTTTTTATTGATTTAAATCCGGAACTTCTAAATGTTCTTTTAGAACCGTCAAAAAATCGATCGGGTTTATCTTCTTTTTTATCTGTATAAATAATGTTTATAGCTATAACAATTATTTTCGTGAGAGAGGGACGCTTTTCCAGACATTATTATCATTCACGATTCACCCTACCCACCTTTTAACATTAAAATCCACTTGACATGGTCCTTGAACATATTGTCTGGAAAATCGGTGATGTGTTTAGGGAACTTATTATAGAACCTAACACTATTACCTAAAAAATTTGTTGGTCTTAATAAGTCTAAAACATGGGATCACCAATTTGTGTTTATTTCTCATGCCCCGCTACACCTACGTCGTAACGCATTAATTAACACGATAATTAAGACATAACGCAGATGGAGCCAACATTTAACCCATTAATTGATATGTGGCATTGTTAGTGACATTATACGTTAATCTATAACACGGGTTGCGGTTTTTTGGACACATCGAAATGGTTTTAGTGCGTTGTATATCGCATTATTGAAATGAAACTTCTTATGCGACTTCCAACACGTTAAATGTTAAACAGAGACCGATGTCTCTCCTCTTTGTGTGAGCCAAAGCGAAAGAGCAATATATTATCGGTCTCTCTTCTTTGTGTGAACCAGAGCGAGAGAGCAAATGTCGGTGTGTATGTATATCGCACACTGTTTAAATAAAATATAAAATATCTTTTAAAATGAAGTTTTACTTCTATCGTGTGTGAATCGCGCACACACCTTTTTTTGCCTTTGCTACATTAACGCTGTCTCATTCTGTGCGTCGCAAGCGTCGCGTAAAGACGTATGTACTTTTTTGGCGGGAAAATTTGTGTACGTAAGTTGTGACCATGTTGTGGTGAAATGAAAAAGTAATAGAATTTTTGAAAATGGAAATGGAACCATGCTTATGGTATACATTGTCATAAAACTCGCTCAGCAAAGAGTGATGACTGGCGGTGTATCGTACAGGCTTTATCATTTCAAGTAACACAGGAAGAATTTAAAAGAAAATAGGAATTATTAATATGATATTACCGTATTCACTTCAATAAACATGTAAAGTCATTTGAAATGGTTAACGCACTAACTAAATAAGAAATAACTTTTGGACCCACATGTGGCCACTTATTTAACGCGTTATTTTAGACGTATTTCGTAATTATGGTTTATTCCGACTCAGGCTATAACATTAACGTAGGTGTAGCAGGAGCATAACATTAAAACTATATCGGTCGTTTATAAAATCCAAATCTAAATGAAAAAATCACTATCGATTTAAGTTATTTCAATAGTATTCGTGAAATTTTCTGGTAGGGAAATCGATTACTGGTTTTCCCCTGGGACTTATGACATGGGCTCTTCAAAACAGGACTCATATATATAACTCTATGGCCAGAAACGTGATTTAATTAGTGATACGACTCGAGAATAAAATCGTATTCGAATGAAAAATTATTGAATCGAGTTCACTCGGGGTCGATGTACTGGCCCATCACTCGCCGAGGGACACAGGTTTAAACCTGCTCGCGTACCCAAAGTATTTAACTAGTTATTTTAATTATTGTTAATGCGATGCGTTGTTGTTTATTTTATTTGTTTGAACGTTAATAAAATAGAAATAGTTTATGAAAGTGTTTGTTTTGGTTTTAAAACCGCAGGATCACTGGTTTGGAAATATTCAACTTGAGTGACTCGTATATTGTCTACTCGTACTCGAGTGAATTTGTAAAATTACTCTAATTATTCGAGTGGTAAAATCGGTCTCGAGTCGCATCACTACTTTTTATACCCATAATGTTGTGAACGCAACGGTAACGGTTTTGAAGCAATGATGACTCAGTGGTAGCACGTACGGAAACCGCGTCGATGGACTTGAGTTCGAATCCCTGCAATGTGCTTCCGATGAAGGAAAACATCGTATTGTAATCATAGATGGGAAGCATATATAGTTATGTTCTAGCAGCTGCACTTGAGAGCTGGTTCCTCCCACTAGGGTTTGTGTGTTACCATCTTGGGCCACATCGTCACTTAACATCAGATGGAGTGTTCATAGAGCTGAAAATTCTGTTATTGCCTCACTGACACCATTGATTGTTTCCGCAGGAGAGGATGAGTTTGAAGACGCGGAGGAAAGCAACCTGAGCCCGGAGGAGGCGGCCGCGAGGCTCCGCCAGCTCCGCTTGGAGACCAACAACGGTAGCCATCATTACGAGGGTAAATATATGTTCTTCTTCTTGTTTTGGCGTCGCAGAAGCTTTTGCCAGTGTCAGTGGTAGTCTTCTTCTTATTAATTATGGCTCGGCACTATTCGTGCATTAGGCCAGTGTCAAGTATTTTAGATTTTGTCAACAAAGCGAGAAAAATATTCTGTAATCTTCAAACATGGCTCCAACAAGATGGCGGCACCCTTGTTAAAATTTTCCAGGGAGCCTTTGTAGCAACTTAAAATGCATGTTCCTAGTTATTTATTGTAATCCACTTCACTTGTGCACAACAACCACACTACATCACGTAAAACGCCGCCAAAATTACATAATATAGGGCCAAATGACATAAGTTTATGAATTAAAACAAAACCCACCACATGACACTTTAAGTTATCGCCAAAAACTCTCATGGTAGTCTTTTCTAATCTTCAAAGTTGGCTCTAACAAGATGGCGGCCCCTTGTTACAATTGTCTTGGCAGTTTTTGTGAAACTCGATGTGCATGTTCTAGTGATTATTTATAATCCACTTCACTTGTGCACAATAAGCAAACTGCATCACGCAAAATACCGACAGTAAATAAAGGGTCAAAAAACATAAGTTCATTGACTAGAGAAACAAACCATCACATAACAGATCAAGATCCCGCTAAAATATCTGCCAAAAATTATGTTTAAACCAGAGGTAACGATGATATTATTAAATCCATAGGTTTGTCTTTAATGTATTTTTTTCTAATTTTCAAATAGACATTATTATTAAGAACACTGATCACGAATCACTTGACCAATGATTACGAAGTTTTGTAAACAGGATGTTTAGGTTATCGCTCAAATGATTGGCTATTAGAATTATTGTCAATAATACTTTTGAAATCGTGAACAAAATACATAACTAGTTATGAGTAAGACACTATATAGTTGGAAATGTAATTCGAGATCTTTTTTATGGCTTCTGCCTATGTAGGCAATTTCGCCAGTGTCAAGTGTGACATATACCCTTTTTTTAGAGTTAAGTATGTAGCCAAATGGTAAGTACTCTAGAATAACTAAAAAACATAATGACATAACACAAAAAAGACACAAATTTGAAATGTCACTGTCAAAGTGAAGTTTCAGTGAGAGGGAACATTTTCCTAGACAGTATGATTATTAACTTAACTCCAGTTCTTATTGAATATAAAATATTTTTATGTATAAACTTTTTGTATCTTTTTTTATAACCCTATTAATTTCACTTATAATGAAACATAAAATATAGATACATTTAGAAATTTTAACCAAACGCGAGTCAATTTTATGTTGGTCTAATTGATCCTCTCAAAGGATTTTTATGGCAGAATTTAGTGTTAAATAGATATTAATAGTTTTAAGATTAAATAAATGTGAGAGAATTAAATCTCTCTATAAATTATTCTATAAATTAGTCTATAAATTATTTATTTTATCGATTCTCTGGAGTCAGCTTTATAACTAGTAAAATAAAAAATTGCATGATTTTATTTCAAACAATATTTTATTTTGTATTATCATTATTTGATCTGGCAACACTTTTGTTTACATTTTTTTATTGTGAATTTCATTTCCTACTATAAAGCTCCATCATCTGTAAACAGTACATTTATGGGGGAAATTCTGAAAAGGTGTTTTTAGTGCAGGCGAGCTACCACCCTCGATCATCTCTATCGAAACACTAGATCGCGATCACCGTGCGCCAGGTGTATCGCCCGTCATAATAGCATGTCTTTTCATTTGAAACGCGAGTGAAGTCGTGGGGTGAAGCTATTTATTATTCGTTATTTATTTTTTTCAGACGCAGAAGAAGATGCTGGCATCGGAGAGCAGTAAACACTGAAACGTATTTAGCAGTGTCACCCTTTAGGGTCAATTTTAATTTGAAATGTCACCTCGGGTGACAAATTACCTAATAGTCTGATTGGTTTTGTTTTTAAGAATTATCGATGCATTTTTTTTTTGTATATTAGGAAGATTGAAGACTTATATTTGGGGTAGAAAATAAACTATTTTGCTTCCTTTGTATTTCTATTAAAGTAATTAGTCTTATAGAGTGCACGACCCATCAGCTGACCAAATGTATCAAAAGTCCATTATATGGTTTTATATATTTTATTTTATATCAAGCTCTGTCTTTTAATATATATCAAAACCATTTAAAGTGTGTGTGTGTGTGTGTGTGTGAATGCCGTGAAACATTAACCATTATCACCTAACTCACCGAGATTCTGATTTTTTTGGCAGTTTTTCTGTACCGGATTTTTATTCTGTACAGGAAAATAAATAACTAAATTTTTACTTACAAAGATTATTTAAGTTAGTGGTATTGTTGAAAAATGGCTTAAATGTTCAACTATTGGGTCGTTCACCCTACATAAGGTATCTAGATTGGTTTTTGTCAAAAAAGTTGAGATTTTCTCTACGCGAAATTTTGTAATATTTAATAAAACGTTTAGATATATGAATTAATATATGTTTTTCATTGTTTAGGTTAGAAATTTAATTTTTATGTTTCGCAAACGTGGATGTTACGCAGCTCGAATATGTGAAATTAAATGATATTAAGCTTTATAAAGTTCGATTGAAATGTGTTCTTTTTCTTCGAGTTACGTTATCACAGTATTCGCCAGTAATGTTATATTTTTAAGTAATGCTTTGTTTTGTGGTTCATACATTCTTTATTGTGTATATCAAGTCATGTTATAATAAATTGAACAGCCAATTAAAACTTCGTAAGATGATTTTGAGATGACCAGAAATTCACATTCCTTGCTATTATTTCGATTTGACGTGTGCACAATAATAAAAGTAAATCGATAATTTTATATCGTTGATAGAATAAAATTTCCATAATTAACCGGTCGGTCTACCGAGCCTTTGTAAGGGGCTCAGCCGTAAACTTACTAATGGTGGGTAAAAAAATAACAAACTTCAAGTACTTAAAATTACGCGGTAAATTCTCAATTTATAGTCATTCGTGCACATTACGACAAAAAAAAAACAATGTAGGTCTGACCGATAATGTGGTAATCCACGATAAAATAACAAATTTTAATTGTATTCATAGACATTTATGGTGAATATAGCTTTAGATGAAGCTAACAGTACAATTGAAATTTGAATTATTTTTTTTTGTATTACCATATTATCGGTCAGAGCTAATTTGCCGCTTTTGATTCTACACGCCTCAAAGAATCTTGCGGCTCATGTGTAGTTACTGTTACGTGTATACACGGCTCAAAAGAAAGCAAAGTGGATGAAATAAAGGGTAAAAAGTAATGCAAATTTGTATTATTATTTAAGACAACATTTGATCAACTTCATTCCTAAGGGCTCATTCACACATCGACGAATCGTTATTTATGAAGATTCGTTTTTATTTTCATAAATGCATAGCCTACACTAGCAAGGGTAATGTATGTCGGAATTCCTCAATAAACGGAGTTGTTTGGTAATAGTGGCGAATATGCTAAAACAAATTGCAATACTTTAGACATGAGTCAATAGACAAGGCTTGAATTGAATGTTGATTATTATCTTATGAAGTTGAAATACTATATTACCAAAATTACCTGTATTAATTAGAATATTGTATTGTATATGTCAGGATTTCTCAGTGGGGTACATTAGGGGTGAGCTATTATAACAGATAAAATAAGAAACCTGTTCCAGAGAAATGACACTTCCAGTAACCTGTTTCAGAATAACAGCCTGTTACGTTATCTCTTTCTATTAATATAATTGAGAAGAGTAAAGAGATTGTTCCAAGTCTGAGAAGAGTTATTTGTTTGTATCCCTTTCTAACAAAGTAAACTTCCTTTTCTTGAATAGAGAAGAGCATGTTTCAAACTAAAACAGTTTACTTTTGTCATACGCCAGTCTATGGAACAGGTACGTAAGGACTACTTTTTCGTAGTTCCAATCTGTTACTTTTTGGAAGTGATAATTTAAATTGTTACGATAAACAGGCCTCACTCCTAAGGTACACGACAAGCGCGGATCTAAGGGTGGGCCATAAATAGGGATCATGACCTCTCTCAAACTAAATATAATTTCCAATTATCGTAGAAAATTATATTTCTTATAATGTGTTCGATTTTGAATCTTCGACTATATCGAATATGACTCCCTCCATACTTAAACTCTAGATCCGCGCATGTCAAACGAACCCGTAGGGGTTCATTAGTTGATCGTTGTGGGTTCGCGACAAGATTTACATTATGGTGATTGACTGGCTAATCGCTAATGCAATGCTGCTTGTGCTATTATAATTTGAATTAAAAAAGAATCATTTTACCCTTCTATGACGAGATTATGTTAAAGGGGTTCATAGTTATCCGGAAAATTTAATAGGGGTTCGTAGGGCTATAAATACGAGAAAACCTGGTTTACATGGCACTTTAATGTAATATTGCACCACGAGGTCAAGGAAAGGAAGTGCTGGTGTTATAAATTAATTGTCTCCCGTTCAAGAAATATAAGAAGCGCTCAAACGCATGTAGTTTTTAGTATTTGTATCCATATCTAGTATTGCAAAATATAACCATCAAATCAAACCAATGATTTCATTTCTTTGATATTACTCCATTGTACTTTTTTTTGTTTCTAAATATAGAATTGTATACTTTAACGATGCGCGCGCACATTGTATCAAAAGTCTAAACTATATAGTTGCTAACCTTCTTGTTTAGTCGCATTCGATTTCATGTGTCAGATAACATCGAATGTGACTATTCAAAGAAATAAAACTTCTTACGCGCCTCGGTAAATATATACCGTCAAAACAGCTTGGAGAGTTTTTGCGTTTTAGTAGTGTAAGGTCGTCAGATAAATAAATATTTTTATAGGTAAGTACGTAATATTGTACACATTAAACGTATTTTTAATCATTAATTTCTTCGGCTCCAGACATTTCGTAGTCATCCTCGTTTTCATCCGAAAAATCATTTATGTCAATAATAATTCGTTCATATACTAATTAGTAAATATAACAAGCAAAATGGCATGATACTTCTAACGCAACTTAGTTTGCAAGTGTGTCGAAGCACGTGGTAGCTAATACAAACTGGTTTATTCCGGTTTTAGTCACAGTGTGTATTACACTACTATAAACGCAAAAACCTCTCCAAGCTGATTTAAGCGTACACACATCTGCTTTTTTTCTTATTGTATAAACGCATCTACGTCTATCCGTACGAAGCACTGCTTACGGAAGCTTCGTATTATTTGATCGCTAAAATGTTAAAGCTGTGGTCACACTAGCGCCGGCGGAAATGAATAATTGTGCAATTGATTATTAATAGCCATAATACAACTTCGAGACTTTTAAAAACTTTAATTTATTTAGATAACGTGAAAAAAGTCGCAGGCGGTTGCTAGTAAATAAAAATGTAACATTAGTTTAGGTCTGCAGAAATTAGAGATTGTTGCATCTAAGCGCTTTATTTATATAAACATTTTATATTTATATAGGGAATTCTTCGCGGACATAGCTAGCATTAAAATAAAAGTCAAATATTATACTACTATTTTATTAGGAAAACACAATACATTATAGGTTCATATTTAATTTAACAAGGAAATTATTATTATGAAATATAGCGTCGTCGCGTGACAATATCCAGTCAGTACGTTTTGTACTTCCATTTAGAAACATGCATTAAAGAAACTAATCAACATAAAGTTTACTCTACCTGTGAACAGTACTCGTGAAAGATTTTTTAAAGCTTTCGGTTACACTCGGACGTGACCGAAACCGAAAAGTGACGGTCAAATTGAACTGACACTGACGGCCGAATGTAACTGACACTGACGGCCGAATGTAACTGACATTGACGGCCGACCGTAACTGATACTGACGTCCGAATGTAACCGAAACTTGTAAATTTCGTATTGTACCAGTTTAATAAAACGCCATTCACACGCAACACTCGATAATCTTAAAATTAATTATTATCTTATAATTATAATCAATATATATTTGTTTTAATTAATATTATTATTATATCTAGTAACGTTGAAAAAAATATATACTATATTACATTATCGCATTATTCGGTCGGGAATACGCGCGTAATCTTTAACACTTTTTTGTCCTTAATTTAATTATTTTCATTTGCCGATTTTTATCAGCAAAAAAAAATATCTAAATAATTGCGTTCACTGGTCAATTAATGATAAATTTAAATTACGTTCAGTCGTACTTTGTCGGAGGCAAACTTTTCCGATTTAATCGTTAACGTCTTGATCCTAACAACAGTTACATTTGTCGTAACCGCATCCTGAATTGTGAGACTTAAAAGATTAAATTATTTAAATCGCTAGTATAACTCGTTTAACTATTCAACTAGAAATAATCATCATAATTTGTATCTGTCCAATGCTGGGTTAAGGTTTCCCAAGTAGATCGCCACTGCACCTAATCTTCGTTCCCTCCATATTTAGTCAATCAACTGCTTGCCTAAACGCGGTCTTCACTGACGAATAAATTTGCCTGTTTGACACTAATTTGTCACAAAGTCGTACCTTAATTTAGTCAAATGTATTTATTGCCTTTGATTCACATTTGACATGAATATTATGTTGTATGACGGACCAAAGGTATCGTTTACAGCACTGCGTCAATAAAATGACGCTACCGCGGAACACGAAAACAGTTCTGACGCGGTACTACCTACAAGTTTCATAGAAATTAGGAACAGATCATAATAGTCATTTATTGGATATTTCATGAAATGTCAAGAACAGATTATTAAAAAAAAAATAAGAAATATTTACTTAAGAAATGAAGTTTCACCAGAAAATTACATAAACCTGCGACCACGATCGTTTATAAATTTATATTAAGCGGTACCTTAAATTATTGTCAAACAATCAACCCTTCAGTAATGCAATCATTTATTTAACATGAATTAGTTGTTTGCAGTTATTTATATATAATAAAATATATAAATAAAGGAATATATTTTTGAACCATGTTATTACAGGTGAAATTTGAAGTCATTCGCATAAATTGAATTCGTATTTATAAAGGAATAATATATATAAAAATATACTAGAAATATCAAAACTGAACGGTCATTATGATATCTTTTGAAGAAATGTTGCCACAGATAAATTATAAACCAAAATCTAACAAGAAACTATATAGGTACGTCAGATAATTGACGATATTTAAGATAAACACGTGAAATGAACCAAACCCGACAAAGAAATACGTAATTTGAATGTACGTCACCCACCAGTCCGTACCATTCAGTTCACGTCAACAATTTCAGTTTCACTGTATACGACTATATATTTTTGGCTTTATACATCTTTTGTCGCGTTTAGTAAAATGTACAAATGACGGAAGTGTGACATGATGAAGTTACCCATCAGTGATAATAATGTGAATTCATTTTACAGACTTTAAAAATTTATAATACAAAAATAATTTAATTTGTATTATTACCATTGATAGAGGTAACTTTATCATTTTATTGGCAAGCGGGATATAAACTTTTGGGAGCTATGTCAAAGAAGTACACACAAATTTTATTATCAAACGAAATTTGAAAGTTGAGTCTCACGAATCTCAAACGCTCTACAGTTTTAATACGTTCTATGACGTAGCAAATACCAAACTTCACGCACGAACCGAAAGGAACCGACAGAAACGTACGACTGTAAATCACATGTCACACATGATAACCTCAAAGACGAAGGAGTTCTAGTAAGAAAAAAACTTTCAATAATCAAAATAACCCAATCGATGTGAAAAATACCTTTAATCGAACAATATATTATATTTTAATTTTTGTAAACTTAAAAATACAACAAACGTGATTACGCAGCGTAATCGTTAATGGGCATTATTGTGCTGTTTCGATATGAAAAAATCATACAAAATATAACGAATTTATAATCATCCGACAACAAATCTTATACCGAGTGATTCCTATTGGAATATCAAGCAAAGTCGTGGTACAGATGGCGCTCGAGAGCTTTATAAATTAATTACACTATAAAATCAAACTACCGTTATCCATAGACTATAAATATATAAAATCTAGAACTTACAAAAGTTTACGTTTTTATTTGATAAATTTCTCAAATCGAAACAAAACACGATCATACAAAAATGTACTATTTCCATAGATAATATGCAAGTCGAGAACGGTTTTATTTTTTATCGTTGATCCGTTCTCCCGTTTCGTGACAGAGGTCGCCCGCGTCGATTAACACTGAGCCTGTTCGTTTCACCATCGAGGGTCGCGGTTTCGGTTACCACTCCCTAAACATGTGGTCTTACTCCGGATTCAGATTCGATTTTGTTTTACCGATATCGAAACAAAAATCTTACAACGACGAGTTATTTGACGAGCGTACGCAACCGGAGATACGCGTTACCGCGAGAGTGAATGAGACAGATGACAATATTTTAATGTCAATGTATCAGAAGTAAATCAATTCCAGTACGTTAGTGAAAGTTGAACTGGGCTTAAACAAAAAATTTGTGAAAGGAGAAGCAGAACGATTGTTTCGGAAGCATCAAGAACAGTGTCAAGTAAAATTCTTTGGCCATTGCTGCTTCACCCACAACTCTTAATGGTGAGAGCAAAGTTGACGGAACTTGCCCAACGTTGGACTCTCATTTCAAAACAGACGGACGCGAGAGAGAAGACTATTCGGACACTATCTTAGGGATGGTAATCGATGCGTTACAAAGTCAACAGTCAAAACCCTAATAAGAATGATTATCCCTTAGGGGGCGTTCAAGTAAACGTACGCAGACTTAGGGTTTACATTTGTTCTTATCCTTGCTGACAAAGGTTGCTGTTAATTATAAATCTTATTACGTAAAATGAAGATGAACTCGTATGTTTTTGGAGGTTCAGTTTTATTATTTTTACTTACATGAGAGTGGACTAAAATCATTGGAAGATTGCTTATGTAGAACTTGAACGTCCCCTCACCGTAGGGAAATGGGGAATTGGTTTGGGTTAATTTGCTAAAACCTTTTCAAAATTTGGAAGCACAAATAAGGCATTCAAACCCAATGGATTTTACTTACACGATTCAATTATAAACGACAAAGGCGACCTCTCCGGACGTGAACGGAAAAGTTGAATACACATAAAAAAAACCAATGTATAAATAACGGAACATAAAACAAATGATTCACCATCACGCTGTAGTCGTTAGGGGGTTGGCGGGTTTTATCGAGTCCTCGACGGTTTTCGTCTCGACGACGTCCATTTCCGGGGCGCCGTTCACCTCCGCTTTGTCCACGTCGACGTCGTCGGCCGGGCGGGACTCCGTCTCGCTGGGCTTGTTGTGCTCGCTGTCCGTCGTGTCCTGGCTCGACGTGTCCGTCGTTTCCAGTTTCGACTCCTCGTCGATTCTCTGCGGTTCCGTTTCGGGCTGTTCCTCTTCCGTTTTTGTTTCATCTTTCTTGTCTTCTGTATTGTCTATTACAAAAAAGTTAAACATCTCAAGGACTACAATTTTGAAATAGTTAACATTATAATTCTTTACGATATAAATGGGTCAATCGACTTCGGGGAAGTGAAATAAGGTTTTTTTAGAAAAAGTTAAATACTTTTCGGTGAGCGTCGCGTCCGTGCGGCTGAAAGCAAACACAATGCAAGCTACTCGTGGCGAGAAAAAACCCATTCCAAGTTTTTTCACATAATTCCTAAAGGTAACTCAGTATACACACAGGCTTTCAAGTTGGCATTGTAAGTAGTTTCTCATCCCACGGGTATGAGTTAAACATGATATCAAACTCACCAGTTTCATCCACTTCCATTGGCGTCTCTTTCTCATCGTCACCGTTCACTTTCTGAAATTAAATTGATGTAAAACTAATTTAGTTTCGCTGAAACTGTTTTGGAGGATAATAACGATGATATAGTTAGGGATGTCTAATTTGAAAAAAATATCATCCGCATAAGTTTTACCCATTATTTATCGGTTTAGTGTTTAATCACAATATCATCTGATGTAAAGTGGCCGAAGACGGTAACACGCTAAGCCTAGTGGAGGAACCTGCTCTCGATTGCAGCTGTTGGAACACATATAGGTGCTTGGCGAAAAATGTTCAACTTGGAGGGTGGTAGCTAGCCAGGTGGATGTTAAAACACCATAATATGGTTTCATATGATGTCTTCCTTCGATGAAAGCAGAGCCTCATTACAAGGTTCATACCCCCGTCGATCGATGCAGCGTCCAAGGGCAATACCATCAGAGCATCAAAGTTTGGAGTGTCCGTTTGGTCGGTTATCAACTCCGATTTGAAAATTTAACCACACAAGGTATCGTCGTTTTCATGTGCTGTATTTAAAGACCACTGTTCTATAAACGTCTCGTCCGACACAGCATTCACTAGCTATCAACATACAAACATGACACTACAACTTCACACATGCAAACCATTTAGGTACATAGGTTCTATAAGGATCTTTTTTTTTCTTTTTGGCTAATTATTTTGGACCACATTTTTCAGATTACTAAACACATACACGCATGTTTCTCCCTTCCTCCCAGAAGGCAAAAATAAGGAATGAAAGAATTAGTCCGATCGCGACTTAATTAGAACTAAGGTAAGGTTCGGCCACTTTGGCAACTTTAACGAAAAAAAAGAAGTGTTTTTGTTATTAATCTTTAGTCATATTGCCATTCAAAATTGTATCAGATGATTTTATTGTTATCAAAATAAACTTTCGTTTATCACGTGCTGAAGGCAGATTGTCTCCTACTTTCTGCTTAGGCTGCCGCTGCTGAAAGGCAATACTTTAAGCCTTGATGTATTCGTTGAAAAGCCAGTCATAGTGACTAGGTTCGTGACACGTTGAGATTGATGTATATTCAGCTAGCAATACTGATCTATGCACATTTTAAATCAGTTCTCTTTATATTTACACAAACAAAATAAAAAATTATATAACAAACATTCAATAATCAAATACTAAATAAAAAACTAAATACACATAAAAAGCATATCTACTAACGGCACAATAGACGACACAAAACTAAGCACATAAATACTATGGAATTAATCATATAGAACTTCGTTCTACACAAAAAAAAGTGTAAAACCGAAATAGAAGAGATCATTCTGAAAGAAATAAATCTGGAGTAACATGGCGATAGCGTATCTCTTAGCCTTCGCGATTACTCTCAAATTGAACATGTTGCCAAACACCAATCGTTGCATATCCATATTTATTTATGAACCAGCTCCCTTTTGTATTAGCGTATTACCATCTTCCACCAAATGGTCACTTTACAACAGATGACAACACTGTGATCAAACGCTAACTTCATAACATGCTATATAATAAAGTATATACACTTTCTTAATACCTTGAATCTGTACTATGAGCTGAAGAATCTTTTTGTTTGTTTAAACGCGCTAATCTCTGGAACTACCAGACGGATTCGAAAAAAATATTTTGTATATGATAGATTCATCAGGAATATTATAGCCTATATAACTTCATGTTACGATCCTAAGGAGCGGAGCAGTAACTATGGACGTAAAGCAATCTGGCAAGCTGTAGCCAAGTACGGGAAGTGGAATAACAATATGGAAAACACGGGCGCGCTGCCGGCGGCGCCGTAGATAGTTTGTCCAATGAATTTAACACTCGGTGAAACCGTGGGGCACGCCTAGTAAATATTTTTGAGTTAATCAAAGCTTATTGTTTGATCTAAGGATATTGAACCGGGGTATAAGGAAGGAATTTCGAATAACATCTGGAGATTTGCGACACCCAAGCCAAGCTTACCAGCACTCTGCCGGGTCGCTACCACCATGCATAAGGTGAAAAGCCCGTCATAGTGGTCAAGAAAGCGTCGCGTTTCAAGACCAGCAATTTAGTTATCGATTGACTTGACATGGTACGGGTAAACCAGTAGGGCCCCCAATGGTTCACTTCCTGACAGAACTGCATTGAGTCGGCGGCCAGGAAGACCAGTACAAAGGGTTTACAACCACGAATGAGCTGGTGCGTTAGCAAACAACAGACCACGAATCGCGATTGGATCAGGGGTCGCTCGAATAAGCATCCGAATATTAATTCTCTTAAAGCAGCTTACAACTCTGTCAACTAAGCCGGTAAGAGAGCCTGTGTTTTAACACAGGCCAGCGCATTGCACAAAAAGGTAGTCCTAGGTGATCCGACTAATAGTAGAGCTACTGGAGTTTGGCTAAAGCCGTGCAAGCTAATTTCTGTCGTCATGCTGGTATTTGATTGTTGGTATTTAAAAAAAACCGGGTACCATCAAACAAATAGCAAATACCAGGGACTTATGTCCGTCTTCCGCCCCCGGGAGACATATTTGTTTTAGCTCCTTAGTGCTGCATAAAATTATTTTTGCAAACACCAGGGGCCTTAATGCGTCATATCGGTAGTTAAACAAAACGCCTGGGGCGTTGATTGATAATTAAAGTTGGTATTATTGCATACCAGCTTAATGTTTACCTGGTACAAGACCCTCAAACCTGCTACGTCTGTCATCCCTAGTCACAATGTCTGATATATGATGTTGTCATGCTTAGAGAATTGAGATCGCTCGATGTTCGAAAGGCCAAAGTGGCGAAAGTGGTACGGACGCCAAACAAGCGGTAGTTTTAAAAAAATGTGCAGCTGTTTTCAATATTAACACGGCTATACCGGCTATCCTACCTCTCTGGCGTCATGTCTATAATTTGGAGAGAGGCTATGTGCAACCTTCTCAAGAAGGGGGATCGGTCGGACCCTAACAATTACTGTTCAATCGCTGTAACTAGCGTTGTTGCAATATCATGGGGCAGATAATCAACACCCAACTTATTCGCTACTGCTATAGCAACAGGTGATCTTCTAGCGTACGTATTGCACCGCTATCGACAGGCGATTGAGAAGCATACTAAGGCCTTAAAGCTTTAAATAGGGTCTGGCACCGTGAATTATCTCCAAATTTCGTATGTATGAATGAACTTTCCAACAACTTTTGCATGTGGATCTCTCTCTGTCTTCCTACATAAGCGCAGAATTAGTATCCTTCTCGATGGATGTAATTCACATCTCATGTCAGTAAATGCTGAAGTTCCACAAGGGCTTTGTACTTTTGCCCATTCGGTTCCTCTGCATATCGGTGATATGTTACTTTTGGGTCATATTCATTGCTATGCAGATATGACAGCACTGTCCATAGGTGGTATTACAGCAAGCTCGATAACAATCGAGGAGATACAGAAAAGAGACGGAAAGAACTTGTTATTGAACTTAACCAATCCTTGCACAAAATATCTGCATGGGGAGCAAGAGGTTGAATGTAATGCCATGAAAACTAAAGGGTACGGGTTAACAAGTAAAATATATTTGTCTTCACCTTTCTCTTCTCTTCATAACGTCTCGCTCGAAAAACGCGACAGCTTATCTTAGGTGTAGATAGTCGTTGCGACCTCAACCCCAGGGATTACAACAAGTCATTTTTGCAAAAATTTGGAGACTAGGAATCTTAAGCAGGCTGCATCGGTTTTTCACACCCGAACAGTATCTGCTTTACAAGGCACAAGGTTTGGCCTTGTATGGAATACTGTTCGTACCTTTGGGACGGCTCTGCAAAATGCCTCCTCAAAGCCCTGGACAGGCTGCAGAGACGCGCTGTCCGCAATGTAAATGATGCAGATGTTATGTCATCAAGCCGCTTCAGTTGCGAAGGGATATTGCCTCGCTGAACGTGTTCTACCGTCTGTAGCATGGCGAGTGCTTTGAAGAGCTGTTCAACCTAATTCCGTCTACTGTTTTTCATTACAGAACCACACGCGCTGGGCTCCGAAGCCACAACTTTACTGTAACTTCCATCTCGGAACGAATAAAGAAATTTGCTACAGCGTATCTTTGTCGTACAGTGAAGCTGTGCCCAGTGTGTTCCCTCCTTCCTACCCACTTGATAGTGCGGATACGCAACAATAACTACTCTCAACAGTCCGCACCTCCGAGACACAATAGCAAAATTGACCGCCGGACACTGTCGCTATAAAGAAATGCTTATATCTCGCAAACTATCAACACTTAGTTAAAATTTTCAAAAAACATATCAGTGTTAATTTAATTGTAGTTATTATCTTACAAGATTAAGATAAAGCTCACATCTTTAAGATTATTTTATTATATAATTATCCTATGTTTACATACTTACTACATTTTTCACTATAACCTGTAGCCACTAGTGTGGAACTGCTCTAACAAAGGCATTCCGTAGTTTGTTAGAATGACATAGAAATAGATGCTTTGCTTTAAGCTAACCTACTGTTAGTAGCCTCCGTCCGATCTTGACATATGGATGCGCCGCGTACGCACATATGTCCAAACATAACTTTGCCCGCATGCAAAGAGTCCAAAAGAGTCCCTCCAGCCTTCGTTAGGAGCATGGACCGCCACAGGGACATGGAGCTCCCCTCGATAGAAGCCTATGTGAAATATCTCACTAGGAGATATTTTGATAGCGCTTCGAATCATCCCAACCCGCTCGTTAAAGCCACCGCGAATTATATCCCAGATAACTCGATACCCGTTGTCCAACGTTGCAAACGCCGTCCGCGAAATCTCTTTGTCGATCCCGATGACGACATCGAGAAAGCTAACGAATTTTAGGCGTCCGCTCCCGTAACATATGCGTGCTCGCGCCCACGCCCGCGAAACCACCGTTCCCTCCGCAGGGGACGTACGCTTAACTTCGCTCTCGCACACCCGCCTCTCTCTTGCGGCAACTCAAGCCTAGGTCCGATCCATCGGCATGGAGCCCTTGAGACAAGCAGCCGCTCGCGCGATACACTGACTCTACATTCACTAGCTTTCACAGCCATACATGACACTGCATTATACACACATGCACAACACACATGTACATAGGTTCTGTAAGGGACTTTTTTTTTCTCTTTTTGCCTAGTTAATTAGACAAAAATTTCAGACCACTAAATACACATACACATGTTCCTTCCCTCTTTGCGACTTAATTGCATACGCGCAACAATCCGAGCCTCGGAGCCGAGGTTCGGCCACTTTGGCACCCTCGGATGTTGTTGCAAAGCTTTCGTGGCCGAGTGCCTTAAGCGCACGCCCCCAAGCCCGGTAAAGCTGTAAAAGCCGTAAAGGCTCAAGGTCCCTTAAGGCTAACAGTATAGTCAGTTCGAAAAAAAAAACAAAAAAAAATGTGGTACCGCAACGCGAAATTTGAATACGGCAACTATATTTGCCATGGACTGCAAGAGAGTAGTTTTGCTTTGGCAACAAATGTGACCATGGACTGTTAAGTGGCTACAACATGGAGTTTTTAAATCATAATGTAAAGAGACATTTGAGCAGGCCGGCATCACAGTGACGACTGACGATGGAATGTATATCCCACATGGATTACATATCCCACACGGTGGTCTCTCATGTTATTGTATTGCACTGTACTCACCATCAGGGACATTACCGTTTGCTGCATTAAAAAAAAACTGGTACACGGGAAATATAACAATATCCAACCTTTGATGGGTTCTAACCCGCGACTCCTCATTTTAAAACAACCACTGAGCCTCTACATTTAATTATTGATATAGTAATAATACCACCATATGGCACATATGGCACCGGCACACAAGGTATTCTAACTCTGTCTTTAGGAGTAACAACCCAATATCACTGGCCTCTTTTTTTCTATACTGTCAGCCTTAAAGGCCCTGGAGCCATTAGAGGCTTTGACATCTCCACCGAGCGCGCATAGCATTCTACCGCGAAAGCGTGGCAACAAGCTCAAGGGTGCCAAAGTGGCCGAACCTCGGCTTGAGCTGTTGCCGTGCATGCAAATAAGTCGCGATCTAATTCACCCCTTTTGAGGTTCTTTTAAACAGCTATCGACTGCGGTGACAATTTTAAATCAGATGGGTTGCAGGCGTATTGGTTACTTCAAAACATTTAAATTGATCACATGTATACCATCACCTGCATTAAAACATTCACTAAAATTGTCTCTAACTAAATTACTGCCAAAATCTACCATCAACTTACACCGCTCCAATAATTCTTACTAAAAAAAGCCATTTTGCACTTGAAAGGACTAAAAATTAAAATTAGAAATTCTATTTACACGGAAATAAGACAGGTTTTGTACTACGAAACCATACAAGCCCAAATGTGGGGTTGTTATACAAGTATAGATATTAAGGGACGGAGATTGGAAAAAGGACGGTTCCATTCCAAACAAAACGTTATGGTGTTTTGTTTATACAACTCAAGTAGCATATAAGCATACGGCCCGCCTGATGGTAAGAGGCTACCGTATCCTATGGACGTTTGTAATACCATAGGTATCACCAGCGCGTTGCTGACCTTGAATTCTCCTAACCTGAAGAGCTCAGGAAACCCTACTCATCGCTGGAACACATCACAAGGTTATTTGGATGTGATCCTCTATAGGATGGAGGTATTCCCCAAGTAGAGACAAATTTCCAAAGAAATTTCTCTCTGCCCTACCTCTATAGATTCTGATCTCTATTGATATCCCAAATGGAAATTGTTTTAAAAATGTACTTTCATGTATAATTCATATCCCAAATAGAAATCATTTTAAAAAGATATTGTATGGCGGTGATTTATTTTCGAAATTATGTAAGTACACGATTCAAAGTAAATATTATGGAGATTTTTTAACTTGATGTTATAGCGACCTATACAATTTTTAAAGTCTAAAACATCGATACAAATGTCTATGAAATTAATATTATTATTATTAGAACAAAATTTAAGAAAAATACAACCTCGTTATTTTCTTACTAGATTTAAATTAATATGAAAACTTCCACAGGCTGTGTTAACACATGTCGGAAAAGGATAACTATATTAACAGTTGATTTCTTAGTCTATACTTAATATTTCAAAGTTGAAGAGTTTTTTTTTTGTTTGTTTAAACGCGCTATTCTCTGGAACTACTACTCGGATTCGAAAATTTCTTGGTTTATATTATAGAAAGATTCATGAGGAATAGTATAGGCTACCTTCACGCTGCGACCCTAAGGAGCGGAACAGTAACTATGAACGTCAAGCTATATGGCAAGCTGTAGGCAAGTACGGTATGTGAGAACAACGATGGGCTACACGAACGCATTGGCGGCGGCGCCGTGGAGAGTTTGACGAATATATTTAATACAGGTGAAACCGTGGGGCACAGCGAGTCAAACACATTAATGAAATTATATAATATCTTTTAAATTCTACTAATATAAATAAGATACGAACAAGTGCAAAATGGCGTAGATTTAATACTGATTACAGAAAAAGAAAAAAAAAGAAAACAAGTTGGAACCTAATTCCGACGTGGTTTTTTGCCAGCGACTTTACGAGACGACTTCGAACTCGTCGACGACGGCGCTTGCCTTCTCTTGCGATCCTAAACACATGGCATAGTGTTGTAATCGGTTCCGTGGTGGGACATATCGACTTATCGACGTTTCATATCGTGAATTCGTCGTTGGTTTTGCAGGATGAGAGTCAATGCCTTCCTTCGGGAAGAGCCTTTTATTCATTAGTGGAATTTTCACAGGCTATTATCTACTATATCGATTACTTACAAATGAAAAATATCGTTTTAAAACTATATCAATATACTTTTATCGATAAAGATAATATCTCGATATCTCATGTTTCTTATGCATTTTTAATGGTACTAGCTTAGTTTAAAGCCACACAATATGGAAAATAAGTAAAAGTTCTTTGGAGGCGTGCAAGTATTACGTAAGAGTGGGTAGGGCACAGATAAATTTCTATGGAGATTTCTCTCTACTTAGGGCTGTACGACTGGTGGAATGCGTCCACCCTACAGAAGATAGCGTGCAAATAACCTTATGTTGTGTTCCTGCAGTGAGTAGGGTTTTCAGAGCTCCTTGGGGTAGGGGTTCAAGGTCGGCAACGCGATAGTTGATACATATGACATTAAAAGCCTCTATAGGCTACGGTAGCCGCTAACAATCAGGCGGGACGTATGCTTGTTTGCCACCTTCGTAGTATATAAAAAGGGCTTAGAGGGTAAGGTTAAATTTTTTCTTATTTTTTTTTTGACAAAGGGAACGGGGGGATATTATAATTTTTTATTAAGATGTAAATTTATAAAACCACATTTTTCTCAAACTATGACAATTTCTTTTCATATTTATTATTAGAAATAATCGAGTGTATAATTTGAGGGGTGTGACAAATTTGTTCTTTTTCCTTATAGAGGGGGAAAGGGGGGCCAGTCAAAAATAATTGACAGTTTTCTTATGTTATACTTGAACGCCCCATTTAGCGGTGTATATAAAACAATAATACGTTTTTTCTCTATATCTCTAGTAACAATGACCGGATGAGGGTAGTTGCTAAAAACTGCCCTCGCTAATTAAGACACTGGAACATATCAGTCGCCTCGTGACCACGGACTGTGTAACCGGGAATCGAATCAAAAACTTACTTGCATTCTAGTACCTATACAATATACGTATTTATAAGGTGAACAAAAAATTGTAAAAGTATCCAATAAATAAATAAAAAAACTATGAAATTATAGCATGTATATAACGCAGGCCAAGCCGCCGACTCAAGCTAGTGACACGATAAAAAAACACGTGAGCAGTTCGCACGCGGCAGAAATGAATCCATCAGATAAATAGGGAACACAGTACAATGTATTCTATCTCATTCGCTCTCAGGCTAAATCCTGTATATGCGTCTCTTTCTAGTTTCATCGAGATTCAAATCACAGCGGTACAAAGAAGTTTTCACTTCAAAAACCAACCTCCGGTTTATTCTCGTTGGACACATCGGCGACTTGCGAACTCGACGTTGACGATATCTCACCCTCTTGCTCCTTTTTCGGTCGCTTTCCCCGCGGTTTCTCTTTCTTACTCTCCTCTACTTCTGTTTGTGCTTCTTCAGAGTCTTCCATTTTCTCTTCCTCCGTCTCCTTGTCCGGCGTCGGCGAAGGGTCTTTTTGTGACGTGGGGTCCTCCTGATCAGTAATATACAGTGATTTTATATTAGGGGTATTATGGAACTCCAAAATTATAACTATCGGTTATCTGAACAAAAATCCGAATTTCGGATAGGAACGGAGTCGAACGAGACACTGTTGAATACCAAAAACTACTGATCAAATTACAACTAAATTCCTTGTAACAATGTAATATTTATAATTAAAATTATCCGAAACTATCAGGCATTTGTAATAATTTCATATCTACATTCTTAACCGGAACCGATTAAATACTCTTTAAGATACCCATATTAATAACATTCCTGCTTTATATAAAGAAATTCCTCTTTATATCAATCCATAGACATGAGAGAAGTATAGACTCACAACGAGCAGCACGGTGTGTTGCCCGCCGGCGGAGACAGCTAGCGGTAAGCGGTCCTGGAAGGCGGCGCAGACAGCCGGTGTGGGCTCGTTCGCGTCGCTGCACTGTCCGGTGCCGAGTTGTCCCTCGCTGCCCATGCCCCACGCCAAAACCTCACCTGCGTGAACATACACGCTGAGCAATCCCTTAATTCATTATTTGTGTCATTTGAAACCACATCTCAAGTGGCAACAGTAAAAAAAACAGCTAACCGAAGTTATAATATTTTGAATTGTTAAAACTAATGACTTTCTAGATGTTGTTCTGTAAAGTAGTTAGTAGCCCGATCACAGCGCCACCTATCAGGTTCACATTTAATTATTTTATGTTTTTTACACTAAACCAATAAATAGAACTTGAATAATTTTGATCCATAAATATAAAATTAGTAACAACTACAGCGCCATCTATTAGATCCTCCAAAACAAATATATTGTGAACAAATAAAAACCCAAGTGGCAAAGTCATTGAAAAGTTACACAATCAATAACCAAACAATCAACGATTCAACACTGGATCCACTTAAGGTTTCTAAATCGGTAGGGGATTCCCCCGATAAAGAACATCATGTCACACTTACGCACGAATTCAAAATACGATTTGGAACATGTTCTAAAATCACATGACCAATGATTTTGAGCACTAATGACTTAGCGATAGTGTGTACGGAGATCGCGTCCATCGACCTAAGTTCGAATCCCTGCAATGGGTCTGAGCTATCGGTGGAGAAAATATAGCATGATGGTAGAGAATTTTCTAATGCCCACCTGGCTAGCTACCACCTTCAAGTTGCCATGCAGGTGCTTATAATAGGTATTATAAGTGTGTTCTGGTAGCTGAACTTGGCTAGCCCCTCTAGGCTTAGTGCCTTGGACCACCTTATCAGTTAATATGCGAAGAGATTTTTGTTAAGTGACAATATATGACTTATAGATAATTTTAACTAATCGACAGCATGGCGCTTCCTGAACGTTAAATGCTCTAGTAGTTTTTTTTTTAATATAACTATATATGTTGTGCCCCTTTAAATTGTCGCCAGTGGGCATGCACCCCGGTTTGCAGTTGCACCCCGTAGACCCCGGGCTGAAGTCGTGCTAACTCACCGGAATCCGTGACGGCGAAGGAGTTACTTGTACCGGCGCTTATACTGATACACTTCTTACTCGTTAGTTTCGGTATGGGCTCCAGTGTCTCCGCGTCGCCGGCCCTGTCGCCGAGACCTAACCTGAAAACAAAGGAATAATCTCGTGGGACATTCTCACACAGTGCAGTTTGATTCCGGGTAAAGCACAGCTCGGTGTAGTTACCCCTCACAAATCGTGAGCATGTGACCGTGACCTATATTGACGTCCTAATAAAGTATGTGTCTTATGCGTCTTGGCGAATATGCCGATTTTTGAAAAATTGTGTTTTGTATATATATTTAGAATCAAGCAACAAAAAACTCATCTAATAGTTTACTCAAAGAGAAGTATCTTTAGAGATTTCTCTCTAATTGGAGCAGTCTAACTTCGTTTGTCCTTTTTTGTTACAGGTTTGGCGTAGTGGCCACAGTTTCACCTGATGTTAAGTGACGATGTGGCCCAAGATAATAACACGCTAAAATTAGTGGAAGACTGGCTCTCAAGTGCAGCTGCCGGAACACACCTATTGAAGCTTAGCGACAATTTTCAACTTGAGGGTGGTAGCTAGTCAGGCGGGCATTAGAAAAAGCCCTACCACCATGCTATGGTTTCTTCAAGATGTTTTCCTTCACCGAAAACTCAGGCTCATTGCAGGGATCAGAACTCACGTCAATCTACGCGAAATCGTCCACGTTACCACTGAGCCATCATTGCTTCAACTGTTGTAATGCGTTTACATTACAGAAGATCGCAGCAAATTGATCTAGTTTTGAGTTCCAGCGGTGAGTAAGGTTCCAAAATTCCTTGGGGTAGGGATTTCAAGGTCGGTAACGTGCTAGTGATATCTGGTATTACAAGCGTCTATAGGTGCTTGGCGACAGTTTTTCAACCTAAAGGTTTATCACCTTTACCTCACCAATCTGGTGTTAAAAAATGGGTTATCACTATAAAAAGAATCCTTAAAGTATGGGTACCTTCCGATTACTAAATACATATACACTTGTCTCTTATTACCCTCCTCCCAGAGGATAGCGACATGTATATATGTATAGTTAGATCGAGTGCTAGGGCATTAGATAGATTGCGATATGATTGCAATCTCTGCAACAGCCCGAACCGAGGTCAACCACTTTGGCACCCTCTGAGCTTGTTGCATTGTTTTCGTGGCTGAGTGCCTTAAGCCCTCGCCCCCAAGCCCGGTGAAGCTGTAAAAGCCGATCGAGCCCCCTGAGCCCTTGTGACAGATCGAAAAAAAAAAAAAAAGGTATGTGTACCTTCCGTACTCGCACCGTCCGACTGCGTACACCTGCCCGGCCGCGTCGAGCGCGAGCGAGTGGTGCTGCCCGGCGGCGACGCAGCGCCACACGCGCTCTGCACCGGAGAACGCGTCGCACTCCGTCGGGGAGAACAGCGCTGTCTTGCGCTTTTCGCCCGTTATACCTAAACATGCCAAAGTACCACATCATGTTTTGATTTACAACACTCGGGTAATACTCATTCAATACATAATCTGAATCTATATTATATAATATAATAATACGAAAGAGATTTTTTTTGTTTGTTTGCTTAAAAATACTAATTAATATCTGGAACTACAAGTCGGAAGAAATAGTGCACCCTAACTACTTTATCCGCATGTGCTGGCGCCGGCTCAATCGTTAGTGATACGTAAATACAATGTTCTACAAATATATTGCACCTTAGTACATCTAAAAAAAGTCCATGATACCATATACCCCTCGCTTATACATAAGCCACAATAAGGTATTTTGTGACAAAGTTTTAATTTAAAACTGAAGAGTGATTTATGAGCATTTATTATTAGGTATGGCATATTAATCCTTACGAACGAAAGACTTCATCATCAAGACAATTTTATGTAGATATACTTTGCCCTTTATAACATGTTGTTTGGACGCATAGTTAGTGAGATAATTCAACACTCTGATCGGGTCTATGATTATAGGCATAGTGGCGCGAGCGAGCCGTGGGAGTTGTGACGTATAACCCTGGCCGCATGATAAAATATTGCTTATGCTATATATATATATATATATATATAAGTATTATAAATCATCAATTAGCAATTTCTTTTAAATTACACGCGGGTGAAACCGCGGGGCACGACTAGATTTTAATATTAAATCAGAAAGTCCGAAATTGTATTCAGATTCAGATTATGAATGTTTTAGTTCCATGTGTCAAAATTTGTAACAACATATGGCTAAGTCAAGTAGGGTGGCGAAAGGCTCACCACACGTCCCGAAGACTTTTTTTACTATACATTGAATACAATACAACTGTCTACCGTATTGTATTCAGTATTGTATATAGTATTCATGCTGGCCTATTGAAATGCCTGTTCACGCCTCGTTTGAAGGACCTAATATCATAAGGAGGGAACACGTGTAATGAATAATGCACTAAAATTTCTTATAAAACGATTCGCCACTTGAATGTAGCGATTGTAATCCTCAAGAATGATGAACGAGCCACCAGATTTAGAAAGGAGCTCACCAAGTTGTCCGTAATTATTGAGACCCCAGGCGAACATTTTGTCCTTGTTCGCGTCGAGAACGAAAGTGGCGTGGTAACCGGCCCAGACTCGCGACGCTCCAAGTTTGAGGGTCACCTTCGACGGGACCAGTAAGGCACCTGTAAAAAAGCTTAACTAATGTAGGTTTTTTTTTATCGATTTGCAGATGATACCTGAACTGAGCGACAGTTACATACATTGGATTTTGGATTAGCTATGCAGGCAATGTTGAAATTGTAAATTAGTATCAAAAATACTCCGCCATTTCAGGATTAATGTTTAGATTTGACGATCATACAATGATATGTCTCGACGTTGTTGCCGCTATGTTTCCGTAGGGTTGAGACTGTTTATAACATAGATTTAGTATAGTATAGATCGGCAATAGGTTGAATAAGTACGTAAGTTCTGTAAGTGACCTCTTATTTTACTGTTCGTGGCTAGTTAGACTTATACCAGATTGTCATATTACTAAATGCATATACGCATGTCTCTTCCTTGCTCCCAGAAGATAGAAACATGTATATATGTATAGTTAGATCAAATTTTACGGATAGGGAATTAGATCGCGACTTATTTGCATGTACGGCAACAACTCAAGCTGAGGTTCAGCCACTTTGACACTTTTGCGCTTGTTGCCTCTTTTACGCGGCAGAGTGCCTTGAGCACTCGCCCCAAGTCCGGTGGACCTGTCAAAGATTCTAATGACTCCAGGGTCCTTAAAGCAAACAGTATAGACACTTAAAATTGGTCTGGTTAAATTTGTATTGGTCACGTTTTACATACGAACATACAAAAATGGTCTTTATCTCGCTATGACACAAGTATATACTAGGTTTTTTGTCTTTCGAGTTGTCGAGCTGTATATATATATATATATATATTAAATCTATGGTTTATAACCAATTTGAAACCTTATTTGTGAAATAATTATCATATCGAACGATTTATTGTTATTTTATTCTTATACCATTTGAATATTATTTTTTGATAATTTGGTCAAATTCACCCTATTATAACATGGCAAATACACGTGATGCTAGTCATATATATTTATTAAAAATTGCTGTTAATACTTTGTTCTCGCGTACTAAGGTGATATTATTACAATGTTTAGCACAAACCTTTGGTCTCAACAAAATGTTCAGAATTATTGGCATTGCTTTTTATTTTTAGTTGTTTTTTTTCTTTATTAATTGACTGACCGATGAAACATTGACAGGGGGCCGCGGTCTGTGCAACTCTGGCTTATTCCAATTATTTGGGTTTGATTGCATTAAACAGCATTGAAACCATAACTTAAACTATAATACTTCCAATTTATATTAATAAATCTATAATAGTTCTGTCACTACATGTTATTATTATATTTTCAAATTTCGTGATTGATATCTATTATAAAGGACACTGATCACGAATATAACATTTAAAAAGTTTGTCTCTTCGTCTGAATGACCGGATTCAACATAATAACAGATTGACTGATTCTAATGAAATTTTGTATACAGGCAGTAAATTTTATTCCAAAATTGATAGTCTCAAGTTTAGACTCGAAACTAAAATATAATTACGAGATGCAAATGATTATAGGGTAATAAATGCAAGTGGTTTTGACAGGTGTCAAATAGTAATCGACAATAAGTTTTGAATGTACTCACTAAACCCTTGCCTCGCATCCCTGGAGGCGGAGCGCTGCGCGAGCCGGCCCAGCTGGCCCTGCTCCCCGCACCCCATCGTGTACACTGACCCCGATGTCTGGGATAAACAGTATACTCATTTTAGACAATTCTTTAAATAACGTTTCTTTTAACTGTGGTACATATGCACAGTTCAGCCGCTGAGAGAATGCGCTCCTGACGTCTGTCACAACAGACGCCTGTTTTAGCGTCACAAAATGGCGGCCCATCATTACGCCGTTTGTTGTTGCCATTTTTTACCAGAAATATTAAAGTATTATGGTTGTTCACTTTTTCTACATGAAATAAAGTATGTTAAGGTTGCAGAAGAAAAATAAATAGTATTTAAAAATATGATATCTAATAATATATGTATCAGAATATTAGTATTTTATCTTTTTGAAGTTTTAAAAACTTTATATTTATGCTTTTATCATATTTACTAAAAAAAAAGGTCAACTTTTTTTGCATTATACATTTAAATGATGAGTATATGCAGCCGCAATCGCATCGACGTCTATCGCAACAAGTCACAAGTATGCAAATGAACACAAACGAATATGTGAATGAGCTGGACGAACAGAGGCAAATGCTTACAAACGCGCATTTGGCGAATACAGTAGTTTGAAGCAATGATGGCTCAGTCGTAACGTGTACGGACATTGCTTCGATAGACGTGAGTTTGAATCTCTGCAATGAACCTAAGTTTTCGGTGAAAGAAAACATCGTGATGAAACCACAGCATCGCGGTAGAACAATTGTCTAAAGCCCGGCTGGCTAGCTACCACCTTCAAGTTGAAAATCTGTCGCCAAGCACCAATAGGTGTGTTCCAGCAGCTGCACTTGTTCGAGAGCCAGTTCCCCTCACTAGGCTTAATGTGTTATCCACATCAAACATAGGTTGAAAAAGGATATCAACCAGAGAACGTAGACTGTTGTCCGTTGCATAGAATTTTGACCCAGTCAATTGGGTACTTGTTAGTTATTGTTAAAAGCACTCACCGTAAGCACGACGAGGTGGTCGCCGCCCGATGCGAGGTCGACGGCCTGTTCAGGCAGGTCAAGCTTCACTGGTTCCTTACAGGATTTCCCCTCACGGCCACGCATCACTAGACCCATGCTGCCGTGTGAATCCTGTTCACATGAAAACTTTTAAATTCAATCTTTATACTCTGCTAGCTGTGCCCGCGGCTCTGCTCGCGTGGACTACGGAATGCTGTCGGTCGAGCGCACGCGCGAATTGTACTGCTTCAAAAATGCTTATTGTGGGTGATCAACAATTATGTAGATTGATATATCTCTTACAGTTTACTCAGCGTAAGCCATTTAAGTGGCTCAAAAGCGTATTTTTTCCGAATTGAGTCACCATTATCGTCACTGCTTATTTCGTATGTTACCTTATCTTACAAAAAAGAACACAGACAGAAAGAGATTTTAGGCTTTAGTGTTGGTCCGTCTTTCAAGTGTAGCTTCCAGAACACACCTGGAGGTGCTTCGCGACAGATTTTTAACATAAGGATAATAGCTAGCCAGGCGAGTAACAGAAATTACTTTATAGAGACTAGCTGTGCCCGCGGCTGCGCTTGCGTGGACTACTAAAAAGACTTGTTACTTTATTTGCGTGGAACCCTAATTATTATTTTTTAATTAAAGTAGTCTAAGTTACTCAAAATAACATCAGATATCTGCTAGTGGAAGTCTCGCCAAAATCTGTGCAACCGTTTAAAAGATTAGCCGGAACAAACAGACCAACAAGAATGCTATTACATATATGTATAGAGATGTGACATGATTGTATATACCCGGAACGCGCCCCAGGCGTAGACGTCCCCGTTGTGGAGGAGGGCGGCGGAGTGCGAGTCCCCCGCGGCGACGGCGACCGCCGCCCCCGGGAGCGGCACCGCCCCCGGCGCGCCCTCCTCCCGCTCGCCGCTCGTGCTGCGCCCCAGGGCGCCCTCGTCGTTACATCCGAACGTCCAAACCTACAACATCATAGGCACTGAATCCTTAAGAGCATTCATTTTGAACCTGTGAGTCGCAGTCGCAAACCGGGTAATAGTAAAAAGTAGCGGTTGTAAGTTATACAACACCACATTTTTAGTGAGAAGGCTGTGCCAGATGCCTGTTTATTTGTTAGCAAAGTTTTCGAATCATTGTTGTAATTGTGATGTAAATAATCAAATCATTATCTAAATGGAGTTTATTTCTCTTTTTATGTTTACCATCGAAGAACACTAGTCCACATGAGTAGGAAGTGGTCAATGACAATAATATTTTTTTTTTAAAGATTAACTAACTCTGGAATGTTCCGGGCATTCGCTCTAATGTAGGCCCTCTTATAGGCTTTGGTGGCAGAGTTGTACGCTGATTTAAGGGACATAATATTAGGATCCTTGTTTGCACGACCCCTGGACCAAACACGACACGCGACTTGCTTCTGACTTACAGCATCAGGGCAATCGATATTATACCAAGAGTGTCCTCTGCGATTACAGACGATATCGGAAGACGGAATATAATATCCAATTACGATTCAAAAAAAAAAAAAAAGGTATATGTGCGATTCACGCACGATAGAAGTAAAACTTCATTTTAAAAGGTATTTTATATTTTATTTAAACAGTGTGCAATATACATACACACCGACATTTGCTCTCTCGCTCTGGCTCACACAAAGAGGAGAGACCGATAATATATTGCTCTCTCACTCTGGCTCACACAAAGAGAAGAGACCGATAATGTGCGTTAAACGTTTAACGCGTTGGAAGTCGCATAAGAAGTTTCACTTCAAAAACAATTGAGTATGTAATATTTATTTACCTTTCCAGTACTATCTAGCGCGATGGTGTGCATGCCGCCCGCGTGCACGTCAACTATTTTATCACCCAAAGCGGTCACATATTTAAATCTGTAACAAATTATCTACATAAATATATACAACTAGCTGACTCATGCTAATATTTTACACATTATAGAATTTAGTTAAACAAATTGTTGACAATCTTGAATATATTTTCATTAGCACCAACAGACGGTGAGGCAAATGCAAAAAAAAATAATGTTTTATTGTATACAAAAATATTAATTTTTAACTATGTATCTATATTTCGTCAATAGCGGGGAATATAAGTCTTAAAATGATGTAGAATCAACAATTTTACCTCTATCTAGATAGAAGACAATTATATGCATAGTGTTGTATCAAATCATTAGTATCGTAATACGGAACTGATTTGTATTCATCTTTATATGATTAGCGTAACGACATCTAGTAATTATTGTTTGAAGTATCAAAGTAAGTATTAAGAAAACTTATAATTTAATTCTGAAAAACTGACAATAGATGTCGCTGTATTAAATTATATAAATTCTATCTTACGCCATTATATTGTCATTAAGATACTCTAGAATACTACAAACTAATTTATTTCCAATTTCAACTTTACCGCCATGCTATAATATTTTCGTAAAACATTTAGAAGTGGTTCAATGACACAAATGAATACAAAAACGATAATTTTCAATAACCATTTTCAAATACAGCAAAGTGTGAAGTATACTGGATTTTAGAAATTATTCACCCCTAAAGGAAGTGAAGTAAGAAAATAAATGTAAACAGATCTATCTATAGTATACATATATACATACTTAGTAGTCTCCATGACATCTTCTCCAAGTCCTAGCTGTCCAACATCACCTTGACCGCATGTCAGAACACGTCCGCGCTTCTTCGGCGCAATCGGTATCTCCAATTGGATAGCTGATTAAAAAAAAGAATTTATTATGATCCTCTGATATATTAAAATTAAGTATAACTTATACTATGGTAATAGACACTAAGACACAAACTTATGGATAATGTTTATCACATAAAAGTCTGTACTGTGCAGAAATAAAACCGGAACCACTTGGCTCAAACATATTGCTTACTAATCCTTCCATGGAAGTTGCCACATGATTGTCTCGACTTCCCTCTGAATTTAATCAGGAATCCTCTTAATATTATATTTTTTCAGATAAACTGTCAATTTTTTTTTTATAGTAGCACGGAAGAGTTCTGCTTTTAGTTGACGGTAAGCACAGTACAATCGGCAAACCATAGTCGGTCGTCAGTGTCACTGCAAGCCTTCCGAGAACTGGATATATGGGTCAATCAAGTAATATACCCTCACACTTAGGAGAGGTTACATGTATTCCACAAAAACACATTTTACTTTTCCTTTATGCTGAGCAAAGGCCCTATCAAAGGGCAACGTCACACCCGTGCGAGTGAAGTCAATCTGAATGTAAGTTATTTAAGGAGAAAAAACCTATCATGTCTTTTCTGACAAAATTATTGATGGTAACTCAGTATGCGCATTTTGTAAGGGTCACAAATAAGTTATATTATTTATCGCTATTTTGTATTATACACCATAAAATATATCATGCAGTCTTGTTCTATAACATAAATTAACTGCTAGTGACAAAACATGCAGTCTTGTTCTATAACATAAATTAACTGCTAGTGACAAAAGTTCATTTATTATGAAAGTTCAAGTTAATGTGGACTTCGGACAATCGTATTTTGTAAGGAATTGATATTTCGTACCACGTAATTTTATAAAAACAAAAGATTTTTGAGAATGTAATCAAATTTCCAGTTTTGCCTAATAGTCTTAGAACAAATTTTGATATTACTTTTATGTATAGCTATTATCAATTAGACCATATTTATAATAAAATGACAGGGAATAGTGGGTAAAATAGTTTAAAGACCCATACACTAGCTGATCTCGAACAAAAGAGAGTCACTGTGTCGGGTTTATTGCAATGTACACGGGAGTCGTAGCTCAGTCAGGTACAGATTACTTTGTTAACCGGTTTTCTATGTTCAAATGACACAAAGTGCAATGCTTCATTTATGTATAAGTTACGTATTATCAATAATACTATACATATTGTGTTAAAATATATATATATATATAAAATTAATTTAAAAAATCCGAAATGGGCTTTTAGAAGTAATAAATATTTATATTTTCATGTTACAATTGACAAAATGTACAAGTGGTTAATATTAAATTTGACATTTAATCACAAATTGACATCATACACATAATTTTATTTTTCAAATTTCCTTAAATATTATTAACGTACAAATATGTTTTTTCGATTGGCTAAATGTATAGTGTACACTAAACAATTGTATGTTTGACTTAAGTAAAAGTTCCTACCGCACTATAGCAACACTGCGCTGCACGTCAAAATTGCATTATGGCTGTGACACGCAATGTAGTGCCGCTCTAATGCGACATTCACCATACAAAATAATTCAAGTAATATTTAGACGCTTCGTGCCGCCGAGCCGTGCAACGCCGCACTACTTAAGCATAACTGGTTAATTTAATTTGAAAACTGATTATATCATCAATGTAAATGCCAGTTCCTTATATTTGGATGTATTACCTCATATTGCTTATTTGACTCACACCTCATTATTCCTTTTACAGATTTGGACATTAAATTTAAAATAAATATATCAAATGCAGAAATGACTTCCCACTTCTTTATTTCAATTATACTTATAAAATACGATTTTTATAAAACCAAAGTTATGCTTGATTTTCATATTGCATTGTAATCAATTAAGAAATGTTTTAAACTAGCTTTTTGCTGTGACTTTCTGTGTTTTTCTTCTATGCCAAATATCACTGCAACCAGATCAGAGGTGTAATTGTAAAAAGGTAACAGACAGGGTTACCTTTCACGTTTTAATATAAGTGTCAATATATTTTTTGTAACATATTTCTAAAGTTCCATATTTTTTCTGTACCAAACATATTTACTGATGATCTCGCATTTTTTTGTTTTATTATCTAAGGTATTGCTTACAGTATTTTGCTAAAATTATATACATAAGTTATTACATAATGTAATGATAATGCCAGACCAAATAAACAACATTAAAATTTAAATAATGAAGTTATACTCTCACAGTCACGGAATATCACTGCCCACCCACAGGCATCAAATTAGCATCCTATTCCCAGATTTCCAAGGCAACGGTCAGACAGCTCAAAAGAGACCTTTTCAAAGAGTCCAGGCACAGTAGGCAGCCTTGAGCAATCCCAGGATACAGAGGTCCTCTCTATCTGATAACTTGAGCATGACTGTCTCACTTCAGGGTTCAATGCAATAGGTTGCCCCGAGCTACACCAGGACACAAGTGGTCTTCACCATCCAACGACTCAAGCGAGACTGTGTTTTAAGCCAGTCCCTGCCTGCTAACAAGGTGTGTTGCGATCACAGAGCTCACCTATTGCCTCACATGGGACTTCCGTCTGTCGCACCCTTGTTGCTTGTCAATAGTACAGATACAAGATCATTAAAATTGTTTCATTGATCACACCAATATATGTATATGTAATTTATTTCTCAAAAACAGCTCTATTTGAATAAAATTTTGTATTTAAACAATGTTTTACTTTCCAAATGTACACTATATAAGTGTTTTTTTTTAATTTAATTAAGATAGTGAGCATGCTTAGTCCCCCATATACTTAAATTAAGTAAATCATACAAATATATAAGAACAACAATGATAATTATTATCATATACAAAAAAGTGTTTTTATGATCTCTACACGATAAAGGTCAAGGATAACATATAAGTTACAATGTTGTTTATGGTAAGGACTAAATTAAATGTTACAACTATAGTTTCTTTGATAATACAAGAGGCACAATCATAAGAGTAGCTAATTGGTTCAAAACTAAATCATATATATATATATAGCTTTATATGGAACTTAAATAGATACAGAATTGACAAGTACATACAAAACATCACTTAAATATGAGAATCATATTTGCATACTCTCAACTTAACTAACTGTAAGGCTATCACACTAGTGTAAGACTTGCTTTTATTTTTGTGATTAAAGACAAAAGACTACACAGAGTACTTAAATATGTTTCTTTATTGGGTTCAGATTTTATGATATAGATGATTTCTATGCTTAAATAATAATAAAAACAAATGTTTTTTCTTTTATATAAATACTGTTTATAGTTTCAAATTACTTTATTTATGTGATACAAAAATATTTTTAATTATAGAATTTTTACTGTTTTTTTTTATTTAGTTGTTTTGGTGACAGTCAAAATTGAAACAGTTTGGTAATATTTGAATTTATAATATCACTGTGTTATTTAACAAATTTTATCATTTATATAATTGTCTCAACTACAAAAAGTGTCCTCTTTGCCTGTCACTCAACAAATGCCACATGGATCAATATCCATTGTTCACTTAAGTAGTGGGGAAACACAAAAACCAACAAGCCGGAAGCAGATATTAGAAATATACATATAAGAAAATGTAAAATCATTAATTTACAAAATTTACACACTAATTCTATTTTAATTGAGTGATAATAAATTAAATGAAATCAATTAAAATCAAAACAACAACTTTTATCAATATAATGAATGAATTTAAATGAAGTACATAGCCTAATATTATATAAATGAAATTGATAATACCTATAGATTATATAATAAGATATATATATGTTTAAATATCCCTAACATTTGTAAATGGTTCCTTAATTAAAAGTCTGGTTATACAAGTCCACCAGATTTGTTTGTAAATTATATAAGCTCAATGCAAATAAGTTTTTTCTATTATAGCACACAGGTAATACAGCTGATTTATCAACAAAAAGTGACATAATTAGGTCAAGCAAGGTTACTATCAGTGAAATTGAATGCATCAATTTGTTTTTAATTTATGTTTTACTACAAACAAAATTTATAGTAAAATTACCTACATATAGGTAATCTTGGTTTTATTACAGATAATAATAAAGATAATGTTTGGCGGGAATCAGGTTAGATCACGCGTAACGGGAACCACGCGTTAGCGTCTTTACACAAAACACGAACAACAACGAAATAACCTAAAAACAATTAAATAGGTAACATTATATTAAAGTATTCAGAATTAAAATTCAAAAATAACCCAGCGAAACCTGTTATTAGGCAACTAATTTAAATAATATACGATTGTAAACAATTTACACAAGTATCAATAAGAGAACGATTTCCCGCCATCGCTGTTTGACAGGTCATTGACGTCGCAACAAACGAAAGAAAACATTCGAGTATGGTTATAATATAGTACTTACGTCCACGCTTTTTCTTATTTTTAGGCCCCGTCGGTGCTGTAGCAGTCGACGATTTCGATGCAGCACGTTTCACGCCTCGCGCCGCCGGCATCTTCTTCCTGCAATATGCAACAACAAATTGATAAACACGACGCACCTAAAACGCTATGCCGATGACGTTTTCACAACTATCTTAATCATATTAGCGTCCTATTACAGTAGCGACTGCATCTGCATCAATCACAAGGCTACGGCCTCATAGATTTATGTAAAGCGCACATAGGTTATATTATGCATACTCAAAGTCACTGCACTGTGAACAAAACAATGCTTGCCCGCCATAAAGGGAACTGACGCGACGGGAATTTGCTTTACTTACTTTTTTTATTATTGAATAATAAAGATGTTCACGATATGATTTATAAATATCACTTTATATTACGAGATGACGTATTAGTTTTAGCTGAGTATAAATCTTGTACATCTCTCTCCGCGCTTAGCTTGTCTCGAGTGACGTAATCACGTGAATTGGAATGGAAAAGAATCAAGTGGAATCGATTAGAAATCGATCATTAAAATATTTTTACATAGATTTTTTATAATTTAGGGTTTTAATATTAAAGAAGTAAATTTTACACTTTTAGTTATATTGAGATTAATTGTTTATTGTGAGTTCTTAGAAATTCAGAATGATTTATTTATTTTTATGTAAGCTGAATCGATATTAACAATTATTACTATTAAATTTGACATTACTAGGAATAACCATAGATTACTCTTTAATGTTGCCAATATCATATTAAATTTTTCTCTATAGATATCTCTACCAATCTAAATAAATTTGTAGGTAAATTGCTTATATAACTTTTAATCATTTTGCTAAAGGGACACATGTGAACAACAAATACGATATCTAATTTCATATAATCAATAAATACGCAGTAATTTAAATAAGGAATGTAATTACATTTTGTTATCTTTCATGTCAAAAATAAAATTAAAACAAAAATCAAGAAAAAATTATATAGTAGTTCGGCAAAATAACTGCACGTCATTTCATAAAGGTAAGTCGGTAAGCTGCTGTGTAACTAGATATATAATTGTTGAACCAAAAATTCAACATGCTGAAATGCGTGTATTATTATCATGTACATATGTAGTGTTTGTGTGTATGTATGTAAAGTATTTATGACAAGTATGGTGGTTGGACTAGACCACTTGGACCCACTAAGATTTATCCCGATGCCAAAATTATTTTGAAGTAGATTCTACTGCGAGTATTGACGGCTGATTCAGTTATATGATATTTTACTCAAAATCTCTTACAACAATCGTCGTATATTTGGTTTTTTAAATTTATTTATAGAAAGCGAGTACCTTATTGTGTTATATTCGTATACCTAAATAAATTAGTTAATTTTATTAGTAGTCCTAAATAACGAGGAATATTGTTTTAACAGACAACATTATATGAGTAACATTGTTTACGAATTTTAGGCGGGATCTTAATCTGTCATCATTTGGTGTTTTTTTTTTAATTCATAAACTTTCGTCTTAACTTAGTCTTATAATGTTTTGTTATTATGCACAAATGAAGTGTATTAAAATAAATAACTAGAAACATGTACTTTAAGTTGGTTAAAAAACTTTTTGGACATTTTTAACAAGAGAGCTACCATCTCGATGGAATGGTATTTGAAGATTAGAAAAATAGTTCCTAGTTAGCTTTAATGGATTTGTACCTGTGGCGTTAATATATACACGGTGAAATTTCATTGGATTTACAAACTTGGTATATTTGTTATATCATAGGCCACCTATCAATACACAAAGATCTTAGAGATGTAAATTGAATAATAAGAGAAATACAAATAAGTCGAAAATCTTAATAATAATAAAGCATTTATAGATTAAAAAAAAAACAAAGTTAGAGACTTAAAGAACATGTAAACATTTTATGCATAGCTTGCTCGCTGCTATTTTTCATATGAAATGAAAAATGACTTATGTTATATATGAATTTGTAGCACTTTTTTATAAGAGAAAGCATATAGCAGATTCTCACTTATCACATTTAAAATAACAGCGATAAAATGATGTAATTTTATTGCTATGGAATTATCTATGAAACTAAAGGCCATTCCTATATTAAAAAATATTTCTATTTTCGAACTACTGTCATAGACGCATTCGCCAATGTCAACGTTTATAATTTATCTGAATGAAAGTGTATCAAATCAAATCGTTTTTATAATATATAAACAAATGTCCAGGCAAACTTACCAAATATAAGTAAAATTATATATTCAATTAATTTAAATTTTGCCAATGATCAAACTGTATCATGTAAAGTTTCAGAAGAGTAACATAATGTAGGATACAATAATATCTACAAATATACAGACAAAGCTTAAAACTACCTACCGATTAGGTATTGAGTCACTAATAAATTACCCGCCAAAAAACAATTATGAACAATGATCGTCTGAGATAAGTAAATGAGTTGGAGGAGAAAATGGCTCATTGGTAGCGTGTTTGGACACTGAATCGATCGACGCGAGTTCGAAACCCTGCAATGTGCCTACGCTTTCAATGAAAGAAAGATCATGGTGAAAGTATTTAAACATGGTGGCAGGGCATTTTTTACTGCCCGCCTGGTTAGCTACCACCGTCAACTTCCAAGCACATATACGTGTGTTGCGGCAGCTGCACTTGAGATCCAGTTCCCCCACTAGGCTTAGCGTATTTCCATCTTGGGCCTCATCGTCACTTACACTCAGAATAGACAGTGGCGAAAAGCAAAACCTATAAAAAAATAAGATATATGTATATATATACTATGCTATATCTTTATATATATAATTATTTTGTAAGTGTGTGTATGTGACTAAACTCCTCCTTAGCGGCTGGACAGATTTTGATGATTTTTTTTGTGTGTTTGTATGAGTCCATGTGTGGTTTAGATTCGCAATTGTACCCGGTAGGTGATGCTGCGATCGAGTTTTAGGATTGTTTTAATTTCAGGCAATCCAACTGTCGGGCAGGACAACGTCTGTCAGTTCCGCTAGTAATATTATAAAGAGGTATGTGAACATTTTTGTATGAGGTAATTTCCCAAACTAGTGATTCGATTCTGAAAATTATTTCACTATAGCGCGCAAGGGTGATTTTTGTCACCGTAACTATTTCGTCACTTTTGTTCAGTGTGTAGATATGCACGGAGATTCGTACATGTTACGATGTGATAGTTGCGTGACACTTGTTCGTCGACTCATGAATAAGCCCGTGATAAAACAGTCACTCCAGCGCGATGCTTGGTTGACATTCGGGTGACAAATTTGTCACAATAGTCTTTTTTATTTATTTAATTTATAGCGAGTCTTTCTTGAAAACGAAAGTTTTCAATCAGTGCGTCCTACCCGTAATGACCTACGGAGCTGAGACGTGGACACTCACGGTAGGGCTGGTCCACCAGTTTAAAGTCGCTCAGCGTGCTATGGAAAGAGCTATGCTCGGAGTTTCTCTGAAGGATAGGATTCGTAACAATACATCCGACAGAGAACCAAAGTTATCGACATAGCTCAAAGAATTAGCAAGCTGAAGTGGCAGTGGGCCGGACATATCTCGCGAAGAACCGACAACCGCTGGGGTAAACGGGTTCTTGAGTGGAGACCGCGACTCGGCAAACGTAGTGTAGGACGCCCTCTGGCCAGATGGGATGACGATCTGCGAAAGACTGCAGGCAGATGCTGGATGCGGTCAGCTGAAGACAGGACGCTATGGCGCTCATTAGGGGAGGCCTATGTCCAGCCGTGGACTAATATAGGTTGATGATGATGATGATGAGTCTTTCTTCAGCTGGAATAGAGAATCTGAGGTTCGTATTTTTGTATGTTGATGCAGGTAAAATGCGCAGTAATTCATGAAAACTTTTCGCGCTCAAACGAAAATATCGAAAAAATCTTTGGACGTTGTCGATGTTTATGAACATAGTGTAAAGCTTTCTAATTTTTAGTCTGTCATCCAGTATTCTTTTTTAATATATTTTCATTTATATCTTATGATTTCGTAGATAATGATCATCTCTTCAAAATTCATATAGACATAGTGGTTCTTATTCTTTGTGAGCACACTCCACTTTAAAGACGTAACGTGATAGTGGCAGAAACCCTTTTGGCACGGTGACAAAAATCACTCGTGCGCGCTAGCTCATACGAAACTACATAAAAAATTGGTGGAAATTTTGGAGGCGGAGGTGGGAGAATACTAATAAATGATTACCTCTATTTCACACAATGATCATCACTATGATCAGTCTGAGCTGCAGTTGTCTCTCACGCAATGTATTCGGTTGCTTCGTGTACAGTGCGACCGCAATACTTATATTTCAATTAAAACATATTCTTCAAATGCCTTGCTGATTACGTTTCTTTTTAATCAGCACGCCAATCCACGCGCGATGTTCTTATGATTTCAAAATGGAGAAGTCAACAATTTTGTATTTTCCTTCTTTTTTATTCTTTGTAGGTCTAGCGTTTGGTTACAATTTCACCTGAAGTTAAGTGACGATGTGGTCAAAGATGATAGTTGATAATAAGTTAAGCGTAGGGCTAGCTCTCAATTGCAGCTACCGGAACATAATTATAGACGCTTGGTGACAGATATTAAAAATTAGGGCGGTAGTTAGTCAGGCGGGCAATAGAAAATGCCCTACTACCACGCTTAAATACTTTAAACTGATGTTTTATTTTACCGTCAGCCGAGAGTGTAACCAATTTAAAAAAAATAGTTATATTCCTAATGGGCTTTATAATTTCTAACGCTGTAGGAGAGATGACGGTTTAGGAGATAAAAATAAACAATCAGTTATTAATATGCTCGGTTTATATCTACCACACGCAAAGCTTAATTGTATTCGGTGTGTTGAATAGAGCCACATAATAAATTAATACAATATATCAATACAATATAATTAGACAGCTCCGGCCGAACCTTGAATTTAGTTAGGTACATACACTCGATGGTAGCACTATGGCTGGCATCTCCTTCTTCTATATACATATTATTTTTTACTTTAATTCATAGATATGTTAACTTGCCAGGTTATAGGATATATTTTGTAAGATAAAGTTTAATATACGAAATAAGCAATAATAAATCAATTCAGAAAAAAGAAATTAATACAATATATCAATACAATATAATTAGACAGCTCCGGCCGAACCTTGAATTTAGTTAGGTACATACACTCGATGGTAGCACTATGGCTGGCATCTCCTTCTTCTATATACATATTATTTTTTACTTTAATTCATAGATATGTTAACTTGCCAGGTTATAGGATATATTTTGTAAGATAAAGTTTAATATACGAAATAAGCAATAATAAATCAATTCAGAAAAAAGACGCTTTTTACTACATAATTGTAGATATTAAAAAGATATCATAAAAAGTCAGCGATAGCGTGCGCTCGACAACAGCATTCTGTAGTTCACGCGAGTAGAGCCGCGGGCACAGTTAGTCTACAATATTATATGAAAATTTTCATTAGACAATTGCAGTAAGATACATTGAAATTTATATGTACATGTACGATTATTTAAGTGCATTTATTTCTGATAATAAATCTACAAATCGGTTACTAGAAACCTTAAAAACGTTGGTTGAAAAACGTAAATTCACTACGGGTTAATCACAGATATGAGAAAAAAGGGGTTTAATGTATTTTTTATACCAGCAAATATAACCAATTTCGATAAGATCGCTTATTCATTATCAGTTCAGAAGCTAGTGACACACTCAAAACGCTATACTTATATAATACTAGCAGTGCCCGCAGCTTCGGTCGCGTGGACAACAAAATGCCGTCGGTCGAGCGTACGTGCGAATCGTGCAGCCCTTGCTTAAAAGACGGAAGATAAAAACGCCTATTGTGGGTGATTCATATCACCTATAAAATATAGATATATGCTATCACTAATATTTTGTAGGTCTTATTAAGACCTACAATTATGTAGAACATTAATTTTATAGATCTTGTATAATTTAATCAGCGTAAGCCATTTAAGCGTCCCAAATGAGTCTTCTTTCCGAATTGATTCACCATTACCGTCACTGTTTATTTCATATATTACTTTATCTTACAAAATATATTCTATAACTTGGCCAGATAACATAGCCATAAATTAAAATAAAAACCATGTAAATCGGACAAGTGATTTTCACGTGAAAAGAACATAAACGTACAGAGAGAGAGACGTTGAGTTTTATAATATGTATAGAAGATAACTAACGGCACGCCCGCGGGTCCGTGTACGTTTGTTACACAGTAAATATTTTCATTCCGTAATTTTATTTATAAGTATTTACATTATTGACAATTCTTATAGCATATCAATTGAGCAATGCCATATACTTTCCTTATAAAAAATTTCATGAATAACGGTTGATATAAAATGTTACGATTTTTAAAAGTATTAATAAAAATTCTTATAGCCCATCACTCGTAGAATGCTTATACTTCTTGTACATAATATTTCATCAAAATATTCGACCTCATAATTATGGTACACTGCGGTCATTTAAGGAAGCACCTGGACATCAGCTTAAGCTATTTGACTCTGTTCAAAGACGAGCTGTGAGGATCGTCGATGATCTCAAACTCACAAATGGTATCGAACTTTTAAGTCTCAGGAGAGACCTTGCCTCCTTGTGTGTGTTCTACCGTTTGTACATATCCTCACACCTTGGAAAGTGCGGTTCAGAGAAGTTTTCTCCCGCGAACGCTCTGGTTCTGGAATGAGCTAACTGCTGAGGTTTACCCAGGGGACTAGAATGAAAGATTTATTTGTACTAAAGACATTTGACCAATATATAAATATTTTACATCTACCTACTAAGAACTAAAAGTCAAATGCCAGTTGTTACAAAATGGCCCCAGCGTAGTATAATGATGGTTGTAAACAACGCAGCGCTGGCCTTCCATTGGAGCCGTTCGGTGACGTCACAGGACGGACATACTGATAGAACATATTATAGCATAACAAAGTATTTTCAAAAGAATCAAGGAGTTGGTGTTTAAATTGCTCTAGGAGTAATAGCACACAGGGCAAGTAAGTTTTAATTTTTTTAAAGGGAGCGGAACATTAATTAATAGAAAATACTTATTTAGGTTGCATTTATTTTAAATGGCACTTGTGTTATGTCTTTGATCTTCTTGGTTCGTTTGGTGGTCGCAAAGAAACCTTTTGCTAATCTAAAACTGTTCATATACTACAGGACTACAGTATGGGGTGCAAGAGGGAAGTAAAAAGGTTTTTAAACGGTCGGCAACGAGCATGTTGTGATGTTACTAATGTTGCAAGCGTCTAGTCTATAGGATGTGGTGACCGCTTACCATCTGGCAGGCTGCAGGCTTGCTTGCTACCATCACGGTATAAAAAAAGAATTGAAGTATATATCATAAATTCACAGATGATTGTTTGGAAGTTCCATTTAGAAAAAATATTTTACGTTATATTAAGGAGTTTTTAAATAAGTAACGATAACTTTAATTCGAGTAAAAAAGACACTTCAAAACACCAAAATTATTCTCTAACACTATTAATTAGTGAATTATCCATTATGCCGATAGTTCGGCTCATAAGGTGAATGTACAGTTATGGATTCAAGTGTAATATCTGTCACGTGAGACATGACCACCGCCGATAACACTCCGATACGAAGCTGAGGCGACATACATAACCTACAACTGGAACTAAAAACGTATTAAAAATGCAAATTGTTTTGATTTTCAAGTTAGCAAAAAAAAAAGGTTCTGCAAAAATAATTGTCAAATATATCAATAAAATAAAGAAAGCAATTAAAGTAGAATAAACAAAATAGGAAGTATTTTAAATACCTCCTGATTTTTTGGCTCTTATTTCCTGGATTTTTAAATTTTACTCAGGCAACACAGGATTTGCCACTTTAGTATAGGCACTGGTACAGGGAGGTACAAATATTGTTTAAAATTGCTTCCGGTAATGACAGGATTTACATATAAATTGAAATTTTATCGTTCGATTTATGCAAAATCATGTCGAAATTTCCAACAACATTGTAATAGTAAAATACCATCGTTACATATTTATAAGTGTCTGTCTACACGTGCGTTAGCGTGTTTTTAAATCTTTATTTCTTAGATATGTTCTTGGGCCAGATTTTAGTATATATTTTACTACATGTGCTCGCGGCTCCGCTCGCGTAGACTACAGAATGTCGTTGGTATGTCGCACCTGATACCTAGGTGTCCATAGGGCTACGGTAGTCACTTATTGTCAGGCGGGCCGTATTTTTGTTTGCCATATTTATTGAGGAAGGTTATAGACTATATAACTTCACAGTCTTGGAAGTATTGCAGAAAACATTGGACGGCAAGCAATCTGGCAAGCTGTGGGCAAGTACGGGAATTGAGCACAATGTTAAGCCACAAGTTGAGTGAATAAATTTAACACTGCGCATGGCGACGCGTCACCACACCGTATTTAGATGTTTCATCTATATTTTTATATACATATATATATATTTATATAGGACCGTGAAAATTTGCATGCGGGTTCCATTTACACTGTAGGTGAGCACTATTGACGGATTTTTCGAAATTCAACCCTTAAGGTGGTGAAAAAGGGGATGAAAGTTTGTATGAAATTTTTTAATACAGATCTATGTAAAGTGGTATCTAGCAATTTATTTAGAAAGTAAAATGATGGGACTTAGCTCACTTATTACGTGAGCGAAGCCGCGGGAAAACCTCTAGTGCTATCATATAGCGTGGCGACGCATGATGTGGATACGCGTCGCCACGCCAACAGTCGGTCTAATCCGCCGCATTAGATGTTTCACATCAATAAGCAATGACGATAATGTTAAATCAGTCTGGACAAATACTTAACGCTCTTGTAATGAAAATTCATTTTCCAATCACAGGTCTTCTAGCGTGGTGGTAGAACGCCCTACTATTGAGTCTAGAGGTCGCTGGTTCGATTCCCGCCCACAACTGATTTTGTGTAATGAGCATTATTGTCAGTTGTGTCTGGGTGGTTAATGTAGTGTTTACTATTAACAGCTGTTTAGTTAACATAAGGGGGCGTACAAGTATTACGCAACCAGGCCTAGGTGAGAGGAGGGGGGGTGGATAAAATTTTTTCTTACTTTTGCTTCACAAAGGAATATAATTAATCTTACGAAAAATTAAAATGTTTTCAAAACAATATTTATTGGGAATTAGAATTAATGAAACTATTTTTATTATGGTACCTCTACCAGAATTTCTGTTCATGTTTCTTGGTAGACCTAAGAGGGTGTTCCGAAAACAGACTCTACACTACTAACAATATAAAATAATGGAAAAAAATATATATTCTGGTTTTTTTAATGTTCAATTCCGCGAATTCCCGACATAATAGGACGGCTTGAAACAAATATAACTACATTTATTTGGAAAAAAATCATGCCTCTTATCATTTGGGGAAGGGGGAGTTCAAAATTTACTTATTTTTGCTTAGACGGGGAGGTCGAAAATGATTGAAAATTTGCTTATGTAATACTTGAATGCCCCTTAATACGAACTTTGCTTTTTTGGAAATTAAATTAGCCACGTATGAAATTGTGCCTCCATCTATATCTAAACTAATAAAACTGTAGTTATGTTTGTACATGTTTTTTTCTAAATCTCCCATTAGACATACTATATAAAGGTCCAAATCGGGAATATGACGTTAATTTTTTTTTGGTTTGTGTGTCCGGATTTAACTCAAAAACTGCTTGACCGATAATGAAATTTTGTACACCGTAAGCTTATGCTATTGGTCAAGTGATAGGCAATAATAATTTCCTATAATACGTTAAAACGTTTTAATTTTTTTATTATATTTATATAATAAATTTTTAACGAATTTCCATAATATTTTTATTATTTTTAGAGTTTATACATAAGTGTCTTTTTTGACATGTTTTTTAGCCTAAACGCAGCAATTATGGGTCTGTAGTAGCGTGTATTTCGATCGACGTGAGTTCGAATCCCTGCAATGAGACTAAGCTTTCGGTGAAGGCAAACATCATGATGAAACCATAGCATGGTGGTAGGGTATTTTCAAATAACTGTCTGGATAGCTACTACCCTCAAGTTGAAATCTGTTGCTATGCACCAATAGTTGTGTTCAGCAGCGGCACTTGAGAGCTAGTCCTTTCACTAGTTTTAGCGTGTTACCATCTTAGGCCACATCGTCACATTTTTTAATATTGTGATCAAACGCTAAACCTATAACGAATTAAAAAAAACATTCATATGCGTACCTATGTTCTTAAGGCCAAAATAAAAAAAAAAAAAATTTTGATTTTAATCGGTTTTAACATATGAAATGTCGTTAGATTTCTCTTAACGCGAATCAAAAAAAGCAGAGAAAAAAAACGAACTGAAGTATTTTTGCAGTCGGAAAAATCTTTTATTCTAGCTGTATGATTTGGCCGTGGATTGGTCTAAAATCTTTCATAGTCGTAAGTAATATATGATATTTATCAGCAGCGTGAACGTTATTCAGCATTTTTTGTAAGCGATGCGTTTGATACTTCAGTTTCTCCTTCTTTTTATATAATGGCAACTGTGCTTATCTACAATTCTGCCAACGTCACGTGAATTGAATACTTAGTTTGCTTTCATTATTCAACAGAGTTTCAAAAATAACTCTTACAAGATCGCGGTTCCCTTATCAAAACGGGGCAGGAAGTTTTTGTGGCAATTTAAAATGCATGTTCCTGGCTATTTTTATGAACCACTTCACTTCTGCACAATAACCAAAATATATCACGTAAAAATATGCCACCAATATTACATAATCATTTCAGTAGAAAAACTTCCACTGCTGGACGTAGGCCTTCCCCAAAGATCGCCACATCGACCGGTCCTGTGCTGCCAGCATTTAGCGGCTTCCTGCAACATTTACCAGGTCGTCGGACCACCTTCTGGCCCTTTGGCCCCATCCGTTCTACGAGCTACGTGACCCGCCCACAGTTAAGTCTAGCTATTCCTAGGCCTGTCGGTGACTTTGGTTCTTTTGCCGATCTCCTCATTTCTGATTCAATCACGCAGAGAAACTCCGAGCATAGCTCTCACCGTTGCCCTTTGAGTGACCTAGAGCATTCTTATGAGGCCCATAGTTAGCGACCACGTCTCGCCATATGAAATCACTGGCAACACACCCTGTCAAAGACTTTCTTCTTGAGACACATAACATAAAGGCCAAATAGCATAAGTTAATGAATTAAAATAAGAATGACAACATGACAGATCAAGATCTTGCCAAAAACTCCCCTATTTTTAGAGTCACAGTATCAACTATCTTAAAAACGACATAAAACCTCTGTATAATGTAATCTCTCTTTACTAGAATGAGAATTAAAGAAGGAGAAGACCTGAGGCGGTGATAAAAGAAATAAATTTCAAAATAATATATGCGAATAAAACAAATGAGTCAATGGATCACAACTCCGCGAGAATACATGTCTAAGCACCACTTCTTATAGAAAGAGTGATGAAAACCTCAAAATAATTTATTATCATAATAGTAGGTGTGTTCAACCGAGTACCGCCCACCGTGAAAGCCTTAAATGTGTCTTTCCTTTTCGCACGCTGTGTCTCTCTCTGACTCGGTGAATTCATTGACATTGAATTTGTTTACGAGTTACGGATTCTGATAAATTATTTATATAGAAAACAAGCTATTCCCGCGACTCTGTCTGCGTGTTTTTCGTACTATATCCTCCTCAAGGCTTAAGGCTACGTTTGTGCCAAATTTCATTGCGATCGGTCAGAGGTTTAGTCATGAAAAGTTTGCTAGATGGTAGGACAAAATATACAATCAGATGTACCTAACTTTCAGCATCGTGGCTCGCTTAGGCGTGTTGCGTTCCCGGCTCAGCTGGTGCCTATTCAGTATCAAATGGGGTGGTATGGCTTTGTACCCGACTGGATCCCAACGATCTTTCGAATGGTGATAAACCCGTCACAATGACTCCCTTTTGATTTCTCGTGTTTCAGGATTGGCCAGTGTATATACAGCTGCCGAGACTCTGGCAGGCTCATAACAGTGATGATCGGCAATCAATTACCGATCTCTCGATAGTCGTTGTTATTTTGAATTGTCCTTTGATAACAACTATATAATAACTTTAACTTTAATATAACTTTCTAAGCAGCAATATTCTATGTAAATAATTAGTATGTAGCTTAAAAAAGAACAAAAAACGCGCTTTAATCAGGCACTTAAATTTATAAAACTTTTAAGTCTTATAATAACATCTTGTCAGCAAGCCTAATCTATTGGATTAGTCAAAACGAATCATATGAGCCTAAGCTCGAGGGGTTTGCTAGTAGCCACTGAAGAGTTCCACTATCCACCTCCTCGCTCTATCACCAGACCCATTAGACCCTCGTTACCAAGCCTCATCTTGAGATGTTTATTAGTAGCCACTGAAGAGTTCCACTATCCAGCTCCTGGTTCCATGTTCAGATCAGCTCCAAGATACCAAATTATAATGTTGTCGTCTGAATTACATATACATAAAAAGTTTCATTTCGATACGACAATTAGAAGTAGATTAAAATTGACTTCTAAGATTCTATTACATTGTTAGTTAGTTACCAAGTGAAGCTAATAAAAGCGTGTTAAATAAAAAATACACTTTTGGGGAGCTTTCATGGCTTACGCTGTGTAAACCATAAGAGGTAGGTATATCAAATTATTGTTCTATATAATTGTAGATCTTATAAAGTCATATAAAAATTTTTGCGTTAGCATAGGTAAGTCTGTCTTTTAAGGATCGCCCACAATCTGCATTTATGGGGCAGAACAATTCGCACGTGCGGGCGTAACCGCGGGCACAGCTAGTACACATATATAGTTCAGCGTTATTTAAAGAAAAAAAGGTTCAATTTATAGTTCACACGAGAGGAGCCGCAGGCACAGCTAGTGAAAAAACGTTTTTTACAGTATTAAGAGTATTTGTGAAGAAAATTGCTGCCCGCGATTTCATCTGCGTAGACTTTACGAGGGAAATGAATAAAATTTCATTTACCACGTTAAAAAGTATCATATGTATTAATCCAGGTCGTGTCTGCCAAATTTTATCCAAATTTTATTTTATCCATACAAAAGTAGCTTGTGTTTAACTGATTACCAGTTATAGTATAATATAAACTCAAAAAGCACTTTCTACTATCAAAAATAGTAAATGATCACTAAAATGAAAACCCGATTTTATAGTGAAATTATAATAAAAAATTGTACATTTTGCTATCCTATTAAAGCAAATGACTCCAAACTAATCATTGTTAGCTCATTAATAGTAAATAACCATCAAAATAATTTTAACTACATTTTTTGTATCATAGGTACTTCTATCTTTATAAATGAAATGATTGCGGTTTGCCGTTGTGCGCACGTCACGCGAAAACAACTGGATAGATTTTGATCTTTTTTTTTTAATTTTTTCATTAGATACATGGCCGTTATAAAAAAAAAAACACTATATCTTCATTCATTACAAAGTTAATGAGTACTACGCGTTTTTCTGTCGTCTACACGAGCGGAGCCGCGGGCACAGCTTGTCTTCAATATTATTGGTATCTGGCGCTTGTCTCCTACCATTTCTTATCATAAGTCTTCGATCAAAGTGAAATCGAACTTAACCCAGCCACATCTTAAAGGTCAAAACGTACTTTAGCGGCGCGGTACGGCACAAAACTATTCTTTCGGTTCATGCCAAAACTCATTGCAGCGGCAGCGCGGCTTACTCAGTAAGATTTGGTGATCATCTATATATCTATACATATTATAAAACTCAACGTCTCTCTGTCTGTCTGTTCGTTTGTTCTTTTCACGCGAAAACCACTTATCCGATTTACATGGTGTTTGTTTTAATTCATAGCTATGTTATCTGGGCCAGGTTATAGGATATATTAAGATAACGTACATTAGAAAAAGTAAAAAAATATATTTGTATGTATACATATAAAATTGTATATCTACATTTTTAATGACTAAACCGATGTTAATGATTTTTATACATGGAACTATGTATATGTAAATTACTCTATTACTGGTGGACTATAATAATGATAAATAAAAAATAAAATTAAAATAAAATGATAAGTGCGTAATAATTGCACGCGGATTTACTATATTTGGTATTTGAATACAATTTAAAGCACAGTAATTACTAAAACAGCTTGAAACTGTTAGAGCCTCAATGTATTATTTGGTTGTCATTATATTTAATCCATTGTTCTTCCTAACTTGGTAGCTAGTCCTCTTTAATGAAGATCATTATATAGTGTCCTGTCTTATGATGATTTCAGTATCCTAACAAGATGGTTACTCCCTTGTTAGAACTTTCTAAAGAGTTTTTATGCAATCTGAGAATTCACGGTCCATGTTATTATTTCCAATCCACTTCACTTGTGCACAATAATCAAGTTTAATTATGCAAAATGCCACCTGTATTACACAATACAGGGTCAAACAAGAAAAATTTACTACAACAAAAACTACATGACAGTTTGAGATCCCGCCATAAACTCCCATTTAATTCCTTATAATATTAGTAGGATGTCACAGTTTGTGATTACCTTCAAATGTGATGTCGTGATGGTACACGTTTTTGACGCGTCTTCGGAGGGAATTCTCGGAATTCTTCAAATACAGTTTACGTCCCGATATTTTGATGTGAGCAAACTTTATCACTGGGAATATTCTTTGATGTTCAGCTGGAATGAAGTTCACCCATTTTGATATTAATGCCTCATGTGATTATTTCTTTTGTTAATGAGAGATATAAAAGTACTAGTAAAGCTACAATTTTATTTTTTAATCTAATAAATATGAAAAAATGCGAATTAATTTCTCTAGAAAACATACAAAAATAAAATTAGTTAAACTTTTTTCCATATTTATCATAAATCTACATAAATAATGTGATTAAGGTTTTGCCGTTGTGCTCGCATCACAAAAAAATTACTGGATAGTTTTTGATTTTTTTTTTTGTTTTACGCCTAATATACTTGATCCTTATAAAGAAAAACATGATGTCTTTATAAACAATAATTCTGTAGTTCACGCGAGTTGAGCCGCGGGCACAGCTAATAATAAAAAAGGTGTGTGTGCGATTCACACACGATAGAAGTGAAACTTCATTTTAAAAGACATTTTCTATTTTATTTAAACAGTGTGCAATATACATACATACCGACATTTACTTTCTCGCTCTGGCTCACACAAAGTGGAGAGACCGATAATGTGCGTTAAACGTTTAACTTTTAACGTTTAACGCTTGGAAGTCGCATAAGAAGTTTCACTTCAAAAAGGTGTGTGTGTGCGATTCACACACGATAGAAGTGAAACTGCATTTTAAAAGATATTTTATATTTTATTTAAACAGTGTGCAATATACATACACACCGACATTTGCTCTCTCGCTCTGGCTCACACAAAGAGGAGAGACCGATAATATATTGCTCTCTCGCTCTGGCTCACACAAAAAGGAGAGACCAATAATGTGCGTTAAACGTTTAACGTGTTGGAAGTCGCATAATAAGTTTCACTTCAATAATCGTATAGTAGGTATGTGTGAAACCAAAATAATAAATGTTTTTTTTTGAAGTTAGATGGAACTGTATTTCTGATTGAGACCAGTCACTTATGAGTTGCTACTATACTACTATGCTACTATGGGTTGTGACTCGTTTCACAGTGGTACACCTTATGTTCCAACAGTTCCAATGCCTGTTACCAACCACACCATTTGAATAGAAACACAGCAGTGCAAGCATTGCTGTCTTGTACTGCCTGCTGCGCAGTTGTAGCGGTGCTACCGGAATCACAACTTGCATAGGTTCTGCCTGTCATATATAGTTTTTTTTCTGTTTGCAAGCCATAATTTAAGGAACTATCAGTACGGAGAGTTTTTTTCTTTTATATAGTACGCTTATTGAGAAAGGTTCTAGGCTATATAGCTCCATGCTACGACCCTATGGGGCTAAGTAGAAATTATAAGCGGATGAAACAGCTTGGCTAAGCCAATATTGAACTTACGTACATTACAGTAAAATATTTGATGTAAAAAAATAGACAAATGCTATCGCTGATTTTTTTGTAGGTCTTTTTTAAATATACAATTATGTAGTACATTCATTTGATATTATATCTCTTATGGTTTACTTAACGTAAACCATGTAAGCGCCCTAAAAGTGTCTTTCTCTGAATTCACTTACGATTATCGTCACTGCTTATTTCGTACGTCATTTTATGTAACAAAATAATTATATCCTATAACTTGGCCAGATAACATAGCTATGAATTAAATAAAAACCATGTAAATCGGATAAGTGGTTCTTGTGTGAAAAGAACATAAACGGACATAGAGACACAGAGACGTTGAGTTTTTAATATATATAGAAGAAGATGTATAACTGAGAAAAAAAATACATTGATACTTACGACCGGCCGTACGGCACGTACGAAGGTGAGGTCCGACTGACAAGACCTACAGGACGGTAACGCGATACCGACGCCCGACGGTAACTTATGGCGAACCACAACGGTTACCTTTACATTTATTATCGTGTATAGTGTGTATACCAAATCATTTAAGCCCGGGCGGATTGCATATAATGTATATAACTGGCTGTCCCTGCAGATGTTGACCCTCTGATGTGCACCCTTTGACCACAGCGCCATCTATGTCGTTCAGCGACAGCATAAGTACCTTGTCAAAAAAAGCTTTCATGATAATCGGTATTATCAATCTCATTTATATATCATAGAATCTTGTCTGTATTAATGGTCTAGTACTATTGACTACAATTGACTAGGCGCTATAGCAACCGTGTGCTCTGTTTCCACATGCTCCATATAAACGGGCAAAGACCGGCTTGAAAGAACAGTCTTGCTCTAGCCCTCGGATAGTGAAGAACTTTTGTGTCCTGGTCTCCTGGTGTTGTTCGGAGCAACCTACTACGTCGGAACCCGAAGATAAACAATAACTCGAACTGTTGGATAGTGAGGACCAATATGCTGGGATCGCTCCAAGCTGCCTAATATGTCGGTACCCTGAGAGGGTCATTCTCTTTTGAACTGCCGGACCGGACGATGTCCGGTTCAGACCGTTTAATCATACAAGCGAGGCTCGTGGTGGCTATAGGGGAGGTTGGAGGCGACTGGAGGTAACCCCAAATAAAACATTCTTACTTGGATCGGCAGACCTTTTACATCTCTACAGATATTCCGTGACTGTGAAAGTATACTTTTGCCATGTGCTAGCATTCGACCCTGACGAGGCACACAAGACGTGTTATCGTCTCTAATGACGATATATCGAGGAGACTGCTGGTGCTATTGCTGCTACTGCTGCCTGATGCTGATATTGTACGTGCGTTAAGACATATAAATGTCTGAAAATCGTGTCGGTACTAATGAGCTAGTACTTTTGACTAGGCACAATACAGGTGTGCTTTGTGATCGCACTCACATAAAAGTATGCAACGAAGCGAGGTTCGGCCACTTTGGTACCCTTGGAATTTGTTGCCTTGCTTTCGCGGCTAAGCACCTTAAGCGCCCACCTCCAAGCCCGGGTGAAGCTGTAAAAGCCGTCTGAGGCTCCAGAGCCCTTATGGCTAACAGTATAGTCAGATCGAAAAAAAAAACCTGAAGAACAGTCTTGATCGAGCTGTCGGATAGAGAAGACCTCTGTATCCGGGGATCGCTCGAGGGTCACTTTCTAGGACGTCCAGATCAGTGACTAGTTTGATCAGACAAGCGAGGCTCGAAGAACGGAGTGATATAAGGGAGCTTGGTGGCCATTGAGAGTAAAACCAAATAAACAAGAATTACCTTACTGCTTGCACTTAACCCTGATGACGCCCACAAGATCTGTGATTCCGTAACGACGATGTGGAAGGAAATCCGGGTGTCTCTCCGAGATATAGACATAAATCAACCTGGAAATGTCTTACTGCTGGGTATAAGCAACGTCTTCAGGGGAATGCACAGACTAGGAATTACAGAGGGGAGTAAGGGGGTGAAATAACACATCTGCTCGTGCTGCATTCAGCCAGGCGGATATTACAAAAATATCCTAAGTGATACGCATCACGATGTTTTCCTTCAACGAATGCTCAGGCTTATTCATTCGAATCTACGTCGTTGTCTATAGATAAATTCACAGACTACTGTCCACGCAATGTTCTCTATGGTTTGGAGTTAATAAATTATTTTTGTAACGTGCAATACAATAGAACTAACGAAACTTACGACTATGGTAAGTAATCATTTCATTCGTTTCAAATTGTGACTTCCGCAACGGACGTACGGTTCCTGTAATATCAAAAGTGATTCGTGTCAAGTTCCAAATGTAAAATTATTGTACGGGTTCCGTTGATAAATCATTTTTAGGTAAGTAATTTTTGGTGAAGTCAGACGGATGCAGATTTCAAAGTTTATCGGTTTTAGGTAAACTTTTCAATTTAAAATAGCACTATATAATATCACTAGTGGTGCCCCATGGCTGCGCCCGTGTTTATTGCGTAGTACCTAATTATTATAGAAAAAAAGTTGGTACCCTCAAGCAAATACCAGGGGCTTACACCGTCTTCTGACATTTGGAAAACCTTTTTTTTAGCTCGGTGGTGCCTAAAATTAACAAACGACATTGGCCTTATTCCGTCTTCCACCCTGTACGATAAGCATTTCTTTTAGCTCCTAACACCAGGGTCCTTGTTCGATATTGAAAGTTGTTACTATTGCGTATTAGCACAATGTTGTTCTGGTATTTGTACCAGGAACCTGGTACATCTATCATCCCTTGTCTCGGGAGTCAAAAACATTGACAGAGTGTGAGGCAAGGCTGACTGCTAACTCTGAGTACCACGCTGTGTCCCAGGAATCGAGGACATTCACAAATCGGTTTTAACCGTGTAAATCGCCGATGTTTAATTTCAGTTACATATCTGTTTTTTTTTATTGCTGTTTTTCATATACCAAATTCCACGCGGACGATGTCGCAGGCACCGCTAGTAAATTATATTTGAGTAAAATTAACGGCATTTTCACTTCCCATTCATATGAAAATAGATACATATCATAAACTTTGAAAAAAAAAACACATGTACAGACAGATCTAAAGATTAATATAGCTTATTATAAAGAGATAGAGTTTGTATTCGGTAATATCTTGAACTACTAATACGATTTTTCATTAAATGCTATTGTTATTAAAATTTATATTATAATTAATGCAAACGAAGTCGCGAGCGGTGGCTAGTAGTTATATAATAAACAATTTTATAAACAACAGAAAATTCATATCTACGTTTCCTAAAATTCGTTCTCGACACAGATGTCAAATCCTACTACCTACTGCCGTCTGTGCAAACGAAACGCCAAATAAAAAAAAAGTGTTTTCATATATCCGTTTCCGGTCCATTGAACCCCAAAGAGGGTAACAATAACATAACATTATGGCTTTTATACCATTATTCAGCATATTGTAAAAGCCCCCATGTTAAGTCTACACAAAAAAAAAAACTATACAATACAGCCCTTGATTCTTGTTTATGATAAGTGTCTCTAGAGATGCTTGTGAAATTATTAATTGAATGATACTTGTAAATACTCTTTTTTTTCACAGCAGGTAAGTGTGATTCTATATGGTTAACTACAGAGTCGAGAATTTATGGTTAAAACTTAACATCTAACATAATTTAAAAATAATTGTACAACTACACAATAATATCAATCCATCAATCACATCCATCGTGAATCGTCTCTGTCATGCCTGCTCAGATATCTCTTCACGTTTGAAGGGCTCGACTACTACATTTTGCAGGACGGAGGGAACACAAGCAATAAAGCAATGATGGCTCAATGGTAGCGTATACGACTTCGCTTCGATTGACGTGAGTTCGAATCCCTGCAATGAGCCTGAGCTTTCGGTGAAGGAAAACATTATGAGGAAACCATAGCATGGTGTTAGGGCTTTTTCTAATGCCCGCCTGGCTAGCTACCACTCTGAAGTTGAAAATCTATCGCCAAACACCAATAGGTGTGTCCCGGCAGCTGCACTTGAGAGCCAGTCTTCCACTAGGTTTAGCGTGTTATCATCTTGGGCCACATCATCACTTAATACCAGGTGAGATTGTGGCCACTACGCAAAATCCTATAAGGATAAAAAAAACCGGTGACTTTCCACAACTTCACGTTACGGCAAAAAATAATTAAAGTTTTAAAAATTAAATTAGAGATAAGTTGGTTCTCGTTACTGGCATATAAAGCATATTTGATGATATAATTATATTATTAGTCAAAGGTGTTTTTCCTGGCAACGCCATATCTCCGTTAATTCTTCATGAAAATTAATGATTCAAACATAATTTTAAATCTTATGTTAAACAGTTACAAATTAATATGTACTCGTATATTCCAGTAAGACGCCATCTATTAACAATATGTTTAACTAACATGACAGCTGTTAGAATATTTAGATTCTATAATATGTGGAATATTCATACAGGTCACTAGTCTATAAATCTATATCTATATAAATATTATAAAAAACAATAACTCTCTGTCTGTCTGTTCGTTTATGTTCTTTTTACGCGAAAACCATTTAGCCGATTTACATGTTTTTTTTTAATTCATAGCTACGTTATCTAGTTAGCATACAAAATAAGTAGTGATGATATTGATTATTCAGTTCGGAAAAAATACGCTTTTGTGGCGATTAAATGGCTTACGCTGAGTATACCATAAGAGATATATCAAATTAATGTACTAAATAATTTTAGAACTTAAAAAAGACCTACAAAATTCAGCGACAGTATATATTTATCTTATAAGGTTCACCCACAATAAGCATTTTTGTCTTTAAAATAACCAGCGGCTACCACCATTCGCGTATGCGCTCGGGTAGTTCACGCGGGCGGAGTCGCTGGGTACTGCTGTATTATATTCGTATTACGTCACAATTGTGGTTATTTTCAAGATGGAAGCTACAATAATTCATTACGGTGTTCCTTTAAATCGCATTACAATTTCGATAATCTTCCAGCTGATTTGTCCCCATAAAAACCATTGTAATGCCATTACCATAGAATAATGTTTTATCTTTATATCAATCCATTGTTGTGGATCTATTGATGATAGGACGTGTACTTGACTGCCGGTGTTTTGAAGAGGGTTTGCAGGTAAAAAAAAAACAATGTTAAGCTAGAAACGTGTCGGATATAGGTGTTCTGTATAATAGTAGCTTTATCTATTATATACATATATGTATGGTTTGTGACTGCTTTGTGTTGCGTCATTATGTTTTATGCTTTTAGGTATTTATGCTTTTAGGTAACTTTACAGTACAACGAACAATTGGCAACAAAACTCTAAAACGTCCACATGGAATACGTGACATTGGCGTAATTTTACATGGGCAGAAGCCATAAATATAAAAAAAAATAAGGTGGTTTTTATTTTATATGTATGTATGTATAAAGTCAAACCTGGATAAGCGAGAGTTCAAGGGAGCACAATCTCATTCTCGCTTATAGAGGTTTCTCACTAACCCGAGTTTCTCGCTAATGCAGGTACATGGGTAGCGTTTCTCTCTTATAGAGGCACGCAGCAATAACAAGTCACAGCAACTTTATAGGGGTAGGTATCTAGATGCTTACGAAAACAAAACAAAAATTCATACACTATGTAATTTTATTTTATTTAGAACTTATTTACACTTAAAAAAATCTGTCAATTTCGTCTGGGTTTCTGTTTTTGTATTTTGAATGTTTTTCTCTAACTCATAAATTTTGTCGAAAATTGCTTGATCAACAACCGCCGCGTATTCAAAGTACTGATGGACCGTCTCCAACGCATTTAAAGCTAGCTTCATTGGAATAATCTTTATTTCTGTTTCCGGAATCTGTGCCTCGTCTTCACTGTCATTTCCAGCAATACAGGTGTTCACACAATTCTTAACGATATCGTCGTCGGTTTGTTCTCCAGCGGTAGTTAAATTTGTTTTGTCATTTGTTCCTCCTAAATAATATAAATAAATAAAGCGCGACTGTCGCTTATAGAGGTATAGATAAGTAGCAGTCTCACTTAAGGAGGTCCATGAGGGAAAAACGACTCTCTCTTACAAAGGTTTCTGTTTCTGGCTAATAGAGGTTTTGGGAGCTTAAAATGATGGGTCCTGGCTATTACTCTCACTTATAGAGTTTTCTCACTTATCCAGTTCTCACTTACCCAGGTTTCACTGTATATCTATATTTATTTATTTATGCTCCCAGGAGTTATATAGAGTTTGCAATAAATAAATAAAAGACATAATAATTACATTTTTTAAGTACCTATCTATCTCAACCGTAACTCGATCCTCTTTGCAATTTAAGTTGCCTTTTTAAATAACATAGGATTTAAAGAATTGAATATCTAATTATTTATTCTAGCCAAAGTAACTGTTAAAAAATTGATAATCTGGCATTATTCAGTTATTGAAAAATAGCTTTTTCTCAGAATTTCTACCGATTTATAGCTGGAAAATAGATAAAAGAATAATTCGGTATGACTATACGCCGCCCGCATTTCCTATTAATACAATTTAGTAATTGTCATTTTTGTTAAAAATAAGTTAATTTGGCTTATGGAAATCAATAAACAGATGGCGAAAATGCTACAATATTTTATCTTAAGCTAAAATTTCGCTTGCCATACAATCCAATGGACCGCGGCGACGAATATATATATTCTAATATTATAGTATCTTAAGATACATAGCGATATGGTTGTTTCATCGTAAAATGTTGTGACGTGCTCTCGGTGCGGGGCGAGGTGTGTCGATGATGCGACTCTCGCGAGGGCATTATTATGCCTAGTGTTGATTACATATCGATTGTATGAAAATTCGAATAAATCGAAATATTATGATTTACCGAATATTTATTGGAATTAATATTTTTATGCTCTATAGAATAATCATGAATTTCACACATTTACACTTGTAAGTCCTTAGACTAGTAGATAAAACACCACTCACACCATAGAAAAACCACAATCTGTTTTAAAACTCAATGAAAAAGCCTACAAATGATGGCATCCTCTTTTATTGGCGAATTGGGACCACATGTCTTTCATGTCACTTTTTAATTAGAACTATGTAGATAATTTTGTTAGCAATTCAATATCTGCAATAGGGTGGGCAAAAAAAACCTTTTTTTTTAGTAACCATGAAAATATCCGTGACGTAATCGTGACGTAGATGAAAACGTAGCTAGTGTTGGTAAAATTTCGATTAATCAATAGTCATTGATAGTTGCGATTAAACTATCGATAGTTTATTTCCAATGCACATAATGCGAGGTATTTTTGTGATTACAACAAAGATTTGAGCGAACGAGCTTTTTTTAGCTCATCAAGTTAGCAAACTACGCAAGCTGCGAAACACACGAATGATTTTTTTTCCCTGTAGTCGCTTGTCGGGCTCATTTACATTTCGTAATATGAAATAATTGATAATCAATCGATTAATTCATAGTTAAAAAATATATATTTATATACACGAAAGTATGAAGTGTATAGGTAATATAATGTGTATGTACCTTTTGTATTATGAACATTTATTTATTTGTATTTTATTAATTTTATTTTGTATATTATTTTAAACATTACTATTCGAAAATGTGGACTGATATTGCTGATCGCATATATTTTTTTGGTATCTCCTTTAAATCATACATTACAAGAATTAAATTTGTTTTATTAGTTATTTTTTCAAATACTTAATTTGATGTGTTTTATTAATTATTTTACTTGAGTCATTAAAATATTGGATTTGTTTTTCTTGCAGTACAATTTATATTTAATTGTAATGATTGCTAGTGGGCGCTAGTTTGTATGAAAGTGGTATTACCCATTTGCCTTAACATTTTTAATTACTATAATATTATAATGAGAAATTAGTAATTTCTGTCATTAAAAACATTTGTTAGCTGTAGATAATTATTATTATGCAAGCACATAAAATATTAGACGTACATGACATACGTCTCATAAGTACTTCCCCCAGTGTAAACAAAGAGCCATGTCGTTATGAACGTAAAGTAAATTCAAATGGAGAGAATTTTTCTTCTCCATTTAAAAAATAAAAGATATAAATAAATATGATATAAATATTACTGCAGATATTGAAATGATAACAAAATTGTCTCCATAGTTTTAATTAAATTGAAAACTAACTTTGATAGGCAATGTTTTTGAACCAATAGAGGGAATATATAGTTACTAACACGAGACTAATCTCGTGATTCAAATTCACCAATAAAAGAGGATGCCATCGTTTGTGTACCTTTTCACTGAGTTTTAAAACAATTTGTGGTTTTTATATGAAGTGAGTGGTCTTATGACTTCAAATCGTAATTATGTGTAATTCACGGTTATTCTATTGCTCAAGCATAAGGTTATTAATTCTCATAAATATTCGGTAAATCATAATGGCCGGATTTGCATACAATCGATGTTTTATCAACACTAGGCATAGCAATGCACGGCAATGCACTCGTGAGAGTCGCATCACCTTTGTTATCATCGATACCCCTCGCCCCGCACCGAGAACACGTCACCACATCTTAAGATGCAATAACCATTTCGCTCGGTAACTTGAGATACTGTAAGATGAAATATATATTATCTTCGCCATGTGTGATAGTCGATTGTATGTCGAGTGATATTTTATCTTAAGATAAAACATTATAGTATATTTGCTGAATGTGACGCGCTTTACCTGTAGGTATTTGAACATATGGTTTTCGTAGAATATAATTTTCAATGGAAACAGATAACCACACTGTCTGTATTACAATATTTTACTAACTTTATCTTATTTATTTTTCTCGAACCTAACACTTCATGCACTTATTGTTCATTTCCTTAGTATAAATTAATAGTAGTTTACTAAATCCTTGTTTGAAAGCCAATTAAAAACGAATTTATTTTACACGGGAACCCTCAATAGGGTTCACGGTTACCGCCATTTAAAAACAAGATGTCTACCACTAAATGTCAGCTGACAAAAGCGCGGCCTAACAAAAGGTTCGAAATCCAACAAAGCCCGCCAAATATGCGTATAATGACCGTATTCAAGCCTACCAAAATAACATTGACATATCACTAAACTTTATTCCATTACCATAGAGCATAAATTCGATTTCTTGTTGACGCAGTCGGCGTAACGTTTTTTATGTTCCTTTAAATTGTAGAGAATAGGAACGAAAATGAGCAAACTTTCGGGAGCCTTTGGATAATAATGATGTTTGTTTTTTGAATAACCTTAACACATGTGGGTTCGGTTTGTGTTTGTAACTTAAAAAGCTGAAGATTTATTATGTAATGAAATATGACATGGGAGTTTAACAAAAAAAGAGTCAAGATATTCCATATAGAATTAAGAGAAATTTGTTTCATTAAAATGGCCTGGTGTCTTTACTTGCCTTATTTGACCCCTGTCTCGAGATGTTCGACATACTCCTATACACCCACTTTTAAAATTACAGAATTTTTTTTTTTTTTTTTTTTTTTTTTTCGAACTGACTATACTGTTAGCCATAAGGGCCCAGGAGCCTCGAACGGCTTTTACAGCTTCACCGGACTTGGGGGCGAGCGCTTAAGGCACTCAGCCACGAAAGTTTTGCATAAAATTACAGAAAAATAATGGCTCTTTATATAGACAGGCTGATTGTAAAACGTGTAAAACAAAAAGAGAGTCACTGTGACGGATTTACCATCATGTGTATGATGATCACGAACTAGTCAGGTTACAAGATACCTTTTACCCTTTCGTTTAATTCCTGGATAAACACCGGCAGACCGCAAGACTCGAAATGTTTTTTTTTTGAACGGACTATACTGTTAGCCTTAATCTCGAAATGCCTAAGCATATTACTATGGAGGGTGTTACTCCCGGTGTGTTCTAGTTGCGATCCAGTGGGATCAAGTAGTACTTTTGCGTATCATCCAGTAGATTGTATCATATAGTTTAACTTGGATAAAACAATCTGCTTTGCTGCGTAACTTAACGAGAAATGAAACAAGTATTTAGTTCCAGTACAACTTTATAATTATAATAATACCAGCTGTTAGTGTCCTACTGCTGGACAATGAGGCCTCTTCCCAAGGGATTGCACGGGTACACCAGCTCAGGACGTATTGGCAATTACAAACGCCGATAAATTAACCGTTCTACATTTTTCCCACATGCGGTAGGTAGGTACTAGAACATTTCCCAAGCGTTCAGGTTTCCTCACGATGTTTTCCTTCACCGTCAGCCGATAAATGAGTAAATGTACGCGAATTACGAAAAATTTATTGACACATGCCCGTGTTCGAACGTGCGCACATCAAAATGTTATTCTGCCAGTCTAAATCACATTAATCTAATGCCTCAGTTACCTCATTAATTATTTTAATTTGAATTATGAACTTCATACCACAAATTCGAATGTAACGTTTTAAAATTATGTACACCGGAAATCAATTAAAATATTAATTGAATATTTGGTATATAGTGATTTCATGTTCTCGTTGATATTATACTAGCATTTTTCTTAAAAAATACGATCGATCGAAAATACGAACATGGTTCTGACGATTAGACTACCTATATCGTCCTATAACATCATATAACGTACCTACTTACGTTTTAAAGACTTTTTTCCAGTATCCAGCGTTATAGTGAGGTTATAGATTTATTTAAAAAAATATAAATTAATGTTGACTTTGTCAACCATGTCTGTTGAACAATGTAACACAGTTGTATGTTGCATTCAAGAAAATATTTCAGGTTCAAAAGTGTAAAGTGTTCGACGTTATTTGGTAACTACAATTTACATAACTGTTTTCATTTAACAAGTGATTTAATCATATCAGCTGTTATCCATTTGCGGTCTAGTGGGACGCAACGAAAATATCTCCCTATATATTTTCAGAAATCGTTAGTCGCTCTCTGTCAACAATCCGCCTACATAACAATCACAATTGTTTCAAAATGTGAAAAAATGGCGAATCTATGCAGCAACCAATGGAAGGCGTTGCCCATCACCGTGCAAATCTAAAGCGATTGGTCGAATCGATCTCTTTAATTCATCTCGACCAATCGGAAAGCGGAACGGAAGTTCGTGTCAAACCAGTTCCATTTTCGTTCTCGGCGGTTGTGTACGTGTTTTTAAACACGGATCGGCATTTATAAAAAACTCTTTTTTCCGTATTGTTTTCTAATTGCAATCTAGTGTATGTTTGTTTTGTGTTATCTGTGAGGCGATTCGAATTTTTAAACGGTTTAATTATTTAGTTGTAAAAGTCTCATCGTAAATAGGTTGTGTTTCATCACTGAGCAGGATTTTATTTTTAGCATTTAGCTTGTTAAAGCTGTTAGTGTGAGACGGATCTTAATTTAGCGGTGCACATGAGTGTGAGTATGGCACGGGATGTCTTCCTTATTTTTAAGCTCGCCACCCGACGGCCGGTGTTTGTTTAATACAAAAGCAATAAAAAGTTTTGTAAAAAAATAAAAAGCACTAAAGAGCAGTTTGTTCTTGTATTTTTATACCATCAGTTTGAATTAGTACTTTTTGTTTACCTTAATTAAAGAAAAGATTTTTTGGTAAAAAAATATGTAACTATTCATTCCATAGCTTAAAATCATACTTTTAAATTATTCATCTTTACCCGTAAAGATTACCTATTCATTGTATTGACTATTGATATATTTGGTATTTTATATGATGTATTTCATACTGCAATATTTTGACATTTATTACAATGATGTAATAATATAAATAGCCCAATATTTATTCGCCTGAAGAAGAAAAAAAAGTTCGTTTGATTATCAGTAAGTTTATTAATCGATTCCCACTGAATTTTTTTTCGAACTAACCATACTGTTAGCCTTATGAGCCTTAAAACCTCAGGAGGCATTAACAGTATCACCAGGCTTGGAATGAAAAAAAAAGTGAGTTCCATGGAAAGTTGACCAGGATTCCACGAATCAGTTACATTTGTCATACGATCGTCGAGTTGTTTCTGCTATTAAATAATACCTCTGGTACATATTTTTTAAAATTTTCAAATTTATTCATTTGTTAATATTTAAATAAAGATTATATATATAAAAGAGATTTGTTGTGTTCTGTAGCTTTATAAGTTTAGGAACCGCTCATATATAAGGATGTTTAAAAATCTGAATTAAAACACAACTTAAACATTAATTACACGTAAGCCTAGAAAAATAATAGTTGCTTGTACATATGCAAAGGTGTTCGGAGTTATAAAATCTAATTTAGGGTGGTAGCTACGAATACGTTTTATCACCAAGGAAGTGATTCGTGTGAGATTTTTTTAAATCATGCTTTCATATCTATGTTAGCTTCAGTGGTATCGTACCTATTCGGACACTGCTTCGATCGACATGGGTCCGAATTCTATAATGTGCCTAAGCTTTCGGTGAAGGGAAACATCTTGATGAAACCATGGCATAGGACAATTTGTAATGCCCGCCTGGCTCGCTACCAAAGTTAAGTTGAAAATCTGTCTCGAAACAGTTATGGATCTATCTCGATCTATCATATCTCGGCTGTTGCCTTTCGAGCTAGTCACTTGAGGCTTAGCGTGTTATGTACAATCTTAGACCACAAAATTACTTAAACTTAGGTGAGATTATGGTCAAACGCTAATACCTAAAAAGTAATGAAAAATCTAATACAGAGGAGGTGGGGAAGCGGTAGCCAATAAATCGTGTTCAGCCAGTGATCGAGAAGATATCTTTGCTGAGCTATCAGATAGGTAGTTTAATAATTTATTACGGCCTATCGATATATATACTACATACATATATGTTTATGTTACGGCCACTTAATGATGCTAAGGCCTGACTTTATACTCTTTTCTAATCTATCAATGGCGTTCTAAAACAAAATGTTGGCTGCCTTGAACTTTCCAGGGAGTTTTTGTGACATCAGATATCACCATCACTATCAAAGTATCACCTGTGAACAATAACCAAACTGTATTACGCACATTATTGTATGTCACAAATAATACACAATAAAGGATTAAAAAACGCATTTTACAAATTCAAAGCTTAAACATTACATGAGAGATTAAGAAACCGCCTAAAATTGGTATTATAATAATAATGTTGACATAACAAAAAAAATCAAATAACAACAGTGGGAAAAATAATGAGGTTGTTGATATTACATATTTATTTAGATAATAATAACCTAAACAATTTTATTCTTTAAATAGCTGTGCCTTCGGCTCTGCTCGTGTGGACTATAGAAATATTGTTTGTGAAGGTATCGTCATAATATTTTTTTAATAAGAGTATCTAAGGGGTAAAACAAAAAAAACATTAAAATCTATTCAGCAGTTTTTTCGTGATGCGCACACATCGGCAAACCGCAATCATTTTATTTATGTATTACTATTGTTTTGTCCAAAGATTCATTAATAATCTGCTTACTAAACTACTTTGATATGCAAATACCAACTAATATAACAATATGTATGCATATATTTATTATATATAACTATATTTGTGTATTATGAGTAGTGTGTTTTTACGAATTAGTGTTTCCTTTCTTTATAATTAAAATATTAAGAAATTTACAGAAATAACAAATAACATTTTCAATTTATCAGAAATCATAAATTCATTATTTTCCTATTTCGATATAAGCACAAATTCTTATATATATATATATGCAAACTGAGTTATAATATTGATACTATAAAGAGCTATTTTAATGAGGCCAGCGCAAAGAGTTTTAATAACTTATCCTAGGTTATTAACCAATCAGATGCAAGATCGTTTTTGGTATCCCCGGGCCATAAAGAGAGTTAAAAACGTTGTAGTCGCCGAATTATTTAGATTTTATGATATAACAACTTCTCAATTTGTAATTTTATCGACAATCTATTCTTTCGTATTACCAAACTCCTTAATTAAAATATAAACAAACTTAAAATGACATACATACAACAGCAAACTAACGAATCCGTAATTTTATTATCCAATTAATTAAATCGAATAAAATTATCCCACAAAAACACATGTTCCATATTATGTAGGTATTCATATTTTATTCGATCCCGTCGAACGTATTTCTCGTTGTAAAATGGTTGTACAGGGTCATTAATTAACCGCCCGTGGTCCTTTGGCCCGTAAAAGTATTATTTTATGAACGCAAGATTAAATCTGTCCCCCGCTTTTAGGCCTATTCGAGTTCGTCGAAGACGTATATGTAATTTTCATTTAATAAATTACGTCTGTACACGTTTATTTACCGTTTTAATAATTTGTTTTAACTTCTAATCTATAGTACATTCAGTCATTTTTGGCAGGAAATCGAGAAGCGTGGCCATGTTTCTTGTTTTTTTTTTAATGATACTGTTTTGGATTTCAGCAATGATCATAGTTAATTATCCAGCTTTTATTTTTTATCAAAATAAAGTATGTCGTCAGAATAGAAAGTAGGTTCTGTCTTTGATGTATTTTCATTTATCATAGAATTTTAATTGATTAAATAATATCAAATGTATAGCTGTAAGCTACTTATTACCACTTATAGTCTACCACAGTCTGCGAATGCAGTCACTGAGTCAATATACTGAGTGGGTTTTTGAGATGGGGCAGTAAGGATAGGTACCTTAACCGTTGTAGCTACAGGGAAACTTTCTGTGGAGACTTTCCTTAATTTTAGAGATATTTTGACCAGCATTTACAGGTTTTTTAAAGTGTTAGTTAGCAAGAAAATGGGCTGTTTACACGAAAACTTTTTTCTTGCTAATCGATCCTGTATTTTATAAGTACCAATAAACCCTATGAGACCGACTGAGGTTAGAATACTAAAATTGTCAGAAATTGCAAAAATCTTTTCCCATACATTTCGTAAGAAATCATCGTGGCTTCGATAACCTTTTGCAAGAAAAGAGAGTTTTACTTATTTTTATACTTAATTAAGCTTTTTATTAAGAATAGTCTGGGGGCTACAAAGAAGACTGGACAAAAATAAAATTGTGTAAGTATACTGGTCAAAATATATCAAAAAATTAAGGAAAGTCTCCTTAGAAAGTTTTCCTGTAGCTACAACGGTTAAGGTACCTCTACCCTTACTACCCCATCTCAAAAATCCACCTTGGATATGTTATGCCCGACAGCCGATTGGAACGCGACCACCATACAGCAAGTTTAACACCCTCCTTTGTGGTATGTGTAGGCGTATTTCGTACCGGGATTGGCCGGTGTGTATTCAATAAATAAACAGGTTGTTAAGGATCTGTACTCGACTGGGTGGCGACCACCATACATATGGTGATAACCCGTAACAATGGCTTTCTTTTGCTTTTCGCGTTTCGGGATCAACCAATGTGTATCCATCCAGCGCTATCGACAGGCTTGCAGGCCGTCATGACAGCGACAATCGGTGATAGATTGCCGATCTCTCGTTGATGTTACAATCATTAAAGGGAGATATGGAGTTGCCAAAAAAATCACTTTAACAAATCTATACTAATATAATAAAGCCAAAGTGTTTTTGATTGATTGTTTGTTTAAACACGTTAATCTCTGAAACCTCAAGTCGGATTGGATAAATTATTTTTATATAATATAGCCAGATTCACGAGGATTAGTAGAGGCTATCTAGCATTCGGTTACACCTCTCAGTTAGCTTTAAATATTGATTTTTGTTTTAGATATGTCGGAAAAAATAGTGCACCATAACTGCTTAATCCGCGTGCGCTGGCGTAATGGTTAGTGATATGTAAATACAATGTTCTACAAAAATATTGCTCCTTAGTATTAGTACATCAAAAAAAAGTCCGCGATTCTCTTATACATAAGCCACGATAAGGTATTTGTGACAAAGTTTTAATAAAAATTGAAAAGTGATTTATGAGCATTATTATTAGGCATGGCATATTAATCCTAAAGAACCAAAGTTACTTCATCATCAAGACAATTTTATGAAGATAAACTTTTCCCGTTATTTGGATGATTAGTTTGGAAGATAATGTAAAATTAAAATAATTCAACACTCTGCTCGGGTCTATGACTATAGCAGCAGTGGCGCGAATGAGCCGCGTGACGTGTGCGGTGTGGCGCGTAACCCTAGCCGCCCAATAAAAATATTGACTGAAGTATTATAAATCATCAATCAGCGATTTCTTTTATATTATACGCGAGTGAAACCGCGGGGTACAGGTAGCATTATAATATAGAGATCAGTCCTCGGTAAATACCCTATAGGTTTTGATAATCGGTCAGTCAGTGAGACTTTTACTATGAAGTGTGTATCTCTTTATTCAGTTAATCTAGAAACTTTTTTTTTCATCAGCATTAAACCACATATCTCTTATTATTACAAATTAATTTCAACTTTGTACCTCATGCTGTTGCTCATGAACAACAGAGTGATCTTATAAGGATCCCTTTTTCACAATGAGGTACGGGAATTCAGAAAAAAAAAATTTAACTGTGAAATTCTTAAAAAAAATTAACGACATCGATATACCATTGGTTATTACATGGTGAATCTAAAATCATTTAATAAATAATTAATCACCATGTGAACTTAATTACATATTTATTTTTAAAGCTATAATCTTATATTGAGATGTTTATCTTAATTCAGTCGCGGTCAACGGACGCTATTATGAAAATATTTTAATGTATTTTTTTATCATTACAATAAATTATATCGTTCGACCATTTTAACCATTTTTGATTAATATAATTCTTTGTTTTTTATTCTTGTGGTTACCCACGTCATCGTACATACTCGTTGTCTTCAAAATTCGACGACTCGTGTGCTATCTATTATGAAGCCTGCTGAAACTGTAAAAGCCTTCACAGGCTCCAAGGCCCCTAAGGTTAACAGTATTAGTTAGATCGGAAAAAAAAGCGCTACCTATTGTAAAGCGGCTGGAATCCGCAAGTTAACAGTATGTTTATTTTTTTTTCTTTTTTGTAATGTTTTTCTACTGTTAAAAAAGCCTAAAAAAATACGAATCAGGAAAGCCTTTGTTCATTCATTTAATTTTTCAACCCTAATTTTTTTTTTTGTCTTTGTGTTACGTGATCGGAAACGCCATAAATAAAATGTGACGTCATCGTACAGTAAGTATGTACACAGATGAGTGTTATTTTGTGATAAATGTCTCTAAAATTACTACCAGACATTGAATAATGGGTTTAAAATTATATATGCTGAAGAAATCAAATAACTGAAATTCTACTACACTTAACTGCATATAATACCGTTAACCTTAGATTTATTTGTTTAATGATGACGTCACGCTGCGTTTTAGCGGCATGTTTATATTTAGACTAAACACTTTTTAAATTACTTTTTAAATATTAATTCACGGGTATTATTTTCAACAAATTATGTGTTTAAAACAACTTTCTGAAGTTGTCTCCTCCCGGATTCAGAAACACTGCCGGGCGCACTGCAACTCCCCAAACTTCCATCACAATCTGATGAATGGTATTGGAATACATTTGGGACAAACAAACATATATTAATGTTTATATTACTCTGCTACTCGTGGGAAGCCGGGATGGATTGCTATTAACGTATACAATGTATTAAATAATAAGTCTTTACCTATGATATTACCGTCTTATATAGAAGAAATCAAACATTTTTTTAATCAAAGTATATATTTCATTAGTCGTAGTATTGACCATTATTGTCGATGCACTTTTGCGATTTTAATGGAAGGTCACTGATGCCTCTGCTTTAGAATTCCTGGAGACGGGAATCGATGAACTCTTTAAAGGCGTTTTTAAACGCCTCATCGATTTGAAAATTTTCTACTGGAACAACTTGTCCAAGTTCGCAAAAAAAAAAAAACAATTAGTGAGAGTATGGCCTGGTGAGTATGGGTGACGGACAGCTTTCATTCGTAACTCCTGTAATTTTGTGACAGTCTCTTATGCGATTGTTGTCGTGAAGAAGGAGTTGACTAGAAGAATTGACAAATCTTTGTTGTTTGACAATGAGCTGATCCATCATCATTTGCAATTCTTCACAGTACACTTCTGCCGTAATTGTTGTACCAGGTCTCAAGATGCTGTAATGAACAATGCCTGCGCAGGATCACCGTACACTAACAAGTAGCTCCTTTTGACTCACTTTGCGTTTAGAACATGATTTGGCTGCCTCCCCTGTGTCCAACCAGTGCAAAGGACATTTTAGATTATCATACAGGACCCACTTTTCATAAAAAGTGGCGATCCAATTCAAAATCCCTTAATTTGTGTACTTATTCAACAAGTTAAAGCCGGCTTCGACGTGATTTTGTTGTTGTTGTTCAGTGAGTTCACACGCCACCCACTTTCCAAGCGTTTTTGTCTTTCCAATTTGACGAAAATGAATCAGTATCTTTTATCACTCACGTTGAAATTGCTGCTAATTCCGACGTGGTTTGAGATGAATCTGCTGCAACTACGTTGTGCTGTTTTGGTGCCATGATGGAATTCGTATTTGAAAATAATGTGAATTTCGCTTTTTCCATGATCACAGAAACAGCAATATCAAAGAAAAATCTAAAGGCGGGAAAATAAACGAACCAGTGATTTTTAAAAAGACATATCTTAGCTATATTATGAAATGAATATGACTTTGCAATATTAAGTAGAATGAAAGATGTCGATAGTCACACTGGTTAATATAGAAAATCGACAATTTCATAGGTAAATTTCTAATATAACCTGAATTTGCAATATTCAAGCCGATATTTTGAGATTTCTGCTATCGTGATATACTTACGAATTTGCTTTTTGTACTTAAATAACTATTAATTGTTTATATTTTGCAAATATGCTAATTACTGTAACATAATTTATTCTGTTACACTGATACAGCTATTACATTCTGACGAAGAAAGATGATTCTTGTGCAATATTTTAATTGTTTATACGTATAAACGAAAAGTACTTTGTGACAAAACCGCAATAAATAATTGCTTATTTCGTTAAACGCTGGTTAGGATCATCAACGTAAATTAAATGTAGGTACTTTTATTTATTTCAGTGAGTCTGCTGATGTTTTTTTATATTACAAAGGTGGCAAACAAGCATACGGCTCAACTGATGGTAAGCGGCTACCGTAGCCTATGGACGCTTGTAATACTGTAGGTAACACTAGCGCGTTGCCGACCTTGAACCCCCTACCCCAAGTAGCTCTAGAAACCCAACTTACCGCAGGAACACAACACAATGTTATTTGGCTGCGATCTTCTGTAGGGTGGAGGTATTTGACCAGTCAGACTGCCCTAAGTAGAAAAAGATCTTCAAAGAAATTCATTTGTGCCTTACCTCTCTTAAATGTAGGCAGAAAGTATAAAGTACTCATGTAATATAAGAATAAATACTCTATGAAAACCTTACTATTTCATTAATCCTTTTATACATCCGCGACATTTATTACTTACGCTGATTTATTAAACACATCCACTGGCACCTCCACAAAAATCCCTGTGCCTAAATGTAACGGAGTAAAAAAGCAATTGGCATTGACAGGTTATTAACCCGCCAATTATAAACAGTTATAAACAGCAATCTGTTTAATTAAAATATTTACATCTTTATAAAATTCGAATTACACAAAATATCTCATCGATACATCCTATTATCATTTATAACGAAGAAAGACGAATATAATTTTTATTGTGTAATATTTAAAAAAAGAAAAATAATATACGAGTATAAATCGCTAATAGTACGTGATTTGTATGACTATCGTGTAGCAGTAAATTGTCGATAAATCTTCGGTTTTACAGCTGGTGTTGCTCGATAAGGATCGCGGACGCCACGTGGGGTAATAGTGTTGTCGCTGTGTCATATATCGAAAACAATAATTTTACTAAAATATTACAATATCGTTTTTATCAGACAAAAAGTATTCTATATCTAGTCTTTATACCTATTAATATTATAAAGTTAAAGAGATGGTTTGTTTAAACGCACTATACTCTGGAACTACCAGTCAGATTTGAAAAATTACTTTCGCATTTTATAGACTATTAATTGAGGAAGGTTATAGATTATATTACTTCTATTATGATCCTAAGGAGCGGAGCGGCCATGAACGTCAAGTAATCTGGCAAGCTGTAGGCAAGTAAGAGAAAGAGAGAGCAACGATTAGCTACATAGGAGCTGTGGTGGCGCGGTGGAGACTTGGTTAAATAAATAACAACGGTAAATTTCACGTTTTCACGGTCAAGTGAAACCGTGGGGCACAGCTAGTCTTTTATTTGGTATAGGTATTGTACATTATTTGCAAGCGTTATTAAATTTAACGTTCAAACTTTATGACATCACAGAAATTACATTACAACTAGTTGTTCAAACTTGTTCGTTACATGCAAATGATTTGATGAAAGAAATTTCCGTATATATGTATAGTTAGTTTAGATCGAATCACGGATAGTGAATTAGCCAGTTCGCGACTTAATTGCAACTATGGCAACAGTCCAAGGTTCGGCCATTTTAGCACCCTTGGAGGTCGTTGCCACGCTTTAGCGGCTGAGTGCCTTCAGCGCCCCCAAGCTTAGTGAAGCTGTAAAAGTCGTCTGAGGCTCAGGGCACTAATGGCTAAAAGTGCAGTCAGATAAAAAAAATATTTCAACGTGGAATGAATTATCTAAATATATTGTATCGATTTTCTTTACCTTCTTTTTCCATCTAAGTAGGAATGACACAATATTTTTTCTCTTTCTATCAGCTGCCATCTCAGTATACACATCTTTTATAAATATCATTTCACACGCAATCCATCCAAACCATCTTCGGTCTTCCTCTACTTCTATATCCGTTCACCTTCATTCTTAACACTCTTATAAAATGACTTTCATCCCTCCTCATGACATGCTCATACCACGCTAACCTACTTCCACCAACCAACCAACTTCTTTTTCAATGATGCTATTTTCATACGTTCTCTAATATTCAGACCTAAAAAAAATGTACTGAAGATATATAACTAGTTGCAAATTAATTAAATAATAATCGATAAAGAATTATTAATTATGGATAACTCGGTAAATTGTTTGTATTTAACTGGTTTTTACGCTAATAAGTCGCCTACTCGCCTTAATATATGTAGATGAAATCAATAAAATATTAATGTTCCGGGTATTATTACTTGACTTCTGTAATTTTATTTAAATAAAATTAATTAAGCCAGTTTCGATCGAAGATAGTTTTTAATTGCGATATTTTAATAAGCTTCTGACGGTGGCTACGCTTTAAGAGTTCTTTAAGAGTCTATTTCAAAAATAGTTAACATTAGAGACTAGTAAAACAAATATCTATTTGTAGCCGAAAGCTAACAATACTCTCATACATTTTGGCCTAAATTCAAAATTAAATGTCTTCTCATACAAATTTCCACTCATGGCTTAAGTCAAATCATCTCTGCTTTTATATTCTGTCGATCAAGCTCTTAGATATATAGATCTAAATTATAATATAATAGAGATAATCAATCTCTACGTTTCAAAAATTTGAACATAGCTTTTTGTTGTGATTGTTGTTTTTTTTTTATAAATACTACTAACACGACAGAGTGACAGCACTGTGCCTGATGGTAAGCAAAGTACAATCAAAAAACAAAGCTGACCATAGAGAGACCTCTTCCATCGACGGTCCTCGTTGTTATGTCGGCTGTAAGCCTCTTGATATACAATGACTGGCCCCGAAACGAGAGAAATTAAAAGTTTATCACTATTACTGATTTATCACCACAGGCATGGTTTTCGGGACCCATGCGGGTACAAATCTTTAGTACCACGCTTGACTTCTGGAAAATACACCGGCTGATCCTAGAACACGATACGCTTGATACTATGGTTAGTGTTACACCTGGTGTATAGTTATGAGCCTTTATCACCAGATTGAATATATAACTAAGACGACATCGACAACTTAAATAGTTGAAGAGAAGATCTGATTTTCGATTTCCCGCAAATCTGAGTTCTAAATATGAAGCAACCCTACATACGATGGTGTAGACAAAAGTAAAGCTAAACTAATTTTAGCATCATTGAGTAGAATTAGGTTGCCTTTTGTATTCATAGTATAAGTGGACTGGCAGACGTCCAAATGGGTTTTATCCGTCGTTATATTTCTGAGAGATAAGTATTAAATTTTTTATTCACGTACAATTCCATAACATTGTTTTGACAGCTCTCACAGTACAATTAGTAAGCCTGGTTATATATATCCTTTTTCTGTTCCTAGGTTGTTCGCGTTATACGATCAGCTTTGGGGTATTGTTGTATTGTTTTTGAAAAGTTTTCAATGTTGATGTATTACTGTCGTTTCACACGTACACAATGCATATAATAAAACTAATTGTGCCTCACGATTTCACTCGTGCTAAATTTATTCTAGCAACTTACCACCGTGCATACCGCTGCGCCGCTGCCAACGCACCCCTGTAATCTATCGTTGTTCTCACTTTCCGTATTTGCCTACAGCTTGCCAGATTGCTTTGACATTTATGGTTACTACTCCGGTCCTTAGAATCGTAGAGTGAAGTTATATAGCCTATAATCATCTTTAATAAATAGGCTATAAATGAAAAAAATAATTTTACAAATGTGACTGATTAGCGCGTTGAAACAAACAAACATTATCTTGAGCTTTATAATGACTATTAGTATACATAACCACTTTTGTTATTGAAGTGAAACTTCTTATGCGACTTCCAAGCGTTAAATGTTAAACGTTTAACGCTCATTATCGGTCTCTCCTCTTTGTGTGTCGCCAGAGCGAGAGAGTAAATGTCTGTGTGTATGTATATTGCACACTGTTTCAATAAAATAGAAAATGTCTTTTAAAATGAAGTTTCACTTCTATCGTGTGTGAATCGCCCACACACCTTTTTTTTATTCATGGCTGTCATCTATACCCAGTATATGTCTTATTTTCTTCTTGGTTTTCTCAACCGATTTCCACAATATGAAAGCTAGAAAATGCTCGGTCTTGCTTAGATAACTTTAATGAGTTATTGTGGTGCATGCGAAGGTTCTTATTAGCAAAACTTGCTTACAATAGATGGAGCGCGAGTCGTTTCCTCCTGAAAACAAAGGAACGAAGTCGTCGCGAGTAGTTTTTTTTTTGTAAATTCAAATCTATTTATCTATGCTTAACTTTATTTTAAATTTTTGAGATTAGCTTAATTAACCTATATTTTTTTTAAACAACCAAATTCACTTTTTTTATTTGAATATTGCATTGCAATATTTTAGATTTATTAAACAAAACAAAAAAAAACCTACTCTATGTATACAATACTAAACACATTTGCTTTCGTCTGGCCTCTTGCCAGAAGTTCTTTTTAAAGAAACACAACGAGACTTGTATGGGGCATGCTTTTTCTGAATGATTATTGTATTCTATATTTATTTCTATAGTAACAGTGTACATACCACTTTTAAGTGCTAATAATACTTGTGAAAAAGATGTTTTGGCGTGTTGTAGTTTTTATTTTAATTCATAATCTTATGTCATTTGGTCTTAAATTAAAAAAAATTGGCAGCATTTTACGTAATGTAGTTTATTTGTGGTGCACAAGTGAAGTGAATTATAAACAAGAAACATGCATTTTGAGTTTCTACAAAAAATCCCTGGACAGTTTTAATAAAAGCCATCTTGTCAGATTTATGTTTAAATATTAAAAAATAATTATTAAAACTTTCTATGAATTAACTTTAGAAGCATTATGGATGAACACAGTTGCTATAAAATAAAAATGAATGAAATGAAATGAGAAATGTCGATACCATAATAAATAAACATATTTTAGTAGTATCGATGTAACTACGTCACTAGTAAGTCACTTCCATACATCACGAGGGCCTCCCTTGCGATGGTGTCGATGATAAAAATTACTTAAAACACAAAACGCTTAACTTTCTGCCTCCTCGCGACCCTTCTCTCTCTTCTACTCAAAGAGTTATGAGCATTTCTGGTTATTGGAATTTTTAAGCTCTGTCACTTGAAAACCCGATTTAATTTGATTTCAAAATAATCTGTTTCGGTTCGAACGAAAAAATACCAAACATGGGTAAGTAGTAGTAAACATTGTAATCACAGGTCAAAGTTTTTTTTAATCTTCGTACGACTAAGATGGCAAATGAGCATACGGCCCGCCTGATGGTAAGCGGCTACTATAGCCTATGGACGCTTGTTATACCATAGGTATCACAACACACAAAACACAAAACTTGTGTTTAGACTATATTTTTTCTCACTTACCTACAGCTAGCCAAATTACTAATCGCTTGATGTTCATGGTTACTGCTCCGCTCCTTAGGGTCGTACCGTGAAGTTATATAGCCTATACTATTTCTCATTTTTCGAATCTGACTGGTAGTTCCAGAGATGAGCGCGTTTAAACAAACAAACAAAAAAAAACTCTTCAACTTTATTAGAATAGATAGAGTATATATTAAAAAGATATTTATGGGTTTTCATCGAGTTTCGTTCTGAAAATAAGCCACAAATCTCCCAAAAACACATTGGTGCTGTATTGATGTACTGTTTGAGATATTTATTAATATTATATATTATTGAGGTTTTTATCGTATTTTATCTTACCTGACGTTATTTTTTAAAATAACGTAAACATAATAACTTAGTCCTAGTAAAATATTGTCACAATTGACACAAACTAACTCGTCCTATAGAACTGCTTCAAGCTTGCGATAAAGTTATCACTCAGCACCTAATCCCCTTAAGTAAAATCGCACTTAATTTTATTTTATTTTTAAATAATAAGAAAATCAAATGGCAAAAATTGTTTTTAAGTAATCGGTTCACATCACTAATTTAAGCTCTCCCCGCGCGTGTAACGCGTTGAAGTGGTGCACTATTTTTGTTTTTAATAGCTGTTATGTCATAAATATGCCTTCATGTGCATTGAGATATTGTTTAAACATCAAGCAAAGACTGATCAAGTTGTAAATTAATGTAATCGTTTCAATAACTGTATATGTTACGCAACGAACAAGCTTAGTTCACATCAGTAATTTGCGCTCCCCCTGCGCGTGTCAACGGGTAAGTGGTGCACAATTTTTGTTTCAAATACCTCAGTGATGTAATTGTAGATTTTAAAAAGATCTACAATAAATTCAGCGACTACATATATTTATCTTCTAAGGATCACCTAAAATCATCCTAAATGCATTTTTGTCTTTCGCCTTTTGAGCGGGGGCAGTACGATTCGCGAACGACAAGGACGGGATGTTCTTAGACCACGCGAGCGAAACTGCAGTCACAGATAATATTTAAGTAATAATAAAAATCAGTAAAATGTGTTTAAATGATTATAACTGATGGCTAACTTCATCGAGTTTTTGACACGCGGGATAACATTTTTAGAGTTATTTTGTTTTGTTGCGCCAAAGAACGTACATAAGTACACACAATTTTTTGTTATACCCGTATGATATTTAATACAAACTCGATTGTCTTGTCTTGTCTGTTGCATCTCAGTAATACTTCAAACGACAACGTGAAGGTATTTTTTAATGTGATAAAAATATTGTGAATCGACTGTGAGGACCCGAAATGAAGATCTCCGTAGCGATTGTGCCTCCGGATTGATTTAATGTCGGCCCGTATGGAGTTTGTTTTTGTTGGATACCTTACAAATCTCAAAACTCGTAAGATTTGACGTAACTATTTTGTAGGATAAAAGTAGCTGTGGTTGAGTGATTTCAACCGGTGGAATGTTGATTCGATGTCCGCAGGTTCAAGGGTTGCATGTTATTAATTGCATAATATTCGGGCCGGGTTCTACCAGGGACGGCAAAATATATAAAAAAGATGTACTCCACGATTTCACCCGTGTCTAATTTATTTGATCAACTCTCAATCACGCCGTTGCCGGCCAAGTTTTTTTTTCCAAACTGATTATACTTTTAGCCTTAGGGACCCGGAGCCTTTGCGGCTTTTACAGGTTCAGCGGGCTTGGGGGCGAGCGCTTAAGGCAATCAGCCGCGAAAGCAAGGCAACTAGTTCCGAGGGTGCCAAAGTGGCCGGACGTCGGCTCGGACTGTTGCCGCGTATGCAATGAAGTCGCGATCTGTCTAATTCCCTTTCATTCGATCTAAACTAACTACTCCTGGGAGGAGGGAAGGAACTGTATTTAGTAATCTGATTTTTTTTGTCTAATCTAACTAGGCAAAAAATGAAAAAAAAAAGGTCCCTTACAGAACCTATGTACCTGTGTGGCGTGCATGTGTGTATGATGCAGTGTAATGTATGTCTGTGACAGCTAGTGATTGTAGAGTAGTGGCTGCTCGGCTCGAGGGCTCCATACCGATGGATCGGACCTAGGCTTGAGTTGCCGCAAGAGAGAGGCGGTCGTGGCGGGTATGCGGGAGCGAAGTTAACCGTACGTCCCCTACAGAGAGAACGGTGGTTTCGCGAGTGTGGGCGCGCGAGCACGCATGGATTACGGGAGCGAACGCGTAAAATTTCTTAGCTTTCTCGATGTCGTCATAGGGATCGACAAAGAGATTTCGCGGACGGCGTTTATAACGTTGGACAACGACGCCAACGCACTTGTGTATAGACTATCTTTGTTCTCACTTCCCGTACTTGCCTACAGCTAGCCAAATTACTAATCGCTTGATGTTCATGGTTACTGCTCCGCTCCTTAGGGTCATAGCGTGAAGTTATATAGCCTATACTATTTCTTATTTTTCGAATCTGACTGGTAGTTCCAGAGATGAGCGCGTTTAAACAAACAAACAAAAATAACTCTTCAACTTTATTAGGATAGATAGAGTAGGTATATATTAAATAGATATTTCTGGGTTTTCGTCGAGTTTCGTTCTGGAATCATGCCACAAATCTCCCAAAAACACATTGGTGCTGAATTAATGTTCTTTTTGAGATATTTATTAATATTATATATTTTTTAGGTTTTTATCGTATTTTATCCCACCTGATGATAAGTGACGATGTGGCCCAATATGATAACACGCTAAACCTAGTGGAAGACTGGCTCTGAAGTGCAGCTGCCGGAACACACCTATCGGTGCTTAGCGACAAATTTTCAACTTTAGGGTGGTAGGTAGCCAGGTGGCATTAGAAAAAACCCTACCACCATGCTATGATTTCCTCACGATGTCTTCCTTCACCGAAAGCTCAGGCTGCAGAGATTCGAACTGACGTCAATCGACGCGAAGTCGTACACGCCATCATTGTTTCTTCATTGGTTGCGGAGTGTTCGAGATCTCTACCCGAATGAGTTACGACCACCATGCACATATTGATAAATCCGTCACAGTGACTATCTGTTAGTCGCATTTCAGAACAAGCCATTGTATATCCAGTTTCTGGATTCTGGATTGTACTGGGCTTACCATCAAGGTATAATGCTATGCTAATGTCCTACTACTATTTAAAAAAAATACTACAAGTTTCTACAGAGTTTCTTGCTAGCAGTTAGTAACATTTGTACAACATTTGTACATCTGTACAACAATGGGATAAAAATTGTATCTACATTGATTATTTAATAACGAAACAAATAATGATTAATGTCATTCAAACACAATTAATGATATCTTTTTATATCGTCTTTTTTTAAATTAATACGTATATTTTCCCTTTTCTTATACGAGGCAATGTGAACAGCTGTGTGTTCTCAGCCGTGTGTAAATGGTATACGCGAATCAAGATCACTACTTGGTGAGAATGGATAAAGCGTATTCAATTAATTTTACACTAGCCATGGCTCGCGGTTTCATATGCGCTTAATTTTTTCGCTTCTAATGGCGACCGGTGGCCAACTTTTTTTAAAAACAATATACAGGTACGTACGCACTTGACCTCAGTGTCTCCTGGTGGTAAGTGAAGATGAAGTCGACGATGGATTGCACTTACTCAACAGAGGTCTATTTAAAAATTCCCAAATAATATGCTGAAGGAAACACAGACGCCAGAAGTGAATTTCACTCTGTAATCACGTTCGCATTAGTAATGACAAAAGGAAACGCTTAGTGCGATGCGGGGGAATATCAGCTACATACGGGTTATCCCTGTCTGTCTAGTTATTTTGTAGTAGAACGGGGAGGGCGGAATTAAATACTGTAATTCCTGCGCACATTCCCAAAGTGTACCCTATAAAACACCGGGAGGCAAGCTAGACTTCAGCCCACACTATTACTTCGTTCTTGTTTAGTCTACCTTCAGATCAACTTTTTGTATGGTAATTGCTCCGCTCCTAAGGTTCGTAGCGTGAAGTTTAATAGCTTGTAACATTCGTCAATAAATAGGCTATACCTAAAACGCAAAAAAAACTGACTGGTAGTTCCAGAGATAAGCACGTTCAAAAAACAACCAAAAAAAGAACAATCTCTTGGGCTTTGTTTTACATATTAATATAAAATTTAGATATACTGTAATACTTATTTGAATAAAAAGTACTTTGCTGTGCGTAACGAGGTTTTAATGAGAAGAAAGTGGCAGCTTACCACAAATAATAAATTTAATACAAGTTTCAATCATAAATGTATATACAATCATCCATTTATCGGTAATGCTCTGTCGATATTATCGTTTTTTTTTTATTTGGGTTCCGAAGCCATCAAGAAACCCCTATAGTTTATCCATGTCCGTCTATCTGTCCGCGGCTTAGCTCAGAGATTAGTACTAGAAGCAGTAATTTGGTATGGGTATACATATTAATGAAGTCAGAAAAGTGGAAATTAAAATCTTGAAAACAATTTGTTTTTAAGGTAGGTACCTTCCCTACACGTAAAATGGGGGATGTTTTTTTTTTTCGTATTTATCCCATGGTGTGGGGTGTCATTGGACAGGTCGTTCATAAATAATTGCGGGTGTATGATAACCATTTTTCGATTCAACCATCCGTTTGCGAAATATTAAGCTTTAAAAAAATTTCTAATTTATGTTAGAGTCAAGTGCCAGCCAACCTGCCAGCTAAATGGTTGTTATTGGATATGAGAAAAACATCACGGCAGCAATATATATAACGAAGTTAAAAGGAAAAAGATCACAGCTAATTAGGCTTTACAAGTTAACGAATGATAGTCGACAAAGTTATAGAATGTATTTGAGAACAAATTCCCCCTCTAACTCTGCATATTGTGTGACGGGCAACCACGGAATCCTAAACTGCGCGTGGCCCGAAACGCACTTGGCAATTTTTTATATAGTTGCTAGCCGTCCACAATTGCCCTAGATTTTCAAGCATAAATGCAATATGTAAAACAAAATGAAAACATAAATTAAACTTCAAACGACCCAGTTTACTTAGGTCAAGGTTTTATTAAAACAAAACATTCCATTTTACGCTATTTAATTGTTTTTATAACACTTGATATTAACACGCTAGCTGTTAAAAATGTTTTTCTTTGTTTAGAAACAACAATATCTGGGGGAACGACCAGCGCTCGCGGGTATGAAACAAAAAATAACAAACTTGTCTAGGTAAACTTGTAAAGTGAAACATTATCTAGATTTTGGGTAACTCATCAGTTGATATGTATACAACATACATACAACCTACAATTATGCTCATCACACAAAATTGGATTTACTATTTGATTTAAATTTGAGTTTTTTAATATTCCTATCTTTTTTAATTGGAAAATAGTTATTTTATTGTTAAGAAAAAACACAATATAATGTTTTTTATTTTTATTATTAATAAAATTAACAAAACTCGACATTAGTTATTCTAAAAATCCATTTTTTAAACCATTTTTTTATCTTTATAATTTTATCGTTGTGGCCACAATCTCACCTGATTTTAAGTGACGATGTGGCCCAAGATGGGTAAAACGCTAAGCCTAGTGGGAGAACTGGCTGTCAAGTGCAGCTGCCGAAACGCAAATATTGGTGCTTGGCGACAGATTTTCATTTTAACCTGAGGGTGGTAGCTAGCCAAGCAGGCATTAGAAAAATGCCTATCACCATGCTATTGTTTCATGATGATGTTTTGCTTCACCGAAAGCTCAGGCTCATTGCAGGGATTCAAGCTAATGTCAATCGACGCGATATGTGTACGGACACGTTACCAGTGAGCTATCATTGTTTCAAAAACATAGTAAAAAACACACACGGATTGAGTTGCTAGGGGAATCCCTGAACTGTGTAGATAAACATAGCATTGCACACGTATGTTTACGACGGGGGAAGTCAATTAAGACTTTTTGGCTGATTTGATTGCAGTAAAAAAGTATTGTTTTTTTGAAAATAATAACACCTGATTTTAATCGCGATTTAAATAAAGTGATTCAAATCATTTAGTTACTGGCGGTGATCGAACTATCGACTTCTGGTCGATAGTAGGACTTACTATCACTGCATCACGAGGCCTGTCAGGTATTTACATAGAAGGAATAGGTTGGTTGGAAAGAAAATATCGCATTCTAGATATGTATTTCAACAATTAGGCTGTATATTATATTTCAGTCTGAATAACCAGATTCATTTTTTTTTACTTGTAAAGTTTTTTAATAAAAAAAATATTTCTTAACAAATACATTTCAAATATTATGATATGTTATATTTGCCCTACATATAAATGAATAATTAAATTTTTAAAATCAAATACACAAGTAGGGGATTTCCAACTTTATGTATATTGAATTTTTGTATAATAATTGTGTAAAGAAAGCATTTAATTTATCTTATGTTCCAGCTATGAAATTAAATTATGAAAACAAAATAAATAATTACATCTTCTTTTTTGTTTCAGGTACACAATTACCGACTTCACTTACGTGATTAAAATGAAAAAGAAAAGGAAAACTGTTTTCAAATATAAATAACTAACATTTCAACAGTAATACGCACTTAAAATATAAAAGTAATAAGTGAATAAATAAAATCAATAACCTTGTGACGTTTTTTACCAGATAGAGACTGGATTGCTTATACCTAATTCAAACTTCCTGAGTGTGTGTTCAAAAAGTTTCGTTTCGTTTACAAAAAAAAAAAAAAAACAAACATCGGGACTCTTTACAAAATCCAAAGACAAATATGTAATCGACGTTTTAAATCGGTTCTGTTTAAACATCTTTAGTGCTTGCTGCCTTTGCCATATTATTTACTTGTTTTAAAAGCAAAATAGAAGAATACTGTCGAAAAAAAATAAGATTCAACAAATATTCAAACAATAACGTTTTTTTTTAATTACTAAAATAAAGAAGACTATTCGCGACGCGATTAATTGCGTCGCATATTGTTAACAATAGTGTCGAATAGTTGTGTCAAAGTGGCCGGTGACGAGCATCTGGACATGTTGGGGGGCCCGGAATGGGGGCAGCGGGAGGCGACCCCCCCTAGAGATGCTCCCCTGCCGAGTTTCGGTTTCACACAGGAGCAGGTCGCATGCGTTTGCGAGGTGAGCGAACCTTTTCACAGTATAATATGGTACATTCAGTTTTTTATATCAATGGGTAAACTTTATCCTTATACTAAAAATCAATTTTCGAATCCTTTTTTTTACAACTAAGCTGGCAAACAAACGTACGAGTCCGCCTGATTGTAAGCGGCCGTATCAGACGGTTGTAACAACATAGGTACCTTATCACTAGCGGTTTTGCCAACCTTGAACCCTACTTCCCCAAGAAGCTCTGAAACCCTACTCACCGCAGGATCATAACATGAGGTTATTTTACTGCGATCTTCTGTAATATATACAAATAAATAAAATTGAAGTGTCTGTTTGTAATTTAATGTATTGTAATGTAAACTAACACCTTTTTAATAAATTCATATGAAAGTATATACGGTATCTATAACAAAAAAAAAATAATGTTGAAAATTTTTGTCTGTCTGTCTGTTTGTTTCGGCTAAACTCCTAAACTGTTGAGCCAATTTTACTTTTATTTTTGGAAAATAATTAGGGCTTGGTACAGACAAAATAATAAGCATTTTTATCTTTAAAATAATCGGCGGGTGATGGTCACCACAATACCGACGGCATTCTATAGTCCACGCGAGTGCTGCCGCGAGCACAGGTAGACCTTATATATAGCGTATAGAGATACATTAATCTATATTATTAAAGGTAAAGTTTGTTTTTAGGAAGTATTTAATCACTGGAACAACTGATTCGATTCTAAAATTTCTTTCATTTACAGGAAGCTACATTTTATCCCCGAGTAATAGGCCGTTTTTATTTTGATTAAATTTTACATTGTAACTAGTTGATTTCTCACGATTTCACGCGAGTTAAAGTCTTCTATATACGTTTAGCATTTAATCACAATTTAGTTGGTGTTTAGTGACGATGTGGCCTAAGAATGTCACGCTAAGACTAGTGGAATTGCTGCGATTGTTTCCGACAGGATCGTCAACAGATGTAACATCTGCCATAGTGGCACGCTTAAGTGTACTGGCAGAACTACAGTTTATAAAATACACCTATAGGTGTGTTTCCCGCAGCTGCACTTGAGAACCATTCCTCCCACTACGTTTAACGTGTTACCATCTTGGGTCACATAGTTATTAAGATCAGGTCAGATTGTGGCCATTATGCTTAATAAGAATTAAAAAAAAACTAAATAGTAGTTTGTGGAACGTGACCTACTTTTGTCCGCAAGTTCTTCGACAAATTACAAAGTGTGCAATCTTGTACAATAACAACTAACACTTACTTTGTATTCCGAGAATTATTAAATTTAACACGGTTTGTTTTTCAATAATAATTCGAGATAAGATCCGTTTGTTTAAACTCTTTAACTATTAGGCCCCGTTTACACGGATGTTAAAAAATTGCTAAGTGTATGTCGGACCACACGTAGTGTAGGGTTCCGTAGTTGCCCGTCACAATATGCAGACTTAGAGAGGGGGTATTAAGTAATTTTCAATGGAATTTGTACGAAATTACTTCTCCAAGTACATTTATAAGCTGATTGTTAACTTGAGTCGTTAACTTGTAAAGATTATTTACCTCTGATGGTTTACCAAATCAACCATTTAGCTGGCAGGGGACGGGAGCCTTTTTAACAGATCTGATCGAGTCGAAATTTGGTATTCTGTTACTTCATTGATATTTGAAGAATATGGAACATTGAGCTAATGCTGCAGCATTATCTGAAATCTGCAGGATACCTAACACTTCACCAACTTACAACAGAGTAATCGTGTTTGGGCTCATATTTTTTATTTATTATGTGTCTACATATTGTACTGTTATCCTCATAACTTTTTCCATATATTGCTTAATGTAACATAATATATTATTATACTAACGCATGGCCACCACGTGTCATTGGCATAATTCTGTATAAACACACGTTGCCATTAAGCAAGAAGAATAAGTGGTTTAGAATTATAAGCACATCGCCTCGTTGAGCGTGGTCTACCGCCTGTATCTTTGCGAGTGTTCTGAAGGGTGTTCAACCTAATTCCCTCTCCTCCCTTTGATAACAGAACCGCACGCGCTGGGCTCCAATCTACAGCTTTACGTTAAATCTCTAGGCACGAACAAAGAAATTTGCTACGTCACATCTTTGCCGTACTGTGAACCTGTGGAAATGTTTCCCAACCAATGTGTTCCCTCCTTCCTAAAACATGGAGTCCTTCAAACATACCGCGAAGAGACATTTGAGCCGGCATCACAGTCACGACTGACGATGAAATGTATATCCCACACGGTGGTCGCCGATGTTATTGGATTGTTCTGTTCTCACCATCAGGTATAGTGTCGTTACTTTGCCGTGTTACAATATATATATATATTTATATATATATATATATATATATATATATATATATATATATATATATATATATATATATATAAGATAAATTTCTTTAATTACGATAGTAAGAGAGAAAGGGTATTTCTTTATAGACGTACAGTAAAATAAAAAGCCGAAAACCGCCATCGTTAAAAGTTTTTGAAACGTTGTTTTGAGCAAACATGCGATGTAACCTTGACAACGGGGGCTTCGGCGGTTGCCGGCCGGATATCCGGTTACAGGGGGGCGTGGTTACTTAGACAACCGTAAATATTGAGGGGTTGGACTTAAGTGGGAGACACCCAGAATACTTTTATTTATTTTTCGTTGATATAATATATAGAATTATACGATAGTCGTTTAAAGGTATGATAACTTAGTGGCAATGAGCCTAAGCTTTCAGTGAAGGAAAACATCTTGATAAAACCATAACATGGTGGTATGGCATTTTCAATTGTCCGCCTGGACACACCTCAAGGGGACCACCCTCAAGTTGAAAATCTGTCGTTCAGCACGTGCAGGTGTGTTCCGGCAGCTGCAATTGAGAGCCAGTCTTCCACTTGGCTTAGCGTGTTACCATCATAGGCCATATCACTTACATACATACATATCACTTCACTTTAAGTTATATTCTGCTCAAACGCTAAATCCTGTAAAATATTTAAAAAAGACGGCCGCAATTTCGAGCGGAATTACCAACGAAATTGTCCAAATACGTGTACATTTAATAATTTAAATGAAACGGTTATAAGTTTCGGCTGTATGAAATATTTTTGAGGTAACCTGACCACTTCACTGCTGTGTCAACATCAAAGTGTTGTCCTTCTTGACGCACCCGTCAATGGCGATAAAAGCGCTCGGAGTATGAAGTCATGCCAAAGTAACTCTGTGTTTTTTTTTTTTTTTTTTTTTTTTTTCGATCTGACTATACTGTTAGCCATAAGGGCCCAGGAGCCTCGAACGGCTTTTACAGCTTCACCGGACTTGGGGGCGAGCGCTTAAGGCACTCAGCCACGAAAGTTTTGCAACAACATCCGAGGGTGCCAAAGTGGCCGAACCTCGGCTCGGACTGTTGCGCGTCTTGCAAATAAGTCGCGATCTGACTAATGTCCTATCACACTATCTAACTAACTATACATATAAACATGTCGCTATCCTCTGGGAGGAGGGTAAGAGACAAGTGTATATGTATTTAGTAATCTGAAATTTTTGATCTAGACTAACTAGCCTCAAAAAAAGAAAAAAAAAGGTCCCTTACAGAACCTATGTACCTAAGTGTAGTGCATGTCTGTAAAAAGTGTAATGCATGTATGTAGGTAGCTAGTGAATGCAGTGTCACTGAATCGCGCGAGCGGCTGCTAGACTCAAGGGCTCCATGCCGGAGGATCGGACCTAGGCTTGAGTGGCCGCAGGAGAGGGTGGACGTGGCGGGTGTGCGGGAACGAAGTTCACCGTGCGTCCCCTGCGAAGGGAACGGTGATTTCGCGGGCGTGGGCGCAGGCACGCTGTTTGTATGGGGTCGGACGCGTAAAATTGATTCTTTTTCTCGATATCGTCATCGGGATCGATAAAGAGATTTCTCGGCCTACGTTTGTACCGGAATTTAATGTCTGTAATTACACTCGGTGTGTAATTCGCGGCGTTCCTAACTAACTCGTTTGGATGATTCAACGCTGAATCAAAATATCTCCTAGAGAGATATTTCACGTATGACTCTATGGACGGCAGTTCCATATCTCTATGGAGATCTGCGTTACGAACATACGGCGGCGGATCTAACAGATGACGCAAGAACCGATTCTGAACTCTTTGCAAGCGGGCAAAGTTACTTTTAGACATATGAGCGAACGCGGCGCAACAATATGTTAATATAGGTCTTACACATGCCTTGTATAGTGTAAGCTTATGCCACCTGGACATTTTGCTTACCGAGCTAAGCAAGGGCCGCAAGCGGGCTAGGACCATGACAGCCCTATTCCGAACTATACTGACATGTGTATTAAATTTAAGTCTGTTATCGAGGGTGACACCCAGGTATTTAGCCCGGGTGGCCCATGGGATTTCCCTACGGAATAACTTAAGAGGTTTGAGCGTCTTAGGCAATGGCCTCTTATTCGGATCGAACATAACCGCGGCGCTCTTTTCGGGATTAATAGCGATTCGCCATGTACGGAACCACTTCCCGAGAGTGGTCACGGCTCGCTGAACGGTAGCTGCTAGATGAGATCTGTTCCTACGTGAAGCGTAGATAACAGTATCGTCAGCGTAGAGCCCTACCTCGACCCCGTGGAGCCGAGGAAGGTCGCTGACGTAGAGGTTAAATAAGCTAGGCGCGAGAATAGAGCCCTGTGGAACTCCTGAACGAACCGGGTGAGAGCTAGAGAGCTCACCTTCCACACGGTAGCAGAAGGAACGGTCTGTGAGATAGTCGCGGACTATGTGAACTAACCTATCCGGGACTTCTAACTGGTGTAGCTTGTGGACCAGTCCGGCGTGCCAGACCTTATCGAAGGCCTTGGCTACGTCGAAAAAGACCGCAAGCGTACGGGACGGAGCTATGTTACTTCTTGCGAAGTTACTAGTGATGTGCTCCGTGAGGCGGTGCACTTGGTGGGTACAAGAGTGTCTGGCACGAAAACCAAACTGCTCAGGCGGAAATAAATTTTTGTCATCAATGACAGACTTGAGACGGTTCAAAAGGATCCGCTCGTAAAGTTTTCCTAAGGTGTTTAATAGACTTATCGGGCGATAGCTATCGGGAAGCGAAGCTTTTTTGCCGGGCTTACGAATACCTATCACTATAGCTTTTTTCCAGGCGGCTGGAAAATAGCAATGGGCTATGGCTACATTGAAGATGCAGACCAAAAGAGCTATGATGTGATCAGGAAGAAGTTTGAGTACTTCATTCCTGATACCATCTGGACCAGGTGACTTCTTAGGCTTAAGGCCTTTGATGACTGAACAGACCTCATCAGGCGTGACCGGGGTGAGGTTCTCCGCGGGGGGTATCGAGTTTAAGTCCTGTACCGAGGACTCGATATCGTAGATATGTGCATAGTCTACGTTGTCGCAGTTCGGGGAGCACTGGCTCTCCAGACTGTCGGCAAGGCATTCCGCTTTATCTACGCTATCGAACGCGAGTGGGAGGCCAGGCCCTCTTTCGAGGGCTGGCATCGATCCGGAGCCGTCTAACTTCAGAGAGCGGGCGAGTTTCCAGTAGGCCAAGTGAGACGGCGTAAGGCCCTCTACTAGGTTATCCCACTGGTGACCTCTGAACTCGGCGATGCGAGCTCTGACCTCTCTCTGAAGTCTACGTAACCTACGGGTATTATCCACGGTCGGATAGGAGTCATGTGCACGTGTCGCTGCGTTCTTTTCCGTGATCAACGCTCGCACGTCGGCAGGGAGTACAAAGCGGCGATCGTTCGCCGCTTGCACCTCTCTGGATGCCTCCCTAACACCGGTTTGAAGATAGTCAACCAAGGAATCGATCGCTAGGTCGGCGTCCGCTATTGACCCCAATTCGTCCGGGATCCTATCTAAACTCGAAGGAGATTCGTTATTTGAAAGATAACGATTTAATATCGCGTAATCAACTACTTTGACTGTAGGAGGACTCGTGTCAAAGTGTTGACCTAGTTGCATAATCACCGGACGGTGATCCGAGTCTAGTTCGTGTACGACTTCTATAAGACGTAACCGAAGCGAGACTCCTTTCAAAAGAGCAATATCAAGTACTGTCGGGCGACAGTTATCTTGAAAATGTGTAGGTTCAAGCGGCGCTATGACGTCAAAATTGAGCACATCGCACAACAGATCGAGTATTATCCCGTTAGGGGTATTACGCGAACTGTTGAACAGAGTGTGCCCACTATTGAGGTCACCCGCTATTATTACAGATTGCCCGAGTGAAAGTAGCGCCTCCAGATCGGACCGAAGGAGTCTTTTACTCGGGGAGAGATATGCAGACACAAGTATGATTGACGGATGGCCAGTCATACCTATTCTACAGACGGACACTTCCATATTGGTAAGTGTAGGAGGATCTACTGGCATACAGTAGAGGGAACGCTTATAATAAATGAGAGTGCCGCCACCTCGGGTGACACGGTCATTCCTAACTATGTTATAGTTCGCGACTCGCGGATCGCGCCTGCTGGGCTTTAGAAGTGTTTCTTGTACAAGAAACACATCTATCTCCCTTTCGCTAAGAAACCTAGCTACTAAATCGCGTTGGGGATATAAATTCCGCGCGTTAAAAAATGAAATGTTTAAACTACTAGGCTTAATACGAGTCATTTTGATAACGAAGTTTTTGTACTGTGGCCCTGGTCAAACGTTGTAACGTCGACGCGAGGGCCGGAAAGTGCCTAATGGCCCCGACTGGGCCTAACTCAGTGATACACTGGTCAAAATCCAGTACTTCTTGGACGTCGTGCTCCAGGAGGAGCATCGCCATATAGTCCAAGTTAAAACTCGGACTATAGGCCGCGGGGCCCTGAGCCTTCGGAGGCTGCGGGCGGGGTCGGGTAGGGGGGGGGCCCCACGCCGCCTGAGGGGCACGCGCGGGTTGCGGGGCCGCGCGGGGTGCCAGAGGGGCACGCGCGGGTTGCGGGGCCGCGCGGGGTGCCTGAGGGGCACGCGCGGGTTGTGGGGCCGCGCGGGGCGCGGGGGCGGGAGCCACCGGAGCGCGGGAAACGCTCGGGAGGCTCGGGAAGTCCTCTGGTGTAAGCAGAGGCTTCGGCCGAGGGGCTGGAACGCGGGATGCCCTCTGTGGGGCAGAATTCCTCGTCTGACGAGGCTTCCTAGACTTTGGAGCCCGAGGACACCCACGATAGTTCGCGGGGTGTCCAGTCTCACCACAGAGCACGCAGCTCGGGGGAGTTGAAGAGTCGCGGGTACGCGTGCACTCTTTTGTGGCGTGGTCCCCGAGGCACTTCACGCAACGAGGGCGGAGATGGCAGTTACGGGCAGAGTGCCCGTACAGTTGACAATTGTGGCACTGGGCCGGAATTTGATTTTTATACGGGGCCTCGACAGCAATGCCCGAGAGCCCGCAAACTTTTTCTACATTGTGTATGGCCTTTCCCGCGGGGGAGTTGTCTAAGAAGACAAGGACCATATTTAAGCTTTGCTTATCCCATCGGTACATCCGGTGTACCTCCCGGACGGGATATTGTTGCGCAATGAGGTTAAATTTAACCTCATCCGTGGAGATCTCCACCGGGATGTGGCGGATCACAACTCGGTGGAGACGGTCCTCCTCGAGTGCGTAAGAATAATACGCTAAGTTCTCCTTCCGGAGGAGCGCGGTCAGATCACGGTGATCTTTCGGTGTAGATACCGTGATTTGAATTCCCGTTACGATATTACGCGCGGACGGGTAATGAATTTTTAATTCATTTAATTTTTTCGAGATACGCGTCCAGGACGCTTTGTCCTGGAGGATAACGGGCGGCGGGCGGCGCGGTTTCTTTCCGGCGACGGTCGCGGGGGCCACGGTGGCCTTAGTAGCAGCTACGCGCGCGTTCTCCTGGGCCACGAATTTGGCCGCAGGCTGCGAGTCCGCGTCTGTTGTCGGAGAGTTAGGCCGAGAATGCTTTCTCGACCTAACATTTGAGACGACGGTGAAGCCGTCGTTCTCTACGGTCTGTACCGGGACCGTTTCCGTTATCTCCATGTCGGGAGATGCATCTGGGCTCGCGGGAGAGTCTAAAAATACCGCTCCGAGCGGCGCAAAACTATTATTCGTAGCAACAATATTATTATTATTGTTGTTACCAACCGGCGAACGCGACCTAGCACGCGCGGTAATTGCCGAGGGGCATGATGCCGCCGAGGGGCGGGGGGTCGGAACAACCGAGCGCGAGCGGGCACGCGGGGGTACACCGGCGCGCGGGGAAGCCGGTCTGCGCACGCGCGGCGCAGCTGCGCCTTGTGGCGCCAAAGTGACGAAATTGTTGGCGGGAGGCCCTAATTCTACCGGTGTTTGCACCGGCGCCTGTCGCACGCGTGGGAACTTCTTCTTGTAGCGACTAAGAAGCTCCGGTTCGTGTTGGTGTACGAACGCCCTTAATCGCCTAAGCTCTGCCGCATCTGAAAGTGCCATCCCGGTGGCAGTGGGAGGTCTTTGGCTCATTTTATATAAATAAATATATAATAAAATATAATATGAATCTACTCGCGAAGGAGGATAAACCTCCCTGCCAGAGTGGCAGGGGGGCGCGCCAAAATATATTTAACGGACTTTCCCGAGTCCGGCAAGTGACCTGCGAGTCAAAGTGCAATGACAAGCAGGAATGAGAACCTAACTGGCCTACGTGGAGTCCCTAACAAGCCCGAGGCTGAGAACACAGTTCGGTAAACCAAACTGTGCCCAAACAGGCACTCGGGGATGGAGTGAGGGGATAGGTAGGTGGGAGGGAGACACTCAGGGCTTGATTATGACTCTATCAAGGACCAAGATTCCTGAGTCCGTCCAAGAACTATCGTTTGCCTCTGAAGGAGGCAACCGAGGGGCGCTTGGGTCACGCACCCACTTGCCTTACGTTGGCACCGAAAGGTTTCCGGCAAGTGACCACAAAACCGTGGTTTTTCACGAACACAAACGCGAGTCGCACTTAAAAGTACGCTTTACGGAGATCGCACTGAAAAGTACGTTTGTTAATTGCTGTATTGTGTGACGTATATACAAAAAACTTGTATACGCGTGACACAACTGATAGCAAAATGACCGTTAGAGATTACGTAACAAGCAAGCGCGCGAACACGTCCACTCGCTACGACAACCAATATCGGACTTCGAAAATCCTACCAGGAGTCTTCGGCTTATTTATACCTTTTCGGTATAAATAATACCTTTTCGGTATAACTCTGTGTCTGTTTTTTTTTTTAATATAGTAAGTAGCACAGCACGTTACGATCACGTAAGCAGAGTCCAATCCAAAAACAACGGCGTCCACCGAGAGATCACCAATATATCGCCGGTTATCGCTATCCTGCCGACCTGCAAGCCTCTCTGCACCTGGATATACACTGGCTGATCTCGAAACACAACAGACCAAAAGAGAGTCACTCTATAAGATTTTATTGCCATGTATATGGTGGTCGAGACCTAGTCGAACACAACTGTCGTATGCCATCACACACGTAAGCAAACAATAGAGGCAGGGAATAGAGAAATTTGTAGATTTCTCTCTACTTGAGGTAGTCCGACTGGTGGAATACCTTCATCCTACAGAAGATCTCATAATCTTGTGTTGTGTTCCTGCGGTGAGAAGTGTTTCCAGAGGTTCTTGGGGTTTGGGGGTTCAAGGTCACCAACAAGCTAGTGATACCTATGGATTACATGCGTCCATAGGCTCGGAAATCGCTTGCCATCAGGCGAGCTGTATGCTTGCTTGCCATCAGGCGGGCCGTATGCTTGCTTGCCATCTTAGTTGTATAGAAAAAAACAACGCAAAGCTTGGACTGATTCAGAAAACATTCCACTGTAATTATTTGAAGACATCACTATCATTCACATATAGATCTACCCTATAATAACATGTTGATACTAAAACGTTCTTGACATGGTCCTTGAACTTATTGTTTGGAAAATCGGTTATGTTTTAGGAAGCTTGTTATAGAAACTAACACTATCACCATAGACTAATGATTGGCCTCCGCTGCGCTTCAACTAGATATCGCGCTACCTACAAACAATGGCTCTTAGAATACGGTAACTTAACATCGTAGTGTATACCTACTGACTATTTGAAATGAAGCCTGTCAACGTTACAGTATCGTCGGTATGACGCTGACTCGAGTACGCCGAGTCGGCATAGTTTTAATTGCCGCTTTTGTACAGTACGCCAAAGGTATCTAGTTGAAGTGGCACGGAAATCAATCGTGAATCTATGACTATCACCTAAAAAACTTTTTAGTATAATATTTGATCTGACTCACATCCTAGGACGCAGCGAGTAAAACCAAGAAGCAAATATAGATATAACAAAAAGAAAATGGATGCGTTACAAGACTTCTATGAATAGTCGAGTCACCAAATTAAAATAAAAGGTTTAGCAAACAACTTCACAAATTAGAGTTTTTTAAATGAGCGAGCGTGTCGCAATAATTCACTCTCAACAATTTTTCATAACGCTCCTAAAGAAGTATAACACAAAATCTTTAAAATAATAATAATAAGTGTTTTGTATAAAATGATCAATGGAATGATAGATTGTCCACAAATCACTAGTAAATTGAAAATGAATATTCCGTTTAAGCTCCCCAGATCTAATAAATACGTCCCGTTTTACATCCCTCACTCATCAATTTAAACTTATACTGTCCAGTGAGTAGAATTTCTAAAACATATAATATATTACACAAAAGTTGCGACATATTTTCTGATAAAATTCAAAAGAAATTTAAGAAAAGAATATTAGACTACCAGACTACCTCTGAAGTACAGTTTTAATTCTATTCTATTTTAGTTTCTAATTCTAATTATATTTTAATTTCAATTCAATTTTTATTATCCAATTATCTTATTTATGTTAAATCTTTATGTTTAAGTTTTGTTATTTTATATGTATATAGTTAAATGTATTATTTAAATATGTTGTCTGTGCATGCCGTGTTCAATATAACAGGATTTTAATTTTATTATATGAATAATTTTTATCAACCATATATAATGCTAAGTTATGTTGCTGTGCTATAATAAATAAATAAAATACTGCTTTCACATTTTTGATACGTGCATTGAACTCTAACAAAAATACGCAGACATATGGGATTACCTAACCCAATAGTGTCGAACTTGAAAAATCATCCCCTAATGGGGTATCAGTTACAGGGTGCATTTTGCAGGGGCGTTCATAATGAGATTCACCTCCCGTATTATTAAGGGTAGATAGTTAATGGTGAAAATAATTATAATTATGTAAGTATAGTGACGTATTTGTTTCCACCCTTGGATTTTAAGTGCGCGGTAACCGTGTCTTATTTAAACTGCATAATTTCTTCCTCTTATTGTTTAATGGCATCGTATACAATACAAAATACAAGAGAACACTCTCTTGTAATCTTGTGCCTGGAAAATATTCTGGTCCTTTAAAGAGATCTTTAAAAGCAAAAACTTTCCTATGGCAGCCAATAAAAAAGTATTTGTTTCATGTGTCCTGCCATGTCTTACATATGGGTGTCAAACGTGGACTCTGACGCAGAAACATTGTATGAAACATGAGAACATGTCAAAGGGGAATGGAAAGAAGCATGATAGGCGTCACACTAAAAGATCGTACAACAGCACAGGAAATAAGGTTAATAACAAAAATGGAAGATATAATAAAGAAAATCAGACAATTGAAATGGAGATGGACAGGACACATGACAAGAGACAGCAAGATAAAATGATCAAAAATTATATCACAATGGTATCCACGGGATGGCAAAAGAAAAAGAGGTCGACAAGTAAAAAGATGGACAGATGACATAAAGAAAATTGGAGGTACAATATGGCCAAGAAAGGCAAACGATAGGATGTTATGGAAACAGCTGGAAGAGGCCTACGTGTCACATGACACGCTGACCACTAATAACGGGATACCTGATGTGTAGAGATTAAGAAAATTGTAGTTTATATGTATAATTACTAGCAGCAATAAAGGCTTAATAATAATAATACAATACAATACTGCCAGTGTCAAGTGGATAGATTATTTTTCTAATCTTCAGACAACGCTAGAAATTTCCAGGGATTTTATGTGGCAACTCAGAATTCATGATTTTATGTAATTATTTAAATTCTTTACTTGTGCACAAGAACCGAAATATATTATGGAAAATGTCACCAATATTACAAAATATACGGTCGTAAGCTTATGAATCAAAATAAAAACCACTTCATAACTGAATAAGATACCGCCAAAAACTCTCCTATTTAACTAATTAATTTATTTTAATACAATTATAAATGTATAAAAGATTTTACGGAGCATAAAGTAAATAACATTGAATATATTCTTCTATACATTGGTACATATTATAAAACTAATCGTCTCTCTGTCTGTCTGTCCGTTTATGTTCTTTTCACGCGAAAACCACTTTACCCGTTTTACATGACCTTTATTTTAATTCATATATATGTTATCAAGTCAGATTATAGGATATATTTTGTTAGATAAAGTAACATACGAAATAAGAAGCGACGATAATGATGAATCAAATTCGAAAAAAATAACGCATTTAGGGCATTTAAATGTATTACACAATTGTAGACTTTTGAAAGACCTACAAAAAATTCAGCGATAGCATATGTCTATCTTCTAAGCATCACCCACAATAAGCATTTTCGTCTTTAAAATAAAAGGCTAGCGACCGCCGTAAGTTGAAACACGGGCAGCACAATTCGCTCATGCGCTCGATCGACGGCATTATGTAGTCCACGCAAGCAGAGCCGCGGGCACAGCTAGTGTAATAATATACTGCAGAATAGCTATCTCAAACAATATGCCGCGGCCGTCGTGTTAGTTACAAAAATTTATTATAAAATGTATCTGGGCAACCGAGATTCACGAGGGTCTTGAAAAAAAAACTAAGTAGACTTGGAAATTAAAAAAATACCTAAATACAAAAGTTTCCGAGAAACCAGTTAAGAAGAAAAGAAAGAAAAAATGGTAAAATGAAAATTTTAGAAACCTCCGACACAAGTAACTTATTCATTGAGACCATTTCAATGAGCCCAAACACGATATCTGTACTGTAAGATAGTGAAAAGTTAGGTGTCGTGCAGATTCCAAATGATGCTGTAGCATCAGCTCAATATTGCCATGGTATTCTCATATTACTGAAGTAACACAATACCATATTCGACTCGATCAGACCTGTGAAAGACGCTCACATCAATTTATCAACTAGGAAAGAGTTGATAATCTTCAAGCGCCCCTCTCACTAATCAATAACTCGACTACAGCGCCACTTAACCCGTTTTATTTCCGCTTAAATTGACCATTAAAAGTTGAATGATGAATTTAATTTAAATTTGGCTAACAGATGTCGTCACTTGTATTATGCAAACTGTCGCCCCATCTTTTACGTCCTTAGGTATTTAATTTTTAAAAAACTATGAAACGTCTTATTTACTTGTTTATTGTTGTTTTTATTTTTTTTACGTTACATTGCTAAATACCAATTTTCATAGATCTATCTTCAAAAATGACGGATTTTCATACAAAGTTTCATCCCGTTTTTAACCAGCTTAAAGGTTGAATTTCCAAAAAAATTCTTTAACGCTCACCCACGATATAAAAGGAACCCGCATACAAATTTTCACGGTCCTAGCCCTAGTAGTTTGGCGTTTATATGTCAGTCAGTCAAAAACAAGTAATTATATATGTACAGGTTAGCTGTGCCCCGCGGATCCGAACACGTTTATTATACAGTAATTAGTTACGTCTCTTAATTTTATTTTTACTCATATTATTAACAACTGTTATAGCCTATCAATTATGGAATTACGAAATATTAAACTTCCCGTGTACAAAACTTCAAAATCTTTTAAAGAGTAATAAAAATTAAACTTTTTTTACAGTTTCTATAAGTCTTATTGATAATTATTATAACCTATGAATTGAGAAATAACATAAACATCACATGGACAAAAATTCATAAAAATCGGTTGTATCGTTTTTGAGTTCAATCATTACGTATAAACAGAAGACAGACAAAAAAATTAATATTCGTGATCAGTGTCCATTATAATACATATCTATGAAGAAATGTGGAAAAAATAACATGTACAGACAGAACTACATATTTAATACGAGTATATATCTTCTCCTATCGATCAATCAATTACTGTTGTGGTCTAAAGAACAAAATATATTACAAACAATACACTCACTTTGTTGCTTCCAGTACCTACCAATACATGTTAACTCAATATACAAATTTTGATATTTTGCCTTCGGGTGTGGCCACAAACAATCGTATTTGTCCAGGCGTAAGACGTTTCGCGACATCCGGCGTGACTCAAAATTCGTACCTAAATAAACATTGCGCCCACGAATGTAGATTCATTGCAAAAATTATTTCAATCTCTTTCCTGCGTAGTATCGTTACTTTCTTGTCTAGTTATTTAGAGGTAGATTGAACACGCAAATCTCTGGAACTACCAGATTGATTAGAAAAAATATTTTAGGCTTTAAAAGCCTATTTACTGTGGAAGGTATGCAATTTGAAGGTTTGCGTGGTATTTGTGAATGTGGCTATTACACTTAACGGTACGATCTTAATTGAGCTTAACAGTAACCATGAACGCCAAGCAATCTGGACACCTATAGGCAAGTACGGGAAGTGAGACAAATATAGACTAGCGCGGTGGAGAATTGGCACTTGGTCCAATAACTTTAATACATGTGAAACCCTAGGGTACAGCTAGTTACGTTATAAAAGTTAATGACAAGTTTAAATAAATATTATTTCAAAGCGATCGATGTGTGTGCGATGCAAGCTGACTGATAAGACACGAAAATTGTCAGACTGGCAATAGGCATAGGCGCATAGGTGCATAGGCGTATCGTGTTCTAGAATCATCCGTTATATATCCAGTAATCAATCAGGGTGGATCGATAAACAAGTCACGGTGACTTTCTCCTGAGGAAATCTCTTGGAAAATTTCTCTCTACTTAGGGCAGTCCGACTGGTGAATTACCTCCACCCTACAGAAAATCGCAACCAAATTAACTGACTATACTGTTAGCCTGAATGGCCCTGGAGCCATTAGAGGCTTTGAAAGCTTCAGCGGGCTTAGGGGTGAGCGCCGAAGGCACTCAGCCGCATAAGCGAGTCAACAAGCTCAAGAGGGTGCCAAAGTGGCCGAACCTCGGCTAGGGCTGTTAACGTGCATGCAAATAAGTCGTGATCTGACTAATTCTCAATCCGTAAAATTCGATTTAACTAAATACATGTTTCTGCCTTCTCGGAGGAAGGAAGAAACATGCGTACCTGCATTTAGAAATGTGGTCTAAGTCCAACTAGTCAAAAAGATGTCGCTTAAAGAACCCATGTACCTGAGTGGTGTGCATGTGTGAATGCAGTGTCACTGTATCGCGCAAGCGGCTGCTTGGCTCAAGGGCTTCATGCCGCAGGAACGGACCTAGGCTCGAGTTGCCGCTGGAGAGGACGTATTTTTGCATTTCTGCGGTGTGGTGTGTAGGAAGGGTGATTCAAGGTCGGCAATGCGCTAGTGATATTTCTATAGTGTTAGAAGTGTTCATAGGTTGCGGCAACAGCTTACCACCAGGCGCGTAGATTTGTTTGCCAAGACGCTTGCAGGCTGTCATGACAGCGATGATCGGTGATGAATTTTCGATCTGTTGATGGTCGCCGTTGTTTTTGTATTGTGTTGTACTTACCATTAGGCACAGTACCGTCTTTTTGTCGTGCTTCTATACAAAGAAGGCCTATTTGCAACCGGGCGCAAAATCTTTGCAGGCGTTTAGCCAGTACATATGGAAGTCTAGACGTTGTTGTAATTTATCACTTAAGATGCATCAACGCTTGTTTACGAATACATTTATTAGTGCTTCCACGCACCAGTTAAGATTTCTGTGTAGTATTTGTTAGTTAACATTTAAACACAAAACTAGCGGTGCCCCGCGGCACCGCAAGCGTTTATTACACAGTAATTATTCACGTCTGGTAATTAAATGACAATTCTTATAGCTCAGCAATTGAGGAGTGAAATATACTTCCCGTGAGCAAAATTTCATCAAAATTGGTTGTGATTTAACAATATTATTTACAAATTTCTAAAATTATTCTTGAGTACTTAGAGCGTATCAATTTCGAAATAACATATACCTACTTCCCGTGTTCAAAATTTCATTTGAACCGGTATAGAATTAATAAAGATTACATGTTGTGATTTTTTTTTTCTTTTTAAAATATTGACATTTTCAACTCTTATAGCAAGCACATCTTTTAATCATTGACGTAATGATATACTTAATGTCAGCAAGGAAATAGAGAATTATTATATAAATATACTGTGTACAAAATTTTATTAAAATTGGACAAGCCGTTTTGGAGTTATATCCGGAAGGACATACAAATAAAGGTACAAAAAAATATTTCAAAAAAATATTTTAATGATTTATTCATGATTAGGGGCCTTTATATAAGATATATTTCAAGAAATATGGAAAATTAGCGCGAGAAAACAGAGATTAGCGCGTTCAAACAAACAAACAGGAAAACAAACAATCGCTTGAGCTTTAGAGAATAGATAATATCCCGGACTTAGAAATAACAATCATGTTAATCATACAGAAGTATGTCTATCTGTTATGTGCGGAAACCGAAATCACAACCTCTTGTGTCGGAGGCGGCGAGGTCTAATAGTCTGACTTCTCCAGGTGCTCCAACAAGCTGGCAACATCGAGCGACTGGGCCGCTTCCTGTGGTCACTGCCGGCGTGCGAGCGGCTCCACGCACACGAGTCAGTCCTTAAAGCGAAGGCTATGGTCGCCTTCCACCGCGGCAACTTCAAGGAGCTGTACCGGTTATTGGAATCACATACGTTCAGCGCCCACAACCACGCGAAACTACAGAGCTTGTGGTTAAAAGGTGCGTTAAATATCAAAGGCGTGCTAAATATCTACCGCGTGGTAGAACTGGATCGCTGCTACCGTATACCAACTTTAATATTCGTTACAGTAGGCGTCTCGCGGTCTCCTGTGTATATGAAGCGGGGTGCTAGCAGTAATCTAATGGGTGGTTAACTGACTACAAAAAGTAGATTCTCAATTCGAATGTTTTTTTTTTATATACGTTCAGCCATAACTTCTTTGTTTACGAACCGATTTAGATGATTCTTTTTCCGTTGGAAAAAGGATACCTCAAGGGTGTTCTTATTTTAACTTCATTGGCATTAGACATTAGAATTCGAAGATACACCAGCAAACTCATCAAAATAGTTAAAGTTGGTTATCTTTTTTGTAAAAAATTGTATTACATTGTACGTGATAGTGTTAGTTTCTATAGTAAGATCCCGAAGCACGTTACTGATTTGCCGTACAGTAAGTTCAAGGACCATGTTAAGCTGGTTTTTATGTCAAAAAGTTATTATAGAGTAGATCATTACGTGAATGATACTGATGTCTGGAAGTGATTCCCTTTCTATGCATCGACTAAATTATTAATATGATTATTAAAGTAAATTGTATTTGTACAGTTAAAAAAATCAAAGAAAAAGATAAGCCCGATCGAGTTTCTTACCTGCTCTTCTCGCTGTTTTCCTATGTAGACCGGTTTTCTGAACCGGTAGTATTGTTTTGACGTTCATAAGTGCCTTCTTGGAGTTAAATTGAACCCGTTACATTAACTCTCTTTTGGTTTGTTTCGTTTCGGGATCAGCCACTGTATATCCAGCTGCTGAAAGGTTTGCAGGCCAGCATGACAGCGACGATCGCCAATGTATTATCGATCGCTCGGTAGTCACTTTGCCGTACACCTGTTAAAAATGTCCAGGCCGTCCAACTTATGTTAAGTTGTCACTGCAGCCTATAACTATATAACCAAGCTCAATAGGACTACAGTCTTGAGGACTTAGTTGGAACGCCTCGTGTGTCTCTACGTTTTTTTTTTCGTTATACGTTTAGCGTTTGGCCACAATCTCACCTGACCTTAAGTGACGACGTGGTCCAAGATGATAACACGCTAAGTCTAGTGGAAGACTGGCTCTCAAGTGCAACTGCCGGAACACACCTATCGGTGCTTGGCGACAGATTTTAAACTTGAGAGTGGTAGATAGCTAGGCGGGCATTAGAAAAGCCCTACCACCATGCATGCAATGCATATTTTCTAACGATGTTTTTCTTAACCGAAAGCTCAGGCTCAAATCAGGGATTCGAACTCACGTCAATTGACGCGATGTCGTACACGCTACCACTGAACCATCATTGCTTTATTAGTATGACAGCTGTTAGTTAAATTGGTTATTTCCCATAATGTACGAAAAATTCGCATGGCTCAGCTAGTTATATTTATAATGTGTAATAAATAATTATTATAGCACACTACATGGAAGCGGAACGGTTACGTGGCAGGCCGCTGGGAGCCGTCGGGAAGTACAGGGTTCGACGCAAGTTCCCTCTGCCGCGGACAATATGGGATGGTGAGGAAACATCTTATTGTTTCAAGGTAAACCCTTAAAATTCTTTATTTAAAACACTATTACACAACTGGGTCGAAACCACCACCCATATTGTTAAAAGCCGACAGCCGAACCATGCTATGGTTTAGTCACGATGTTTTCTTTCACCGAAAGCCCAGGCTCATTGCAGGGATTCGAACTCACGGCCATCGACGCGATGTCCGTACACGCTACCACTGAGCCCACATTGCTTCAATTGAGCAATCAAGTGGGTTAGTAGAGATCCTTACTCGACTAGTTCGCGACTACCATGCACGTGGTGATAAGTCCATCACAGTGACTCTTTTGGTTTGTCGTGTTTTGGAACCAGCCAGTATTATACAGCTACCAAGAGGTTTACATGCTGGCATTACAGCGACGAAAGTCTATTTATTTGACATTGTACTGTGTTTACCATCAGGCAAAGTGAATTAAGTCACTTTGCCGTGCTAGCATTTAAAAAAAAAACCTTACAATTATCACTTTTTAATATGAATCTCTTTTGTTACATAATAGGAAAAATCCAGGTCTGTGCTTAGGGATTGGTATCTTCACAACCCTTACCCCTCGCCCAGGGAGAAGAGAGAACTAGCCGAAACAACTGGATTAACAACTGTTCAAGTAAGTTCAATCATATTAGGTGTACAAATAAGTTTTAGGACACTTAGATTTTGTATCATAACAGCTATTCTAAATTAATTTAAAGGTCCCGCTCACTTATCATAGATGGCGCTTGATATGTAGTATCGAAACCTAAAGGAGTCATAAACATAACCTATAAATTCTGTAAATTAATCATGCAGACCGATAAGCTATTTATTAGACACTGCATTCGCTATGAATTCCATCAAGGAAAAAGTGTTAGGAAAGCGTGTGAATCGATATGTTCTGTTCTTGGAGACAACATTATATCTAAAAGTACATGTGAGTATTGGTATAAGCGATTCAAAGAAGGTGATTTCGACGTTAGTGACCGTGAACGCACCGGGCCTCCTGTAAAGGTGGACGATCAGGAACTGCAAGCGTTGCTGGATGAAAACTCTTGTCAGACGGAGAAACAACTTTCGGAACAGCTTGGAGTAACTCAACAAACTGTTTCTTATCGTTTAAAAGCAATGGGTAAGATTCGAAAAGGAACAAAGTGGGTACTACACTTTCTAACTCAAGAAAATAAAAACAGCCGTCTTAACATTTGTGTGAGTCTTTACAACAAGCAACATAGAAAGTCTTTCTTGTGGAAAATTGTGACTGGCGATGAAAAGTGGATTTATTTTGATAATCCGAAACGCAAATATCATTGGGTTGACCCCGGCGAGCCGACAACATCCACGCCAAAGCGCAATGTTCATTGTAATAAAGTCATGCTGTGCATATGGTGGGATATGAAAGGCGTACTGTATTATGAACTTCTCAAACCTGGTCAAACAGTTACTGCCGATCGCTATTGTCATCAATTGATGCAAGTGAATCAAGAAATTGAGAAGAAACGTCCATTTTCTGGTAAAGGAAAACGTCCAGTAAAACTGCTCCATGACAACGCGCGGCCTCATGTGGGTAAACCGGTCAAGGATACGTTACTAGCGCTTGGATGGGAACCTGTACCACACCCGGCGTATTCACCAGACTTAGCCCCATCCGATTATCATTTATTCCGGAAAATGCAGAACGATTTGTCTGACGTGCGATTCAAAACATTTGAAGAAGTGGAAAAATGGGTCGCTAAATTTCTCACCTCACAAGACGAAAGTTTCTTTGCGAAAGGCATCCGCGAATTGCCTGAGAGATGGCTGAAGGTCATTCAATGCGATGGAAATTACTTCGATGAATAACTGTGTTTTACTTCTTTTTTAATAAATCTTGAATTTTTTGAAAACTGTCCTAAAACTTATTTGTACACCTAATACATATTTGAAACGTAACTATTGTCTCTTTGCCTATCAGTACATATCTAATTTACACGATTATCTTTCAATTTCTTAGGTATTGTCAGGGTAGGTTTTAGTTTATATTTTGTTTCTAGCTGTGTGTGCGGCTCCGCTCGCGTGAACTACGGAATACCGTCGATAGAGTACACGCGCAAATCGTGCGCCCACGGAGATCGCCATCCGGTTGTTTTAAAGATAAAAATGCTTATTGTGGGTGACCTTAGAAGACAGACGTATGCTATCACTGTCTTTTATGTGTGTCTTTTATGATCTACAATTATGTAGTACATTCATTTGACATATCTATTATGGTTTACTCAGCGTAAACTATTTCAGCGGCCTAAAAGCGTCTTTTTCCAAATGTATTCACGATTATCGTCACTTTTATTATGTTATATATGTATATATGTTATTTTGCATGTTAATTTATCTTACAAAATTTATTATTCAACCTGGACAGATAATATAGCTATGAAAGCAAATGTAATTTGGATATATGGTTTTCGCGTGAAAAAAACATAAACGGACAGACAGAGAGACGTTGAGTTTTATAAAATGCAAAAATGTTACAAAAAATTCGTTGGTACATGCCGGGACTCGAACCTATAGACATCGAATCGATATTCTGCTAGTCTAACCATTCGACCACCACGAACCTTCAACAGCATTTTAATTTATTTACGGTTGTTATAACTGGTGACAAATAACAGTGAAGGCACTTTTGAACGTGTATGCAATAATACGAGTATGGGCGTATTTAGCACATGTTCTAAATAACGAATGATGTCAAGTCTATGAATGATAGTATATATAAAAAAATATAAAAAAGATGAATTTGTATAAAATGTAACACAATATCACGGTGTTAGAGGAAGCGGTCGGCCGGTGTCTAGTTACCCGTCCACCGCAGACCTGCGCCGGCGCACACGATCTCACAGTTTTAACACGACGTACTATCTATTGGCACGGTCATCTCCCTTTTTAATGTAACTAGTCTATGGGTGCTTGTAGCACCAGGGGAATTACTAGCACGTTGCCGACCTTGAACCTCCCTACCCCAAGGAGCTCTGGAAACCCTTTCCACCGCAGGAACATAACACAAGGTTAATTAGCTGCGTTCTTCTGTAGGGTGGAGGTATTCCACCAGTCGTGCTGCCCCAAGTAGAGAAAGATTTGCAGAGATTTCTCTGTGCCCCCTACCTTTCTGAAAACCTTTTCACCACCGAACCACGCGAACTGCTCTACGGAACCACAGCTACACGATATCTATATATATATAATAAAATTGAAGTGTCTGTTTGTAATGTCAAAATAACAGCTTTTTACTAAATGCATATGAAAGTAAATATGAGTTTTATGACTACTTACTTTACTACTTACTTTTATATTAGGAAAAAAGATTGAGGGTTCCGCACAAATAAAATAATAAGCATTTTTAACCGGTGGGCGACGGTCACCACAATACCGACGGAATTCTGTAGTCCACGCGAGCAAAGTCACGTGCACAGCTTGTCGTAAATATAATTAATACAAATTATATATATTACAGGTATCAAATTGGTTCAAGAACAGAAGACAAAGGGATCGTCAAGCTGAACACAAAGACAGGTAAGCAAATTTAAACGAACATGTATTTTCTTACTATAGAACTATTTTTGGGATTTTGGATGTCATTGAGCACTTACTCGTGGTATTGAGTTGGCAACCCTGCCCCGGATTCGAACTTATGTACGTCTATCGACGCGGCACGGTGGCAGAACATGTTACCTACAGCTGAGCTGTCTACGCTTCAAAGGAAACGACTACTTTTATAATTTATCAATATTCTTTCTATATAGTTTAATCTTCTCACACGTGTACACTGCTTATACTATCATGCAGAGAGAATTACTGTTACCTCTTAGTAATATTTAAGCGTGAACATACGTCCTTAATTCAAGCCATATCAAATAACACGGCTGACATTGCAAAATATTATTGAACTCAGCAGATGACGAACAGTGTTGGGTTGCACCGTTAATTAATTCACTAGCTGTGGCCCACAGTTACACCCGTGTTAAATTTATTCGACTTTATTAACTTGGCAAATTGACTGCAGTGTCCTGATGGTACAAACACAACGGCGACCACCGAGCGATCGAAATTCATCGGCGGTCGCTGCTATCATGCAAATCATATGTAATATATATATATAAATAATAATTATAAAAAAAACAATCAATATCTTTCTCTATAATGTACTCCATCTTAGTAACCCCCGACGCAAAAAGAAGGGTGTGTGTGTTATAATTTTTGAAAATTTTCTTAAATAACCGTGCGAAGTCAGGGCGGGCCGCTAGTTGTATATAATTATAATTTTATGTGTTAAAAGGGCTGTAGTTTACTTAAACCAGTAAGACATAAAAAAAAAACAATTCGCTAGTAATAAGTCAAATTTAAACACGTTTATTAAATCACATAAAAATATTTAACATCGAAATTTATAATGTCATTTTACTTGTTCTTTGTTATAATGCTGTTTACATAGGATTTTTTGAAATTGCCTCTTTTAACATCGACCACAGAATATAAGATTTATACCGGCGGTTCTCAAACTAAAATAAAGAAAATCGTACAGAAATAAGTTCCTTACATAAAACTGTAAATGGATTTCACTGTAACTATTAATCAAATTAAAGTAGATCAAATTATTTTCTTTCTGTGAGCGGTATGAAGTTTTTATTTAGATGCTTCGTTCACACACTGAGTTATAGGTTGTTGAGACGATTATTTGTTACTTTGGTACCATCATTTTGAGCATCAGGTAGCGATTCTTGTCTTATATAAATTATATATAAGGGTAAAAAACCGAAAATTAGTTACGCATTATATTTTCAAGTTTATCACGCGAACAATGTCGATGGTACAAACTAGTTATTATTTTAAAGGACTTATGGTCCCATGTCAGAACGGATCCCGGGATTTCATGGACCGTTGAATATTTTAGAGATGTTAGATAAAGATTTAATTTTACACTTCGATAAATAGAGATATCGACGCCGTGAGCTGGAGACGTGACGCTCATTGTTTGTTTTGTCTGAAATAATATAATTTTGTTTATAGTTTTATTGGCACGGTAGTAGGCTTTGTTTTGACCGGAATTTATCTGATATTAATTATTTAATCAAAGGTAATACGCTAAGTTTATAAAGCAATAGTGGTACCATGCGGGTATTAGAAAATGCTCTACCATGCTATGGTTTCATCACGATGTTTTCCTTCAACGAAAACTCAAGCTCATTGCAGGATAGGAACACACGTCAATCGACGGTGTGTCCGTATACGTAACCACTGAGTAATCATCGCTTAATATTCAATCTGACGTGTCGCCGACAGAAAAAATGGATGCATGTACTTGTGTACCTAAGCGCGTTAATAGTTAGATTATTTCTATGAACAATCACACTCGATGTTATGTGCAAGCAACTTCACAATGTAGACCTTATGTTCAAACTTCCACGTGCATCATAAAAAATAATTTTCATCATTTTTTCATAATACTCCTAGAGAAATACCTAAAATAAATAAAAAAACAGTATAGGAGCTAGGTAATACCACAGATTCTGTGGTAAGATCTGAGTGATACGCGTTTGATACTTGAAACACGTACGAAGCCGCTGTCGCAGGCTAGTGTATACTATTACTATATCAAGATATAAATATAAAGGTTAATACACACAGGGGAAGTTCCACGTTTGCCTATCCATTTGGCTGGCTTCGAATGTAACTTGATATTCACCGGCGTCCCTGACTGTGACGATTCGATAAAGCCAAAGAGCACCTTATTCTGTGCGACAGAAGATTGAATTTCAAAGATAGTTTAACGGTCGACGGTTACGGTTTGAATTTGGAATGATAAATTCTGTATTTAAATATAATATATCTTTTTTATTTTATAAATTGTTATTATTGCCAGTTATAATTATTATATAATTTATACTGGTGAATTAATGAGGGAGGTGGTGAAAATATCGGTTATTTCCGCTACAAAGGGTATACAGACAGACCAATTTGAGCAATTTGACTTATTTATGCACTCTTACTCAGATTTTTACGTTCTTTCGATATTTTTTAAATTTACGCTACAATGGAAATAATTGCCACTACTACCAAAGATATTCTTAATGTTAGATACCACTTTTCTTAAAAATCAGGTCGAAACATTTCTTTTTTACATTTTATGGCTCGGTGGTAGCGTGTACAGATATGGAGTCGATGTCTGACCTTTCGGTGAAGGAAAACATGGTGATGATACCATAGCGTGGCGGTAGGGCTTATTCTAATGCCCACCTGGCTAGCTACCACCCTCAAGTTGAAAATTTGTTGCCAAGCACCAATATCCGCGAGCACAGCTAGTATATTAATAAGATTAACACTTCAGCTGTGATGCCTCACTGCTGTACAAATATCTATTCTCGAAAGAAGGTATAGGTATATCGGTGATGTTAAACGACGAGAAAACTTAATTTTTTGTAATTTTTCTGTCACATGATTATAGAGAGGAATTCTTAGGGGTTCAGGCTTTTCACAATGTCGATTAAAAATTTATAAGCTTTTTATACAACTAAGGTGGCTATGAACGCTATGACACAAGAGGTTTCACTAGCGCCGAGATTAAACTCCCTTCCCCCCAGATACCTCTGGAAATCTACTCACCACAGGAACAACACTATTTGGCTGCGATCTTATTTAGGGTAGTATTTCAGTAGTATTTCACCAGTTGGACTTCCCCAAATAGAGAGAAATCTCCAATGAGATTTTTCTAACCATACCTTTGTTGTAATTAAAGTCGACTATTACCATATATTTAGAAATAACTCCATATACATATAACTGACTAATGTGTGCAATAATCATACGTACTTGCATGTCTCTATTTGGAAAGCGGCCAGTTTCGCGCGCCCGATAGGGACAAAGTTACACGTCGGAAAGGAACGCCCGTATGTAACCCGATACCGCCACATCTGCGCCCTAAAAGCAGCCAGAGACGCATTCTCTTGTTATTATTAATGAATATTATTAACTAATTGTTATCAGCGGGTACCTCCTCGTATTTAACATAACATTTTCTTTATAATAACCTTGTCTTAATTAAAAGTAATCAGATTTTTTACTAATAGTATAAAATTCAAGAGAGTGTTTGTTTGAATGCGAAAATCTCTAGAACACAACAATCCGATTTGAAGAATTCTTGTTAAATTGTATAGCCTATTTATTAAAGAGGGTTATAGGTCATATAACTTCATGCTACGACCCTAAGGAGCGCAGTAGTAACCATTAATGCTAAGCAATCTGAAAAGCTGTAGGTATGCAAGTATACGGGAAGTGAGAACAACCAAATGTAGAATAAATTTAACACGACTGAAACCTTGGGGCACATCTAGTGGTATATAAATCTGTACAGTTTTGGTGACGCGCAGAAATCGAAGCCGCGACATGACTGGTTCGTTCGTAATGGCTAAAAAGAAATTGCATTTAAGTAAATTACAATAAATATATTTATTGTAAACACATCATCAGGCTGACATCTAAATACCGATGTAACTCTAAAAGCGGAATACATTGGCTTGTGCTTAGCTAAGCGAGCATTGAGACATATATGTCATATGAAATAATTTCATATCCATAACCGAAACCGATTAAATACCCTTAAGATATCCATATCCAGATCAGAAATCTCATTTTCGTAACTTTCCTATTAGTTACCATCGTACAACGTGGCAGTTTAGTTTTTGACGGGATCTTAGTCTATCGTTGAGATTTGTTACCATATTTGGCAATAATGGCTCAGTAGTAAGGTGTATGGACATCGCGTCTATCGACGTGAGTTCGAATCCTTACAATGAGCCTGAACTTTCGGTGAAGGAAATCATCTTGATTTAACCATAGCATGTTAGTAGGGCTTTTTCTAATGCCCGCCTGGCTAGCATCCACCCACAGTTGAAAAGTCGCCAAGCAGTATATGTGTGTTCCGGCAGCAGCACTTGAGAGCCAGTCTTCCACTAGGCTTAGCGTGTTACCTTCTTGGGTCACATCGTCACTAAAGACAAGGTGAGGTTGGGACCTTAATGTTAAATCAATAAATTAGGTTTCTTGTGTGGTATAAGACGGCAATTCTGCCAGACAGGATCGCGCGACCCCTATACACCAGGTGTAACACTTTTAGACTTAAAGTGTCATACTGGGATCGCCGGTGTATTAGTACGAGATTTGTACCCAACTGGATCGTGATTACCTAGCACGTGATAATAAACCACGTGACTTAGTTTGTCGAATTTCGGTAACGGCTAGTGCAGATGATCTTAGTGATCGCTGTTATTTTTGGATTGTACGGTGCTTACCATACCAGTACCGTCATTTTGCTATTAATCGTTTTTCACCATAGAAGAAGAAGAAAATAGTTTCTAGTTTCATTTCTAGATTTAGACGTATTAACGCTGACATCTGTTTTAGTGATACTAAAATATATATCACAAAATATACGTGACGACATAAATAAAAGTAGAAATAAATTGACCGCTTTTTGCGTTGAAACCTATTTTTTTTAATCTTTAATCCTGCCCGGGCATTGAAGTAGAAATTTACGCTCGAACTGGTCGGGTTCCGGATGCCGCGCTCTTTGTTTATTTAAATAATTATGTATTGTAACGCTAAAGCACTCACAGTGTAAGCAGATGAAGTTTACTAATGGCAATTATTTTATTTTGTACAAAATTATATGTCGACTAGCGATTTTAACCACAATATTGTTATCAAGTGCAACACAGCTGATAGGAGCTTGGTGATAGATTTTTACCTCGAGAGTGATTGGTACTCAGGTGAATTAGCATAACCCTACTGTCAGTCACCAAGCCATAATTACATCACGATGTTTTCTTTCACCGAAAACTCTGATTAGAATCGAAATCGATCGTTTCTAATCAATACTAATATAATAAAGTTGAAGAGTTTTATTATTTGATCGTTTGTTTGTTCAAACGCGCTAATCTCTGGAACTAGCATTCGGAGTCAAACATTATTTTTGTATATTATAGACAGATTCATGGGGAATAGTACATAAAGTATTTATATACTAGATAGGAATAGACTATATAACTTCACGCTACGAACCTAAGAAGCGGAGCAATAACTATGAACGTCAAGCAATCTGGCAAGCTGTAGCTGTTGCAGCCTGTAGGAAAGTACGTTGGCAACGGCGCGGTAGAGAATTTGTCGAATAAATTTAAATTTATGGTGAAACCGTGGGGCACAGCTAGTACCTACATATTTGGTATTCTACTGATTATTTTTGTAAGAGGAAATGGGGCTGCTTTTAGACCATACATATGTATTCCTCTGTTTTATTTCTATATAGTAGCACTAGACTAAATGTTATTTTTATGTCATACATATCTTCTACTGACATATTCTATTATCATGATTTTTCCATTAATTATTTATTTAAGACTTGAGAGCCTTCTAAAATTACTAAAATTGCCCAGACATCAGACAATTACCACTGTTATTAAAAATAAAAGAAAAACATATAGGCATGGCTGAAGTCTTTGAAATAATATTATAATCGATCTAGTTTTGAAGGAGGAAACAGGGGAATACGAAATTATGAGCTCATTTTATATAGGTGTAAACAGTCCGAACTGCAGTCGTCTCACTCGCGTTCTATGCAGTCGTTAGGGCACAGCGCGAAAGCAATAGATTTTTGTTAAAACTTATTCTTCAAATGTCTTGGTCACCGTGTTTCCCCTCTTATGGTTCAAAACTGTGGTCGAGAAAGCCTATATAACTTTATAAAAAATTAAGAATATGATGAGCCAGCTTCCTTCACTTGCGAGTATTATGGATAATATTTTAAAAGGTATCCATTCGCGCATACGCGCTGAGTGATATAAATACGCTTTGACGGGCCTCTGCTTTCGGTAACATGATATTTTATAGGGCGTTCCCTCATTTTCAACGCGGCGTTGGATGGTTTCTTATCTTGTTTTTTTTTATCCGTAATCATCTATAAAGCCTGTAATAGAACTCAATAAAAACAGTAGAGTAGGCCTACGCCAAGAGACATACTGTATGAAAAAAATATTTTAACAAGATTTAGAAAGCGAAATGGTATTGTAGGGTGGATCATCACGTTAATGGCGGTGATGTCTAGAACTTTCTCCCTCTCTGTACATCCATTAATTTTTTTTAATAAATTTTAAATATTATAAATTATACACAGTTAACAACAATTTTTTTGATACTTCTCGATGACTGGGATGATTTCCGAACCCGTGGTTGTGTTTTTTTTTCGATCTGACTTCACTTTTAGCCATAATGGCCCTGTAGCCTCAGACGGCTTTGATAGCTTTACCGGGCTTGGGCGTAGTGTATTGACATTCATAAGTGCTTTCTTAGGTCATAAATATAATAAAATATTTTTGATTTTATATACTGACCTATTTTATGAGGAGATCCGCAGGGGAACCAAAATCACCGAAATAGCCTTTATAGCTAGACTTAAGTGGCAGTGGGCGGGCCACGTAGCTCGTAGAACGGATGATCAATGGGGCCAAAGATTTCTTGACTGGCGGCCACGTACCGGAAGACGCAGCGTGGGCAGACCCGCTACAAGGTGGTCTGACGACCTGGTAAAGGTTGCGGAAAGCCGCTGGATGCGGGCAGCACAGGACCGGTAGTTCTGACGATCTTTGAGGGAGGCCTATGCCCAGCAGTGGACGTCTTTCGGCTGAAATAGTGATGATGATACTGAGTAGTTATTTTACAGTCAGTAATATTCTTGATTATCAAAGAAGTTTTAATTCTGTCAAGCTTGCTGAGTTACAAGCGCTCTTGCAAAATTACATCTTAAAGCAATATCGGCGATAAAGTGTTCAGAGTATACGCGAGTTCGAATGCTAGATAGAGCTTGAGATTTCGGTGAAGGAAAACATCGTGATACATACATAGTTAAGCTTATAATAAAATTTTCCATGAGCGTGTCGGGCCACGCGCAGTGTAGGGGTTCCGTAGTCGGCCGTCATAAAATGTGGACTTAGAGACAAGCTTTTAGTAATATTCAATTGAATTTGTACGAAATTACTTCTCCAGTTACATTTTATAAGTTGATTGACTATCGCAAACAAATCCCTGAATCAAAACTAGTTTTTACCACCTCCAATATTTAGGTAAACGCCCTATTTAACGACACAGAACGCGATGGGATAAACGAGAAAAAAAACATTCCCACTTTAGGAGTAGGCGAGGTAACCTAAAAAAAATTGTTAGCGATTTGTTGCTACTTTATCGTCGTCATTAATATGTATATAGCCTTATCCAATTAAAGCTTTCTAGTACTAAGAATCTCTGAGCTAAACCGTGGACAGACATAACGAAACTATAAGGGTTCCTTGTTAACTTCGGAACCCTAAAAAAGCGTTAAAAAGCAATGTTTGATGGCTTCCGTAAGAAACCTTTTTTTTTCAGTACTAATATGTATGTTATATCTTTTCCAGCGGAGGTCCCGGTGACAAGCAGTTGGACTCCTCAACGGACGACGACAGTGATGCGCCAACACACGCTCCGCAACCCCACGCGGTCACCGCTCACGCGCCACAACCCCTCTACCCGCTATACGAACACCCGCTAGCACATCTTCAATACCACCACACGTGACCTTTCTAGTCACTTATCATTTTACAAGGTCGGCGCAATCCGGCAGTAGACTACTTTTAACAAAATTGTTTTAAACACTTTACATCGGAAGCGCTCAAATGTAAAGTGTCGGCGATCTACTACAAAATATCGCTGACGTAGAGGAGAGTTAGATAATTAAACTTTTATGGAAATTGACTTTATTGCTTTGTCGTAAAGTCTACACTACGATGCGTCTTATACGATATCTCAGTTCGTATAGAAAATATTCTAAAAATTAAAGCAGCACCTAAATTTCCATCTCTGAAAATGTTGACTAGCTTAAATAAGTACATCCGAACAATCCTGTCAACTGAAGAGCTGTTTCTTTCATACGCGAATATTTCTCTCCAGATATAAAAGATGAAAATAAGGAAATTATCTGCAATACTTCATTATGGATAGATGGTTTCGATCTATTTAGTCGCCGCGATATGCAAGGTTTATACTTTTCGACCATTCCCGCTATAGACTTGGACAGCTCCCACGATCGTTTGAGCACCCTGTTTATATGTTGAAAATAATATTTATTCAATATAGCACTTTTAAATATGCCACAAAATGGAGGCATTATGGTCACGTGACGTCATCGTTCAACAAATAATAGTAAGATTTAAAATTATGCGCAAAATTGATTTTATTAGAATATCAGTAATGACATTTCTTCTGCACCTATACTTATAATTTTAAAGCCACTATTTCAACACTTATTAGTATTTTTAATGCCACTTAAGGCGAGATCTTAACGGTAACCTCCATCTCGGCACAAACTAAAAATTTATCTGTCTCATCTTTGTCGTACCGTGAAACTGTGTAACCATCTCGAGGCCAATGTGTTTCCTCCTTCTTACGTCATCGGGTCCTTCAAGCGTAACGTGAAGAGATATTTATGCAGGCCGGCATGACAGCAGCGACCGCCGATGGATTTCGATCTCTCGGTGGTCGCCGTTGTGTTTGGATTGTACTGTGCTTACCATCAGCGTCAATGAGCCGAGCTATGAATATCACTCAACTCTGTATAGTCATTAAACGATGACGGCACGTTTTCTGATTGGTGATTCCAGTCACTTGACTCTCAGATAAAATAAATGAACTATTATTTTTCCATATTAATATTGTTTTAGGCATTTTATCAATAGACAAATATTATTAATTAAATTTTTAAATATACCGTCAACCCTCGGATTGAAAAATCTCATAGATACATTTATGGTATACGAGCCATACCCCTGGATTTCACACATGTTAAATTTATGCGATTAATTCACCCGTTTAACTTATTGTTGTTCTTATTTCCCGTACTTACCCTTGCCAGATCGCTTGACCTTCATAGTTACTGCTCCGCTCCTTAGGGTCGTAGCGTAAAATTATATAGCCTATAACCTCCTTCTATAAACAGTCTATAAAATGCGAAAATATTTTTTCAAACCTGACTGGTAGTTCAAACAAACAAACAAACAATAGCGCCCTTCACACGTAAAGTTCGGACCGTTCCGAAACGATCGTGTAAACGTGCTACGGTTGGCGGTTTGATCTGACGCGTGACGTTCCGAAAGCAAAAATCAAACATGTTTGTTGGGAGCGCGGAAGATATTTCGGAATTTATTCAGTTGTACCGACAACATATTTTATTTCTAGAAGATCAAAAGTAAAGAAAACAGCAACCGAAATTTACATGATGCTTCCTATGATGAAGTTATAAAATTATGTAAAACAATCAGCGAATCGCTAATGCGTTGCCTATACCAAGCATGTCAAATATTATGAAGGAGCGCTTGAGGCTGAATTCAATTGTGAATTCAGATGGAGAGTTTGTCGAATTAAATTAAACACGGGCGAAACCGTGGAGCGCAGCTAGTAACTTTATATAAAAAAAAAAAAAAAATATTCTTCAGATATCTTGTGTATTGTTTGGGAGCAATTATCACCAAAGCTAATCATCGGTTTAAGCTATCCCATAATTTTAATGACATTATATATATTTTAAATAACTCATTTTACAATAAAATATTTAATAATAAGACCTATTTGATAACCAATATGGCCACCTACAATCTCAATATTGACCGCTTTTTTTTGTAATAAATGATTTGCGATCTTTTTTCTTCAATATTGTTATATTTTATAACTCTTATTGTGATTAAAATACAAATCGGTTAAACGAATAGTATGTGAGTGAAAATAAACTATTAATTACAATAAGATATTTAATGAGAATAAAAATCAATCTGTACATTAATTAGGTATAATTTAGCTTCCTATTAGTGAAGGAATTTTTTGAATCGGATCAGTAGTTTATATTATATGGAAAATAGCAGTGACAGAAATGTATAATAATCATGTGACAGATTACTTTTCACGTGAAATGATAGGACCATACCTAGTCGTCACCGATCCTTATTGCAGATCACTTTTCAAGTACATTCATGGGGGTGGAGCATCGTTTATTCTTTTAACTTGGTTCATTAGTTAGCACTAATATTGCTGTCATATCCACGCTACCTGGTGACTTCCACCATGCACCATGCTCATTAAATCCTATAAGTTTGAGGTTACTTCTTTCCTTTAGACTTTCTCTCCAGTTTTTGGTTAAATACCTTGTGCCGTTTCATCATTAAGACATGCTATTTTTACACTTGAAATGAACAGTAAATTACATGTATGAATCATAAAACTCATTGTAATCAGAAGTGGTGCGTGAAGAAAGCATTCACTCTAATGTCATAAATACTAGTGTTGAAAAATATCGGGTTTTCGGACAACCGATTGTTTTTTAGTACGGAGTACAACATGTTACGTTAGCTGGCTGTACGAATCTGACGAGCAAAATAAAGTCATTTCGTGTGTTCGAGAGTTGCTTACTTTAGTAACTTGGCTTGCTAAAATACCCCGTATTATGACGTATTAGAAATCCACAATCGATTGTTTGATTTTTCTAAAAAACTATCGATAATCAATTGTTAATTGATTTTTATCAACACTAATAAATACTAAACTAATGAAACCAAAGGAATAAAAAATATTGGAGCATACTACTAATGTAATAGATACGTTATTTTAAATAAAGTCGACACAGAGGGCGCGCGGGAATGTTTAACTTATCGATTAATAAATAACAACCGCACTGTGCCGTTTCTAGTATTTGTATATATTAATTCAATGATGCAAATAAATAAAATATGACTCTATTTTACGAATATCGTTATACGTAATAACTCGGCCCTATGAATAGTTTTTATAAGTCTAATTGTAGATAAGCTATGTGTCTGGTTACACCGGAATAGATATAGCGTTATAATATTTAACAAACTTTTCCTATAAGATAATAATAGTTGTATACTATAAATTATAATTGTTTAAAACTGTATTATTGTATTTATGAACTAGTTTTTAGTCTTAATATAATTTATTGTTAGGGCACTGCCACATAACACGCTGTCAAATATCGGCAATCAGTCAGATATACTGTATTCAATGTAACCTACATTGAACGAAACAATTATTTATTATTTATTTTAAAGTTATATTTCATTATACACTATGATGTAAGTAAAACCAAGTGTTTTACTTTGTATAAATGAATCGCGAATGATACAATTGCCCAATATCTGTTCGGTGGTAGAAGCATTATCACCTGTCTCCCTTTTTTACATAAACCAGATAGAGATATCATAGGACGTGTTATGTGGCTGCATCCTAACCTCGTGTTTGATTTTGTACAATATAATATAGGAAATCTTATTCTTTTTTCTTATATGTATGTATAAGACGTATAATTTTGTTATTATCACGCAGATAGCATTTCAAACAAAGGTGTGCTGTTAATTTTAACATTGTTTTATTGATACAAACCTTATTCCTGTTCCACGACAGTGAGTCGCACGCTGTTGTGACAAAATCACGACTAGATCTATATAGACCTTGCTATAGAAGTATAGAATAAGGCTGCACAAACTCAGGCCCACTGTTATTTCTGAAAACTTTATTGATTTTAAATATCTATCTCCTTCAGTATTTTTATGTTAGCACAAACCTTTTTCTATATAAGTTTTTTTTATTCAAATGACATTATCTGTCCACTTATATACAAACGCACTTTAATCGACGATAATTGCTGCCCTCTACTAAAAAACGGTATTATGTGAGAACCCCGTGACTACGTAACTGCTTTGAGAATAACTGCTTTTTGAAAAATTATAAAATCTTTCAAAACTCATTCTAAATCTTAACAAACCTAGTGCCAGTAGTGAATAAAATGCCTTACTAAAAGTCAGCGACTTTAGCCGCCAGCTCAGCCGAGGTACACCGAGAAGGAGTATCTCCACGTGCAGGTAAGTGGTGGTCACATGTCCTCTTAATTTGGATTTCCTATACATATCTATTTATATACGAATCTACTATGGTAGTAAGCGAGTATTATTTCGAAAGGTGGCCCGCCAGCCAACATGGATATGAAATTTTGGCCCGCCTCTAAAAATAATTGGGCAAGCCTTGCCATAGAATATATAAGGTAAAACCACCAGTAATTGACACTGCACCAATAGTTGACACTCTGACGAAGAAAATTAAATATTTGATACTAAATTGATTTGAAGTCTTGAGTTTGTTAACCGACTTTTATAACTGACTGTACCTATATGTATTTATAACATTAAAAATATATCAGTAATCAGTGATTTTGGCCATCTCGATCTTTGGCTTCCTTTTTTTTTCTTAATATTTAATTTTCTTCGTCAGAGTGTCAACTATTGGTGCAGTGTCAATTACTGGTGGTTTTACCTTAATTTAGTTCTATAGATCTGTTAAGGCTTCTAATGTTTCCTTTACTCTCGTCTCGGCCAATGCAAGAAGACAGTGACGCAATCTGTTGTTTTTAACAATAAAAAACTAAAAGTGTTTAATTAAGTGATTGTACTGTGTAGAACATTAAAATAACAGCCGGATACTGTAACTTAATCAAAGGATCGAGGCGACGTAGGTCAAAGGCCGAGGTAAGTTTTATATCTAAGTTTTCCTACCCGTTTCTCCCAAGTGCAAGTTGTCCAAGGTTTAAAGTTTAAAATAATACCTAAATTCATTGTTCTTCTTCCTGACCGGTGAAGTTAGATGTGTATTCGGGTATGCGACCCCGGCTTCCTCGAGCTACTAATGTTATTTATATATTCCTGTCACCGTAACATTAGTATCCTCTACCCTGCATATCCTTTCATATTCCATACCTCCTATTCTTCTACTTATTCCTAGTTTGGTACGATCACAGTCTGTTCCGGTGTGAAAGGTAATTCATCGTAGGTATGCTATGAGTGTGCCGGACTCGGCGGAGACATACTGTTTAGCCTAAGTTGGCATGGAGAAAGTAAACTCTGAAAGCAAACCCGGGATGGGCATCCCGTTAGGCGTAATTTCGGTAACCTGAAAGTGCGCCAAGTCCCTGCAGCCGACCCGACGCCGCACGTATCGACATGTCGTTCCTGCGGGTTTAGTTGGTGAGGCCGAGAGGGTGGTACAGGTCTTGGGCAACCCTGTATTTCCTTAACTGTGTCCCAGGCGATGCAGTGTGTCTGTGGAGAGGTCACTTCACCCGCGACAGCCTAGCTGCGTGGAAAACAACACGGAGAGTGGCAGTCTACCGGTTATAAGCCTACACTAATGGACGTAAGTGCAGGCGCCAGGGGTCATTCTCGACGGTGGGAGGGTCCATCGTAGACCCATTGATCAGTCACCGCCCGCTTCAGCTGGGCAACCCCCGGCCAATAAGGCACTGATCCGTCCCGGCGCTGATCTGCTTCTTTAGGGTGTAGGAAGCACTAGCAAATACTAGATAGTTGGTGCCGTTATAAAATACCTGCGACTTCTAGGCAACTACGTAAAAATAATATTTCATACTCACTATCCATGCGTCTTGGGACATGGAATGTCCGCACTATGAGGACAGGCCTCCCGGACACCAATGGAGGTTCGAATTGCGACAATCACCTGCGCAAAACTGCCATTATCGACACCGAATTGGCTAAACTGAACATATCAGTGGCGGCTCTCCAAGAAACCAGACTACCAAACGAAGGGTCTTTGCGCGAGTCTAATTACACAATTTTCTGGAGAGGCAGGGACAGCACTGCTACCCGTGAGCATGGGGTTGGCTTCGCAGTCAAAAATAGCATTCTACCATGCATAGAGACACCTGTAGGTGTTTCTGAGCGAATTATGTTGCTGCGAGTGAACACCAACTGCGGCTTTACCACTTTAATTTCAGCGTATGCACCAACTCTTCAATCTTCCGACGAAGCCAAAACCAAATTTTATGATCAGCTCACGCAAACGGTACGCAAAGTTCGTAACAGTGACCGCCTATACATTCTTGGCGACTTTAATGCCCGTGTTGGTCAGGACCGCGCTATATGGCCTGACTGTATTGGTAACCATGGTATTGGCAAAATTAATGAGAACGGCCAACGGCTCTTAGAGTTCTGCTCTGAGTTTGGCCTGTGCGTCACCAATACCTACTTCCAAGGCAAATTAATGCGCAAGGTGTCCTGGAAACACCCTCGCTCTGGTCACTGGCACCAGCTTGATCTTGTCTTATGCAGGAAAATAGACCTCAAAAACATCTTACATACACGATCCTTTCACAGCGCTGACTGCAATACTGATCACTCTTTGGTTGTTACGCGTGTTTCCAACACCTGCAAAAAGATCCACTCGTCAAGGCAACCTGGTATGAAGAAAATAAGATCAAAAGACCGGGGATTACGAGCTGGTCCAAAAATTTGAGGAGATGATGCAGAATGATAGAGCAACCTGGAGTGATGATGCACCGATTGCCGATGAGTGGAGGAAAGTTAAGGGTCTTCTCACTGTTACTGCCGGTAAAGCTTTTGGATACGAAAAAGTTAAACATAAGGATTGGTTCGCTGCACACAAAGAGCAAGTGCTACCTTTGCTCTCTTTGAAGCGTGAAGATGCTTTAAAACATCGCTTGAGTCCAACCCAGACGACACGTGCGGAACTGGCTAAAGCAAAGGCAGACGTCCAGCGCAGTGCACGTTTTTGTGCCAATGCATACTGGACCGACCTTTGCAAAAGTATCCAAACGTCTGCTAATGCGGGCAACTTGAGCGGTGTCTACTCTGGCATAAAACAGGTTCTCGGACCAGTTATTAAAAAGACAGCACTCCTTAAAGAATTAGACGGCACAGTTATTACTGACAGTGTCCGTCAACTTGAACGCTGGGTGGAACACTACACCGGTCTCTTCTCGCAGCCAGTTGACATCTGTCTGGACGCCATACAAGGCTTGCCCAAATTGGACACTTGGACTGCGTTAGATGACCAACCTCCACCAACTCCCTACCGCTAGGGAGTTTGACCTAGCTGTCTCGCAGCTTAAACGTGGCAAAAGTCCTGGCAGCGATGGCATCCATGCTGAATTGGTCAAGCTTAAGTGTATGTCACCTGTACTTTATCGCCTGCTTTGTAAATGCTGGGAAGCGGGAGAGGTGCCTCAGGATATGCGTGATGCAAACATTGTCACATTATACAAAGGGAAAGGTGACCGTGGCGACTGCAACTCTTACCGTGGCATTTCTCTTTTGAGCATAGTCGGTAAGTTGTTCGGTCGCGTTATTCTCTATAAACTACAACAACTTGCAAACCGCGTATATCCCGAGTCTCAGTGTGGCTTTCGTGGTGGGCGATCAACAGTGGATATGATATTTACTCTTCGCCAAGTACAGGAGAATTGTAGGGAGCAGAATACGTCTCTCTATATTGCGTTCGTCGACCTAAATAAGGCGTTCGATACTGTGAGTAGAGAGGGTCTATACTCTGCACTTCAGTGCATAGGATGCCCACCAAAACTGTTAAGCCTTGTGAAGGCTTTTCACGAGGATATGAAAGGTGCTGTCGTGTTTAACGGTGACACATCTAAACCGTTTCACATGCGCAGAGGTGTGCGTCAGGGTTGCGTCCTTGCCCCTACTCTGTTTGGAGTGTTTTTTTCGCTTCTAATAAAAGCTGCTTTTGGCGACAACCAACATGGTATTCACTTCCATACAAGGAGCGACGGCAAGCTTTTCCAGATATTGCTATTGAAATCTAAGCGTTACCGGGAAGATCTCTTCGTAGACACTCTTCTCTTTGCCGACGATGCAGCCTTTGTTGCTAGTTCCACTCACGAGCTTCAAATCATGATGTCCAAATTCTCGAGTGCGTGTGATTTATTCTCAATGTCCATTAACATCCGGAAAACAGTAGTATTAGCGCAGGCCAACGCGGAAAGCCCAATTATCCTCCTGGGTAACACGCCTTTAGAAGTAGTCGACAAATTTTGTTACCTTGGTTCCACCGTGTCGAACAATCTCTCCCTCAATGATGAGATCGATATTCGTATCGGCAAAGCGGCCACTATTTTCGGGAAGCTAAGTACAAGGGTGTGGCGAAACAAGCACCTCACAATAAATACCAAAATGATGGTGTATCAAGCGTGCGTCTTAAGCATACTCTTGTACGGAGCAGAAACCTGGACTTCATACGCAAAACAGGAATGTCGACTCAACACCTTCTATATGCGTTGCCTTCGCAATATCTTAGGTATCACTTGGGAAGATAAAGTCACAAATGAGACAGTCCTAGAGATTGCACAGCTGCCCAGCTTTACGGCAATGCTGAAACAGAGACGGTTGCGCTGGCTGGGGCATGTGCATCGAATGGAGTCCTCCCGTTTGCCGCGTCGCGTCATGCTAGGTGCCGTAGCAGATGCAAAGAGAGACGTTGGTCGGCCACTGCTGCGGTTCAAAGACTGTATTAAGAGGGACATGGCTACCTTAAACATCAATCCCGCACATTGGGAAGGACTCGCTGAGGTTAGGGACGAATGGCGCAAGTGTGTTCATGATGGCCTAAAAGCGCACGATGAGGCCTGGTTTCGTTGTTTGGAACATAAAAGAGCTATGCGACATGATCACATTGGTCGCACTGCACACAATATATTATTTTTTGTATGTTCACATTGTGGTCGACAGTGCCGCTCACAAATTGGATTATACAGCCACGAAAGAAGCTGCTCCCAGAGACACTGATTAAACCTTCTGTTATAGACGAAAAGGCCAATGATGATGATGATGATGAAATTCATTGTTCTAGGGCTTACGGTCTATCAAGGCGATCGTTCAAGTCACGCCATTAAAAAGCGTCAGCGATTCAAATTCATTAGTGCATTCTCAAGTTTCATGTTATTTTGAATACTTTTATTGTTTTTTCCGACTCTTTGATTAGTATTTTACTTCTTGTGCTCAGATAAATCGCATTTATTTATTATTATTTTTTACGTAGGTCGGTAGTTTGAAATAAGTTTACAAAGTTTACAGTTGAAGTTTACAAAGATGGTTGTAGACGATATTTCTCAGTTAAGGCTTGTTAATACCCGCAAATAATATATATTTGGTGAAAAACAAATATTGTAAGATTTGTCGTTTTTTTTTTCGAACTGTCTATACTTTTAGACTTAGGGGCCCTGGAGCTTTTACAGCTTTACCGGGCTTGGGAAGATTTGTCGAAAGATATCGCGAAGGATAAGTGGAAGATTAGTGCATTTAAAAGTAGGTACAATCGTATCGAATCGATTCGATCGGAATACATAGAGATAGTGAACGAGATAAATGTTTTGAAACTTAAGATCCAAAACAAAATATTGACTACAAGTCCGTGGAAGCATTCGATATGTTGTCGGCGCACCGGTCGCTCACCGAAAGCATTGGCCTAGGGCTTACGGTCCATCAAGGCGACCGTTCAAGTCACGCCAAGTTCAAATGATAAAAACAGTGGAATATCGATCCAACGTCCACTAATTCATACCTCGGCACGTAAAAGCGGTTTTTTAAATTGCATAGTTTTAGTTTAATTAATAACACCATCGTACCGCCATATTGCGGAATAGTACAGAACAATGTGTTTCTTGGCAACCTTGGGGCTGGCTTGGTGTTCGGTCGTCACATTACTTATAGTACCTAATGATTTTTTTTGGGAGAGACTTAAATATTAATATTAGTCACAGTGATATTATTAGTTAGATTAATTACTTTATAATAAACATATGTATCACATAATCGCAATGTGGGTAGATGCGAATTTTTTACAAGGAATAATAATTAAGATCTTGGATACTATCAGGTTTAGTATATATATATATATTTATACAGCATGTTCGTAAATAGCATATGATAATTGAAAATATAAATTCGGCATAACAGTTGCATAATTTAAAAGGTATTTTTTTTTAGAAAATGTTTTGTCGAATTATAGTTAACAAAAAGGTCATGGATGACCAGACGCTCTAATGAAGTTGAAGACATTAGCTACGGTTCACACCATTACATATAGTTGAATTATTTTGAATAAGGGAACGTGAAATATAACATGTTTCTTAGTAAATAGCTTGTTTTAATTTAGTATCCTACAAAAATGTTCACCTATTATTATAAGAGGTTTTTTTTCTAAAATATAATTTCAAAAATAATATAAAATATACACAAAATATCCGGTCACGTTAAATAAAAAAGGACACGATGTATATTAAATGAAAATAAAATACCATTTTTGTGCTTAAATATGAGAATATACGTATCCGGAGATAGTCTTAGGGTCTCTTATGATAACTTCAGAGTCGGAATAATAGCCCAACAATATTGTCTCCGTGGATTTGATGGTGCGTTTCAATCTGGCAGCGGACATCACCGAGTTTATATCGAACGCCCAGAAATGGTGACCCCTGTAACCGTTGGAATAATTCACCGCCGTCGACCCCATCAGACTGGCTTCGTAGTCCACCTCGATCTTCATCTCACCACGGGTCGCGTATAACTCGGCAATGACGCACTCGTTAGGTCCCAGTTTGATTTCAACGCCGGATTCTGAGCCCACGGTGACCGTTTCACTTTTTTCCACACTCTCTCCCCACTTCGACGTGTACGAGAATGTCGTTTTACCGGATACCGCAGCGGCTACTATAATATTAAACTTGTATTGTATTGTCTGGCTGACGTTTAAATTCCCCCCCTTGCTCCAGGTGGACGTGACAGTATTCTGAACTTGTTGCTGTATTTTCGCATTAAACGTAGCATTTTTCGTACTTGTATTATTAAAGATTTGAGTAAGGACGATAGTTGATTCTGACTGGAATCCGAGCATTCGGGCCTTTATTGGCGTTAGAACCCTACTGACTTCAGTCCAGCCGTTAGTTTTGTACAGATCTCCCCACGGCGTAGGACTTTTTAAATAAGCGTCATTAGGTGTTGACCCAAAATAATCATTGACGGCGTCTCTCAAACTGTCCTCTTCGAGGTTGAAAGATTTTGCCTCTTCATTACTAATAATATCTACATTAGTACCAGAAAGATGAATTTGTCGTTCATTTTCCTTATCAGATGCAACAATGTCAACTTTAATGCTTCCGTGAGCTGATCCTGCGAGGAACACCAAGATGGTAAGTGCTCGTGGTTCCATGACGGATCTGTAAAATACCGGATTATTTTCTTAATATATAGTTATTAGTTAAATGATCTTAAAATTGCACTATTTCTGAAGATTAAAGAAATACTTAGAAAAGTCTAGAATTCGTATAAACATGAAGTATAAATTGGCATATAAGAGAATGCGTCGCGGCACACGCACACATTGAAACCTTATAGGTCCAAATACGTAAGCAAACAAATAATTTATATAAATACTATGCCTCAAAACTTTCTTCTTCTTTTAAACGTTATCGTTCAATAAATCAATTTAATTCATTCTTCAAATTGGACCCCACTTTTTTTTCGAATATCGAAGCAAGCCATATTCTGACCGAAGATAGTTATATCTTGGATGTCAAAAAGAATACAAGAAACGAAAGGCTACCTACAAACGGTTATAAATGTAAAAAAATATATTTCACTACTGATGCTACACTTTCCTGCCATCGAAAATAACTAACAAAGGGCTACCTTTTACCTAATTTACCTTTATACTCTAGGATCCACAAACCTCTCCTCCGGAATGTATAATTTTTTTAATTGAATACGTCTTTAAATTTACTTTTATAGCGGGAGGCAATTCAAAAAACTGATGAAATCAAAATCGGGTTTAATGTTTGTGATTGCAGCTACATATCTATCAAACATTCAAAATTTAGTTACACCACTCGACAGTTAAAGATAAAATAATTCATTATGTAGAGTGAGGGCTGTGAGGCAGAGTGCGCGGACGATAAAAGCGATAAAGGGCATACCGGTATACGTAATAAGTATATACCAGAACAAAAATCTATATAGCTACCTACTGGCTACTTACCGATGTGATCGAAACGGTACGCGCTATGTGCCGATATTTCTCAAGTACATGACTTCTCCAGTACAGTGCTTATATTTATCTATGAATTACTTGACATTTTTAAACTCTTCGCCAAACAAGAAATTTAACATTAATATTATCACTTACATGAATAATCCAGCAAGATGTCAGTGCTCTTCAATTAAACAAAAACACAAACAAAAATGTTATTTATTATTATAATGAACAGAAAACTGTTTTCACAAAATTACAAACGTTATGCACACCAGTATGAATGCAACCAGGAGTGGCGTACACATTCACACACTGTTAAGAACCATAACGAACACAGATGTCAGTTGAGCATAGAGTACTTTAATGTATATAGAATAACGTCTATGCTAATTAGTTCTACTTAGGTATTAGTTTACTTCCATATAACAGTAACACATTTTTTTCATACGTAATCGAGCTTATCCTGTTGTATCTTTCTAGAAATGAAAATGTAACTAGTATCTAAGTAGGTTGCAATAAAAATAACTGACTTATAAAGGATCTGACAGAATATTGTATTGTTTACATTTAGAATGTTTAACGATACAGAGTGCCACGAAAAATGAAATTAAACGCAGTCACGCTATACAGTCTTTCGAAAACGCACGTGCGCTAGCGGTTTATCATCGCGCACTTACATACTTGTGGTTGATGGCTAAAAAACGCATTTGTTCTTTTCATTTATCTTTTACTATATTGGATTTGGATAACGTCATCGAGGAGTGCCTATTGCAGATTCGTTTAGCAAAATATATTGTAAATATCCGTACATAATTATCCCAACTTGTAACAGGCTCTTTTCAATTGAAACTACTGAGGTAATCATCACGACGCGGCGGCTAGCTTAATCATAATATAACACGTTTTTTATTATAAATCAGCCACGGTTTGTTGGTCCTTCTATCAATCTGTAAATACAGCAAAATCTTCTTACGTAAGTCACTTTTACGGGGTTTCCATTATATATATAGAGACACGATTTCACATACGGCGCATTTAATTCCATACTAAGCAAAGCTTTTATTATGATAACTAAACAACTGATATACTAAAATGATGGAAGATATTTAATACGACTGACAATTATGCTCATCACTCATGTTCGGGAATTGAACCCGCGACTCTTCGGCTTAACGGAACTTACTACTACAGCGTCACGAGGTCTGTCAAAAAAAATCCACCACTTTGGTATTGTCACCATTACCTAACTTCAGAATGGACTACCACGAGTAGGTGAGGCTTGTGTCTTAGGTCTGTGTATTCTAAACACCTACTCTCCAAATCTTATTGAAGGCATTTATCATATCTTGAGTTGTGATAACGTGGTCTAAGAGCCACGCTAAGCCTAGAGGCGGACTGGCTTACAAATACAACTGCCGTAACACAGCTTGGCGACAACTTTTCAGTTTGAGGGTGGTAGATAACCCAGCAGGCATTAGAAAATACCCGACTACCATGGTATGGCTTTTTCACTGATTTCCGTCTTACTTTTTTGTATGTTCGAACTGTGAGAATCCTATTAAAATAGCAATCACACTATCGTAGGTAACAAAAATATGCTGCAGTGATTTACTATAAGTTAAGTAATTAACGCAGTTTATAAATCGCATTATTTTTATAGCTTTAATGTAAACTATTTCTGATGAACTTATGTCAATAAAATTAAATCACGATGTTTCCTTAAACGAGCGCTCACGCTCAGGCTCACGAATCACCTTAGTAGGTTTTTTTTTTTTTTTTCGAACTGACTACACTGTTAGCCTGAGGGGCCCTGAAGCCTTTACGGCTTTTACAGCTTTACCGGGCTTGGGGGCGAGCGCTTAGGGCACTCAGCCACGAAAGCTAAGCAACAACATCCGAGGGTGCCAAAGTGGCCGAACCTCGGCTCGGACTGTTGCGCGTATGCAATTAAGTCGCGATCTGACTAATTCCCTATCCGTAATTCGATCTAAACTAACTATACATATATACATGTTTCTGCCCCCTGGGAGGAGGGAAGGAACATGTGTATGTGTATTTAGTGGTCTGAAATTTTTGTCTACTCTAACTAGGCAAAAAAGAAAAAAAAAAGGTCCCTTACAGAACCTATGTACCTATGTGTGTTGTGCATGTGTGTATAATGCAGTGTCATGTATGGCTGTGAAAGCTAGTGATTGTAGAGTCACTTGTATCGCGCGAGCGGCTGCTTGTCTCAAGGGCTCCATGCCGATGGATCGGACCTAGGCTTGAGTTGCCGCAGAGGAGGGCGGTCGTGGCGGGTGTGCGGGAGCGAAGTTAACCGTACGTCCCCTGCGGAGGGAACGGTGGTTTCGCGGGCACGCATATGTTGCGGGAGCGGACGCGTAGTAATTATTAGCTTTCTCGATGTCGTCGTCGGGATCGACAAAGAGATTTCGCGGACGGCGTTTATAACGTTTGGCAACGGGGATCGAGTTGTCTGGGACGTAGTTCACGATGGATTTTACGAGCGGGTTGGGGTGATTCGAAGCGCTATCGAAGTATCTCCTGGTGAGATATTTCACATAGGCTTCTATCGAGGGAAGCCTCACGTCCCTGTGGAGGTCCATGTTCCTAAAGAAGGCTGGAGGGTCAAGCAGGCGACGGAGAAACCGATTTTGGACTCTTTGCATGCGGACAAAGTTATATTTGGACATATGTGCGAACGCTGCGCAGCTATATGTCAAGATCGGACGGACGCACATCTTGTATAGTGTAAGCTTATGTCTTAAGGACATTTTGCTTACCGAACTGAGCAAGGGCCTTAGTAGGTGTCTGAACACTCAACCACTGAGCCAAAATCGCTTCAAAGATTAATTATTTTGAATTTATTACAGTTAAATTATCACATTTAAACTCCGCACTACACCGCAGTCTTAAATCTAACTGTGTTGCCATCCCTTACCTGGATGATAGTCATATTTAATAACGCTAGTATAAACAGCGATAAACCGCGACCGAATAAAAGGTTAGTGAGTAACAAAATTACAATCAGTTATGTAATTATAAACGTGCTTAATTTTGATATAGATATATTTAGGTTTGATTAATTACACAATTTTATTACTGATGATAACGAAACATTATATTAGTTGCAGTAATTTAAAAAATCATGTATTTGATTATAGTTCTATTGCCAGCAAAAAATAAAAAGAAGGTAATAAATATTTATTGACAGAAAATATTTCGGTCTACCCCAGTATGGAATTTGGATATAATGTGGCATAATGTGTTAGTGTTTTTTTTTTTTATGAGAACATATAACCAAAACTAGTAGAAATATGGCGGGATTGTGGTGAGTGGTAAAACTGTTCAGATATAGAAGGGGAAAGACAGAAATCAATAACAAAGCAAAGACAAACCAGTTACTTATATGTTGGGGCTTTTATTTTAATAGGTGTTTAAATATGAAATTGTAGTTTTAACGGACACGAAAACTATAACATTCGAAATTTAAAATTTTGCCAAGTGCGTGTCTGGTAAATGGCAGTGTAGGGTTCCATAGTTGCCCGTCACAATATGCCGAATTAGAGAGCGGGCTTTAAGTAATTTTCAAATGAATTTTACGAAATTACTTCTCCAAGTACATTTTATAAGTTGATTGACCATTACTCGTTAACTTGTAAAGCCTAATTATCTCTGATAGTTTTCTTTTTAACTTCATTATATATACTATTAATTGTTACCATGAATTTTTCCACTTATCCAAAAACAACCATTTAGTAGGCATAGGGCGGGGGGACACTTAACTAACTCTAACAAAAATTAGCACTTTAAAGCTAAATATTTCACAAATGGATCCCAGAATCGAAAAATAGTTTTCACACGCCCACATTATTTTTGAACGACCAATCCAACAACAACTCACAAGATGGCATAGATGAGAAAAAAAACATCTCTACTTTACATGTAGGGGAGGTACTTTAAAATATATTTTTTGAAGATTTTATTTTACCACTTTGTCGGCGTGATTACAAGCTAAGCCGCGGACAGACAGACGGACATGGCGAAAATATAAAGGTTCCTTATTGACTTCGGAACCCTAAAATGACGTGTCCTGGAAAATTAAATAGTTAGCCTTAACCCGGTAGAAGATAACGTATACATATACGAATAGTTAGTCATTTCATAAAAGTCAACGTGTTGACTAGTTAAAAAAATATGTCAAATACGTTAAAACTGTTAATGAAATAAAAAATACGAACAATCCAAGTTTGTAACTGTGGCAAGAAATCCTGGCTACAGGTGATTTATTAAGGTCATGACGACAAAAACTATATTAATTTTGTGATAGTAAGTTTTTGTTTTAATAATATTGTAGGTACATGACTTCTGAAACTATCCTACAGTGTATTAATGACTCAAAATATTTTATAGGCGGTTAGTATCTGGATTTTAAGAGCTGTCGACCACTTTATAACATATTTTTCCATTACGTATGTTCTGAGGAAATTGTTGGCGATTTTTCATCTAATATTGATGAATATGTACCTTCTAAACTACGTCATCATAATGCAGGTTAATATAGTACAAAAACTATTTATACTTTGCACACACAAACAAATAGTTACTTAAATAATATTTTCGATAACTGCTACAGTTACCTTTGAATACTTAGTTGTTTTATGTCTTCATAAAAATGTATTTTTTTTACTGTTATTGATGACTTGTTTCCTTTCTTTAGACTCAGATTCTATCGCCACGATTCCTTATAAAGATTAAAATGTTCCTTATGAATATTTAAATATTCCTTATGAAGACTTTAATATCACAAATGGAAACACATTTATACGCCAAGTGAATTGTTTGTAGCACCAACTCGGATTAATCGACACAAGTCACTAAGCGAACCAGAAGATTTCGAAGCCCCATTCCAACAACATTCTATTTGGATGAAGAAATACACCTACTTGGCGAATATAACAGTTAGAATATTCATTGCAATGACATAAAATAATAAATGTGCTGTCTCCCATTGAGTGTTCGTATCAAAGTACCTATATCTTTATCTTATCCATCTAATGGTAACAAAAAAAAAACAATAAAGCAATGTACAGGCACAAAAATACAAAGAACGTAATTGAAAAATAAATGCTATGAAAACCCTAAAGAACTCGGGATTACAATAAACAAACAACCATGGAAAACTTATAAAAGGAAGAGGATGAAAGTCTGGATTTAATTTAGATAAGCTTTGTTATGTGGAGTAATTATAAAAAAGAGGAAATTTACAAAATGAGTAGTTAAGGTAAAACCACCAGTAATCGACACTGCACCAACAGTTGACAATCTGACGAAGAAAATTAAATATTAAGAAAAAAAAGGAAGCCAAAGATCGAGATGGCCAAAATCACTGATTACTGATGTATTTTTAATGTTATAAATACATATAGGTACAGTCAGTTAACAAACTCGAGACTTCAAATCAATTTAGTATCAAATATTTAATTTTCTTCGTCAGAGTGTCAACTATTGGTGCAGTGTCAATTACTGGTGGTTTTACCTTACTCCTCAGACTTAAAAAAATTAGAAGCTTCGATTCGACTGGGTTTTTCAAAGGTAATTAAGAACGATTCATGTTACACACTTGTAACATGAATCGTTCATAACATTCATAACATGATCGGGCCCGGCCAAGCTATTTTGTATGAAGTAGGTAATTCATACAAAAGTATTCTATAAATGCATGACCGTGCCCCGGCTATGTTCCTGTTACATAGGGCCAGGTCAGAGCCGGGTCCCGGTCATAATTTCTCGGAATTTGTGTAGGTACTTTTACATTTACTAATTTAAATTGGTAATACTAGGCTGACGGTGAAGGAAAACATCGTGAGAAAGCCGAAACCCTAGAGAAACGTTCTTGTAGTAACCATTTTGCGAAAATACTGTTGATTTCTCGGCGTTTGAAATCGCCATTACGTCGAGGACTGGCGTGCTGCTTAAGCCCGTGCCTTCCCTTGAGAAGAGCCCTCATTGCCTCACTCGGATTGTGAAATATTTTTAAATTCAGATTCATACATTTCTGCTTGTTTTTACAGTAGCACGGCAAAGTGACGACACTGTGCCTGAATGTAAGCACAGAACAATAAAAAAAAAACGGCGACCAGCGACAATGAATCACCGGTTCGTGGTCGTCCTTAAAAAAACGGCGACCAGCGACAATCCATCACCAGTTCGCGGTCGTCCTTGTTATGTCCGCCTGCAAAGTCCTCAGCGGCTGAATATACAATGTCTGATCCAAAAACGCGACAAACCAAACGTCGCGATATTCAACGTGTCTGGTTTATCACCATGTGCATAGTGGTCGTGACTCAGTCGAGTACAGATCCTTCCCACCCCGCTTGATTACTGGAAATACACAGGCTGATCCCGGAACGCGATATTCATAAGCGTGCCACTATGGCGGCTATTGTAACTGGTGTGATGTATTGATCCAGTCGGTCTACCACCTAGCATAATGTCATACATATTGTTACGACTAGAACAAAAAGAAAATAGAATCATCTTTCTCGAAATTTCTAGGACCGTCCGTAAACATCGTGAATTTATCATAGTGCAGTCGTGTGGCGTATAATCTTAGGTTCAACGACACACACATAGAAAGTCTTATCGCTAAAACTGTCAGCAAACAATAGGCCATAAATTAAACGTTCCCCTCGTTTTAAAAAGCGATGACGTAAGTTGTTTACAAGATGTTAGGAGTTCCTGGACCTTCCAGAGATTTCGGGATCGAGTCATTTAGATATATAAGGGAGCTGAGTTGCGAGACGCGGGAGTTAATAATTCGAAAGCGAAGCGACAACAAGAAGCGAAATAAGAGAGAAACAAACAGTGTTATTCTGCAAGTATCTACACAGGGTGATTCTGAGAGAATATTCGTTGAACGATTTATGTGTTTTGTTTTGTTATTGTTTTTTTTTTTTTTTTTTTTTTATTTTAATTTCTACTAGCTGAGTACGAATAAATTACTTTTGAGTGACACTACGGCATATTATTACCCACGAACGTAACATTTGGTGTCAGAAGTGGGATGCCGTTAGTGACGCGTGACGAAGAGATTCGTACTCCGCGAACGAGGAGACAAGCCAAGATGGACGCCGCACGTCAACGTCAGCGTAACGAAGAGGAAGAACATGCTGCTACGCTACCATCTGAAGGATCGGTGAGCTTGGCGACATTGTTGGCTGCTATCCAGGCTAGTCAGGCGAGTCAGGAGGCCACCCGCCGCGAGTTTCAAGAAGCTATGCAGGCAAGTCAAGAAACCGTATTGGCAAAGATCGACAGTGGCATCACGGCCCTGGGAGAAAAAGTCAAGAACCTCATGATTGAGGTTAAGGAGGTAATACACAGGACGGATAATATTGAGAGTCGAGTCGACGGGCATGATAACGACCTGCAGAAAATAACCAACAGAATTAGTAAGCTCGAGACACGTGAGCCAGTAGCGGTAGTAGCTTCACCGTCATCTGCGAAATTTGAAGTGCCACGTTTTGACGGGACAACATCTTGGGCAGCCTTCAAGTACCAGTTTGAAACACTGGTAAGAGGTAATGGCTGGAACAATGAGCAGTCATTTGTGGCTCTTACTCTGGCACTACGAGGAGACGCAGTCATGATTCTCGAGAACTTACAAGCGGATGACAGGACCCTGGAGTCACTGATGGAAGCATTGGATACGCGTTATGGTGACAAGCACATGGAACATGTCTATCGCGCTCAGCTTCGGGATAGAACCCAGAAATCTAGCGAAAGTCTGCAGCAGTAGGCTCTTGAGGTTGAACGTTTGGTCCGTCGAGCTTATTCATCAGCTCCTTCAGGTACGATTGAAGTAAATATACTCCAGGCATTTGTCGACGGTATAAAAGATGGTGAGATTAGAGCTGCCGTACGGCTTGGTCATCATCAGACCCTCAAGAGTGCGCTTGCACATGCTTTGGAAGTGGAAGCTGTTCGTCAGGATACAAAACCCTATAGAGTTCGGGAAATTGTGACTCCACCTGCAACCAAACGGTTTACGCCAACGTGTTATGGTTGTGGAGAGAAAGGGCACTTGCGAGTTGATTGCCCTAATAGAAAGAGGAGAATGGTCTCATCTGAGACCCAAATAGAAGGAGACCTTGCGTTAAACTAGACGTCGCCAGGACCGCGGGGCGGGTGCTGGCTGGTCAACGTAAAGCCCCAAAGATCATAATAACTCAAGTGTATGACGGGAATAGTCTGATCATCGAGGGTAGTTTGAACAACCAAACTTGCAGTTTTACTGTGGATACAGGAGCTACACGGACAGTTGTTAAGCCAGAACTACTAAAGCGCACCATTCTGTGGCAGAGGCAATCTCAACTGTGTCACCTACAGACTGCAACCGGCGAGCCAGTTTCCGTCCTCGGTGAAACAGATGTAAAGCTAAGAATTGGTGATCAAGTTTACGTCCACTCAGTGTTAATTGCAAATATAACAGATGATTGCATCCTAGGACTTGATTTCTTGAAGAGTCAGAAATGTGTTTTGGACGTCTCAAGAGGTGTGCTGAAATTTCCTGACCAGGAAGTCTGCTTAAAAGGATCCAGCGCATGTAAGGTTTATTGTCTGAAAGACACTATTCTGGCTCCAAGATCAGAGAACCTGGTGGAGGTGAAGTTCCCTAGGAACATTAAGTACAAAAGGTGTGCAATAATTGAAGACCTGGGCCACCACCCGAATACCATCACCGCGAGGACACTGGTCATGACACAAGGAAAAACTAAAGTGAGAATCATCAACTTGGGCAAAGAAGTAGTTCACCTAAAGAAGAACAGTGTGATTGGTAGATGTGAGGAAGTGGGCTACCTCAAACGTCTGGATAGCACTGAGATGAAGCAGGGTGGTGAACGACTTAAGGATGTTCACTTTGGTCAGTTTATAGAAACATTAAAGGAGAATTTATCAGCATCAGAACTACAGCGAGCCAAGGAACTTTTACTGCAGTTTCGGGATATTTTTGCAACTGGTAACGAATGTGGAAGAACAGGACTTGTGAAACATCAAATAGACACTGGTGATGCAAGACCTATTAAGCAGAGGCCTCGATGAATACCTTGGGCCAAAGAACCCGAAGTAGCAGAAATGATAAAGGTCATGGCTAATGCTGGAATCATTGAACCTTCTACTAGTCCATGGTCATCACCGGTGGTGCTGGTGACGAAGAAAGATGGCAGTACAAGGTTCTGTGTGGATTACCGCATGCTGAATAATGTGACAAAGAAGGACAGTTACCCTCTACCCCGGATTGACGATACACTGGACTTGCTGAGTGGGAAGGAGTGGTTCTCTACTATTGATCTGAAGAGTGGATATTGGCAGGTAGAGATCAGCCCACAAGATAAGGAAAAGACAGCATTCAGCACAGGGATTGGAAACGGACTATGGCAGTTTAATGTGATGCCATTTGGTTTGTGCAACGCTCCAGCGACTTTCGAACGCCTTATGGAAAGAGTTATGGTTGGTCTTCTTGGTGACGTATGCTTAGTCTATTTGGATGATGTGATCATACTAGGCCGAAATTTCTCTGAGAAGTTGAGGAATCTTGAAAAAGTATTTACCCGGATACGCGGAGCAAACTTAAAACTAAACCCTAAAAAGTGTGCTCTATTTAAGAAGGAGGTTAGTTACTTGGGACACATAATCTCGGCTGAAGGAGTAAGAACTGACCCAGAGAAGATAAAGGCCGTCCAGGAGTGGCCTGTCCCGAGAAACAAAACAGAAGTGCGCTCATTTCTGGATTTATGCGCATATTATGACGTTTTGTTAAGAACTTTTCGGACATTGCTAAGCCGTTACATCGGTTAACAGAAGAAAAGAGGGACTTCGTCTGGAATTCGAACTGTCAATCTGCTTTTTGCGAACTTAAACAGCGGATGTGTGAAGCACCTATACTAGGTTACCCAAGCAGAGAAGGAAGGTTCATCGTGGATACTGACGCCAGTAACATCGGAATTGGAGGAGTGTTATCACAAATACAAGGGGATCGACAAGTCGTAATAGGATATTTCAGTAAGGCGCTTTCTAAGCCTGAAAGAAATTACTGTGTCACTCGTCGGGAACTACTTGCTGTTGTGAAAGCCTTGCAACATTTTCACAAATACCTCATAGGTAGGCAGTTCACATTAAGGACGGACCATGCTGCTTTAAAATGGCTACTTCAGTTTAAAAACCCAGAGGGGCAAGTCGCAAGATGGCTCGAGCAACTGCAGGAGTTCGATTTTATAATTTATAAAGGGATTTTATAAAGGGGCATAGTAATGCAGATGCTTTGTCGCGACGGCCTTGTGTGAACGATTGCAAGCACTGCTTACGAAATGAAGAACGTGAGGATGTAAGGCTTGTAAGAATCTATGACAGTATGAAGAGAGCCCAAGAAGAAGATGATGACTTACGACCGATACTGGACTGGAAGCACAATGGAATCCGACCTCAGTGGAGTGACGTCTCATCTTACGGACCAGTCACCAAAGGTTATTGGGCCCAGTGGGACAGTCTGTCCTTGAAAAATAGCGTCCTATGTAGAAGATGGGAATCCAACGATGGTAAAGTGGTAACCATGCAAGTGGTAGTACCACGAAGTCAGGTGACCCGCATATTGAGGCAAATTCACGATGGTGTTTCCGGTGGTCATCTAGGAGTAAAGAAAACCCTGCTGAAGGTTAGACAGCGGTTCTACTGGTTAGGTTGTAGAGAAGATGTGGAGAACTGGTGCCGTAAGTGTACTGCTTGTACGTCAGTAAAAGGCCCACAGACACGAAGCAAGGGTAAGCTGAAGTTATACAACGTAGGAGCACCCTGGGAACGCATTGCCATTGACGTCGCAGGACCGTTTCCAATGACTGAGGAGGGCAACAAATACATTGTAGTAGTACAGGATTACTTCACCAAGTGGCCTGAAGTATTCGCGACGCCAAATCAAGAAGCGACTACGGTGGCAAAGAAACTGGTTAATGAAGTAGTCTGCCGCTATGGTGTACCATTGGAGATTCATTCAGATCAAGGGAGGAACTTTGAATCTTCTCTCTTCCAAGAAATATGCAATCTCCTTGGCATTCATAAAACACGTACGACTCCCGCTCATCCACAGTCGGATGGTATGGTTGAAAGATTTAATCAGACCTTGGAAAATCACTTGGCAAAAGTTGTGGAAGACCATCAGAGAGACTGGGACCGCTACATACCTCTATTCCTAATGTCTTATAGATCTGCTGTACACGATAGTACAAGATTCACCCCAGCAAAAGCAAATTTCGGAAGAAAAATGAGACTTCCAATTGATGTTATAACCGGCGTGCCACCTGATAGACCAAAACCCATTACGGATTTCGTGTGCGATCTTCAAAACCAGTTGGAGGAAGTGCACCAGAGGGTGCGGGAGAATAGTCTGAATACCAGCATAAAGATGAAGACTAGATACGACCGCAATGCAAATGCCAGTGGTTTTGAAGAAGGATCCCTCGTATGGCTCCATAACCCTCTTCGCAGAAAAGGGAAGTCTCCAAAACTTCAAGCCCGGTGGGAAGGGCCTTATACTGTTGTCACTAAGATTAATGATGTGACCTACCGCATCAAGAAAGGATTAAGAGGAAAACCGAAGGTAGTTCACATAGATAGATTGGCACGATACCACGGAGATAATGCTCGGGACGAGCATAACTAAGAGGGGGGGTAATGTTACGACTAGAACAAAAAGAAAATAGAATCATCTTTCTCGAAATTTCTAGGACCGTCCGTAAACATCGTGAATTTATCATAGTGCAGTCGTGTGGCGTATAATCTTAGGTTCAACGACACACACATAGAAAGTCTTATCGCTAAAACTGTCAGCAAACAATAGGCCATAAATTAAACGTTCCCCTCGTTTTAAAAAGCGATGACGTAAGTTGTTTACAAGATGTTAGGAGTTCCTGGACCTTCCAGAGATTTCGGGATCGAGTCATTTAGATATATAAGGGAGCTGAGTTGCGAGACGCGGGAGTTAATAATTCGAAAGCGAAGCGACAACAAGAAGCGAAATAAGAGAGAAACAAACAGTGTTATTCTGCAAGTATCTACACAGGGTGATTCTGAGAGAATATTCGTTGAACGATTTATGTGTTTTGTTTTGTTATTGTTTTTTTTTTTTTTTTTTTATTTTAATTTCTACTAGCTGAGTATTACTTTTGAGTGACACTACGGCATATTATTACCCACGAACGTAACAATATTTTATAAAATCGATTAATTTCAATAAACTCTTGTGTACTTATATACTCCTTGTTTTATGGAACGCCCTAATCTCTAGAACTACTTTAGCTTGACCGCCGTAAGCGCGACCCTCCTAATGGTCTGCGGGACGCGGGAGGGTAACAAAACCGACCAATAAGCTAGTCTGTTGCCGGCCGGCCCGCAGCAAAAGACGTTTGACGTATGGGCTTACGCGGTTTTTGCAACTGCTCTACGTGAGATTATTTTACCATGATGGAATGACTGACGCTGCATTTAAAAAATCTGTACAATCAATCAAAAAAATTCTAAAGGTTTTAGCGCGTTTTTATTCAATTATATTGAAAAACATACAATATACAATTATTTAAGCTTCATTTCGACTACGTGTAAAAATTAAACGCACAAGTTTTCTCAATATAGTAGTTTTTTGATTAACGTTTTAATAAAGACAACAATAGTACATGTATTAAATATATCACTTATCATTAGATATCTGCACCAGTTGCAATAACATGCGTAAACTATTGATCTTAAGATGTAGAGTATCATCTCAATACCATGTATATCCGTACACACCCACGGCCCCGCGTCCCGCAAACCATCAGCAGGGTCGCGCTTACAGCGGACGACCTACAGACAGATTTGAAAAAATTATATTGCATTGTATAGCCTATTTTTTTAAGGATATATTCTATATATCTTCACGGTAACCCTTGAGGAGCGGAGCATTAATCATGAATGTCAAGAAATCTGGCAAGCAGTAGGTAAGTACGGGAAGTGAGAACGAGAGGCTACACTAAACGTGTGCATTGCTGGAGAGTATTGGTCGAATATTTAACACGGGGGAATCCGTGGGGCACAGCTAGTAAGAAATAAAAGTCTTGTATGTGATAATGTAATGTCATTATAATTAAATCAAATATAATACAATGTTTTTTAATAAACGACAAAACTTCGTTTTTTCTTCCATACATCTCCTAGTAGTCACTAGCGAAACGTGGATCTAAATTGGGCAGTACAGAAAACTAAAATTTGAAAACAGGCGTATTATAAGCTATCGACCCACATACACAATGTAAAAACTTATATCTAAAACCGTATGAATATTAACGATTGTAAATCGATGACATTTTCTAAATGGTTACTTTTTTACAATAGGACTTACAACTATTACAGTATCTAGCAGGACTGATATATTCCGCAACCAATCACAAGCGAAGAAGCCGCTGTAATATTTGTAAACGGCCGAAGACTTGTGATGCGTGGCCAATCATAATGCTTGTATCACATTATACTCTGGCGGGATAAAACTTAGCGTGAAAAAACTTCTGCAGCTTTCCAAGTATTATATTGACATTTTTCTAAACGGCCGCCCGTCTGTATGTAGTCGTAATTTGAACACTGTTAGATATATTAGGGCCAAAAATTGCCGCCAAATGTTTAACGTTTTTCGTCAACTGTGTTTCAGCTCTTCTTAAGTCATATTTTCTTTTTTTTTCTCACCTCTTCTGATGGTGATGTACAGTCCTAAGTCAGCGCTGATCCTCGAAGAGCAATATCGCGTGTATAAACAGCGTCGAAACTAAGCCAAGGCATAAAGAGTATAATAAAATTGGATAATCAATGGTGTTGTTAAAAAACACGTGGATATACAGAGTCTTGTCACTTTTCAGATTTGCTCAGATCAGCTTTGTAGCCCATGGCCACTTACTGTATAACATGAAAAAGAGTAGACAACGCGCATTTACTACTTCAGGTGTTGCAAGCGTCCATAGACGGCCGTGACCGCTTAATATCAGGCGAACAGTAAGTTTGTTATTCACCACGGAGGCATTTAGTTTCATTTATATCGATAATCCCAATAGTGAGAGTATAAATGCTACCTCATCGCTAATTTGTTCCTACAGGTTTAGATTAGAATTTCATGACGTAAGTGGCGATGTGGCGTAAACCTAGAGGGATTGGCTCTCAAATGCAGCTGCCAGAACACACCTGTAGGTGCTTGGCGACTGATTTTCAACTTGAGGGTGGTAGCTAGCCAGCCGGGCTTTAGAAAATGCCCAAACACCATGCTATGGTTTCATCACGATGTTTTTCTTTAACAAAAGCTCAGGCTCAGAACACGCTACCAGGTGCGACCAGGCTACCACTGAGCTATCGTGACTGTGAACATTGGACGGGATATAGAAAATGTTAATATTAAAATCAATAGAATTTTTTCATGCATATTTCCTCGTACTATGTGAAAATTGGGTCGATAAAGTGGTTCAGTCTTTGATAATATATATAATACTAGCGACCCGCCCCGGCTTCGCACGGGTGCAATGGTGATACTAAATATACCTACCTACTACAGAATGTCCTTATAAACAACGTGTACAGCTTTTTTTTCATTCGACAATACAAACATGTTTTGTTTAGAGGTTACTCTTGAAAAAGCGATATATAATTAACCATGGTATATAGGGCCGTACCGTCGCACCGCTATGTCCCTGTATTTTAAATCTGTAATATCTTCGGTAATATTTATTTCAATTACATGCTTTAAATGGCCACATTGATCTATATTAAATGGACAATGTATTTAAGGTACTTAATTGGATAAGGATTAATGCTGTATTCCTTAAAATCACTTCGCAAATAAGCCATTTTTCCCGTAAAATTTAAAGGATAAAAATGGTTATTGTGGGTTATCCTTAAGAGATAGACATATACCATCGCGGACTTTTTTGTTGACCTTTTTAAGGTGTACAATACTGTTGTACATTATTTTGACTTATCTCGTGGGGTTCAGCCAGCGTTTAAGCATACATAGGGACGGACAGAGCGACAGCGACTTTGTTTTATACTATGTAGTGATAATATACTATCAAATTTGTCAGAATTGAGTCTAATTTGAGTTTATAACACTATCAGACTGACGGTGAAGGAAAACATCGTGAGGATACCGAAACGTTTGTGAAGTATTCTCTTACGCATACTGCGTTTTTTAATCCCACGGAGTAAATTGACAATGACTAATGTCAAACTTAAAAATAATGTTGTTATTTTTAACATTATTATTTTTTTGTATTGTGTTACCGTATATTTTACGTTCCGATTATTTGAATCGTAACATTTTGAAAACTAAATTGAGGGATTTAATTTATTTATTGAAATATTTTGTATCATTCAAGATAGATACCCGATAATTTACTATTATGTATATCTATATGGTAACGCCATCTATCTATCACTTACCATCTCTCACCCCCCTTTACGGTTTTACGATTAGTTCGGATTGGCGGACATCACTATTTTTAAAATCCAATTAACTTGCAACACATGAAATGTCATTTTTCTATGTGGGAATAAAAAACTCACTGTAGTGAACGAAATATAGATCACTTGTCGTTCCTTCCCTCTGGAAGTGGCTTTTGCCCAACAGTGGGAAATGGCCTAACAGCAAATTTACATGCTGCGAACCTCCTTACACCGTTACTCGTGTAGATAGCAAAGAACAATGAAAAAAAAAACGGAAAGTTAATAAATAAATAAAAACAAATCTTATATAAAATAATTATTAATTTTATCAGCATTTTGTTCACTTCCATATTTTGGTGTTCTAATAATAATTTAATTATAGAAATTATTTATAAGGTACACGTTTTTAAAAATAATTTTCATATTTTTTTAGTTAAGAAAAATTAAATAATAAAAAAGAATAATTATAATAAATTAAATCTAAACCGATTACTATAACCATGTTTTAATTTTAAAATAGTCGAAAACTTAAAAGATATTTTTACTAAACTTGATCTAAGTTTGATTCGAATTGTCGACATTCTTAAAACCGAATATCAGCGAAGCCGAAACTTAAATTCGAGCGCAAACAACGCAACGAAAACCAAACCCGAAACACGGTTCGTCGCGGCATCGAAGTACAGCTACATAACCCGAAGCCGAAAATAAGGGAACCGTACTTTCGGCCTGGCAGAAACCGAACCTTCGGCTTCACGGTTATCAGCCTTTCGACTTCGCGGAAACAGAACCTTCGGCCTCGTGTTACCAGAACTTTCAACTTCGCGAAAGCCGAATCTTCGGCCAGACGTTTACCGTGTCTTCGGGCTGCGCACTATCATCACCAACACTCGTAGTACACTAGCACATATCAGGAGCGTACTGTCCTTATTAACAACACTCATATAAGCCCGTGGCGTTTCTTGTACTCCTCCAGGTTCAGCGAACGTTTCGGGCCTGTTTCTTTCACTTTCGTCGTCGTCTGTTTCGGCTGTGCGTTAATCGCTTCTGTAAATAAAAACATCTAATGATATTACGAAATACTTGAGAAATTACTTGAGTATGCGTCGACAACAGTTTCTTTGAGTTATGACAATGTCATAACGGTCAATAGAATATATACTACTCATCAGTATATTACAAATTTCATGTTTATTCACATAATTTAATATTGATCATTAGATATTGGTAAATAATGACAAGCGAATGAATAAGCGGGATGGGTAAATAGAACAAATGATAAAGTAATGAAAAAAAAAGTGCGTTTCGGCGCCGCTCTCCGAGAGTACTGTACCCCATATACTTTCTGACATGTATTTACAAAAAAATATCTGCCATTCAGTCCTGAATACTTAGAACGAACTCCTGGCTTAGCTCAAACTTCGCTAAGTATTCACTCGGCTCAATCTCAGGTTTTTAATTTATAGCCATTGTTACGTCACTAATATGTTAAACGTTTAACGCACATTATCGGTCTTTCCTCTTTGTGTGAGCCAGAGCGAGAGAGTAAATGTCGGTGTGTATGTATATTGCACTCTGTTTAAATAAAATAGAAAACGTCTTTTAAAATGAAGTTTCACTTCTATCGTGTGTGAATCTTACACACATCTTTTTACTTTTTTTAAAATAACATCGAATGTGACTATCTTCACCACAATAAAAAATGAGGTTTAGTAAGCAACTTCACAGTGTAAAATTTGTGTTACTTACTCGCAACCGGTAAATCCAACTCGATGTTAATATCGAAATCGTGCAGCGAGTAAAGGCTCGCGTTGTCCGTCGACGAAGGCTTATCTTTCCTAATCTTCTCCACTTCTTGATGTTGCTGTGAATTATTTAAATCAAATCGAATCAAAAATACTTTATTGAATTTAGGTTCTAAGAAGGCAACTTATCAACGCTTCCGACAAACATCTCAGTCATCGAGAAAAACCGGTAAGAGAAACTCGACCGAGCTTATACAATTTTTTAACTATGTAAACAATATTTTTGCAGAACATTACATTGTATTTACGTATCACTAACCAACACGCCAGCGCACGCGGATACAGCAGTTAGGATGTGCTATTTATTTATACATTTAAGGCTAGCTGAGAGGTGCAGCCTAATGCTAGACAGCCTATACCAGGGATGCACAGACCTATTGGAATTAGGGGCCCCTCGGACAGATTAAGAGCGAAATGCGGGCCCACTACAAACAAAAGCAACTGAATAATCGTTTATAAAGAATTTACTGAAATTACAATTTTTTAACCGGAGTATAGCATTGCATGGAGTTAATAAGTTTGTAGAGTACACACCTTTGGTCTCAACAACATATTCAGAATTATTGGCATTGCTTTTATTTGTCGCTGTTTCTTTTAATTCTTTGGTCGCACAGACATACACAGTGGGCCGCGGTCTGTGCACCACTGGCCTATACTATTCCTCGTCAATCTGGCTATCATATACATAAATAATTTTTCGAATCCGACTGGTAGTTTGAGAGATTAGCGTGTTTAAACAAACAAACAAGAAACCTCTTCCAATTACTATATTAGTATATATAAGTTATGTATAAGTAAATACTTACCACTAATCGTTCTCTCTCTTGCCTTTCCCGCACTACCATTTGTTCCTCAGTTTTTTGTAATTGAGCTTCGACAACTTCTACTTCATTTCTCATCATCTCCTGTGAACAAATTGCAACAATATGTAGGCCAACCACTTGAAGGGTCACCCTTGTAATAGTTGTCGGGACGCGGGGCGGCGGGTGTGCACGGATACACACGGTATTAAAATGATACTCTATTATACCTTAAGACTAATAGTTTATGCATGTTATTGCAACTGGGACAGATGTCTAATAACAAATAATACTGTTGTCTTTATTAAGATGCTAATCAAAAAACTACTATATGGTAAGGTTTACACGCAGTTGAAGTGAAACTTTTATGAATTTAATAGTATATATTGACAATATAATTGAATAAAAACGCGTTATGGTATTACTTTCAATTATCTGTATAGTTTTTTAAAACGTAATATTCGTATTTCCACCTTGGTAAAATAATCTTATGTGTAGCAGTCAAAAAATAAAATCGTGTAGGCCCATACGTCAAACGTATATTATTGCATCGCTGCAGTAGTTTTTTCGAAGAATTAGATAACTAAAAAACATTTTGCACGACAAAATCCTAAATAACTTCTTCTATACAATAAATTTTGTGAATTTTCGTTTTTTTCTTACTACGTGCAGCCAGTGGCGGGCCGAGACCAAAATTTGATGTGGGCAAGGTAATGCTCACGAGGGCCTCTGGTGGCGCTAAAAGACTGATTTTATAATGTAAACAACAGTTAAATAGCCAATGCTGGCTAAAATAAAAATTAAAATAATTAAACAAACTATATAGTCAACGAAAGAAACAGAAATTTATAATTAGAATAATTCTATCGTAATTCAGGTTATGTGCTATATCTGCTGAAATAGATAAAACTACCAAAACTAGTCTTTCGGAGATTAGCCGAAACAAACAGACAGACAGAATTTTTTTTTTATATAGGTACCGTATATACTTTCATACGCAATTAGTAAAAAGATGTTATTTTGACATTACAAACACTCCTGATAGATTTCACATTATGATCCACCCTATGATAACCTTTTCACAGTAAAACCGGCTTCACATGCTCCTTGAACTCATATTCCGGCAAATCAGTATTGTGCGTCGGGATCTTACTATAGAACCTAATAGTGTACCTAATACTATAATAACTGATTAAATTGTCGTTTATTCCTAGTATTAAAATTGAAAAGACCGGCATGGTCTTGACAAAAACTACCTTATCTAAAATTTTTCAAACACACATTAAATTTTGAAGGATTTATTAGGAGGATTTGATGACTAGCCGTGCACCACGGCTTCACCCGCGTTCAATTCATTCGAGTCCCTCTCCACTGTACCGTCAACAAAGTAGCCGTGTTAGTCAGGAATAGGGCCATCTGGATCCTTTCCCGCTTGCGACCCTTGCTCAGTTCGGTAAGCAAAATGTCCTTAAGACATAAGCTCACACTGTACAAGATGTGCGTACGTCCGATCTTGACATATAGCTGCGCCGCGTTCGCACATATGTCCAAACATAACTTTGCCCGCATGCAAAGAGTCCAAAATCGGTTTCTCCGTCGCCTGCTTGACCCTCCAGGCTGATGCACAGGGACATGAGGCTTCCCTCGATAAAAGCCTATGTGAAGTATCTCACCAGGAGATACTTCGATAGCGCTTCGAATCATCCCAACCCGCTCGTAAAATCCACCGTGAACTACGTCCCAGACAACTCGATCCCCGTTGCCAAACTTTATAAACGCCGTCCGCGAAATGTCTTTGTCGATCCCGATGACGACATCAAGAACGCTAACAATTTCTACGCGTCCGCTCCCGCAACATATGCGTGCTCGCGCCCACGCCCGCGAAACCACCGTTCCCTCCGCAGGGGACGTACGGTTAACTTCGTTCCCGCACACCCGCCACGACCACCCTCCTCTGCGGCAACTCAAGCCTAGGTCCGAGATCCATCGGCATGGAGCCCTTGAGCCAAGCAGCCGCTCGCGCGATACAAGTGACTCTACAATCACTAGCTTTCACAGCCATACATGACACTGCATTATACACACATGCACAACACACAGGTACATAGGTTCTGTAAGGGACCTTTTTTTTTTTCTTTTTTGCCTAGTTAGAGTAGACAAAATTTTCAGACCACTAAATACACATACACATGTTCCTTCCCTCCTTCCAGGGGGCAGAAACATGTATATATGTATAATTAGTTTAGATCGAATTACGGATAGGGAATTAGTCAGATCGCGACTTAATTGCATACGCGCAACAGTCCGAGCCGAGGTTCGGCCACTTGGTCACCCTCGGATGTTGTTGCTTAGCTTTCGTGGCTGAGTGCCCTAAGCGCTCGCCCCCAAGCCCGGTAAAGCTGTAAAAGCCGTAAAGGCTCCAGGGCCCCTCAGGCTAACAGTATAGACAGTTCGAAAAAAGAAAAAAAAAAAAAAAAGTAGCCGTGTACCCTATCGTTGTTTTTAACTTCTCTTACTTGCCTACAGCTTTTCAGATTGCTTGCCAATTACGATTACTGCTATGCTCCTTAGAGTCGTAGCGTTATACACCTACTTCCTAAGCCTTTCTGATAAATAAGCTATAAAATGGTAAATAATTTTGCAAATCTGACAAGTAATTTCAGAATTTAGCGTGTTCAAAGTTCAAGTATAGTTATGTCTACTCACCTGACTTCTGTTGCCCTGATGCGATTTGAAGTTCATAACTGGCTTCGTGTGTCGTCTAGTGAAGGGGTCGTCGGACTTCTTGCCTTTATTCGCTTTCACCTGGAAATGATTTGAATATACAGTGCTGTATCAATAACTCAATACTTGCTGGGTAGTAGGACATGACGATCCGTGAGTTAACTCTATGTTTACAAATTTAAGTTAATTAATTATTTAATCAATATATCAAATATTGATTGATTAAATTTTTACGGTCGAATTTTCTTTTTGTTTGTTTGCACGTGATTGGAAATGTCATACAGTAAACGTGACGACATCGTACAATGAATATACACAGTTGAGCGTTATCTTGTGATAAGTGACTCTAAAATTGAATGATGACGTCACGCCACGATTTTACGCATTATTCAAGTGTAAATTTCTTTAGTACCGTTGTGATTTGAAACTTGATGAAACTAAAAAGAGACTGTATGTATTTGACGCTGTATGTATTTAAATTATTCGTTTAAATTGTTATCGCAAATAAATCGTCCGGGAGTTATTGTTTGAAGGATTTAGCCTGCGAGAGAATGAGATAGAGAATATATTAGTTTAGTTTTTAAAGGGGTCATGTGAATTACACTCATACTTATTTTTAATTAATATTTCTTAATCGATTTTGAAGAAACTTTGTAAATGAGAAATATAATCAGTATAGAAGTAATTCTAAAATTGATAGGCTACTAGAATTGTCTTAAATATCAGTAAAAATAAAATTATGAGACAAAACTAACTACTGCGTAACAAATGCGTGCGAAGCAACGGGTCACCGCTAGTGATATATATATATTTACTGCTAAATGTATATGACTATTGTCTTTTTTCGTCAATAGCGGCAAAAAAGCTTTACCAATGATATTTTAATAAATAATTTTGATAAAGAATTAACGGAGTTAAGGTGTTGCCACAAAAACACTTTTGAGAAATAATATAATATAGAGATTATTCACATTATCCGGTATAGAAGACGTACCTCCTCCATTATGGCTTTCTCCGCTGTCTCGACATTCAATTTTCTATTCCTGTTGTTAATATACGATATACTCTGTATCGACGAAGTCCTCGTCTTGTCCAACTGGTTCGCCCTGTCCTCCAACTCCTGGATCTTCGAGTTCAGATCCATCACTAATTCCTCGTCACCTCTGATCAAGCAAAAACGAGAACGTGATTAATTCACCGAGTAAAATGGTGATAACTGTAAATTTTCAAAACTATTTCTTTAAAATATTATTTCAAGGTTTAGTGTTATTATGACCACAATCTCACTTGATGTTAAGACGGTAAGACGTCAAGTCTAGTGGCAGACTGGTTCTCAGGTGCAGCTGCCGGAACACACCTGTAGGTGCTTGGCGACAGATTTTCAACTTGAGGGTGGTAGCTAGCCAAGGGGGTTTAGAAAAAGCCCGACCACCATGCTATGGGTTCATCACAAAAAATACCGTTATATAGTGATTTTAGATTCTATATTAGCTAAGCAAAATATATTAACTTAACTTATCTATACAAATAAAATGATTGAGGTTTGACGTTGTGAGCGCAGCACGCAAAAGCTACTGATAGATTTTTATATATGTTTTTGTTCTACTCCTTAGATACGTTAAAAATATATCACGATATTTTCATTCAATAAAGTCAATAAAGTTTTAAAAAACTACGATTCTTATAAGCGGTACGCGTTCAGCGACGTACATAAGATATATTGTTCATATAATAAGCACAGCTTTGCAGTGTTCGATAAAAAAAAAAAAACGTCGGACCAGCTTTCCGCTTGACTTTTCAGACAACAGACGGCCGGTTCTCCACGAGGAAATACTCTTGCGCCTCGAACAGCGCTACGCGAGCCTGGTTACCCGGGTGCGGGGGCGAGCTGATCGAATAAAAACATGGGGCACATCTACGAGGTTTGGTTCCAAAAATAAAGAAGAAGGCACGTACCGTAACTGTGCGACGTCTCTCTCTTTCATCAGCTGCGTTTTCTTCATAGCATAATTGGTGGGATGCGATCGGAACCGCTCTTTTTCGGCGACAATTTTCTCGACATCTTCTTCCTGTGGAATAAATTACGATTCTTAGTGACCGGTTCAAATGTTGTCAAATCAGATGGCCTATCTTCGAATATCCTAATTTTGCCATAGAGAAATGTCTTTGGACATTTCTTTCTACTTGAGGCAGGCGGACTGGTGGGATACCTCCACCCTACAGAAGATTGCAGACTAATGACCTTGTGTTTTGACTCTGCGGTATGGTTTTCAGAGCTCCTTGGGTAGGGGGTTCAAGGTCGGCAACGCGCTAGTGATATCTATGGTATTACAAGCGTCCATCATGCAGGCCATATGCTTGTTCACTACCTAAATTGTATGTATAAAAAACATCCTCATTAATTTTAATATATGCTCATAAAAACATACGATAAGCTAGATTTCGTAAATGACCAGCATAGGTATTAAAAAGGCTAGGACCAATAAGTTCAAGGACTATGTCGAGACGGTTTTACTGTCAAAAGCATCATTAAGTGCAATATAGTGATGTCTGGAAATGCCTCTTTCTCTATATCCACTACAACTTAATTATTAAGTACAAACATTGTTTCTTGCCAGGTCTTCTCAATGACTGGTAATGTTTATCCGAACCAGTAGTAGTGTTTTAACGTTTATAAGTGCCTTCTTAGGACCTAAACTTATTAAAGTGTTTTTGATTTTAATTTATTCGAGAATCCAAAATATCATATGACTCACTTTAAATTCGTACATGAGCGCGTCTTTGACTTCGCTGATCTTGCTCCTCACGAAGTCCATCGTCGGTGGTCTCTTACCGGCGTCTTTTATCGCTTTGTACCATTTCTGAAACTCGTTATCGGTGAACTCCTAATAAAAAAAAAAACCTTTTAAAAATGAATCCAGAACACCCGAGTCACCTAAGCAGCACATCACAGCGACACTCTTTTCTCTCGATGGTCGCCGTTGTTTTTGGGTATTGCTATGCTTATCATCAACCAAAATGACGTCACTATGACGTGCTACTACACAAAAAAAAAGCAGGAACCTGGTCAAGCTCAGTGTAAACATGGTAACTTGGAATGTCTACAGTAGAAAATCCTTTATAGTGGCGTTTCGATACAAATCTGTATCAGTCGGCTTTATATACTTACGACGTGCTGTATGGACAAGTTCTCGACTCTCAGGAGTCATCGTTATTCGAAGACTGAACCAACCACCAGATGAAGTTCAGTTAATTGGGAGCAAATAAAGTAAGTCTCCGCTCAAGTAATTATTTAAAAAAAAACTGATACTTAAAAAAGTGATGGTATTTAGTGATTGGCTGCTTGCTGATGAGTGATTTGGTGATTGCAATTGAGATAATTTGAATTGTACGTTTTTTTTTCCCATTAACTAATGTTAATGATGATGTGGCCCAAGGATGGTGGATACGCTAAGCCTAGTGGGAGAACTGGCTCTCAAGTAGTCTACTGAAACACACCTATAGGTGCTTGGCGACAGATTCTCAACTTGAGGGTGGCAGCTAGCCAGGCGGGCTTATGAAAATGCACTACCACCATGTTTTCCTTCACCGAAAACTCAGACTTGTAGGGCTTCGAACTCACGTCGATTATCACGGTGTACGTACATCCTACCACTTAATCAAAGCCAATTATTGTGTACTAATATCAGTAAAGGATTTAAAAAAGGAGGAAGTATAACCGACCTGATTACTGACAAACTCCAGCCGGAACACCCTGTCCTGCATTCCGTGTCTCAGCTTGAAGCCCTTGTTGGTCCGCGTGTTGCCCAAGTTGTATACTTTGGCCGTTTCGTACACGTCAACTATTTCCGCGACCTTGGGAGCGATGAAAATCACAATATCATTAACTATTATCTGATGAAGAAACGTACTTCACCTAATTGTGAAAATTGCGATAAAATTCAAGATATGCATCACGTTTTCATGGAATGTGTCCGGAACAAAACAGAGAGAGATAGTCTGGTAGGGCTCCTTGGTCTCAACATGTGGGATCAGGGTGCCTTTCATGCTATATTATCTAAACCTGGTAGTTCTGATGCCTTTTCGGTATACAACTTCGTTGTTTGTTATTTTAATTAAAACTAGTTTATTCAACTAGGCCGACGTAACCCCAAGGGTGAACCCTTGAAAAAAGTGAGGCCTTAAAAAAAGAAAAAAAAAAACATTAACTATGGTGATTATGTAAGCTTGCAAACCTTCGGGCTTCCTCCATAAAGAAGGTTTGGGATTTATCGACATTATGGTTCATAATCTATTGGGTATTTGAATCGAAGAGAGGTCGATAGATGTTTATTTTCCCACTTCATTTTGACATAATGAGAATATTACTCAAGCAGTCAGGTTTTCTCACAATGTGTTTCATTCACCGTTAGCTGATATACTATTACTGAATTCAATTAGTAAGTGTATGCGAATCCGGAGAAATATAATTCCGTATCGACTTTTTGTCCATCCGAGAGAGGACGAAATTTTGAAAATTTGTTTTATATTCTACAAAAAATCATTATAATTGCTCTTCCGTCACACGATGCGCACGCACCTTTCTAATGTATACCCTCTACTAAGCGCATCAAAAGAAGTTATAACTTGGAAAAAATATAGTTTCTAAGGGGTCATTATTAAAATACGTAATTTTAGACCACTCCCCTCTATCAACATTGCGTGAAGAATAATATATCCCCCCTACATGTTATATGGCAATTATTAGTACACAAATTTCGATACTTTTAAATATTCATTAAACAAAATTTTAATATATCAATAAAAATTTTTTAACTCACTCTGTATACAGGATTCCCATTGTTATTCCCGATACCGATGCGGACGAAACAACCGGTCACCACACGAGCGAAGAACGGTAAATGCACTAGTCTCTCCAGTTTAAACCTGTTAATATACAGATGATGAAACCATAGCATGCTAGTACTTTCTAATACTCGCTTGGCTAACTACCACCCTCAAGTTGAAAATCAAACACCAAGTACCTATAGGTGTGTTCCGGCAACTGCAATTCAAAGCTAGTCCTTCTAGGCTTAGCATGTTACCATTTTCAGCTAAATCATCATTTATCATCAGATAAGATTGTGGCCAAACGCTAAACCTATAGAGAATATTAAAAAAACTGTCTTAAAAGTTGCGCTTCAAAGTGAGGCACTATGACTGACACTTAAAATTTTAACATTTATATTTTAATGTACACTGTTCATGTACAATCTTTTTAAAAGTAATTATCTGTCCCTACTTCTTGTTGTGTTGACGCCGCAGAAGCACTTGCCAGTGTCAATGTTTTTAAGCCTTCATAGTATTTTCTAATCTTCAAAGTGAGGTCTAACAAGATGATGGCTCCCTTGTTAGAATTATCTAGGGAGTTTTTGTGGCAACTCAAAATGCTAGTATCCAGTTTATATTCCACTTCACGTATGCATAATAACCAAACTTTATCACGCGAAATGTCACCAATATTACATAATATAGGGTCAAAGAACCTATATAATGAATTAAAATAAAAACCTCAACACAGCAAGCTCAAAATCCCGCCAAAAACTCCTTTCCTATTAGCTACATAAATGATTTTGAAAATATCAACACATATGTCTAGTATTTAAACAGGGGGGGGGGGGGGTTTAGACTGATATTTGGGCTGAAGCACTGAACATTTCGGTTGGCAAGACACACCAAACTGGCAGACGAGCTGTTCCAACTTATCAAGTCACCTATCAGTAAGCTTTCATGGTCATATTCAAGGTTGGGTCTCGATAGCAATTAGTTGCATTGACTACTTAATATTCAGCACACAACAACATCTACTTAACACCTTTGGGAAGGGTGGCTTCAAGGATGTAGGACACAGACAAATTTCTTTGGAGATTTCTCTCTACTTGGTGCAGACCGACTCGTGGGATACCTCCCCTCCACTCAACAGAAGATAGCAGCCAAATAGCCTCGTGTTGTATTCGCAGGAAAATAAAGTGGCAATATAAAACAATAAATTTTAAATAAAATAAAAGGGATGGAAATAATAAAATTGTAGTAAAATTTTATCAGCAGAGTTTGTAAGGCCTAATGCGATAAAAGGGGAGAAAAAAATCAATCTTACCTGCTTAACCTAAGTTTGTTAATCTGTTCCTTTGTGTCCGCGTACTTAATCTCTACTTCTTCTCTTTTCTTCTCTTCTTCCTCGCCGCCTGATGATGAGGAAGAAGACGGGCTGCGACGACCTAACGACAAATAATATTAAAACTTAAATTGTTGATTGATTGATAATTAATTGTCAGGCTTAAAAGTAAGGTACACATTTTGTCTGATTGCAACAAATCCTAAGTGATCATGCGAATGACTCTTTTTTACCACCTCAATAATAGATAGTTTTATTACAAAACAATCTATACTATCGAATTTTCGAAAAAAACTTTAATTAACACTAAAAAATACTGTGCTTATCGCTTCACTCTACCGATTTAGGCACATGCTGTCTGTCCTGTTCTCACATAAACCCTGGGTTTTGATTGGTCAATTCGATATAAAAATTATATTGTTTACTTACTAGAGTTGTAGTGATTGCGAAAGTTTTACGTAAAATTTGAACACTACTTAATTAAGTACGAGGGATATTAGAAAAACATCGATGTTGACATCCGTAAGTAAATATCGATGATTTGGTGATGCCTAAGTGGGCGAGTCCCTATTTTATCGGTTGCTACCTCTAACGTTAACACAGAAAATGCAACCTCGCGGACAACCTTTTCTAGGGAAACTGGGACCACGAATTTCAATAGAATACAAGAGTCGAAACATAGACTTTCGATGTTTCCGTTCATAATATCGATGTTATACAGAATCTAATATCGATGTTTTCAAGCTTAACATTAATGAATACCGATCATCCTTAACATTAATATTACGCTAACATGAACTTCGGTTCTAGGCTGAAAAACGTCCTATCTAGACGCACTATTCTCACATATGTTTGATTAACATATTTGTTGTCCTAGTCCCACACGCAATGACACACACATACTTATGATAATCATCATCATCATTTCAGCCAAAAGACGTCCACTGCTGGACATAGGCATCCCCAAAGATCGCCACAACGACCGGTCATATGCTGCCCTCATCCAGTGGCATCTCGCAACCTTTACCAGCTAGTCAGACCAACTTGTACTTATACTTATGATTTTGTTATAAAATTAAACCTAAATAGGTATAAAAGATAGTTTCAAATAAGAATCATTTTATTTAACAGCAGTCGTGTACTTGATGGGTTTCCTATCAGTTACATATCAGGAATCAAGCAATATTTTAAATTTTCAAAAATTTCTTGCGTCTAGACCTGTTGATAATTTGTGCGTTATTCTTCAGTCAGTCAGTCAATTTTATTAAGTAACACTCACCTGATTTATTATCCTCCGAATCTGACCCAGAATCGTCGGAATAAATGTCCGAAGCCTTTAATTTCACACTCTGTTTGCTAGTACCGCCTATTATTTCGGCGTCGGCGTCCTTTGAAAAGAGACATTTGAAAATGAAAAGATCAGCGTTTAACAATTACGGCGTGGTAAGGCAGTAGTGACTGAATAAACCTTATTAACATGGATGAGAATATGAAAAAAACAGTCACAGTGACTTTCAAATGCCACAATAAGGCATTATACGTGCGTGTTAAGATTGTAATTAGGCTACTTTAAAATGTGGTATTGAAATTTCTGGGTTACAAGGTGATCCTTAACTGTTTCATCATCATCATTTTCAGCTTGGTGATCACCCACTGTTAGCTACAACCACTAAGCTATATAGTCAAGCGCCAACGGTGGTGTTCCTGCCCGGGAACACACTACGTCAACTCGTTCCGTAGTTGGGTTCACGATTCCACATTTGGGTAAGGGGATTTTGTGATTGGCCGTCAAGTTAAAGGACTGGCTCTGACACCATTTGTATAGACATAAATTTGTATGAAATAATTAAACGGGCAAAATTTTTTATGAAAGAAATAAGGCCCACTCACATCCTCCTCTTCTTTATCTTTATTCTTCTCCTCCTCGAGCCGTCTCTTCTGTTTGAAGTGCTCCACTCTGGTCGCTTTAGCGTCCCTCTGCGCCCTGAGCGCCGCCATCGCGTTCTGACGGCGGTCGTCCACGTTCCGCTTCCTCTCGGTCTTCGCTCCGAAAAGCGGTGAGGCGGACCTCTCTGATTCCTCTGTTAGTAAAAAAAAACTTCAGAACAATGACGTAATGTCGATACAACTTAAATAGCTCACAGGTAAGTTGAAAAAAAATTAAGTGTTGACAGATAAAAAACATTCCGGTAAACTCGGATAAAAGGAATTTTTGGCGGAATCTTGGTGTTTTCGAATTCTTATAGTTTTTTTTTTCGGTTCATAAACTTGAATAGGTGTTTCCATATGAAATTAGAATTTTATATGGAAAAAGTAAAACGAAAAAAATATTACGAAGTTATACATTTCATCAAACGTAGTTAATTGATCCCATTGCTGAAAAAATTGTGGGTAAAAACAAAAGTCTGTAAAAACTGAATCCTTCTATCAATAGACTCCCATATTCCATGGCAGACTTCGTAGCGAAGTGGTAATAAACCCTCTTACGTGTTCAAGAGGACCGAATTCTCCTTTCTTGGTCCTTTGTATCAGCTGCGTGGTTTCAATAGTACAAGCCATTTTGAATTTAGGATAAAATTACTGTGTGATTGTCACCTAATATTATGATAATCTATTCAATAGTTATTTAACGCGAATCAATAAAATCTTTCAAGGCGGTTTGTACAGCCTCATCGGAATTTCAAAAAAGTTCGGGGAGTAAGGTGGTGGGTGTCGGAGACATTCCAACCGCAGTTCCACTAATTTAGCGACCGTTTGTCGTGAAGTATGGGATCTGATACACTCATATTCGTAAACAAAGTGATATTTTAAGTTTTCCATTTTGTGAAAAGAACGATGTCAAAGAAAAATCAAATGGTGCGAAAACAATAGAATCACAAAATTCGAAACACAAATGCACAAGCCTTAATTTGAAATAAATTTGAATTTGGAATTATTAACCAAACCCCAGATATTTGAGATCAAGGTGGCCAGTTCAACAAAACGCCAAATTCATATGTAAGGACGTAATATTATGTAATTTTGGCGGCATTTTACGTGATGCAGTTTGGTTATTGTGCACAAGTGAAGTGGATTTATAAATAATACAGCAGCAATACACCTATAAAATAATAATAATAAAAAAAAAAACAATTAAATGGTTCTTAAGTTACAAGCACACTAACAGACAAACAGACGGATGATAGACCGAGAGCTGTTGCAGAATATAAGGATAATATACATACAAATAATATATTTGTAAAAGACGATACGTATTGTAAACAGTACGGAAACAGAACCCTTAGAACGCGAAGTCTACTCACACCTAGTCCAAATTTTAATATATTTCAGATTAGTTCATAGATTTTTTGCCCAGCAGTGGGATAGATGCAGGCCAGTATTATATTTCCACAATAAAGACAGGACAGAATTGTGCACGATAACAAAAATAAATAATAATTATCGATTAGGTAATATCAATACAGTACCACGTTTTTTCATATGATATACCTGCATCCTTAGAGTCGTCCAGTATTTCACCCGGACTTGCCGGAGGCAACTCCTTTTCTTCCTCAGCTTCTTTCGGCTCCTCCGCATGAGTCTCCACTATTATAAAACAATACAAAGTATTTACTACGTATTCAACTGAAAGTAATTCTATGTTGCAACAGATGCCAGCATTTGATCAATGGGGACATTCCAACAAACATCTTTACAATTCAGATGTCACATTTAACTTGACATGTAAAATACTGCTGTTGAGTGGAACACCTGTTTCATGCTCGGTTTAATGACTTGAGAATTTCTTTGGAAATTTCTCTCTACTTGGGGTTATCCCACTGGTGGAATATTTCCACCTTACAGAAGATCGCAGCCAAATAACCTAGTATTGTATTTCTGTGGTGAGGTTTCCAGAGGGTTTGCAGGGCTTCTTGTGGTAAGGTGAATCAAGGTCAGCAACGCGCTAGTGATACCTCTATAGTGTTACAAGCGTTTATAGGCTATGGTAGCCCTTACCATCAGGCGGGCCTTTTGCTTGATTGCCATTTATGTTGTATACAAAAGTCTTCAATAACAGGTAGTTAATGAAATTCGACTAAAAACGAGTGCTACGAGACTGAAGCTGCAGTGTCTAGTTTTTTTAGCCACAATCTCACGTGACATTAAACGACGATATGGCCTAACATGGTAACACGCTAAGCCTAGAGAGCCTCTCTCTCAAGTGCAGCTGCTGAAGTACAGCTCAACTCAAGGGTAGTCAACTAGACAGATGATTATTAAAAAATCCCTAAACACCATGCTATGGTTTCTTCATGATAATTTCGTTCACCGAAAGCTCAGACTCATACGCGGTGGCCGAAGTCGCTACCGCTGACCTATCTTCTTTACGTAAAATAGGAACTTATTATATACAGAACAGAACTCTTCAACACTCGACACAATTGCGTGATACAGAACGGCTGACTGAGACTATTATGAAGCAAATCTCGTCACAGTGACTAAGTTCGGGATCCGCTAAGGTATATACTATACGCTAGGGCAGATACATGATAATATGTCCCGGTGATCACAGTCAATCTAGAGCAATACCTAATAATAGTTAGTTAAGTTTCAATGAGAACAGACCTTGTTTCGGCATCTCCCTCTCTCGCTCAGGACTTGGGGCTCTCGCCTGGCGTTCTTTCTGCCGTTGGAGGCGTAACGCTCTTCTCCTCCTCCTGGCTTCCCTTCTCCTTGCCACTTCCCCTGGGGAGACTGATCTCTCCGCCGCCGATCGACGAGCCAGTCGGAGTTTACGCTCAATCTCCCATCTTTTAATGGAATACCATACATTATTTAATATGGACAGGATGAATTTATTCTTGTCAGAATACATAATAGTGGTCGAAGTTTGTTTGCGTGATCAAATCAGAAATGAGGAGATACGCACAAGAACGAAAGGTTATCGACACTGCTTTAATTGTTAGAATTAAATGGATTAGAACATTGCTCGTAGAACGGATGACCGAGGGAGCCAAAGAGTTATACTACTATAATCAACATTATAAATATTATAAAAGGATTTGAAACGGCAAGCTTAAGAGTTCCTTACCGATTCTTTTCTAAAGGACAGTGTCTTCCGAATCGGCTGTAGTCTTTGAAAATATTGAATATAAAACATATTACCAATTACATTGTATTATTTATATACTATAAATTTAGCATTTTAACGCATTTAATATACCATCATTAAATGTGATGATTCTAACATGAGCCCAACGGAAATCCTCAGTCCTTATAATATGAGGCCGTTTCCTCAAAATCGGTCGAGCCGTTTCGGAGATTACACGGAACAAACAAACAGACAGACAAACTTATACTTTCATATGCATTTTGATCTTACTTGTAACTTAATAAAACGCTATTTTAAGGCAAATTATAAAAATATTCATATACTTATCAAATTACTATGATAAATGCAATAATTAAAAAAAAACAGTTTCCGATAGCAACTCACCGTGTCTTCATGAGATCTCTTCTCTCAATACGTTTGAAAATCTCCTGTTCTCTCTCCTTCTCTGACATGGCTGCGAGACGAGCTCTATCTTCCTCATCACCCATGAGATTTTCATCATATCTGTATAATGTAGAACATTTTAAAAGGGGAACGTTATATTTTTAGATCATTGTTTGTTGGCGCAGTCCGAGCCATAAGGCTTTGTATGTGTAAATAAAAGATGTTTCTAGATTCTAGATTGATCCTGAGATTTCGAGAATGGCGATTTTTTTCTATTTTTACTTAGACTGTAACAATAGCAATTTTTTTATACGGCAATGTACTTAATGGTAAAGACAGTAAAATCCAAAAAATAACGGCGACCACCGAAAGATTTGCAATTCATCAACGTTCATTACTGTCATGCTCGCCTGGAAACAACTCTGCAACTGGAAATACATTGCTTGATTCCAAAAACGAAAAATCAAAAGAAAGACACTGATGGGTTTATCACTGCAGTTTGGACTGTACCTACATAAAATCATAATTTCGTATACCCCTGTTTCCTCCCACAAAACCAGATCAATGTAATATCATTTTTTTATTTAGTAATATAATTTGTACTTGAACTAAGTCTATATTCTTTTTTTTTAACATGTATTCAACAAACTTGTTTGCTGTATATCTGATAATGGTGGTAAAAATAGGTAATTTTAGAAGGAATAATTAATTTATAGAAAAAAGCATAACATAGGAACATAGATGGTATGGTGTAAAAATATTTGCTCCAGTGCTATTATCCAGGGATAAAACAAGAGAATCAGTTTATATGGATTAAACGCCCCACGTATTACAACATATGATATATAAAAAACTAGCTATGCACGTGGCTCTGCTCGCGTGGATTACAGAATTCTATCGGGAATCGCACGCGCAAATTGTGCTGCCCCAAAAATACTTATTTTGAGTGATCCTTAGAAGATATCACTGACTATCGCTGACTTTTTTGAAGGTATTTTTAAAATCTACAACAATGTAGTACATTCATTTGACATATCTCGTATAGTTTTACTCGGCGTAAGTAATTTAATCGCCCCAAAAGCGATTTTTTTCCGAATTGATTCAGCAATATCGTTACTGCTTATTTTGTATGTTACTTTATGTAACAAATTGTATCGTATAACCTGGCCAGATAACGTATCTATGAATGTAATACGGCCATGTAAAACGGATAAGTGGTTTTCGCGTGAAAAGAACACAAATGGTCAGACATACAGAGACGTTGGGTTTTATAATATGTATAGATAAAAACTTGTGTGATACAAATAACTCACCCATCATCAAATTCCTCTGCAGAATCGATTGAATCATTATCTGAAGAATGTGATGAGACTTCTCCTGTAAAAAAAATGTGTAATATACAGGCACGTGAGAAGGTATACTTACTACTAAATTCGCCAACAGAAGTATAACTTCAAAAAAGGATTTGCCAAGGCTTCAAACAGTACAATTTCGACATTAAATTCGTTCGTGACTTAGTCTACATTATTCGACATTGTTGTCAATAGTCTACCTTGACCCTCATCATAACTAAAATAATCCAAGTGGAATAAAAAGTCTGATTAAAGAAAATTTCCACAGACCTTCCTCGGGCTCACTGTACACATCTCTTTTCTTCTCTGATGCAACACTATCTGTGCTCTTTCTAGGTTCAACTTTTTTGGGTTCTGGCCTTTTCCTGTTATCATCAGAATGTTCCGATGATGTTTTCCTAGTGCTCCGAGGCTGTTCTTTCTTTTTTGACGTATCACTTCTAGCATCACTATCCGAACCTGACGCCGATGATGATGAAGATTTGGCTGGAAAATAAATAAAATCAGCGAGTTTACAGTAAATCAAAATCGAAGTAAATTCAATAATTCCGTAGTTCACGAGAGCGGAGCAGCAAGCACCGATAATAAATAAATAATGACGGACTAAAGATGTTGATTTCAGTTCCGGCAGAAAATCGGCCAAATTGATTTGTGATCAAATTGATATTTTTTTTTGTTTTACTACAGAGATAATTGTCATTATAAAAAAAAAAAAAACAGGAAATCTTCATAAACCAAATTCTGCATTCAACGCGAGCAGCGGGTACATCTAGTATAACATAAATAAAGAATTATTTTTGTTATATAGGTACTTAAATTTTATTACCTGTCTGTATATGTGAAAAAAAGTAAAAGTAGGTACACTTAATTTTGGCTTAAAATAGAAACTGTCCAAATTAGTTAATAAGTAAGTCCAAACTGAGGCAGTAGTTTCGGTTTCGTATTTTTTTTTATCGTTATAGGTTTGGCGTTGTAGCCACAATCTCACTTAATGTAAGGTGACTATGTTGCTCAAGATGATAACACGCTAAACCTAGTGGAAGATTGGCTGTCAAGTGCAGCTGCAGGGTGGTAGCTAGCCAAGCGGGCATTATAAAAAGCCCTACCACCATGCTATGGTTTCCTCATGATGTTTTCCTTCATGGAAAGCTCGGGCTCATTGCAGTTATTCAAACTCACTTCAATCGACAGAAAGTCGTACACGATACCACTGAGCCATCATTGCATCATTGTTTCGGCTGGAAATCCTGTTTCGCTCGGACACTAATAATAAAGTCTTATTTCCTTTTCGAAACTATCAAGAGCAATAAGAAATCTTAAATAAACAAATTAGACCATAAAATATTTTCATATTAGAAATAAATCCACTTACAGTTCTTCTTATCATCATCATCCCAATCTGATTCGCTTTCTGATGATCTATCAGATCTGCCTTTTGATTTGCTAGGGGGAGGTGAATCACCCTTCTTCTTTTTCTTTGCCAAGTTCAGGAATTGCTGTAACAAAACGATTTTAGGAATAAATATACCATCCAATCACATAAATATATCCTCATCTGCATTACACTGTATAGTTGACAAGTTTACAAATATAAGCATTTTGCACAAGTATAAATGAGCAAAAATCTGCACAAGTGTAATCAATGCCTACTTTACATGTTTAGCGAACTTACAATGTAAGCAGTGTAAGTAGTTATTCAAATATCATAAGTAGGTACACATGAAATATATTTTAATATATTCTTCTTTTAACTGTTGAATGCAGAAGTTTTTTGCACAAGTATAAATGAGCAAAATCTACATTCATGCCTACTGTTGCCAATGTAAGTAGGTAGTTATTCAAATATCATAACTAGATACCTTAATACAAAATTCCTTTTTGGTTTTCATAATACGTTGCTAAATTCAATAAATTTAAAAAAGCTTTTCTGCATATAAAATTACTAAATAAATAATTAATAAAAACTATTTTCATTTACGCCAAAATAACTAGTTACAAAGTGCATATAGTTTAGTAATTCTTTGTAACTTTTTTCTCTGTTCAACTGATTAGTAGTAAAAGTGCTCAGTTAACATAATTTGAATTCCCACTAAAATCTACATTATTCAGAGTGATATTCAATGCGATATGATGTAAGTCTAAATGGAAGCACCATTTCTTGAAACTTAAAAAGTGATGTCCCAGTATTGTACACTGTAGCTAGTGTATATTCATACTTGTTCTCAATTAAACTTAAATTTATACTAATATTATAAAGAGACTAGCTGTGCCCGTAGCTCTGGTCTACTAAAAAAGGCTTATCATTATTTTTTGTGTGAATCCCTAATTATTTTCTCCTTATAACATCAGCTATCTGTCAGTGAAAGTCTCATCAAAATCGATCCAACCGTTTCAGAAATTAGATGTAAAACAACAGAGAAATGGACAAAAATATTAAAAATTGGTTATTTGTTATAGGTACTTTCATATACATTTAGTAAAAATATGTTATTTTGACATTACAAACAGACATTTGAATTTTATTATATGTATAGATTAATGTAAATTAAATCAAGGGTAGTTGCTAGTATACTAATATAATAATAATTTTATATCACTTTATTTTCAACAAGACAAAAGAAATGGTCTTGCTGATACTCTATTAATTTTTTTCTTTGCGCAATTTTTGCAGCCCAAGACTTCAGCTATCTGCATGAGCATAACAAGGTTGTCAAGTGGCAGCTACTCGCATAGCAAAGTATTGGTAGTAAGCGCATGGTAACCGTGTGGATGTAGAACTTCCCTCAAATGAGGCATTTCAGCAGTTCAGTATGATGGTGATGACTGTCACTGATGGTCACTTTTGTTTTTGAACTGTACTATAATATTCCTTTACCTGCCTTCCTCTTACCAAAATCCTGTGTGTGATGACCATCTGTGCTTATACTGGAGATGGCCTTTACCCCCCAATTTAAGAGTTAATTTGATGGTAAATCAATGCAAGCCATTATAAATATGTATAGTGCACATTTAGTATGTTTAAAAAATATATTTGCAGGTATTTTCTACATGATAGAAATTTCTTAATGAATCATATATCGATACTTAAAGTAAAATAATCTTACACAAAAATCAAATTATTAACATAAACAAGGGAAGTCATACAAAACATGGCAATGATAAAATGGTGTAATTTTCTATAATACCAATTGGATTTTGCAGTCAAAAGAGAAAGTTTAGTGTAAGTTACATAACAAATGAAAAAATCTTTATAAAAGGCGTTACACACTGGCCAAAGCATTCTTTATGTAACATCTAATTTTTGTCATGTTTTTAACAAAGTGTTATCAAAATATGGGAAATACGTACACAGGTTTATATTTATGTAGTTTTTAGAGCACGTGTATATGTATTTATTCTTCAAATCCACATGAGTCATGCTTCCGAAGCCATTACTAGCATTTAAATCATAAATAATGGCAACGAATTCTTAGAAAACGTTTTCTTCGTTTTAACTCAACATAACATATACGTTATAGATTTGTTATTCAAATACTGCGAAAAAGATTAATTTAGAACCGCGAAACATTGATCTTGGCCTATTTACGCAGTCTAATTACAAAGGAATGTCGTCAAAAACCAATACTAAGATACAAACTTATAACCTAACGAATTTTTAAAGAAATCTGACTTACAGAATCCAAATCTGAGCACTCACTGCTAGAATCGGAATCAATCAATGGTTTATTCTTTCTTTTGGCCATTTCGGAGATATTCTAAAGTAGAAATGATGCGAAAATACGTTAGCTTTTTTCCTTCTTCTCGAAGTCGTCAATCAACCAAACTGTACCAGACTGTGTTGCCAGAGCAAAACCAAATTTCGGATTGCCGTGTTCAGTGACCAAAATTGCCGTGTTTGTATGAAATATAGACATCTCGAATGAAGCCGGAAAAAAAATGGTCTAATGCGAGTAACTCTTAGAGTGTATTATCTATGGTGTATCCAAAGTCCAGTATACCAAAAGTTTTGGTGATGACATAAGTGGTGACCATAAACCTTAGAAATGATAAAATGTACCCATGGTCTTGGTAATGACACTCATAACTAAGAGGTGGGCTTAATGGTTTGTTGTCTATATTATTTAAATTAGTTACCTTTACCCGTTCTTGATAAACGGTTGAACAGGCAGACCGATAACAAAGTGATCCTATATGAGTTCCGGTGTTTTTTCCTTTTAATATACGAAACCCTAATTCGAATTCGATTGTGAACATACTAATGTTACCATTATTTTTATAATCAGCATCGAGAAATTTGCAATATGGGTGGTTATTATTTGCTAATTCCTAAGCTTCCCATGAATTATATTTATTACTACTTTCCCGCTAGCTGCTTTACACATATTTCCTGTGAAAATTAGATTATTTCTAGAAGTAAAAAGTACCTATACTATGTGTTAATCTAGGACATGTTCTATATGAGATAATATAGAATTTCAGCTCTATCCGTTCAGTAATTTTTTTTCGTGAACGAATAACAAACATTCATCTATAAATTATGGTAGAAAAAAAATTTCTGCAGCAGTTCACACGTGTCAGAAATGAAACATACAGAATAAATTATATATATTTTTTAATTATCCTAAATCAGTGGGATTTGAACTAGCGACCACGCGTGCGACTAGTCGTCTCACATCGCTAGGCCAATCCAACGACGATCACAATCTTGGAAAAAAAAAATACCGTGCATAATGTAAATGTATTTCATCTCATTCTCTCGTAGGCTAAATGCTATACATGTATTTGATTGTCTCTTTTTACTGTCGCTTTTTCGTTTCTTTGTATTTCAAATCACAACGGTACTAAAGAAGTTTTCACTTCAAATATCACCTGACCTCTTTTTGGACTGAATTTATAACAGGTCATACAAAATTAATCTAATCCAAAAAATATTATTTCCTATGCAAACTTTATCATCCTCTTTCACACCCTTAAGGGTTACATTTTAAAAAACGCTGACACACATGTATCATAAATTGTATTCAAATTCATAAATACCAAGAATCCATTAAATCTTATAAGGTAAAATATTATTTCTTACACTAATTTTGTAAATAATTGAATTTTATTCAATTTGATTCAGAATTCGAACGTGTCAAGAGCAAGCTGGCAATAGCAACCCGCCAGACAAGGACATATTTCCTAATAAGAGTATCTCGCTCGGCTCGCTTTTTCGTTTAGTATGATGATTTATAAAAGTAGATATATAATTATCTCACAGAATTAATTTTACCTTGACAAAAATTTGGAGTACAAACTTGTTTTTAAATAATATCTGTGATAGAATTAGGGTCACAAAATGTATTGTTTGTAAAGTGAGTAGGGTTGTGATGTGAACTTGTGAATATGTGTTTGTTATTTTAACTTTGTCCAAATATAATAAATACTACTGTTCAAGTGACTTTTTTACTTTAAAATTACTTGTCATTATTACTTAATTAATACTTTTTGGACTGTGCTCAGAAAACAAAGACCAAATAGGGATGAAAGTGAAGAAATATTACATTCCCCTTCTCAGAAAGAAATGTGCAATTTACAGTTGAAGAATTATGAAAGCATTTTTCGTCTATTAAAGTAGGCGGCCAGTCCCCAATGTTTCCCCTGCTTTGCCGTTTGTAAGAAAATGACTTATTTTCTTGCATTCTTCTGCATATTTCCACATAGCAGTGCCAATGATATTGGTAGGTGAATATTACTCTGTTTTTGCCCTTCTCAAGAAGGACTTATCTCGTATTGTCTCATTAAATACTTCTGTCATATGATACATCTATCTTCGCCTAAAGCTTGCCTCAAGCTACCGCGAAACGTTGAAGATTTTTACGTTCCGTTGGAGCTCATTTCAGTCGAAGTTCGCAACGTCAACTTAAATTTCAAGAGATTTAAGAGTTTTTTCATGTGGAAATACATACAATTTTGACACCAGCTCAAACTCGATGGCTGTCCATGCATGACGATGGATGCTGGACTTGACATGGGTGAAGACGCCGAAAGCTACTAGGGAAAAGTATTCATTTGTAAAAACGCCACAGAACAAGACTTGTTTGCAAATTTAAAAGTAGTGATCCATTTATTACTCGTCCTTGCATTCACCAACGCATCAGTGGAGAGGAAGTTCAGCGAATTAAAAAATATTAAGACAAGGAACAGAAACAGACTACACACAGACACGGTAGTTTCCTTAATGGCTACTAGAGACACAATAAAAAAAAGAGGTGGTGTTGTCAAATTTATACTTTCAAAATAAATGTTAAATACGAAGATATGGCAAATAACCGAATAAATTTAAATAACAACTGCATGAATGTTACTTTTTTCCTTTATTTATTTAATGGGGATTTTAGATAATTTTCTCCGCGACGTTGGCAACTTAGCTTTGATTTTTAGGGAATTAGAAAAATAGGCATTGGTAACGCTGATTACGGTTAAATTTATATACATTCACGTTGTCAATGTCAACTCATTTAAGAAATCAAAATAAATGTTGATGCAATGCATGCTGCGCAAATTGTGAAATAATAAATGTGTTCTACAAGTTTATAATACACAGCAAAAAGATATACGTGTTTTTTTTTTAAATTGCGTATATTTTGTTACGTTATAGTTCCATTTAATAACTTATTATTAAGTGAAACTATATAATAAGTTAACTTAGTACCTAAAAGGAGAAATTGGTGACTATTGGCGACCCCGTTATCTTTAGCAGTCACCACAAATCTTATTATGCCTCATGATTTAAAAGAGCTGGGTGGAAGGAAAGCGATTATGGTAAGTTATTTAATAAATAATAATATTTCCCTAGTTACTAAAAGGTTCCTATATCCCACTTTCATCGGATCTTTCGAAATGACTTTGTACACATTGTAAATATACATAACATAAACTTTGTAAACATTGGATGAAATCCGTTCTACTGCTTATATTATATGTTCATAATAATAAAAAATTAAACTTAATTGGTCCTAACTATGTAGGACATACATGTTAAATTAGCATGATTGTATTGTTGGGGTTTTCCCAGTATGGGATTCTTCAAAAGGAGAGTGGACACGTTTTTAAAGGCTCTACAACTCTCCTGTGATGCTTCTTGTAGCTCAGCTTTATGATATCCTAATATTAGTGCATTATCTATGGCTTTAGATTAGCTATTGTCTAGTTCAGACTCAAAATTTTTATTACAGTTAGAGCTCTCTTTAATTAGGCTAAATATACAATTTTACACTGCAGATATGAATATATAGTTTTTGAGTTTTTTTTAAATAGGGTTTTGTTTTGTAAATTTGACAATACAAATGGAAGTTCTAAGTAGGTGTCATAAAGTTCACTATTGCGAGATAGGCAAAGGTTTTTGTAATTTTTTCTATACACTTTTTGTTACTTTTTGAGCTATCATTGTTTGGTTTTATGTCAAATACAACCTACCTCAACATTTTGTGCCATCTTAAGTGAAATATTTTCAGCAGCTGACAAGTGCCAGAAACAAATAATTGGCAGTTGAAAATTTATATATAAGCTCTAAAAAACTTAATCTCAAAAATAATGACTAATTGTTTCTTTACTTCTTCATTCACAGATGAGTTACCTTTCACCCCCTCCTTTCATCTTGCACCTTGACATCATCATATTCAGTATCAGCTAAAGTTCAACTCTTCCTGTATTGCAAGCATTCATATGCTGTCATAACTGATTACCATGAGATGGACAGCACGCTTACATTATGCATTATGGTTTAAACAAAATAGATAATATTATAATACATATTATTTGTTTTCATTCGGTAAACTTTTTGAAATTCTATTAATTAGTCTCTATACACACTTGCAGCTACATGATATTGGCACTTACTCATTGTTATGTACAAGAAAGGGGAAGAACTCAATGACATATTTTTCATTACTTTAAATTGTAAGGTTGTATAACATGTTTTTTGATTTCTTGGTGATAAGACTGTCACAGTGACTTCCTTTGATTTGTAGTGTTTTGGGATTAGCCAATGTTTATCCAGCTTGTGAGATACTCGCAGGCCTGCATTAATGATTGTCGATGGATTGCAGGTATCTCCGCGTTCGGTGTTGTTTTTATATTGCCATCAGACACAGTGTCAGTACTTTGGGCACTAAAATAAAAAAGTCCCTAGATGTATCTACAATACATATGGTATATACGATTACAATATACATATACGATTTCATTATTATAAAGGCATATATTTATTTTCCAGGCTCCTTTATCACCGACACCTTGTGCCGAGATCAGTGATGATGAACTGGTTTCTATCTCTGTTCGGGATCTTAACAGGCAGCTGAAGATGAGAGGCCTAACAAGAGATCAAATAGTCAGGTATGCTTTTTCTATGGTGCAACAAATTGTAATATTTGGAAGTACAAGTTTAAGTAATGTCTAATTTTAAATATGATTTGTCTAAATCTAATTCTATTTGTCTTCAACATGTATCAACAAGTTTTTCAGAATTTGGTGTACGTTTGCGTATTATTAATTTGTATTAAACATGAATACAAATATTTTTTATAATTTCACTGCTATGGGACAGAATTAAGCACAGTACAAGCCAAAAACACATTGAAAGGTAAATAATCAATCGCCAATCACCGCTATCATACAAATCTGTGTAAATAGGAACTCAATATGCATCTGCTGATCCCGAAAAGCGACACAAATAAGTTAATTACTTTAACGGGCTTTTCACCACATGAATGGTCATGGTGACCCAGTCGGGCTGTACCACTACCACCCGCTGTCCCCATTTTCTTCTTCAATACTCAGCTGGGTGCACCACTTGCAGGTGAAGTTGTCTTGGATGTCTCCATTCTTAAGATATTATTTGGCTCTCCTTATACCCCAAAATGGCTGATGAAAAAAATTGTGTAAAAACATGAACATTTTAATAATTATCTTGTTTGTGCTGAGCCCATGGTTTTCTTAAGAGGTTTTGACCCAGCTTTTGAACATTTACAGGCTGTGTGATATACCTTATTCTTCCATAGTTTTAACAGACCATGTATGGAACATGGCAACTTACTATACTAGAAGAGGTCAGCTTCACAAGTACATTGAACATATGCACTATTTTCAGTCATGTCACATAATATCAGCGCATCTAGGTGAGATTGTCCTCACTAAAAACTATTCCAGTAATATAAATGTGTTTGTAGTCCTCTTGTAGACGTCTTCCTATTATCTCTTTCTGTATTCGCTTGGTTGTCCAAAACAGAATTGTCCTCCGTCGGAATATGGCTCGCTTTTATATGCGTTAAAAATGAGGATTCGAAATTTCTAGTGGATCTGGATATATTTATAGCATACAATTTTACCTATTTGAGGAAGTGTCCGCACCGAACCGAAATAATCGGTGGCTATCGGCTTCTCTGTGTAGTAATTATGTCGATAATGTCGATACGTTCTAAAACGATGTTCGAGCTCGTTAGAGCTGAAGCAAATACAATGCACTCACTTACCTTGAACTGCTCCAAAATTTGCGAGGATCCACGGAAGCGAATTTAGGTTACCACCAGAAAATATTACGATATCGTTATGCACAGCCGAATAAATGCGTGCCTCGCGATCAGAGCTCCAATACTTGACGAGTAAATTTTCTGCGTAAAGATGTTAAGTCCTAAACTGTGTGGAGCTTTATCAAAAGAGGTCGATTTAGCCTTTTTTAAATTGGTGTTTTACGGGTATGTATAATGTTTTCTACGGCTATTTTAGGGTCAATACTTAAAAAAGAATATAAAGTCAATTTGACACGAAAACAAATAAAACACATTTTTAGAAACGCAAACAAAATAATTTTACAAATTTATATTTCGGCTAGCTGTGCATGCGGCTCCGCTCGCGTGGACTACAGAATGACGTCGGTTTAGCACACGCGATAATCGTGTTGCTCCCGCTTGCCACACACGGCGATATGTGCAAGTTATTTTAAATGTCAAAAATGCTTATTGTGGTTGATTCTTAAAAGATGGACATGTACCATCCCAAACTTTTTGTAGGTCTTAATAAGATCTACAATTATTGCAGAAAATTAATTTTATATACCTCTTATGGTTTACTCAGCGTAAGCCATTTAAGCACCCCAAGAACGTCTTTTTCCGAATTAATTCACCATTATCTTCTCTGCTTATTTAGTTGTTACTTTATCTTACAAAATATATCCTATAACCTGGTCAGATAACATAATTATGAACTAAAAAAACACATGTTAATAGGATAAGTGGTTTTTGCGTGAAAAGATCGTGAACGGACAGACAGACAGAGAGGCGAAGAGTTTTATGATATGTATAGAAGATAGGCTATATAATTTCATATGACTCTAAGGAGCAGAGCAGAAAACATGATCGTCAAACTATCTGGAAAGCTGTTGGCAAGTACAGGAAGTGAGAACAAACGGGTACGTTTGTGGCGACGCGGCGCGGTGGAGTATTGTAAAATAACCGAATAGAAGAAGGTTAAATCACCAATTCTCTTAATGTTATAGAATGAAACAGCGTAGGAGAACGTTGAAGAATCGAGGTTACGCCGCCTCGTGCCGTATCAAACGTATAGAGCAGAAGGATGAATTGGAGACGGAGAAGAGTCAGGTAAATATTTTTCTCCTGTTTTCTCAGGTTCCACCACTTTTATTGTCTATAATTCTGAAGTCCACGCAGACGAAGTCACGGGCAGATGCTAGTATAATATATCCGATACTACAAAGAACCGGAGCTTTCGATAAAGGAAAACATCGTGATGAAATCATAGCGTAGTGGTAGGACTTTTTTTTAATGTCCTAGCTAGCTATCACACTCAAATTGAAAATCTGTCGCCAAGCACCTTACCTATACATGTGTTACACTTGAATAGACTTCAAGTATAAATGGTCACCGCAGCCTTAACAAGACACGGGTACTATAACAAGCATCTTTTAATCGTAAGTGTTGCCGAAAGCCCCCTTTGCCGAGCGTGGATGGGTATAGAAGAAACGGCTAAACCACTTGGCACGTCAAGGACTCTTCGGAAGGTCTTTAACAACATCGGGCGACTGGTGGATTTCCTGGAAGAATTGGGTTGGCACGACTAAAGTCGACTAGTATCACGCAAAATAGGCGCACATAGACGTCGAGTTGCGGAAAATACATGTGTTCTGGTAGCTGCATTTGAAAGACATTCTATTCTAGCCTTAGCGTGTTATCATCTTAGGTCATATCGTCACTTAACATGAGTTGAAATTGAAGTCAAATGCTAAAGCCGTAAAGATTTTTATTAAATCCAGGAATGGCACGATATGGAGCTAATGCAGGACGAAAACAACAGGATCCGCGAAGAGATCGAAGCACTTCGAAGTAAATATGACGCTTTGAAACGCTTCGCGAACATGAAGAGCATACCGTTGCCACCTGAACTTGAAATAGTGCCTTAGAATTCCTACTTAAACATCTACTATAACAAATAATATAATATATTTCAATGGAAGTTTGTGTGTGCTTTAACGTAATAACTCCAAAAATGTTATCCTGCGTGCCAGCACACAACACATGCTTTTGATATTTTTCAATTGTGTAATTATAATAATTTAGCATTGTTTAAAAAAACATTATTGTAATTTAATATAATGATTTAATCTTTTTGATATAATGTATGGCAGCCCATATTTATGGGTAGTATAGAATCAGAACCGTTAATACACTTGAAATGAATTTTGACAATAAGGGAGTAGACAACTTATGTAAAATTGTTTTAAACACTTTACATGTTGAAAATAATAGTCTCGAATTAAAATTTATTCATTATTACTCCGTTAAAAGTACTTTATATAAGATTTTTTTTCAATCTAAATAACAAACGTGACGTCATCATTCAATAAATAAAACTAAGGTTAAAGGTTAAAGTTGATTGTACTATAATTTCAGTTTTGACATTTCTTCAGTACGTATAATTTTAAAGCAACTATATCAACGTCGTATTTAGAGTCGCTTATCATAAGCAACCCTCAATTGTGTATATTCATTGAACGATGACGTCACGTTTTTTGTATGGCTTCTATCATTTGACTCGCAGAAAAAAAAAAACCATAAGGAATATTTAAATAAATAACCAATTATTTTTTCCGAAATTTTTACGTTTTAGATTTCTATCAATAGACCAACAGTAGAAAATTATTGACTTTAATTTTTAAACATACTGTCAACTTGCGGATTTAGTAAAAATTAAATATTACTTAAGTATTCAACAAATTAAATAATAGCACAGGATTTCGTCTGAATTAGACCATATTGCTAGAATTTAAGTTGGAATTCGTAAGACCTTCGTCTTGGGGCGACGCAATGGACTCTACTCTTCCTCCACGCAGCTTTTTTTTTTCGAACTGACTACTCTGTTAGCCTGAGGGGCCCTGGAGCCTTTACGGCTTTTGCAGCTTTACCGGGCTTGGGGGCCACGCAGCTGCAATGCTAGCGATTATTAATGCGCCTATGTTTCCGGCCGCGATGAGGGACGCGGGCGGCGAGTCATACGGTGCGCGATTGATGACGGTGCACTCCATCGTGCATCGGCCCGAAGACTATGAAAAATGAAAATATTACCAGATTTTTACTATTTCCGGTATTATTAATTTTATTTTATTAGATGGATGATATAACATTATTACCTACTTACAACAATTTCCACACCATATACATTCGAAATACTGATTTGGGCGACTGCTGTACAGGTTATCATTGCTTATTTTTCTTTCAATTACAATAAAACGTGAATAGATTTTAATAGTTTTTGACCTTTAATGTCATTTTGACCACAAATACGATCATTTTATTATTGGTAAATAAACAAATTTTATTTTTCGTTTTCATTTTTTTAAATGTAGGTAGGTATGCGTTATTAAATACACTGTTTATATTACTGATCTTTTTCTATTTTAACACAATGACGCTCTTCTTTTGACAGCAGTTGGTGCACGATTCCTATCATACTTGTAAATTACATTATATGGTCTATTTCACACTATTGTAATTTCGCGGCCATCTTCAACACTTACGATTTTCGCGACCAACTTTACATTGTTGGATTTTCGCGGCCATCATCAAACTGACAGATTTTCGCGGCCAATATCACACTTGAATTTTCGCGGCCTACTTCACTCTTATGGAATTTCGCAGCCAACTTCGACACTAAGATTTTCGCGGCCAACTTTACACTGTCAGGTTTTTGCGGTTAATTTTATATTGTTGGATTTTCGCGAACAACTTTATACTGTTGAATTTTCGCGGCCAACTTCACACTGAAAAATTTTCGCGGCTAATTTTACACTGTTATATTTTCGCGGCCAACTTTACACAGATGGATTTTCGCGGGCAATATAACACTGATGAATTTTCACAAAGCTGGTTTTTTCGATCTACTGTGAGATTTTCGTGACTAACTTTACACTATTTTATTTTCGCGGCGAACTTTAAACTGTAGGAATTTCGCTTACAACTTCACACTTGGATTTTTGTAGCCGTCTACGTACTATCGATTTTTTATTTTACTTTTTTCTTATTTAATTTTATTTTATTTTTATCTATAATGTTTCTGTATCAACTTACGAACATCATTAATTTTATCAATTTTTATGTTTTTTTTTCAATTTTTTTGCTAGTGAAAGTGGCAGAAATAGTTTGTAAGATTTGTCTCTTCAAAATAGATTTGAATTGGGTGAAGTCAGACTTCTAATGGTTTTTTTTTTCACTCTTGATTTGCTTATCCAATTCTGTACATTTAGAACAAACATCCGTTCTAGTATTTCCAACCCCGACATTGTATTAGGTATTAATTAAACATTCTTTGAAAATAACACTGTTTGGAGTGATTGTACGCTTAAACATTTGTCACATTTTTAAAATATTTAAAGTCGAACTCAAGTATTTCCTTTCCGTAGCAGACCGAAAATAGTGAGTCTCTATGCACTTAATGATTGTATAAATTTTCTGACTTCCTGTAATTTGTGAACATTTTATTTTGCGATGTATGGTCTCCGGTTCAATTTCAATATGAGAATAGCAGTTTTTCTGTTGTCTGCTACTCTACGGATTCTTTTGCGCGTTATTTGCAATATAGCTAAAATGCCTGTTGGAAAACGTAGATTAAAGTGTTACTATTTCTTTTTTTTGTTGAATAAGTCGCCTATCGTTCCCATTCTAAGACGAAGACGTTGAACACTAGTCACGTGACAAAATATAAGCAGAAAAGTGTGTTGGGGTTTTTTCTTATTAGGACAAACATTGTATTTTTTTACCACACCACAAATAAATAATTTGCAAAAGAAAATGTTTAATAGTAAGTTATTGTAGAATGGTTCTGCAGACCCTAGCATATCGAACAAAATACTAGTGCTTTTCCTGCAGTCGCCGCCATTAGTGTTCATTTCTAAAACGTTTTGTAGCTTGTCCCGCACGAGCAGGTGGACTTTGTTCCATAACGCTTAAAATTAACCTCAAAACTATTGTTGTTTTGAAATTGCGGTTTCTGATTGATTGTGACGGAAGCGCAAATTTTGTATCAAGCTGGATTTGCTTTTTCATATTTATGTTGTGTTGTCGCTTTCAAATACTACAATGTACGCAGCAAAAAATACAAATTTTTGATTGAAGCGGTTTTGCTTTTATACTTCTCATATTACAAGATAAAGAATTACACAACTAGTTTAACAAATCAATGTAAAATTTACAGATAATGTTTACGATGTAAACACTCAAATCAGTTGTATAATACGTCATTTAAATAATTATAAGATTATTATGATTTATAATAAATGGGATGAAATAAATAATGTTTGTTTTGTTTTTTACTATTATAATCTTGTTAGAGTGGCTGGCTACAAACCACAGACTACGATCAGCGAGTAAACTATGTGAATGATCCGATAGCTCGAGTGAGACAATGCTGTGGTAATACATAGAAATATTGTAATAACATGGTTGGTATTTTCACAAATTCTAATACAACAAATAATGTGCATAGAAAAATAAAAGATATTACTGTAATATTATTTAAATATTAATATTCAGTTAATAGAAGTAGCAATAACGTGTTAATTTTTTTTTTTTAATATAAGTTTTTATTTTTTCTATGGTATCACTGCAAATGCAAATGGCTGCGCGTGACTATTTGTGTTACTGTCTGTTTAATACGTTTGTACATCTACTATCAACGTCGAGTTGAGCATCTGTTCGTCTGTATTGCCGTGCCATCGTTTTGTACTTCTATACCGATAACTAAACTTCTCACCTCGTTAAAAAGAAATCTGTGTTTTGGAAGACGTATATTTTCAGCTATAAAATTTATTATTTTAGTACATCCGCCTTGCAAAAAACACAGTTTGAGATTTCTTGTATTTGGTGCCATAAAATTAAAGGCTTATATATAAAAATATAACTTTTATATTATAGATAAAAGTGTATATATTATGTACCTATATACACCTATAGTTACAGATATTACCTTCTTGAAAACCAGATGGCACTACTTCAAACCGTTATCGAAATTGCGTATCTATCTCCAGTATACTATATTTATCTATGAGCGAGACTGTCTTTAGACCTGTTAGTGTTGCTAAAACATCGATTAATCGATAGTTTTAAGGACTATCAAACATACGATTGTAAAAACAAAACAATTGATTTTTTTTTTTCGAACTGACTACACTTTTAGCCTGATGGGCCCTGGAGCCTTTACGGCTATTATACAGCTTTACCGGGCTTGGGGGCGAGCGCTTAGGGCACTCAGCCACGAAAGCTAAGCAACAACATCCGAGGGTGCCAAAGTGGCCGAACCTCGGCTCGGAATGTTGCGCGTATGCAATTAAGTCGCGATCTGACTAATTCCCTATCCGTAATTCGATCTAAACTAACTATACATATATACATGTTTCTGCCCCCTGGGAGGAGAGAAGGAACGTCAAGATCGGACGGACGCACATCTTGTACAGTGTAAGCTTATGTCTTACGGACATTTTGCTTACCGAACTGAGCAAGGGTCGTAAACGGGAAAGGACCCAGATGGCCCTATTCCGGACTCTAGTGACGTGTGGGTTGAAGTTAAGCTTCGAGCCAAGGATGACACCCAGATAAAACAATTGATTTTTGATATCCAATACATAATACGGGGTGTTTTTGTGATTGCAAGGTAGATTTGCGCGAACGACTTCTTTTAGCTCGCCAAGTTCTTTCGGCTGTCTAAAAACAAACGATTGTCTATCGATTAATCGAATGTCCGAAAAAGCGATGTTTTTTCGTTGCCTGCTTATATTATAATGGGAGCGGTCACAGAGCACTTATTAGTACTTATTAGTACGGTTTCAATATTCACACCGACAAGTATCTAATAACATAACAATCTATTTTTATTGAAATTAAGCAGAATGATCTTTTCACATGAGAGTGAGTGTGGTATACAGCGAGGATAGTGGTGACTGTCAAGAGACAGGATTTATAAACGGTAGTCGCTGTTAAAGCATATTCTATTAAGTTTTCATAATTAAAATACGACGTTAAAACTAGTTTTTTTACGGGATCTTGATGCGTCATGTTATGGTTTTTATTTTAAAACAAACACTTTTTTGGCCCTCTATTATGTAATATTTATGGCATTTTTCATGATGTAGGTTGGTTATTGTGCTCAAATAAGCGTGAATTTTAAGGTATATTACTATTAACCATGACAAGATTAACAACTCGACTACTTCTCTACACAGTTTTATGACTAGAGATTTACAATGGGTTCTTTTACCTGTAACTAATTCAGTGAAGAGAGTGGCTACCGTGTTACCGATAAATATTTTATTGGGCAGCACTTCGTCTCGGGGGAGTACAACTAAAAGCACTCCGTCGCGCCACGGCCCTTTTCAGTCACTTGAGAGTCAATAATTACGTTTCGGTGATCGAGTTTGCGACGGTAAAAACTCCAAAAAGTGCTCCAATCTTAAAGCGGAGGAGGTTTTGTTTGATTGAAGTAAGGTATCAGGTGATTTTTTTAATTTCCTTAATGTAAATATTACTTTTTGTTTATTTTGATCACCTATAATGGCACATTTCCTTAGCCCTGGAGCCTTTGCGGCTTTTACAGCTTCACCTGGCTTGGGAGCGAGCGCTTAAGGCACTCAGACGCGAAAGCATTGCAACAAGTTGCGAGGGTACCAAACTGGCCGGACCTCGGCTCGGACTGTTGCGCGTATGCAAAGAAGTCGCGATCTGGCTAATTCCCTATCATTCGATCTAAGCTAACTATACATATTTCTTCCACCTGGGCGGAGGGAAGGAACATGCGTATGTGTATTTAGTAATCTGAAAATTTGATCTGTAAAATCTGTAAAAAGATCCCTTACAGACCCTATGTACCTATGTGGCATGCATGTGTGTATGATGCAGTGTAATGTGTGTCTGTGATAGCTAGTGAATGTAGAGTCACTGTATCGCGCTAGCGGCTGCTTGGATCTAAGGCTTCATACCGATGAATCGGACTTGGGCTTGAGTTGCCGCAAAGGAGAGCGGCCGTGGCGGCTATAAGGACAAGGTTGGGCCCGTGTGAGTTAAGACAAACTCAATGGAGGCTACTTACGGCGAAAAAACCCATATATGTGTTTTCTGACAAAAAAATTGTTTTGTAAAAGTGTTTTGCTTTTCTGCTATTTTGTATTACGCACGATAAACTACGAGTATATCATGTCGTCTTGACATATACTAAAATTACCCGCAAGTGACAAGTAAAAGTTCATTTTATAATGAAAGTTTACAAGTTAATGTGGTCTTCGGACAGGAATATTTTATATGGAATAATGGAACGAGTATTTCGTATCCAGAGTGACAATGAAATTTCATAGAAACAAAAGATTTTTGAGAACGTAATCAAGTTCCCCGTTGTGTTTAATAACGTTAGATAAAATAGTGATATTACTTTTGTGTATGACTATTAACAATTAATACCTACATATTTATAATAAAATGTCAGGGACAGCAAAGCGTGGGCAAAATAGTTGATTGACCCTCTGAATATCATAAGTCTACAGAAAGAAGTCGATCTGACCGAGACTTGGTGTCATTTTCAATTTGAGTATTTGTGATTATCATTATTATCTGTCTACCAAGTAGTACAAAATATTCCTTTAAAAAATAAAACATTCTTTTGAATCCTACTAAAATTTTTTTTTGTTTATTTTTTTTTCAATCTACTATATTTTTTCAGGTGCCTCGAAAATACTTTATTCGTTATAAAAAAAGTTGGTAACCATAGGTGTAACACCCGCCATGGTGACATGATTAAATATTTCTTTTTTTTTTTTTCGAACTGACCAACTATTAGCTTTAGGGGCCCTAGAGCCTTTACGGCTTTTACAGCTTCACCGGGCTTGGAGGCGAGCGCTTAAGGCACTCAGCCGCGAAAGTAGGTATTTCGCATTCCGGGATCAATCAGTGCAGTCCATTAATCAAGCGGAGTGGTAGGGTATCCCGTATCTGGGTGATCTTCGTATCTTGATTCGAACTCGATCCTACAAGTGTACTCTTGAACCAAACCGAATCAAATAATCAAGATTGAGTTATAATCGAATCATATCAACGTCGTTATCTGTATCCGGTCAAAGTACACACACGTCACCGTAAAGTATTATAAATCTTTGCTTGGATTCTCTTAATTCTAACATTTTTACATAAAAATGCTAGAATGAAAATCGATCGAAGTTAGTTCCAAATCGAGCCACAGAACGATCGTGCGCTAGTGTTGATTTTAAGAGTGCCAAATCTCACCAAATCGAATTTTATTCGATTCGATTCAGAACTCGAACGCGTCAAGAGTAAGGCGGTTGTACCTGACTGGTTTGCGACCATGAATATGGTGAGAAACCCTCACAGTGAATTTCTTTTTGTTTGTCAAGTTAGAGATCATACTGTTATCCAGTTGCCGAGAGGGTTGTTAGCCGCCACGACAGCCACGATCGTCGACGGATTACCGATCTCTCGGTGGTCGTCACTGTTTTTAGATTGTACTGTGCTTATATCTCATTAATTACCATTGGATTGTGTTACCATTAAGCATTGTGTTACCGTTAAGCACAGTTCAGTCACTTTGTCGTGACACTATAAAAGTAAATATAATGAGGAATATATAAGGTGAAGTAAACTGGTATCCAGGTTATGATGACCCGCTTAAATAAACATAAATTTTTAATATTGTTAAATAAGACTAATTACATATTATTATTCTCATAGATTCCTCTTTTTTTGTTAGATAATTTTCTAAACAGTATAAAAAAAGCCGCTGTCCGCGTATGTCCTCATCATTTCTGTTTCTTTGCTTACTACTTCTTCTTAACCACGCAATGGATTCTGATATAATTTTCACTGTAATGTAGAGATTTTTTTACGGATGTTTAGTATGACAATACATTCTAATAAAGTTTTTGTATAATGGAGAAAATTCAATTTTTTTAAGATCAATTCGTCAAAAGATTTCTTTTTTTCGGGAAATTACGTGGCTTACGTTGGATAAATTTTAAGAGATAAATCAAAATAATGTACTAAAGAATTGTAATTCTTTAAAAACCTTAAACAATAGACCGAGATATTTTTGACTCACGGTAACTATTTTTATCACTAAAATGTTAGGTTTATTTGCGGAGCTATATCCTCCACTTCAGTATTAATCCGTATACTGATAAATGTATTAGTTACCTTGGGAATTTAATGTAGATGAAAATTATCGTGTACCTATATAAAATTATTTAAATGAATAGGCTGCGGCCTGCGTATCAATATAGGGCTGGTTTATAATTAAACTTAAGGTGTACATATTTTTTTCAATTTGTAAATAGATAAAAACCATTTGCGGAATAAAAATCGTTGTTTTTCATACATGATTATGATGATGGCTCAGTGGTAGCGCGTTCTGACATCACGTCGATAAAACTAAGTTTAAAACCTATAATGAGTTTTCAAACTCATATGTTGGTGAATGCTCATTTTTTTCTGTCCGCCTAGCTAGCCTTTGAGTAGAACATCTGTCGTCAAACACCTATAGGTGAGTTCCGGCAGCTACACTTGAGAGCCAGTCGCCCTAGTAGTGTGTTAACATCTTGAGCTACATAGTTATTTAACATCAGATGAGATTGCGGTCAAAGGCTAAACCTATAATGTATTGTTACGTTCGTGGGCAATGAAAATGCCGTTATATTTCGCATAAATTATTTATTGTTAGTTAAATAGAATTAGGACAAATCCGCTGTACTGTTATTCACTATACTGTGGTCGTACTTACAGTATCTCTCTCTATGGTCCTCTTGCAGATTTCTTCCTTTTGTAGCTTGTTGTTTCCATTTCGTTGTCCAAAACAGAACTGTCCTGGCTCGGGACACGGCTCGCTTATATATGAAAATAAAAGGAGGGCCGAAAGTCGAAACCACTAGAAAGACTTTACGTCATTAGAGGGGGAAGTGTTCTATTTTTAGACTATTATTTGTAGGATTTCGCAATCAAAGCGAGAAGCTGTCAATCCGTGAGTGATCTATTGTGGGTTTTGTACTAATTAATAAATATGTAATGATTCTAGGTACATTCTAGACGATCACAAATATTTCGACAATAGTGTTTTTTCTATTTTTATCATATCGTAACAGTATATAAAAATCACACCCTTTAAGCGGAAAATACCACTGTTTTGTTTACTTTCCAACCATTCATGTGTCTAAAAGCTGTAACGTTTGAAGTTAATTAACGTAGTGGCAGATTATTTTCAACTCCAAACTGAAGTGTCTGGGTCAATGATGTTTTTTCCGAAGAAAGAAATTAATATTTAAAACAATGAGAGTGAATCATTTGTTACCGGTGCTTTTTGGTCACTTAAATGACGGACTTCGTTAAATTCACTCATCGGTTGGTTATTCTACTGTATTTTTTTCTATAGGCGAAGTAATAGCATTTGTCTGTTTTTCCATGAAAATATTATGCACATAACTAAAATTAAACTGAATACAAAGATGTTATCTATACATATAATAAAATTGAAGTGTCTGTATGTAATGTCAAAATAACAGCTTTTTACTAAATGCAAATGAAAGTGTACAGGATACCTATACTATATATTAAAATTTTTGTCTGTCTGTCTGATTGTTTCAGGTAATCTCCGAAACTGTTGGACCGATTTTGACAGGACTGTCACTGGCAGATAGCTGATGTTATAAGGCATAAGTAAGGCTACTTTCATTTTAGAAAAGTAATTAGGGTTCCGCACAAAAAATAAAAAAGGTTTGTTAGGAGTCCACGCGAGCGAAGCTGCGGGCATAGCTAGTTTTAAATATACGTCTAGCGAAGCGGGCGGGTAACACTATAACCAATCCAGTAGACGCCAAAAACTCCACTTTAAAATTTACTTCAATACTGACAACTGACTACTACAATTTCTTTCTACTTATGCAGCCCGGCCGAATACTTTTACACTACAGAAGATCGCAGCCAAATAATCTAGCGTTATGTTCCTACGGTGAGTAAGGTTTCCAGAGCTTCTTGGGGTAGGGGGGTTCAAGTCGGCAACGCGCTCTGGTACTACAAGAGTCCATAGGCTACGGTAGCTGCTTACCATCAGGCGGGCCGTATGCTTGCTTGACACTTCAGTGATATATATAAAAAAAGTCAATTTTTCATTTCTGTCGAAAACTTTCACGATGATAGGCTCTCATTTCTCAGAAATCACCTCTACTCTAGGACTCTATTTACCATAACGTGGAATACAAAATCTTGCTGTCTTTGAATTAAAAGAAAAAACGATATTTGTCTCCATTTCTTAGTTTAAGTAGTGCTTTGTCAGAACGCATTGGAGCAGGCAAAGACTTATTACTTTATTCGTCCTCCCCCTCCCCCTACTTTGTCGTTCCCCCTTCTTGCTTCGCGTTATTTTTTATTTATATCCATTTATCTATTATACGAATTCACTTTGCTGATGTAGGTTTTGCCTCTTTGTTATTACTTTTTTGTTCTGTGCAGTCTGCAACTTTTTTTTGAGAAAAATAAATCACTTAATATCTTATCGTTTTTTTCCTTGGTATATTTTTCTCCATTACTTAAAAGCCAGGGTTTAGTCAATCTATGACTCTATCGATGGCTATAACGAAAAATAGAAACAGTGATTATAATTCTGGATATGCTGTTGAGACAACAGGTTTGTGCTGTGCAAACTTAATAGGTCAACGCAATTCCATACTTCGAATAAAAAATTATAATGTTATGAAATCGCTTCAAAACTTTCATTCGATTATTTTTATTTGTAGCGGCCCGCATTTAATTCATAATCTGTCCGATTATTCTCTAGTTCTAATGAGTCTGTGCATCCCTGGATTATCATATTATAAAATCAACGTCTCTTTGTCTGTCTGTCCGTTTATTTTCTTTTCACGCGAAAACCACTTATCCGATTTACAAAGTTTATAGATATGTTATCTGGCCAGGTTATAAGATATATTTTGTTACATAAAGTAACGATAATGATGAATCAATTAGGAAAAAAGACGCTTTTGGGGCGCTTAAGTGGCTTACGTTGATTAAACCATAAGATATTTATCAAATTAATGTTCAACAGAATTATAAATCTTAAAAACACCTACAAAAAAGTCAGCGACAGCATAACATGTTCATCTTTTAAGGCTCAACGACAATAATCATTTTAGGGGCAGCACAATTTGTACATGCTCTCGACCGACAGCATTCTATAGTCTTTGCGAGCGGACCCGCAGGTACAAGTATTACTTACTAATTTAAGATATTGAAATCAGATGACAAAAGAAGAATGTATAAATATTAAGAAAAATATATAAGTGAATATTTTGTTTAGGACTGGATTTAAGGCTTAGGAGCTCTGGGATAACGAAGGAGTGGAGGCCTCGAATAAATTCGAATATTAATTACTAGCTGTGTCCGCGGGTCCGCTCGTGTGGACTACAGAATGCTGTATGTATGGTTTTATAGTATGTATGTTTGGATGTATGTATATAGATGAATATACTTTCAGATGTTAAATTATTTTTCAGCACGAGTATTATTTACATATTACACATATTTTAGAGGCTCTTTTAGTGTTGGGTTCCTGGGACTTAAGCGACTTAAGTTGCCCTCCTCTAAAACCAGCTCTGATTTTATTACTATGAGGAAAAGTAAGGAGTGAGTACTTGGGAGTTTTTGGCGCATCTTTATCTGTTATGTGAATTATTTGGCCATACATTGTGTAATTTTGACGGCTTCCTACGTAATGTAGTTTAGTTATTATACCAAGTGAAGTGGGTTATAAATATTAACTAGGAATATGTATTTGAAGTTGCCACAAAAACTTCCCGGTCAATTTTAATAAGGGAGCCGCTATCTTGTTAATGCTATATTTGAATATTACAAAAAAATATTCTATTCACGTGACATTGGCAGAATTTTCGTTGAACACAGTTGCCATGAATAAAAACAAGAAGTAGGTTTTTGGAACCGGCTCAGTGTCATAGATTTTTCTCTATCCTTCAGATAGAAAGAAGTACGTTTCATTATTTACATAGTTTAGACAGCTGTTTTGTCATTATATATCGTAGGTATACTTTTTATTACAAAAATGAAAACTTAATTTTGGAAATGTATTCACATAAAAGTACAAAACAAAATCTAGGTTACGAACTTTCTCTCTACGAAGCTTAAGTAAAGTCGTTCCTCATTTTATCCGCATTAAAAATATTAAAAAAATAACGCGTAAAACGAAACGCGTCTGAAGATTTTACCCGCGAGTTTTTTGTTACGCCCAAAAATAAAAAGAAACTTGTTCAGTGTTTCATTCAGCTGTCGTTACGCATGTATAATCTGTGCTCATTACGCGCCTTTTCGACTTTTTTTTACTTACTCAACAATCAGGAGGCAGGAGAAACCTTTAGCTTGTTGTTTTGTTTCCTTTTTTTTAAGTTCGTTAAAGAAGTAGCCCGAGCAATCAACTATACAACCTTGGTAGAGACTTTGGTTAATGTTTTATTTTCTTTTACGGAAAATACTTGAAGAATTCACCCGAGTTGATTGAAAAGTTTATTTTTCCTAAATAAATAAAACCCGTTGAGAATATTTAAGTAGTGGGAAAATCAAAAAGACAAATAGTTATACATTTTTTATGATTTTTAAAATAGTGGTGGTAATTTTCTCGAATGGTGTAGTTAGAAGAGAAAACTATTTTTCTTTATCTATTTCACTTTTAGGGTTCCGTATCTAAATTGAAAACTAGCGTTTTATAGACGGATTTTTAAACGGATTTTTATAGACCCACTTTGTTGTTCGTCTGTATAGACATATAGGCCCTATCAAGCTATCAAGGCCCTGTTTCTCAAAAACGGTTTAAGGAATAAAGTTGAAATTAATTTTGAATACTATGGCCTAAAGTCGGTCCAGCCGTTTTGGTGGAGTTCAGTCATATACATACTCAGAAGTATTATATATGTAAAGATATGTAAGTTTTATGTTTTATTATATTTCTGTTTAAAAATCATCTGTATCATTTAAAAATGATAATAATATTCAAATGAGACACTGCACACTTATAGAATTCAATACACAGTACAATTATAAAATCATTCACGAATAATTAAAACAGTACGCTTATATCGTGAACATAAACGAATATGAGTGGAATAGAATGTATTATCTATAAATCGAAGCGTAACGCCATCTACCGGATGTATACGAAACCTAGATGTCAAACGATGTTAGAGAGTTGTATCATTGAATTAACTTACACCGTCGTCTATTAGGGATTCATAGAACTAAACAATAAATACATACTATTGTCGTATAATAAAACATTTAACTTGCAATAACAAATATCGAGGTCATATATGAGATAAAAACTATCCTATCTTTTAGAAATTTGATCAAAATCGGTTCAGTAGTTTAGGAGTTTATCCCGAACATACATCGTGACACGAGATTTCTATATACATATATATAAGATGTACCTATTACTCTGTTACATGAGCGGGGTAGCTAGTAATATAATAAAGCGAAAGAGTTTTTGTTTGTTTATTTGTTTAAACGCGCTAATCTCTGGAGGAATCACTATAAGGAGTGGAGCAGTAATTATAAACGTCAAGTAATCTGGCAAGCTGTAGGCAAGTACGGGAAGTGGAACAATGATAGGCGGCGCCGTAGAGAGTTTGTTGAATAAATTTAACACGAGTGAAACCGTGGAGCACATCTAGTGTCATATATATTTACAAACACCCATTTATATATATATATATATATATATATATATATATATATATATATATATATATATATATATATATAGATTATCCCTATCAGAAATTATTGCTCGTTAAGTGTTTAAGCTTTTGTGTGTTCTAGTGCAGCTAAAACATAACTTAGCCGCCACAACTTGTTAACAATGCCTGAACTAGTTCAATTAGTTTCCACTGTAGTTCAAGTTTGAGTGATGGTAAATTCTCTATTGCTTTATTGTCTATGGTCTTTGATCGATGATCAATTAAAATGTTATCTGTGATAGACTCTGATGCTATTTCGTTGGGAAATCAAAACAAAACCATGCAAGTTTTTAGCGGGATCCTACACAGTCATGTGGTGGTTTTTATTATAATTTATAAAGGAACTTACCGTTTTTTATATAACAAATTTTTATTTGGCTGCGATCTTCTATAGGGTGGACGTATTTCACCAATCGGACTGCCCCAAGTAGAGAGAAATCTCTAAACAATATTCTCTGTGCCCTACCTCTCTTCTTCATCTTTCTTTCTTCTTCTTCTTCTTTTCCTAACTTTGCAACCGATCTTCTTTATTGAAGTCCCTTACTGCCATTATAGAGTGTTATGACGATTTGTGCATCCTAACAAGTTGGTGGCACCGTCGTTAGAATTTTCAAGGTAGTTTTTGTGGCATCTGAGAATTCATGATCCATGTTATTATTTCCAATCCACATCATTTGTGCACAATAACCAAGCTTTATTATGTAAAACGCCACCTTTATTACACAATATAGGGTCAAATGAACAACACAAATGTATTAATAAAAATAAAAACCACTACATGACAGTTTGAGATCCCGCCAAAAACCCCTTCATCTTTCTTTATTTTTTCTTCTTCATACCCTTATCCCACATAAGTAGGGTCGGCACAAAATGTTTTTCTCTTCCACTCTACTTTATAAACTATCCTCTCTGTACTCACCCCTTCATACGCACATCATTCCTAACACATTCCAAGATACGGATCTTCTTCGGTCTTCCTCGACTTCTATATCCGTCCACCTTCACACTTAACAATCATCTTGCTATATGACATGTTGGTAGGGTAAAAAGGTTCTTGTAACATTAGTTAACAAAAATAACAAAGTTTGAATGAAATCTGTACAGCCTGGCAACTCCGATGACAAGATATAAGTAATATTTTAAACAATAGGTACTCTGTTGTGTTTGATGATGAATCTTTAAAAATAAAAGCGTTCCGCTTTATCTCTGTAGATCGCCGTGAAGTTTTATCGTTGCGACTGTTATCCGCCAGTTTTGTACATTTGAGTTATGGACGCTGGCTCGGCTTCTCTCTACACCATTAATATTACCGTGTCCCCTACCAAACGATTTGGTTTACCGATATCCGATAATTTTATGTTCAATCTAATTGCCTAATCTCCTTTCAAAACAAAACCACACGTGCTGGGCTTCGGAGCCACAGTTTTGCGGTAATCTCCATCTCGACACGAACTAAAAAGTTCTTTTTGTCTTATCTATGATCTATGAAGCTATAGGATCATCTCACGGCCAGTGTGTTCCCTCCTTCTTACGACATCGGGTCCTTCAAGCGTAACGTGAAGAGATATTTTATGCAGGCCGGCGTGACAGCAGCTACGTTCGATGATTTGGCGATTTCTCGATGTATTGGAGTTATTTTTTGATTGTACTATGCTTACCACCAAGAACATTACCGTCAACTTGCCATGTTAAAATAAAAATAAAAACATATGTTTTAAAATTATACAAAACTGGCTTTGGCTGAAACTGGACGTGACTTTTTTCACATAAAAATGCTTTTGATAATCTCCGTATATTAAGTTTTTTATCTGGGTTAAAAGTTGGTTTTTATTACAATTTTATAATTAATCTTTCAAGAATAGAATCCTAGAAATTTCTTCGAATTCAATTCTATACTAATCTGAAAACTACATTCACATTAGTTTAGTATAACTTACGTACCTTCCACCATTGCATCGCTCACTATCGACAGGGAAGTATCGTTGGAGTCTTAATGGTCGTGTATAGTCCAGTTTCTGCGGAGTTTCCTCTCGCGAATCTCTCGGATGTGGAATAAGTTCTCTAACGAGGTTTTCCCAGGGGTTTAAAGTATGGCGTTTTTCAAGAGGGCAGTGAACAGATATTTTAAAGGGTTTGCAACGCGCATTTGATGCTTCTGGTGTTGCAAACGTCCATAGGTTGCGGTAACCGCTTACCATCAAGTAGCTCGCATGCTTGTTTGCCATCAGCGTGGTATTGAAAAAATGTATATGTCTATATAAAATACTGTTTTTCAAAGTTGTTTTTAAGTGGTATACTATATCTCACTTAATTCTTTATTAAAATTAAAGATTCAAACGTCATTTTAAAGATATGTTGACGAAATTAATTAATATTATCGATAAAAAAAAATCTCAAAGGTAGCAAACAAGCATGCGGTCCGCTTGATGGTAAGTGGCTACCGTAGCCTATGGACGCTTGTAATACCATAGGTATTGCTAGCGCGTTGCCGACCTTGAAACCCCCTAACCCAAGAAGCTCTGAAAACCATACTCACCCTTGGAATACAACACTAAGTTATTTGGCTACAATATTCTGTGGGGTGAAAGTATTCCACCATTCAGACTGTCCTAAGTAGAGAGAAATCTCCAAAGAATTTTCTCTGTGTCCCACACCTCTCATCAATAGATCGCATTATAAATGAAAATATAATATATTCAACTAACATGTAGGGAGGCGCCATCTATTAAAAATCAGTTTAACTAATACGAAAACTTTAGGACTGTTTATATCCTATAATGTGGAGATACTCGTACTGGCCAGCTCGTATATGTGAAAAAAGAGTAAATAATAGTGAATACAATAGTAAGGGTCATTATATCACATTGCGAAAATTTCCCATTTTAAAGCAATCCTATCGTTTCTATCGATTTATTTTACAGTAGAACCGTATGATTATAAACAAATATTTTATTACACTGTTGAATATTATACATTTTGCTAATTATATCAAATGCGTGAAGCAATGATGGCTCAGTGGTAGGGTGTTCGAATCCCTGCAATGAGCCTGAGCTTCCGGTGAAGGAAAACATCGTGATGAAACCATAGTATGGTGTTAAAAATTTTACCGCACGGCGCTACACAACGTAGCATGTGGGAAAAAAATTACCACATTTTATTTCACTTTCGAACAATGTATACAGATTTTGTAAAAGCAATTTTTAAGAAAAAGTGTTGTAAAATAAATTTTACTTTAAATGAGTTGAAACAAAAATCAGTAAAATGAATTTATATTATTATTTTTGATGGCTAGATTCATGATGTCCCAGTTATGTTACATGCGCGCGTAGCTCTCAAGCATACTTGCTTACGCGCTTTAAGAAGCCTTTAAAATACCTTGTATCAAAATAAAGTTTGTCTTAATATATCTGTAGAGACATGAGAATAAGTAGTTATTATTTAAAAATTACGATCATTTTTAAAGTCCTGGAAAAAAACTATGTGAAATATTTTTACATACTTTATCGTTCTCATAAAGTACACAGTTTAATTGGCCAAAATAACGAGTAATACAATATTATAAAGTGCAGATGGTAACCCTAATCTTAGTATGCCTAATTAGGTTTCGTTATATGTATGCTCCGCAAACCACATAATGACGTCAGCGTCCACCACGGTCGCAATATAGACATGCCATTAAAATTTCTTGCAGTTTTTGCTCCGAATTACTACGCTGTTAGAAGTCTTTGATAAAAAATACTTTACAGTTTTTACAAACCGTGTCGTAATAGAGAGAGGCGTGAACAGATTTAGCTAACGCCGTTTGCGATCAATCAATTTTCATGTACGACAATTGATTTAATACAGTGCTATATTTGCCAGACATAAAGTCGTTTGGGTTCGTCTGTCGAGATAGATTATCGCTATTTGTATTATTCGGGTGGGATAAGAAAAATCATATATTAAAACACTATATAAGAATAATAATAGTCCCAAATTAAATATAAGCGCAAGGAGTTCGAGCTTTTAGCGGGATTTTTACGGTGGAATTAAAATTGTTTTTTTTTCTAAATTATCGGTCAGACCTACTTTGCCAATTTTCATTTTATATGACTCACACGTCAGTTGAGTGTATTTTTATTAGGAATATTTATAATGAAGATCATTAATTTTAATCTGATTGTCTATTTTTCGTCAATAGAGAGGAACATAATCATTAATTTGATGAAGAATCGAGGATTATATGACGTAGCCACAAAAACACGTTTGAGAAATAATATATAGACATTGCCAAGCTGAAATAAATTTTACAATAGTTTTCGAACCAAATTACATATTCATTGAACCGGTTACAACGATTATTAATTTGAACACGTTTATATCATGTAATAAATAGTGTTTATTATGACATTTATTAATTCAATGCTAATTATTTTCCCACGATTATCATAATTGCCGGTTTTATTGTCGAAACATTGATATTTCGATTGGGGAATGTTATTTTTTAAATGTTGAATAAACTTTATATTAAACTAACTGTGACCCACGACTCCGCGCGAGTTAATTGCTTAGTAATTATTTATGTGTCGTAATTGTATTTTAACTAGAGGTGGGCCGAATGTGGATTATACTGAAGCCGAACTTCCGTCGAACTTCGTTTCAATTTTGGCGCTAAGAATGTGGCAAAAATATTTACGTAGCTCTTGCCATTTCTCTTGCGCGCCTCTTACCCTTTTCTCACCTCGGTCCGTTACTTGCTCAGACCCCACCACACTCGCGTTAATAATTTCTCGAGGTGGTAATGGTAACACTGGATCTACTTCAGCATTATCCAATCATCAGAAGTAAACATAAAAAGATTTGAAGCAGCTACAATATCCATTTCACACATTGGAGTCAAGTCGTGATACTTATCTGCCGTTGACTTCGTTCGATGTTGTACCTACACCTGCTTTTGGTCAATAAACAACTTTAGTGCTAACAATTTTGGATTATATTACTAGCACTTGTGTTTCTGCAAGTGGAATATCGGAGACCCATATTCTATGCAAATTCATGAAGCCTTAGTAGAAAATATAGCATTGGATAAACAACCGCTTTCAATTTTGCAAGAACACGCAAAAAAAAACAGAATCAAGTAGTTAGGTCAGGTTTTCGAAAAATTAGAAACTTTGATTTGATAAGCGCTTTCAGAAGTGAAAATTACATAACTATGACTTTGATAAGGGCTTTCAGAAGTGAAAATTACATAACTATGACTATTGACATGTGGATAATGTGAACTTGTACGAACAATTTGTTATGTTTTTAAGTTTCACTGTTCATTGGCTTAGTGAAGACTATTCTCTGTATAATCGTCATTATATTGGTAATTGAAGCAAAGTATTATTTTATTCAATCCCGAGATTTGATCTTCTAATTATCACATAAACTGTGAAACTAATTCATCACTTTATTACTTTTACATTACAAACGATTGTATTATACGATACGATATATTACCTTCTTCAGCACTGAGTGTAGGTAGATATCGAACCGCCTCTGCACACATTTATTACGCAGTAATTGAAATATTTGAAATTGTATTATAATATTATTTTCACCCGTATTATTGATAATTCTTATAGCCTGTCTTGATTAAGGAAATATATACTTTCCGTATACAAAATTTCATCTAAATCTAGACAATTAATAAAACCTTATTTAATAAAATTATTACGGTTTCTTAAAGTTTTATTGACAAATCTTATAGCCTATCAATTACGGAATGATATAAGCTTGCCGCGTACAATATTGAATAAAAATCAACCAAGCCTTTTTGTGGCTTACATCCAAACAAACAAAGAGACAAAAAGATCGTGGTTAGTGTGCTATATAACAAATGCCTATCACAAAATCTCGAAAAAACCTCTATTCATAACATGAAAGAACGGGAGAGAAGAAGATCTTTATGGACACAGAGTGTAGGTAAATAAAACATTACAAACGTAATTCCAGTGAAATATACATAACATTCAAACTGAAAACAATCTAGTTGTGTTGCGTCAAACCTTAGAGCGTTTAGAACCGCACAGTCGATTGTGCTGAACCCGCGAACCGAGAGTTTCCACCTATTCATTTCATGTTGCGGACGAAGTTAGAAATTAATGAATAAAAAAAATAACTGGAAATTAACGGAGTCTTTTTAAAATTGTAGAGCTCGCGTTCACATAGGTTGCGTTTTCGAACTGGATTTTATAACTCTAAAGACAATTAATGTAACGAGAAAACAAAAAAACTTAAAAAAAAATACACGTTATTCTTCTTTATCCCACGCTGAAAAGAGTCAGTATAACATGTTTTCCCTTTCCATTTTTCTCTATCAACTGCCATCTCAATATTCATACGTTCTATACACAAGTAATTCTTCACACAATTCATCCATACCTTTTTCGGTCTTCCTTTACTTTTATATCCGTCCAACTTCATATTTAACACTCTTCTAGTTACATGACTTTCATCCCTCCTTATGACATGCCCATACCTATACCTATAACCCCTCAATTTCTCTGTTACTCTGTTACTGGTGGTATTTTAAAACTTAATCTGATATAATCATTCCAAATCTTGTCCATTCTAGCTACACCACATCCTAAAATAAATGACTAAATGAGAAAATAGCGATAACAAAGAGGTAAGCCTGAACAGACGGCATATGGTGCATATGGTGACATGCCCTTCCTAGTGATTCGCTTATGCTCATCATGTTTTTGGTTCAAGCGATGCATATCCAGTTTCTATTACTCGTATTACAGTGGCGACTGATGGTGGCTTTTTGTCAGATTCAACTGTCGGATCAGTTAGGTAGGTGCTTGGTGACAGATTTATAAATCGAGAGTGGTAATTAACGATGTAAGCTGTAGAAAATCCCCTACCACAATGACAACGTCGCAATCACGATTGTTCTTTGACGAGTGTGCAGGATTCGAATTTACCTCACTAATCTCTATCACTGTCATATCTTCATTGTTTTATGCTGTGGATGTTGGCATTTGGGTATAATTTTACCTAATATTGTGAAGATGTGGCCCAATATGGTTACACGCTAAACCTGTGCAAGTGCAGCTATCGGGATACACCTATAGGTACTTGGCAACTGATTTTCAAATTGATGGTAGTAGCTAGCCAGGTGGGCATTGGAATAATCCCCAACCACCATGCTATGTTTAAAATGTTTTTTTTTGACAAATAATTAAAATAGGAGTTACTAAAAAAGGCAAATGGCAACTTTTACCGTAACGATAATAAATCTCATAGCGAATAGTTGCGATTTCGGCTCATTAGTTTCTAGTATTCAGTGTCGTTTTGACTTTGATTCTCGTTTTGCTGGATCTTTTCGTGTATATATTTGTCATCAATCTGTTTTGTAATCGAATGGTTGTCGTGCCAAATTATACAAATCGAGAGTACGCGCGCACCTTAGTGTTTCCAACTCACTCTAGTAAATAGTAAGTCCCACTCTGACACAGTGTGCGACATTGGAGCGCGTTGATTGGAGACCGTTTGATGTAGTGAAGTATTTATTGAGATCGTCTTGTATGGAATTAAATAAAGCTTTATTATTATTACTATATATAGAATCTCGATCTATCAAGTTATGTTTTTTTTAATCTTTATACGTTTAGCTTTTGTCCACAATTTCACCCGCTGTAGTGACGATGTGGCCCAAGATGGTGACACGCTAAGTATAGTGAGTTAACGAACTCTCAAGTGCAGCTGCCGATATACCTCTAAAGATGCTTAGAGACAGATATTTAATTTGTGGGTGGTAGCTACAGCCAGATGGACATTAGAAAATGCTCTACCACCATGCTATAGTTCAATTAAGATGTTTTCCTTCACCGAAAGCTCGGGCTTATTGTAGAGATTCGAAATCACGTCAATCGGCGCGGTCTTTAATTCATTAAGTCATAATTAACTAACTTTAACTCATAAATAGCATAGCATTATTATATAGCGTAGCATTTTGCGTGATATAGTTTGGCTATTGAGCACGAGTGAAGTGAATTGTAAATAATTACTAGAAGCAAGCATTTTAAGTTATCACAAACACTCACTTAACCGTTTTAATAAGAGAGCTACCATCTTGTTAAAACGTTGTGTAACTCTAAAGATTATAAAAATATTCTATCCACGTAATATTGGCATAATCTATACGTATTAGAAAACCTAACGTCTCTCTGTCTGTCTGTCCGTTTATGTTCTTTTCACGCGAGAGCTACTTATCCGATTAACATGTTCATTTTATTCATAGCTATGTTATCTGATCAGGTTATAGAAAACATTTTTTTACATAAAGTAACATAATAAGCAGTGACGGCAATGGTGAATCAATTCGAAAAAATACGCATTTGCGGCGCTTAAATGGCTTACACTGAGTAAACCATAGAAGAAATATCAAATTAATGTACTACATAATTGTAGCGATTAAAAAGACCTACAAAAAAGTCAGTGATAACATAGCATCTTCTAAGTATCACCCACAATAAGTATTTTTGTCTTCTGTTTTTTGAGCGGGGCTAGCATTAGCCGATAGCTTATGTCTATTTTCTAAAAATCAACCACAATAAGCATTTATGTCTTTAAAATAACGTGGGTAGCGGGTGGGTGAAACTGTGGAACGGTCTCCCAGCCAATGTGTTCCCTCCTTCTTATGACATCGGGTCCTTCAAGCGTAACTTGAAGAGATATTTAAGCAGGCCGGCATGACAGCGGCGACCACCGATGGATTTCGATTCTTGGTGGTCGTCGTTGTGTTTGGATTGTAGTGTGCTTACCATCAGGTACAGTACAGTCAATATGCCGAACTATTATAAAAAAAAAAAGGGAGCGGTTTCAGTACGATTCGCGCGTACAAACATTAAACATAAGAAGAACTCGTGCAAAATTTCATGTAGAAGAATTGTATTAAGTAGATGTTTCACCTATACCAACCGATTCTGTTCGCTACACAACCAAATTGGAAAGCGTAATTATAACTTTAATAGCAATCCTCGTCCGTCCACCGAACTCTGTTGATGATAAATTAACATTGTAATTAAGAGAAATGGTTTATAATTTTAAAAAGTTAAATTATCCAGAGTATCTTCGTATCATTAATCTCGGGATGGAGGAGGTTGGGGGGATTTTGTACTGTGTAAATTGTTTTCGTTTTTAATAATAAGAATTGTTCTCTTGATTAAACTGTAGTTTAACTGATAATCAGTAAAGGTAACAATATTTTTTGTCACCAAAGTTTATATATAATATAATATCTATTCCCAGCAAATATTTTTATCATCATATTGATTCATAGTAAAATAAAATGATAATACATAAGACCTTCGTAAATAACCTTATATATTAGGTCTTTACCTATGAAATTGCCGTTTTGTATGAAAAAATTTAAACGATGTTTTTTCATGTATTTTTTATTTGTATTTATCGAAGTAATCACCCATGCAATCAATGCACCTTTGCCAGCGCAGTGGCAGTTTATTGATGCCCTTCTTAAAGAAATCAGCTGGACGGCAACAAATTCTTCAAAGGCATTTTGTACTGCCTCTCGGGTATTGAATTTTTTTCCCGCCAAGGAGTTATCCAAATTCTGGAAAAAGTAGTAGTCTGTAGGCGCAAGGTCTGGTGAGTAGGGCGGATGAGGGAGAACTTCCAACTCCAGTTCTTGCAACTTGGAGACCGTCTGTTGTGCAGTATGAGGTCGCGCGTTGACCAAAGCTGGTTGGAGATGTGCCAGCTTCTCCATCATTGTGTTCAGTTCTTCACAGTACATATCTGCAGTAATGCTCACCCCGTTTGTTAAGAAGCTGTGATGAATCACACCGGCGCTAGACCACCAAACAGTGACCATCACTTTTCTAGGGGGTAAGTTTTCGTTTAGGGCATTGTTTAGGTGCTGAACCAGGATCTAACCAACTAGCTGAGCGCTTGCGGTTATCAAACAGAATCCATTTTTCATCGCAGGTAACAATGCGGTTCAAAATTCCTTCATTTGTGTGTCTGTTGAGCAGTGCAAGGCACGTCTCGACGCGTACTTCGCGCTGGCGATCATTGAGTTCGTGGGGCACCCATTTGTCAAGCTTTTTTACCTTGCCAATTTGACGCAAATGGACCAATATTGTTTTGGCGCTAACGTCGAAAGCTGCTGCTAATTCAGCCGTAGATTGTGTATCATCAGCTTCTACAATCGCCTTTAATTCGTCATTGTCGACCAAAGTCTTCGGACGACCGCGAGGTTCATTTTTCAGGTCGAAATTCCCAGAACGGAAGAGAGCAAACCAATAACAGGTGGTGCTTTGGTTTGTAGTATTAGCTCCGTAAACGTCGTTGATGTTGCGTGCCGCTTGTGCCCCGTTACTGCCACGACGGTACTCATATTCCATAATTACTCGATTTTTTAACGTATTCATGATGACAAAAAAGATTTAAATGCGATGAAAATATAACACTAATCAATAAACAAATGACTACTTTAGGAAAAAGAATTCCATGTTTTTAAAATAAAATTAATTTGAAATTAGAATTCTTAGCCAAACAAAAATTTTGATTTGAAATGGCCAGTACTGCAGAACGGCAATTACACAAATCTCAATCATAAATTGTTATATAAGTTCCTTATTCTAACATTAAACTGTATAGACACGAAATATTGAGTAATCAATATTTCTAACGTATAAGGTTGTGATATATTGAACCATGTACACTAAAGCGTCGTGTATAAGAAATAAAAAAACATTGAAATAAAAGATATGGGTGCATACACCCAAACTCTTTGGGATTACAACTATGTCTCACAACTAGTAAACATTAAAACCCTGTGTACTTTTACTGCGAGGTGACCTAAGCTCATATGTCCTCTATAAAATATATTTTTTATTTTGATTGAGTGCAGCACAGAGGCGACGGTGACCGTCGACAGATCAGATTGTAACGATGGTTATTATCATTATACATTTTTATACTTTATAGTACAAACTATATACTATAAAGTATGTAGGTTTATATATAAAAGTTTATAGATTTAGCGTTTGATAACAATTTCACCTAATGTGTTCTAATATGGCAACACACTATGTCTAGAGTGACTGGTTCTGAACTGCAGTTGACAAGACACTCATAGTATAGGTACTTGCCGAAAAAAAAAACAAGTTATGTAGGGTATATAGGATCAAAGTATATAGGGCCATACCATGCATGCTATGGTTCATCACGATGTGTTCCATTGTACAATTCGATCCCTCAACGATTGACGCGATGTCCGAACACGCTACCACTGAGTCATCATCGCTCCTCCTATAATTCTTCCACCTCAAAAGCTACCAATATAGACTATCTGACAGCGAAACGGGACGCACGGACCACGATAAAGATTTATTCACTATATATATATATATATATTTATCGGGTATTTCATTATTGCATAAATCCCCTATGTTCAATACTTGATGGACTAGGAAAATGAAGCTGACAGCTGTCATGCATTACGTACTCGTCAAGTATTGAAACCACTTCCGCGTGGCACGTATTAATTGCACAATAAATAAACTCATAAGGTCTTTGTTGCCTGCAAAAGCAACGGCTACCACCAACGCATCGGCAATTCATCAACGGTCGTCACTGTAATGACTTCAAGTTTTTTTTTCGAACTGACTATACTGTTAGTCTTAGGAGCCCTGGAGCCTTACGGGTTTTACCACTTCACCATTGGGTATATACTACCTGATTCCGAAACAGAAAAACTAAAAGAGAGTCACTGTGACGGGTTCATGTTTATGGTGGTCGCGATCCAGTCGGGTTCAGAATCCCTACTACCCTGCTTGATTACTTACTGGATATACACCGGATGATGCCGGAACGTGACATGCCTAAGCGTACCAATAAGGCGGGAGTTACACCTGGTGTATGGTGGTCGCGATCTCTGTCTATGCCACAGTACAAACACGGCGTAATTATGAAATTATTCATCATCATCATCATTTCAGCCGAAAGACGTCCACTGCTGGACATAGGCCTCTCCCAAAGATCGCCACAACGACCGGTCCTGTGCTGCCCGCATCCAGCGGCTTCCCGCAACCTTTACCAGGTCGTCGGTCCACCTTGTGGCGGGTCTGCCCACGCTGCGTCTTCCGGTACGTGGCCGCCACTCGAGAACTCTTTGACCCCATCGGCCATCTGTTCTACGAGCTACGTGGCCAGCCCACTGCCACTTAAGTATAGCTATTCTTCGGGCTATGTCGGTGACTTTGGTTCTCCTGCGGATCTCCTCATTTCTGATTCGATCACGCAGAGAAACTCCGAGCATAGCCCTCTCCATTGCCCTTTGAGTGACTTTGAGCTTTCTTATGAGGCCCATAGTTAGCGACCACGTCTCAGCTCCATATGTAATCACTGGCAACACACACTGGTCAAAGACTTTCGTCTTGAGACACTGCGGTATCTTGGACGAGAATATGTTACGTAGCTTCCCGAACGCTACCCAGCCGAGTTGGATTCGACGATTGACCTCTTTCTCGAAATTGGATCTACCTAACTGGATTGTGTGTCCCAGGTAAACATAATCTTTAACAATTTCAAGCGTATGGTCTCTGATCTTCACGGGAGTTGGCGCTACATGGACGTTCGACATAATCTTCGTCTTGTCCATGTTCATTCTAAGACCAACTCGTTCAGAGGCTTTACTGAGGTCATCGAGCATCGCACGGAGGTCCTCCATGGTCTCAGCCAAGACTACTATGTCGTCGGCAAACCGAAGGTGGGTGATGTACTCGCCGTTTATGTTGATGCCTAGTCCTTCCCAGTCCAGAACCTTGAAGACATCTTCCAGTGCAGCGGTGAACAGTTTAGGAGAGATAACATCTCCTTGTCTGACTCCCCGCCGCAACAGGATAGGTTTCGAGTTCTGGTCCTGCAGTCGAACTGACATAGTGGCGTATGAAATTGAAATTATTATTCAGGAAAATTTTCCTATTTATAAACAATCAATTAAGCGTACAAACAAAACAGACAACCGGCAACGATCAGAAAAGAGACGGATATACGAATGAACGACGAGTGCCAACGAGACACAGAACGGTGTAGTTTCATATTGTGCTCATCTCAATATTGAGATTAAAAGTGACACTTCGCTTGGCGCAAATTATTCCAGGTACAGTTTTCAAAAAAAAAAAACAACTTTTTTTTAAATTTATATTTTGAATCAATTTATTATCAAGTGTCTGACTTTTAGCGGTTATTTACATACAGCTAAGGGGATGAAGGGATTACTTAAAATGAAAGGACTGCACACTATACTGGGTATAAACTAGCTAAAAAAATTGTGACGGATAGAAACGAGTCATTGTGATCGGTATTAAATATATTTAATAGTGATTAAATTGTTGAACATTTTTTTCTGATATAGTTGATATGACCGCGCACAAATTGATTAAGGGCTAGTATGATTGGTCCTTTCGAATCCTAATAGATCACGTCATAGAGGCGTGTTAGGATAGGTTAATTACGAAGGTCAGAGCCGGAGGATCCAAGTTAAACCAAAATTACTTTAAACTTAATTTATTTTAAATTACAAACTAGACTAAAACTAATAAGATGTGACTGCTGCCGATGTTAGGCTCACAGTGACTCGTTCCGATGGCGTAACAGGTTAAAGAGAAAAGTTTGTAAACAAAGAGGCCTAAATATAGAGTCTATGGTTTGACTGTAAAACCCCTTCGACAAAATTTTTTATTGTTTTAAAATACTTATTTATTAAAAAAAATTATAAAATTTTTGCTGACGGTACGTTGTCAGAACTCACTCCAGCGAAACGCAGTGCAGGCGACGTTTCTGCGCACCCTACCTCTGACACAGACACCTTTTTATGTAAAGATCGACCGTAGATGTCGTTACAATGGAATATATTATTTATCAAATGATTTTAAATTAAAACTATTAAAAAAATAATCATAAAATCGTTTGTCATTAAATTACGATGCAGCCACATACTTGAAAGGACTATTAAAATTTAGAAATATTTACACTAATTTATTATATATCGGTTATTATATTTATTACATTAATACGTTTACGTTAATTTCTAATAAAAGGAGTCAATATTTTTTTTCTATCGTATAGGTTTATCGTTGTGGCCACACGATGTGACGATGTGGGCCAAGATGGTAGCACGTTATGCCTAGTGGGCGGATTGGCTCTCAAGTGCAGCTGCGGGAACACACCTATTGGTGGTTGGCGATAGATTTTGAACTTGACATTAGGGCATTAAAGAAAGCCCTACCACCATGCTATGGTTTCATCACGATGTTTTCCTTCACCGAAAGCTCTAGCTCATTGCAGTAATTTGAACTCACGTCCATAGACGCGATGTCCGTACACGTTACCACTGAGTCATCATTGATAGTAATGATTGATCATTAAAACTTACCAAGTTAGAAATGCCATATAAAAAGGAAAGTTAAACCATTAGAATTAATTACATTTTATTTAAAATTTCAACATCAAAAATACTGTATAATATATTATATTTTATACTCTTGCTGGATAAATCCTATAGACATATGTTTGTCTCTTTTTAGTGTCGCTTTTTCGTTTCATAGAGTTTCAAATCAAAGTGGTGCTAAATAATATTTCACTTCAAAAATTATTTTGTAAATGAATTGAAGAAGGTACCTTTCTATAGCTATAATCAAAGCTTGGCATCCGTTAGATCTCAGCTCTTTTATGGGTGACAACGACTACCCCGAACGTCGTTTCTACCGAACTTGGCCCCATTTGCACATTTATGTTTTCTTTGGGATTTATTGGATTTTTATAATGGCAACACAGGATCATCTGAGTATGCGAAGTGCCAGGATCTTGCGTATCTTGGAGAAGTCGTTTACCGTTCGATAACCGGATTGCTTGCGTGCGAAAATTATTGAAGAAACGCATAAACTATTGTAAACTGTGCCGTATGTGTTACTACCAAAATCATTTCCAGAATGAAGCCACGTCCTGTGACACAAGATCCGTATCGCAAAATTGCAATTGAGCTGTCAAACCACACAACACCTGTTTGTTACTTTGTAGTCATAAACGAACGCGAGTGTGGATTGATTTTATCCCTGTTCACGCCTTGGTTTCTGTTCCGAGTCGGTTTTTTGTGTCCGCGTCAAAGGGTTCGCGACCTCGTAACGCGAACAGCGCGAATGCTCATCCTTATTCACGGCGACACAGTTACGGTATTAGTAAAATTACCAGTAATTCGGTATTTTATCGTAAAATTGTTTATATTATATTAAATAAAAGAAAAAACTCAACAGGCACAGATTAATGTGAATTTGAACAGAAACGAGCTTTGAAATTTCTCCTTTGTGAGTTTGTGAAATGTGTAAATTGGCCGTTCTAGCATGGAAACTCGTCGCGGCTGACGATGAGGAAGCGAAATTCAGAGTCTCGGATAAATAATAAATTCACATGAATCGTGTATGTTGTATTAAAAAATTATGTTACATACATACCAGTAGTCGTCTGCGATTTTGTTCGCGTTGGTAAGAAAATAACGTTTAATAGGAATAAAAAACTTTTTTGTTACTCAGGAATAATGTAGCTTCCTGTTAGTAAAGGAGTTTTTCGAATTGGACGAGTAGTTCAAGAGATTACTTTGTACAAACTTTCATTTTCAGTTCTCAACGTCACACATAATGCGCGTAAAATTGGCATGGGAGTCATCCACGGGAATCAAGTTATTAACTAACTAGTTGCCGTGACTTCCTTCATGTGAAAAGGCCTTTGACCATTCACGAACAATACGTGGGATCTGAATAAAAAATATCCTGTCTATATTCAGATAGTTTTGATTTATTGTAATTTTAACATTATTGCTTAGTTACAATGGTAAAGTTTATTTAGTTTTAGAGTCTATATCCTTACTCGGATTTAATCCTTAAAGCCCGTGACATTGACTCTCTTTAGGTTTATCGCGTTTTGGGATCAGCCAGTGAACTGGCAGGCCGGCATGATAACGGCGACTGTTGACTGATTGTCGATTTCTCTGTGTTCGTCTTTGTTTTTGGACTGTATTATGCTTATCCACAAGCATAGTGCAGTCACTTTGACGCGATACTGTAAAAAAGAAAGAAACATTTCTAAAAATTTTAAACTTTGAACCATCATAAAGCGAATTTTCAACGTCCATGCTAAACCGGCTTGTAATAATAACCAATTTGGATACGAAAAAAAAAAAAATGCGAATATTAAAAATTTGTTAAAACTGTTTGTAATTTTGAATATTATTCCGACCTCAATTCGAATTACAAATTTTTACTCGACGTCAAAAGCGTTTGTTCTCGTCTCGTAGTGAAAATAAAAGTAAAAAAGATTGAACACGTTTGTTTTTTAAAAACTATTACAGCCGTATCTTATTCGGATTTTCAACGGAGGTCGTTTCGCACCGCACGACGTTCTATTTAAGAAGTGATTTAAAAATAAATATAGATGTTTAAAAATTTCTGAATCGTGAGCATGTGAGCCTGATTTATCTAATCTTTTTCCGAAGTTTTTGGCGGTGTCTTGAGCTGCCATGCTATTTTTATATGTTAACTTATGTTCTTTGATCCTATATTGCCTAAAATTGGACCGATTTTGACGGGAGATCATTTTATCATCACGAAACTAAAAGTACCATAAAATTGTCGCGTAATTCTTTGTTTGACAACAATCTACAAACACTGAAAAGGTCTCAAAGTTAAAATTATAGAAATCCCAGGACAATTTAGTGCACAAGTCAAAATTGTTAAATACCAGATGATCGCCAAAAATTTCAAATGTTTACGACATCGGAAACATTAGTCATAGATAGGTTTGGTAAGTTAAAACAAAAGATATAGAGAGAACCAATATATATTGAGATTTATTGCAAGTATAAAATCAGTTTTTTGATGACGGAAGACGGATTACCTACTGAAGTGAAAAAAAAAAACAGTAAAACTTATCTTAACTACCCTGGCAACATTATCCACACGGTCGTAAGTGTTGCTATCTGATTGTCAAGGACACACAGCTAAATGCATGTCCCACATTGTTGTTCTGGTCTCCATCTGCTTTTTTCTCAAATCAGTGCTTGAAAAAAATTCTAATTGTCTGTAACAGTAATAATTATTTGTAGGCATTATTAGTTAAGTATAAATATTTATAAAACCAAATAGTAAAAAGATCACAATTCATTTAACTACGGTCTGACTAAATCAATAATTTACATATATATTAGAGAAGGCACACACTGAAAATCCGCTTATGTAGCACAAATTTGTTCGGCACCGTGTGGATATACGGCACATTGTTGTGAGTCTAAACGAACGTTTTTCTAGAAGCTGACATTTATGTTCGAACTGAGTACTTAAAAATTCCCCGCACACGATATATTATAGTATTTAGTGCACTTTTATTACAATGAAGATCATCTTTCAAATACAATGTGTATACAGTTGTATGGACGGTCAATATTGTTTGATATGCAATTATTTAATACTAGCTGTGCCACGGCTCCGCTCGTGCGTACTACAAAAACAATGTTGTTACCGGGATGAAAAGTATCCTATATGTTAATCCAGATTATAAACTATCTATGTGCAAATTTCATTCAAATTCGTTCACGCGTTTTTGTGTGATTGAGTAAAAAATATCTAAACATGCAAATTTTCACATCTATACATACAATAAAATTGAAATGTCTGTTTGTACTGTCAAAATAACAGCTTATTACTATAAGCACATAATACTTGAGACAAAAAAAAATATTGTCGGTTGGGCCGCTTTTGACTGGACTTTCACTGGAAGATAGCTAGTGTTATAAGGAATAACTTAGGCTAGTTTTTATTTCAGATTCTCTTACTACGCGAGTGAAGTCGCGGGCACAGGTATTTTATAATATTATTATAACAATATTATAATTATAATATTAATATTATGTTTAAGTAGGAATAGTAAGATAGTAGGATATGTAGCCTAATTATTGCCTACTGGTTTTACACTCAAAAGATTTACTGTCTATTTAGATTGTGTATTTACAGTTTTGAAGATATAGGCCACATGGCAATTCCTGGGACTAAATAAACAGACTAAAGAAAAAAGGGAACACAGTGTAAGTAAGAATTAAAAAAAAGTGATGATGCTTTCGCGTTAAAATACCGCTTTATTAGCTTTAATGCTAGTAAATAATAACACTTTGTAAAATCGAAATTAAGAAAATTAATATTAGAAAAAGAAAATAAACAGTCAATGGATGTTGCCGATAGAATAGATAGTGCCGTGACACGTAAAATTATGAAAAACAGTTTTTTTTGGATATTCAAATTAAAATTTTTATTTTACATTAATCTGATTTTCACATCTTCCGACCACGCGCTTCATTTCATATTTATATAAAGGAACACTAAACGCAGCGTGTATGCCCGTAATTCCGTCCCGAATGTGTACAAAATTGGAATGACGAACACGCTAGTTCACATCTCGTAAATTCACTGTCCGCGTCCCCGCACCCGAGTGAATTGTAACGTATAATTTACTACGCCGACTGTTCCCATGTGAGGCTACTGTATCACCAATGGCGATTAGTAAATTTCAACTGTTGATAATCTCACTATATACACAGCCACACATATATATATATTATATATATAGGACTGGTATGGGGTATCGCAGTAGAACCAAAGTTACTGACATAGCCCTCAGAATAGCTAGACTTAAGTGCCAGTAGGCGGGGCACATTGCTCGTAGAACGGATGGCAGACGGGGCCGAAGAATTCTAGAGTGCGGCCACGTACCAAAAGACGCAGCGTGGGCCGATCCGCTACAAGGTGGACTGCCGTCCTGGGGAACTCTCTGGATACGAGCAGCGTAGGATCGGCGTCCTATGTCCAGCAGTGGACGACTTTTTTTTTATCGTAATAGATTTGGCGTAGTGGCCACAATCTCACCTGATGTTAAGTGACGATGTGGCCCAAGATGGTAACTCGCTAAACCTAGTGGAAGACTGGCTCTCAAGTGCAGCTGCCGGAACACACCTATTGGTGCTTGGCGGCAGATTTTCAATTTGAGGGTGGTAGCTAGCCAGGCGGGCATTAGAAAATGCCCTACCCCACCATGCTATGGTTTCCTCATGATGTTTTCCTTCACCGAAAGCTCAGGCTCATTGCAGGGATTCGAACTCACGTCAATCGACGCGAAGTCGTACACGCTACCACTGAGCTATCATTGCTTCAATGATGGATGGATGGTATAGGTATATAATTCCACGTGTAATTACCTAAGTTGTTGACAGTACTTGACAAGACACAGAAAAAAATGGAAGTTACACGGTAATAGTAAATTACAAAACAACATCTTTATACAGGCTACTTTAGAAGTTCAAATGTGTAATATGCTTTTGAAATAAGATCTCAAACCGCCATCTTTCTTCGCATTTCGCATACAACTTCAGTTAAAAATTTACGATAAGAAAAACAATAACACGTACAAATTACGCTGTGTAATAAACCCGTCACATAGACTCTGTTTTGGCTTGTCGCGTTTGAGGACCAGCCAATAGATTTAGCCGATCCCTCGGTGGTCGTCGTTTTGGATCGTACTGTGTTTACTGTCAGTGACGTGTGACGTCATTTTGCCGAGTTACTATAAAAACATCTGATTTTCATACGTTGGATACTTAGCAGCAATTTCTTAGGTTAGCAATTTCTTTCTACAAACCTGACTTCACTGACCCAGCGATAGGTCTTATGCAGACCTATCCTACGTATCTTTAATTTTGTCTCGCTTTACATTTCATAAAATAAAAATATTACTTTTATTTGTTACATTTTAATTAAAAAATCTGTTGTTCTGTCTGTACATGTAATTTTTTTCCAAATTTCCTGACTGACAACCCTGTACAAAGGATACTGGTCACAAATATGAATTTAAAAAAAAGTTTTGTATATCCAGATTTTACTCAAAAACGGCTTGACATATTTTTATGAAATTTAGTACACGGGTTGTTTTCATTGGTCAAATGATAGGCAATAAGAATTGTAAATTATTAAAAAATCGTAAAAAAAAGTTTCCCATCATTCATCATCATCAATTAATAATAGGTGTTGTGGCCACAACGTTAAAACCAATAAACTAAAAAAAGTCAGAAAATGGTAGATCTCGAGTTAGATCAAGTTTACCTTCTATATGATTTATTCAAAACAAACTATCACGTTTTCAAATAGTTCTCTAGTTCATTATAAAGTACATAGGTATATGTCACAGCTTTTGTCTAAATATAATATAATAGTATAAATCAAATTAGGATCGAGTAATTAGTCTTTCTCAAGCAACCCTCTGAACAGTGGGGGTGGCGAAACAATATGCAATTATACGTATAATGTTTGAGAATAATACTCTACCCTTGAAGACATCTGATTTTGTAAAGTACCGAGCTAAGAAACAATGGATGTTGTAATTGAATTAAGTCATTTTTTTTAGTTTACTCGTTGACAATAGATTTTCATATATAGGCCGCGGTACGTAAATTAGGTGGGGAGAATAATGGAGTGTTAACAAAAAATTAAGTCGTTATGTTGCCTCTCCGCGCAACAAATTCGCGCATTTTATACTGAACACGTGTATATGCATATACTCAACTTACTTGTACCACAATATACAAGTAATAATGTGTAACCTCTACTTATATAATAAAGCGGAAGAGTTTTTTTGTTCGATTGTTTATTTAAACATGCTAAATCTCTGGAACTACCATTCGGATTTCTTTTTGTATGTAATAACCATATTCATGAGGAATACTATAGGCTATCTAGCATTAGGCTACAGTTCTCAGCTAGCCTTAAATATTGATTTTTGTTAAGTAAGTCGAAATAAGCAGCGCTCCCAAATTGCTTTATCCGCGTGCGCTGGCGTAATGGTTAGTGATGCGTAAATATAATGTTCTTCAAAAATATTTTCACACATAATTTCTCACATACTACAATGACAGGCGCCTCCAGGCTTGAAAAAACCTTCGCCCAATCTTACAGTAGCGCTATATTCGCCTATAATGCTAAACCGAACTTCCTTGATATGCAATGATTGCAAAACTATTTCATACGTAAGGCAGCTAATGCCGTACTCCATAGAGGTATTTAACTTCCTTCGATCGAATCTTACATCAAATATTTCTCACTACGAGCTATACTGACAGAGCGTCGAACCATCCGAACCAGATAGTGGTATCTGCCGCGAAATATACCCCCGAGCTTAACGCCCCGAAATTAAAACCACGGCTGTGGAACATTCTCACCGACCTCGATGACGAAGTCACGGTAGCTAACGTATTCTTCTCCTCCGGTCCCAGAAACCAAGCGCGGTTATACTCACGCCCACGGAATCACTCATTCCCTAATAATTTACCTTATCCACAAATTAATAGATCAACACTGAAACGAATGTAAGATCCGAGAGCCATTTACTGCCGCATCCAGTGTTGACCTTTATTCCCGAACAACATGGTGTATTTTTGCTTGCACGGATTCCCCATTGTCTCGAACCAACGGCCCATTATCAGCGGCTAGGTACTCCGGTTATTTATGTACTCAGTTAATATAACTTTCTTTTGTCTTCAGGACCTGCTCGTGGCGTGATGGATGAAATTTCTTTTATCTGTTTTTGAGATATTGTCTCATGGTTTACTGGGTTAAGAAGTTTTTTAAGTGTAACATAAGCCGTTAGTTAACAGAACACAGAGAAAATTAAATCAAAAATACTTCTTTTAATTCAGGCCCTAAGGAGACAGTAATTTGAAAACATAACTAGCGGCTTGGAAAATAACCCAGTCATCTATAAGAGCTGGCAAGAAACTCGATAAAGTTTATCAATTTATTTTATAACAGCGTAAATTTAGTGGATTTACCGAAAGGGAGTCATTTTCAGACATCACTATCATTCACGTAATGATCCATCCTATAATTTTTTTTTTGACATTAAAACCCGCTTGATATCCTTAGACTTTTCGTCCGGAAAATCGCTGTGCTTAGAATTCTAATTATAAAACCTAACACTATTACCTAAAAAAACTTTCGTTTTACTAAGTCTTCCACGGGCTGATTAATTTGTGTTTAAATTTAATAGATATTTACAACAATTACAAAATCTGGCTCGTCAAAGTTTTTAGGAATAAATATTTGATTATCGAAATATTTCATATTCATGATTCTAAAAATCCCGTAGCATTTTTTTTTTCAAATCATTAACAATTGTATAGATCTGTCTGTACATGTATATTCTTATTTCCAGATAGACATTTATTATAATGAATACTGATCAGTGATCACAATTACGAAACCTATTAAAAAAATGTCTATCTGTTTACCCGAATTTAATTCAAAAATGGCTTGTCCGATTTTTATAAAATTTTACAAACGGAAAGCTTATGTGATTTCTCATTAAAAGATAATTAAAAAAAATGTCAATAAATCTTTTAAAAACCTAAAAAATAGGTTTAATTTTTTTTTCTATTTATGCTCAACAGATTTTGATGCAATTTTGTAGACGGGAAACATGTTATTCCGTTATTGATAGGCTATTAGAATTGTCAATAAATACTTTTAGAATTGTAAAAAAAGATGTTATTAATTTTGCATGAAATTTTGAACACGGGAAGTATATTATGCCATATTGATAATTGCTATGTAAATTGTCAAAAATATGAGCAAAATAAAACTATGGGATGAAAACAATTACTGTATAATAAACGCGTGCGGAGCCGCGGGGCTCTACTAGTATGAGTATAGCATTTATAACATGATCATAACGGATCAGGCGTGACTAACATCGCATCACTTGTCCGGCGAGTTGCCCAGTTTTCCGGTCACATTTCCGGTCACCGATAACCGGATAACCGGAGCATATGATGAATTAATAAGATAAATTTATACGATTATGATTAATTTAGTGTAAAACACGTTCGGCCATGTTGTTTATTTGAATAATATTCCGCGATTTTACGGGCATTCTAATTAACACACTGACAAATGCATCTAAGACACCAATTAGAGAAAAAGTTTCCAAATTATTCCTGTTCATTTTTTGTTTAAACGGGCTTACTTAAAAAAATATAAACTGGTAAAACAATAATATTCTTCTTCAAAACTTTCGAAGCGCTTTAGCGACGGTCTCTGTAACCGGTCTGATCCGGATAAGCCATCAAAGGTCCTCACCCGGGTGAATCTTTGATGGAAAAGATATTACGGAATATGAGATAAATTTTTACATTTTGAGTAAGCTTACCTTTATAGTTAAGAATTTAGGATCTTTATGCACCCATGGCCTTATTCAAAACAAATATATTCTAAAAAGTCTGTATTAACCCATACCTCTTTGCAATTTAAGTTTCCTATGTGAATTACACGGGGTTTTAGGAACTAGAAACAAAAGTTTTTTCAAGTTCAAGCCAGAATTCAACTTTATAACAATAGCTATTTCATGAATTTTTTTACAGATTTATAGTTATTATAATTTTATATTTTCAGCTATATGAAATTTTTATTTGTTTGTTTTACCAAAATTTATTTAAAAATTTCTTACTTAGTATTTTATTTGTATCTACTGTATATCCTCCAAGTATCATTTAAATATCTTTCCGGGGCCGATTCACCAGGGTTACCCATATGGTCTTTGTTTGCTGGATGTCTGATAGCAGCGGTATAACTGGGTATTTTTAATGATTTGAGAAGCCTAGCTTTTATAATAATTAAATTATGAGCTCACTGCTAAATTTTTCTCAGGATACTACAAGTATGGTGTTCTTCTAAAAAGGAGTGAGTAGGTTATTAAAGGTCGGCAACGCGCATGTAATGCTTCTGGTGTTGTAAGCGTCTATAGGCTGCGGTAACCGCTTTCCATCCACCGGACCGCACGGACCGCACGTTTATTTGCCATACTCGTGGTATAAAAAACAATTGTCGACAAAATTTGTTATACATATTTTAAGGCAAACCTAAGTAAGGACATGTTTCATAATCAATGATACTTAAATTAAGACAGAAGTCAATCACAACTTATTATCTCAGAGTAGCGGAATAAACGAGAAATAGGAGAAATCTCAATCGATCTGGCCCGGATTTCCAATTTCAACGCCTGAGGGGTATCTTATGAAATATCCAGATTAAACTTTCTCTGTGACTTGAGGATCATGTTCGATCTTGAATGTCTTCGAAATGTCATCATAATGAACCCGGGAACTTTGTCAAGTGACCGTTTCGTTTCAAATCTAAAGCAGTTTGTAGGTTTACAGGTACAGGCACCGTACACCATTATTACTCAGTAATTATCTCCTTACGTAATTTTATTGTTACTCATTTTAAAAATAAAGCTCATCAATTATTGAGGAATGAAATACTTCCCGCGTACGAAAATTCGGAAAAATAAACTGATAATTAATATTGGATTTCGAATATATTTTATTGACAATTCTTATAGTTTATAGATTAGGTACAATGACATATTCTTCCCATATGCAATTTTTCCTCAAAATAGGTTGATTATGATTAAAAAAAAAATTATTTGATTAAGAGATCTAAAAGTGTTGTGTCATAGACAATTTTTAAAGCCTATCAATTAAGCAATAGCATAAACTTTCCGTGTACGAAGTGCCATTAAAATCGGTCAATCCGTTTGTAGGTTAAATTCGGACATACAAATAGACAGACAGCAAAAAAATATTTATGTCGTATAAGCTATGAATAGTAGACCCGAGATGAGTGTTAAATTATTTTAATTTTCCATTATCTCCCAAACTATGCGTCCAAATAACATGCCATAAAAGGAAATGGAAGAAATGAAGGAAATCTTCATAAAATTGTTTTATAAAAAATTAAAGTAATTTTCGTTCGTAAGGATTAATATGCCATGCCTAATAATAATGCTCATAAATCACTTTTCAATTTTCAATAATTTTTTGTCACAAAATAACTTATTATGCCTTATGCATGAGAGATAGGCAGGCATATGGTATCAGGATTTTTTTAAGATTTACTAAGGAACCATTTTTTGTAGAACATTGTATTTATGTATCATTAAACATTACGTCAGCGCACGCGGATAAAGCAGTTGGGAAACGCCGTTCCTTCTGACTTACTTAACAAAAACAATATTTAAGGCTAGCTGAGAGGTGCAGCCTATACTACTGTAGTATAGCCTATATATACTATTTCTCATTCATCTGACTATCATATACAAAAATAATTTTTCGAATGCGACTGGTAATTTCAGAGATCAGCGTGTTTAAACAAACAAACAATTAAACAAAAAATACTCTACCGCTTTATTCTATTAGTATAGAATATATTATAGGCTATCGAACATCACGCTACTACCCTTAGGAGCTGTGCAATTACTATATAAAGTGTAGTTCAGAAAGAACTCTAAACGAGAACGAGGTATTAGTGTTGGCGAGCGTCTTGGCGCGGGGAATCGGGGACTGAGGACAGGTTAAATGCCCGACGAGAACCGAGCATTACTGAAAAGGATCGAACTGTGAATGCCTAAACTAAAAATGATGGTTACTGTTAGAGAAAATAATCTATGCTCTATAGTCTTTAGTTTATATTGTCTATGTTTAGTGACGCCAATGATAATGTACGAAATGTGTGTGTAATAACAGTGTTCCTAATAATGTATGTGAAGTATGTATAAATATAAAATAAAAGTAATTAACAAGTGGTTTATAATTAAAAAACCTTTAATAGTTACGCCGAAGTACTGTAAGTTTTCTATCAATCATTCAAAATTAAACCGATCTGAAACAGTGGGGCACTGTTAGTATTTTATAATTTATGACACGTAACGTAACACTCCGCTATACGCTGCACTATTACAAAAATAAATTCATTGCGGTTAAAATTAATGATTTGTCATATGGAATCATGATTCGGAAAGCTCCTTTATCAAATGATATTGTCTGATTGTTTTGAACTCATTAGCTCCACACAATAGCCCCGAATGGGGCACATTAGACCCACGGTTGGTTAGCACAGGGCCAGCTCGAGACGAGGTTAAATTTTATTGGTCTCTGTGAATTTTCAGTTGGAATTATAGCCGGGACTCGATAGGAAGGTATTTTGTTACGACAACGATTCGTGGAGTCGGCAAAGTTAGTATATATATTTTTAAATGTCATTTATATCTTAATAAATCTTTTTTGTCATGACAGTTGTACCGGAGTGGATCGCAATCACCATTGACTAGGGAAAAAACCCGACGTTGTGGCACGCTTAGGCGTGTTGCGTTTCGGGATGAGCCAGTGTATATCCAGTAACCAGGCGGTATTGTAGGGATCTGTATCCGACCGACTGGGTTTTACGATCACCACATATATGGGAATATCCCGTTCGCAAGTTCAAGTTTGTCGCATTTTGGAATCAGCCAGTGTATATCCGTTTTTTCCGCAGGCCGGGATGACATCGTCAACCGGCGTTGGATTACCGATCTGTCGATGTTTAGCGTTGTTTTTTAATTATACTGTACTTGACTTACATTGCCTCACTTTGGCGTGTAAATTTAATTAACTAATGTAATGTAAGTCATTACATTACAATGAGCCTGCGCTCTTGATAAATAAAAGCATTGTGATGAGCAAATCAAAGCAGATGATATTATAATTTTTGCCTTGGCTTACCTTATTACCGAGAATAAATAAAATTAAAGCATAGAAGAATCTAATTCCTTCTTCTCTATTTCATAACAGAACCACACATGCTGGGATTCAGGGTCACAGCTTTACGATAACCATCTCTACAAGAACAAAGAACTTCACTATGTCATATGGCGTACTGTGAAGCTGTAGAACTCTCCAGGCCAGTATATTCCCTCCTTCCTACAACATGGAGTCCTTCAAACACAACGCGAAGAGACATTAAAGCAGGCCGGCATGACAGCGACTGGATGGAGCGATGGATTGTAGATACCTCGTTGATCAATTGAGTGATCAAGTGATCATTAACCTGACCAGATCAAATAGCTATGAACTAAAAAAAAATTAATTGGCTAAGCGGCTAAGGTTTTTGCGTTAAAATAACATAAACAGACAAAGAGACGTAAAGTTTTATAAATATATAGAAAGAATAAAGGAAGATGCATACAAGATCAAACTATGCTTGGTTGGAAGGCATTTTATATTATTTAGTTTCTTTTTTCATTCGATACTAGAACAACGACTCTACAGATGGCTCTGTGCCATTGTTTGAAGTGTTCGTAATTAAAATTGGTGCGATATTAGTTCTCACCTGAGGGGTGAAAAGGGACTATGCAAACCATGTTACGTATATCGATAGACATTAGCTTAATTACTTTAAGGTCTTATCTATTTACTGTATAATTTAGAATAGTTAAACGATAAAATACCGATTTACTGAGACTAGTCAGCAATAATATTAATAATACCAGCCTATAAGTGTCCAACTGCTGGGCAATGAGGCCTCTTCCCGAAGAATGGCATGGATTTAATGACCACGTAAGCCCACGAAGTATTGGCGATTTCAAACACCGGGCAATCAACAGTTCTTGATTTTTATTACATACAGTGGTACTACTCGGTCAGAATATCTGTGCACCACGCTGGAATGCGGCGCCTCTCCCGCTTCCCATCTCACCTCTCCGCGCACTCCTCGGTGCGACAGTACGGTTAGCATCTTCGTTGCCGTTTTTTAATATTTATTGTTAAGTTTACACTGTTTACTGTTTGGACTGGTTTGGTTGTTATTAAAATTTTTGTAGCTGTTAAACTGAAGTCATGGGAAAAAAAATACACAGCGAATCAAGAAATTTAATCTTGAAAGTGCTCAAGTTTTTGAATCGGAGAAAGCAAATAAACAGTACACCATACCTGTAGACCAAGTGGTGAAACGAACCTGTGCTGCAATTAAGTCAATTACGCCAGCTGACTGGAAAAAAGATGTGAATCACGTGGAGAGACTACAGCGAGAATACTGGGAAAAGGATCATCTAGCAGATGACAACATCACACAACTTTTAATATCACTAGGGGAAGACAGTTCGGAGAGTTCAGAAAGTGAGAGTGAGGAAGATACAATGTCAGGCATAGAGTCAATAATTTATAGTGACTGAGTTTAATAATAAATGTTTTTGTAATCAAAATTATTGTTTTTTAATAACAAACCCTTCATCAATAATAAATTGATTTGAAAAGGTTAGTAAATTTTTTTTACCTCCACATTTCTCGAAAAAACTTTTAAAAAACGAAAAAACTTCACACTGTACCCAGACCGCCGATATGACGTCACGAGGTCAGGTGCACAGATATTGTGACCGGGTTGTACTATAGGAATATTTCTCAAGCGTTCAGGTTTCCTCACGATGTTTCCTTCACCATAAGTCGACAGTGTTACCAATTTAAAATAGTAAATGTAAGCTAATTCCTATAAATTTGTTAGTAAATACCGGGGTTCGAACCCGTGACCATCGAATTGATATATAACAGCAAGGTGACATAAAATCTTTAAATAAATAAAAAATACCGAAAGACGTAGTCAAGGCCTGCGCCGTAGATTTTCGATGAAAAGCTAATTTCCTCGGATTTGCGTTTTCTATAATTCCTTAATTCCTTGCATATAAACGACTCATATGAGACGACATCTTTAATATTTTTAATTTAATACCGATTTTTGACATATATTTTGGCAAATATTTCTATTGTTCCACTTTGAATCCAAGTAGTGCTTCTCAAGCTTTTTACAATAACACCTGAATGAACCTCCTAGCTAAACGTGTTCTCATGCTACACTAATTTATCGCTACATTTAAATAACTCGTAGTTATTAGCGATTGCAATCTGACGGTATTATAACACAAGAAAGTTTGAACGGCTAGCCACTGTACTTAACGAGCGAATAGACGTTTTCACTTCAAAATATGAAACATATTTTACACCCCGGTAGTAAAGTTTTATTGCTAAACGTGGGAACTTATAATAATGGCGATAAGTGATAAATAGTAAGTCAGATCGCGACTTAATTGCATACGCGCAACAGTCCGAGCCGAGGTTCGGCCACTTTGGCACCCTCGTATGTTGTTGCAAAGCTTTCGCGGCCGAGTGCCTTAAGCGCTCGCCCCCAAGCCAGGTAAAGCTGTAAAAGTCGTAAAGGCTCCAGGGCCCCTAAGGCTAAGAGTATAGTCAGTTCGAAAAAAAAAGATAAATAGTAAAATATTTTTTAACGATTTATTTCTAGCGTGTAACCTCTTATGTGATGCTAAGTGACGATGTTCTTGTAGATTTATTTTCAAAAAGCCCAGGCTATGTAGGAAGATAGTCGAACTACGGTACCTACCCCAAGCGGCAAATAAAATGGGCGACAAATGAATGTTCTTGGAAAAATCTTCAACTAAAGCGCCAAGTATCAAAAGGATTCATACTAATAATAATTTTACTTTATTTTTGAAACGTATCGTACATATTTCGATTTTATAATCTATGTTTCTAGCAGGGAAATTCCCGTTGCATTTAAATATCTTAAATGCTGGAGGCAATGGGCTCTAATCAAAGAAAGAAAAAGGTATTTATTTTTTACAAACACAGGTGAATTACACTGGAAGCGATGATGGCGCAGTGGTAGCGTGTACGACTTCGCGTCGATTGACGTGAGTTCGAATCCCTACAATGAGCCTGAGCTTTCGGTGAAGAAAAACATCGTGAGGAAACCATAGCATGGTGGTAGGGCATTTTCTAATGCCCGCCTGGCTAGCTACCACCCTCAAGTTGAAAATCTGCCGCCAAGCACCAATAGGTGTGTTCCGGCAGCTGTACTTGAGAGCCAGTCTTCCACTAGGTTTAGCGAGTTACCATCTTGGGCCACATCGTCACTTAACATCAGGTGAGATTGTGGCCACTACGCCAAAACCTATAACGATAAAAAAAAAACTTAACTGTGTAATATTTTTTGAAAGATGACTTCTGAGTCGTCCTCCTTGGAAAATTGAATAAATTAACATATTTTTTTCAGATTTGTATTGTTTTAGTCTGTTTATCAATAGACCAATATTCAATAAATAGTTAGCTTAGTAAAAATTAATAATTAGATCTTTAATTTTTAAACATACTGTCAACTTGCGGATTACAATATAAACACGGAATAAGTCCATGAAAAGGTTTCCATTTGAGACCGATATCGGACGGTATCTATACGCCTTAGATCATCCATTTGAATACCGATGTACCATTATGTTTACCGTGAATTATGAAAAATGATTTAAATATTCGTTATTATACCATACCTTTAATGGGTTTTATTACAAATAGCGATGCCCCATGGTTCCGCACGCGTTTATTACGTTCTAATTATTTTCGTCTTGTAATTTTATTTCTACACATATTATTGACAATTCTTATTGTCTATCAATTGAGGAATTACATTTATGCTTCCCATCTACAAAAAATCTTCAAAATCGGTTGAGATTTAATACGATTAACATTTTTATAATTCAGTTTGTCTATTTCTTCGGATGTTTGTCTGTATCGTTATTAATTGTGGGTTGGAACATTCTCGGCGCTCGTCCAAGTGTTTAACAAACTTGCGAAGACATTCGTGAATCAGGTGAAATTACAAGGAATATATAATAATAATGCATTTTCCTGTCATCATCATGCGACGAGAACCAGAACCATCACCATCAGTGAATACCAGAGCTTTTTTATACGCAGTAAGTAACATTTTATTATTTATATTAATAAATCTGTACTTTTTTGTCTGTACATGGTCATTTTTTTTTTTCAAATTTTCTGATAGACTTCTATTATAAAGGACACTGATCACGAATATGACATAAAGTATTTTATCTGTCCGTTCATATGTCTGTCTGGATTTGCCTTAAAAATGGGTTGACCTTTATTTATCAAATCTTGTAAACGGGAAGATTATTATACCATTTCTTAATTGATAGCCAAATTATTTAACAAATTTATTTATTATTGTTCAATCGATTTTGTGGAAGCAGACGTTATTACATAATTGATAGGATATAAGAATTATTGTCAATAACATTTATGGAAAACATAATAGAATAAAAATCAAAAAAATGTTTGTACGCGGGAAACTTATGTCATACTTAATTAGTAGGTTATAAGAATTCTCTATAATGCTTTTAGAAATCGTAAAAAGTTTTAATTCTCAACCAATTTTGAAAACATTTTTTACACGGAAAGTATTATTTCATTCCTCAATTGATAAGTTATAAGAATATTATTGTTATTAAGTAAAAATACGTGATGAAAAACATACATAAAAATTAAAAGATCTTCCTCTATATATTATGTCTGTAGATTAAAAAGATAGGCTTAAAGTAACAGATTAATTTCAACGCATTAAAAAAACACTTAAATAGGTTTACTAATAAAAAGTTCGTCGGAGAAAATGGAATAAAAAAACATTTAACGCCCGGTCTATATTTCAAGGGACGCCAGCTCCAGTTAAAACCGGTTTTATCCGGTTTCCCGTTTCTTTAGACCGAAATGGCGGGTTATTTACGCTACTTTGCGGTTAGGACATTTAAATTATGTGATTGTAGTTTCAAATAATTTGTATCTTATCGTAATATTGTAAAAACTGGATACATATACCTATTATTCAATATAAAACTAGTTCATTTGAATGATAATTGAAAAATAATCATGGAATATTTTCTATAATTAACTAGTTAAATCCCGGCGCTACGTTGTGGCTCAGTTTCATATTAATTATTCGTGAAGTAAATAAACGTATTCTAGTGAACATAGATTCACAGAGAAAATAAATCATCAATTTAATGCCATACTATGTTTGTAGTTAATACTTTCGCGGACAGTATGTTTGAGATTTTGATATGGCACAACGTACGATGACGTTCAAAACAAAAAAAAATATTATTTGCGGCAGAACGTACATTTCCAATGAATTTTCAAGTCAAAATTCTATTGAATGTCAGTGACACAACATATCAAATACTCGAAACTCTACTGTCACAAAGAGTAAGTTTTTGAGCATTTCAAAAATGTGCTGTTGGCATTGTGTGGCAACATTACACACACTCGCCACACAACGTGATTATACGTCCCCTGCGCCTCCCGCGTCACTACATTCGTCCCACTGTGTCACTGTAGGGATGTGTGAACTTTCTATCTATCTATCTTCTAAAACTATGTTGTTACTAGGTTATTTTTTCATGTTCTTGAGTGAAGACCGCGACTCGGCAAACGTAGTGTAGAACGCGCTCCGGCCAGATAGGATGACGGTCTGCGATAGACTGCAGGCAGATGCTGCCTGAAGACAGGGCGCTATGGCACTCATTAGGGGAGGCCTATGACCAGCAGTGGACTACTATAGGTTGATGATGGGTTATTTGTTTGTTTTAGATATTTAAGCGCAAGACAAATCTGATGAGGATTTTTCGGGATTCCAATTTCTAAACCACGGCGGACCTATTCCAGATGATAATAGCGACTTTCCGGTGATTACAATTTGTGTCCATAACACGTATACTTCTTATTACTTGTACTAATAATGGCAAAACGTATGCAAACGATGACGTGATAAAACGTTCCTGTCAATTCTGTCACAATGTCTTCAAAAAATGTAATATCGTGCAACATTACGTATTTAAACGTCAAGTCTTAATAAAGATAGCATACAAGCGTATGGGTCGCCTGATGGTAAACGGCTATCGTAGCCTATGGACGCTTGTTTTTTTTTTTTTTTTTTTTTTTTTCGAACTGACTACACTGTTAGCCTGAGGGGCCCTGGAGCCTTTACGGCTTTTACAGCTTTACCGGGCTTGGGGGCGAGCGCTTAGGGCACTCAGCCACGAAAGCTAAGCAACAACATCCGAGGGTGCCAAAGTGGCCGAACCTCGGCTCGGACTGTTGCGCGTATGCAATTAAGTCGCGATCTGACTAATTCCCTATCCGTAATTCGATCTAAACTAACTATACATATATACATGTTTTTGCCCCCTGGGAGGAGGGAAGGAACATGTGTATGTGTATTTAGTGGTCTGAAATTTTTGTCTACTCTAACTAGGCAAAAAAAGAAAAAAAAAAGGTCCCTTACAGAACCTATGTACCTATGTGTGTTGTGCATGTGTGTATAATGCAGTGTCATGTATGGCTGTGAAAGCTAGTGATTGTAGAGTCACTTGTATCGCGCAAGCGGCTGCTTGTCTCAAGGGCTCCATGCCGATGGATCGGACCTAAAGGACGCTTGTATTACTACAGGTATCACTAGCGCGTTGCCAACCTTGAACCTCCCCTTTCCCAAGGAGCTCTGGAAACCCTACTAAACACAGGAACACAACACTTGGTTATTTGGCTGCGATCTTCTGTAGGGTGTAGGTATTTCACAAGTCTGGCTGCCCCCCAAGTAGAGAGAAATCTCCAAAGAAATTGGTCAATGGGTCTTTACGGCGATATTCACTGTTTTGATTATCATCTCAGCCGAAAGACGTCCACTGTTGGCGTCCTCCCCCGGTATCCGCCACAATGAGCGGTCCTGCGCTGTTTCATCCAGCTTGTTGTCAGACTACATTGTAGGTCTGCCCACGCTGGGTTTTACAGTACGTAGCTGCCACTAGAGAACTCTTCGGCCTCATTGGCCATCCGTCCTTTGGGCAATGTGCCAATGTGCACTGTTTTGATCGCGCCAGATTATTGTCGCAATTTCTTCGTTTGCACGATGCATAGCGGTAGGTTTCCTGAAGCACGCCTAGCTAATCACCACAAATGGAAGCACCTTTATGTGTTTACAGCCAACTGTACCGGAGAGCCAGCTCCAGGGTAGGATTGACTTCGGCCATATTGGCACTTAACATTAATACTGTGATCAATGGTTAGCTTTAAGTATAGCTCAATAAACAACAATAACAAACGAAATAAATAGCAAAAAATGTATTATATTTATTTCAACATAGCACGAAACCCAATAAACGTTCAGTAAAGTACAATCGTGTAAAAAAATTAAACGTATTTGTTATTTATTTTAAGTATGTAGTACCGGTTTTAAATTATTAATTTAATTACCTTAACATTTTTTAAGGATCACAGAAAATTATATAAGTATAACAATTATTACATCGTCCATTTGTTTTTTTTTATCGTTATAGGTTTAAGTTTGTGGCCACAGTCTTACCTGATGTTAAGAGACAATGTGCCCTAAGATGGTAACACGCTAAGTCTAGTGGAAGACTGGATTTAAAGTGCAGCTGCCGGAACACACCTACTGGTGCTTGGCTACAGATTTTCAACTTGAGGATGGTAGCTACTTAGGTGGGCTTTAGAAATGCCCTACCACCAGCCTATAGTTTGCTATGTTTTTCTTTACCGAAAGCTCAGGATCATTGCAGGGAGTCAAGCTCACTTCCATCGACGCGATGTCCGTACACACTACCACTGAGCCATAATTGCTTCAAATTCGCTACATTTTTAATGGAAGGTATACAATTTGTTTAATTGCAACAAGTCCCAGAAGATCGTACGAATGACTCTTTTTTTTTTTGTTTTTTCGTCGCTTTCACTCCGTTTTTTAGGTAAATGCGGTACTGATAAACAATCGTCACTATAGGTTTTTCAAACGATCGATGTTTAATAAACAATAGTCATGAGATAAACCTCTGATAAAAACTTTGTACGTCAAATATTTTAAACATTTTACCACCCGACTGTACTTACACGCACGACCAATGAAACAACGCGAATCCAGTGGAGCGTACCACGTTGATTGATTCTTCACGTTTTGATTGGTAACACAGATAACTGGACAATTTTAATTGATTGATTATTAAAAATCCTTTTTAAATTGAATAATACAACAAGTGATATACAAAAAAAAATATAATGATTTTTTTCCCTTTTACATTCGAATCTACAATAATATCATAAAGCTTAAGAGATTGGTTGTTTGTTTTTTTCGAACGTGTTAATCCCAGAAACTACCAGTCGAGATTTAAAAATTATAAAAAAAGTTACACAGGCCATACAACAACACGCTATGACCTTAAGGAGCGGAGCAGTAATCATGAACGTTACGGAATCTGACAAGCTGTAGAATAGACTACGCGGGCCGAATAAATTTAATACGAGTGAATTCGTAGGGCACAGCTAGTTTGATATAAATGTTTTACCAATCAGCTTATTATTAGTTTCTTTTTTTTTCTTATTGCTAAACTTAAATGCTATTATTAAATGTTGGTTACTTATAATCTTCTTATTATTTCGGTTCGATTCAACGACTTTAGGTTTTCGCACATTACACCGACTCTTCGCCGATTAAACTCTGACTCGACTCACAGTAAAGCATTGAAACGTAAGCTTTATATCGTGTTTCTTATGGTGCATTTTTTATCATTTCATTGAAAGAAGTGTACGATGCGACCCACGCGTCGTTCGATTATGGCCATCTTCAAATCGTTTTCTACTCGTTGAAAGTACGTTTTTCGCGCATTGGGCACGCGTTAGCAATGCGTTTACAACTGGCTGGCAACACGTTACCGGTCCAATCGTCTGCACTCTTTCGTCATTCATGAAAAAGCACTGCCAAGTGTAATAGTTGAGAAAACCTTGTTGGTAACGCGATTCCTACTCATTGACGTCAAGTTTGTTATCAACTGGTGACCGCAGTTTAACCTAGTCGACGACACGTTGATGCTGAACCGAAAGTTGAAGTTGGAAAGTGTTGGATTAGTGTTGAGTTTGTGTAATGTGCGAAGTCCTTTGAACGTTGTAATTGTTATACCTATTAATAAATAACTTCTCATATTTTAAAACGCAGCGAGATCGGTAGCGAGTCGAAACTTAGGAACAGTGTTTATTGCACTTGTTAGATTTTTAATTTTATTGTATATATATGGGTTAGTTCTTTAGTTAAAGTATATAAATAATACAACGTAATTGATAATAGTTTATATATTCAATTTCTTAAAAACAACCTGTTCGTAAGGCACTTTCCCTTAGAGAAGAACTGGCAAGAAACTCTAAGGTTGCTGTTTTAAACCAATCACTTTACAATAATAATTAACATTCAAATAATATAAGATTTCAACCAAGAACCATCAATAATACATTACAAAATAAATATTATCTTGGTATATCAGTTTAGAGAACGCGGGAGCACCGCACCGTCCAATGATCGTTCACAGACTCTACTCCCTAACTTCCCTCCTGTCTAATATTTTCTTAATAATACACCAAGGAGGTTTCGCATTCACGTATAATAAAGTCAAACGACAGAGGTCGTTTATTTATTTGGTTAATTCACATATGTGCCATACTGTCACAAACCCACATACAAAATACATTATATACTATGTATTATACTCGACTTATTAACTAAGGCCTTCACGATCCGATAGTTTGATAGAGAATGCCTTCAAGCCGGTAATTGTCTGCTTATAAGGTAGGCTATCGCGCCCAGTCAATAACGTAGGTCAATAGTACGGTTTCCATAATCTCGTGCTACGTCTTACATTAAATAGTATCTTATTTAATGTGGCGTGTCGATAGGAGAAGCCGAAATATCTCTTACATGTGAGGATTTCAATAAACAGTTTTAGACAATCGTGTGCAACTTAGTTCCCACTTTTCCAATATAAAATACAACGTGTCTGGTGTAATATAGAAGTCATAAATCAGCTCTAGTTTTCAAATTATATAGTAGTTGATGTAAAAGTTATCCGCAATCATTCTCATCTTATAGATCTCGAACTTTCAAAGTGAAATAAAACTTCCTCTCGTATTTTCCCCCGAACTGTGAATAGTTTTAATGGCGCGCTTTGGCTGTTCCCTCGACCGGGTGACTGGGACTTTACGCTTCATTCGTTTATGCTAGCCAGATTTTATGACAAAGCTAATAGTTACTGTAGCAGACGAAGACTGTCATGCAAAATTGCATTTTTTTTTAATAAAAAGCGGTCTTCTTGTTTGAACGTTACCCCTATTATTAAGCGGGGAAAATTATTTGATTTCTTGCGGTTCTGTACGCATTTTTTGAATCATAGTTCATGGACAGCGATTTCACTGTTATGAAGAATTTTTGTGCTTATTTTTTACTTTTAAACACATTTATGATTCTTCGCCAGAGTCTAGTTTACTAGAACTCTACCGATATAATAAAAAAATAAAAACTAAGTAAGGCGTATTTAAGTTTGAAAAAGCTGAAAGAACCGTTACTAAATACTACGTACCTGTTCCACAGACTGGTGTTTGTTACAAAAGTATTTTTTTTAGCTTGCAACATGCTCTTCTCTATTCACGCTTAACGATATTTACCTTTTTAGAGAGAGATACAAACTAATATTACCTACTTGGGACAAGCTCTTTACTCTTTTCATTTATAGTAATAGGAAGAGATAGCATCTTGGAACAGATTTTAAAAGGTGTTATTTCTCTGGAACAAGGACAAGTGGAACAGGTTTCTTATTTTAACCGTTCGCAAAAAGGCTGAATATCATTTACTTTTAAAATACTTTCAAGCGCATTTAACAATATGTAGGCGAAATTGAGATCAAATTCAAAGAGTAAAAAAAGTAAATACACATTACTTATTTATTCGTTTCCCAGGTAAGTTAAAATATTATGACTCTCAACACCTCTATTGAGGATTTGTGGAATTGACATTGTCGTGAAATAAATGCACAGTATATCTGAGAACAATCTTAAGATTCTTTAGAGCGCAATTTCGTTCCGTCATTAGCGCTATCTGTTAACAAGTATCGTATCGTACTTACTGAACTTCGAACCGAACTATTCGAATAATTTATTTTAACGCGACGTCCAAGTGATTCGTTGTAGAGCAGCTCAATGTAACCGCTACGTCACTCGGCCCTTGTAAAATCTTCACCGGTGTCGTAAAGTTTCAAATGAAAATTTAACATATAATATAATTAAATTTGAAATTCATCTCTTATTCATTATACTTGGAGATTCTCGGAACTGTTTGAGTTTAGAGTTATTCAAACCGTAGACTTTAAAGTTGGGAGTTTTGCGTGCAGATTTTAATATAAAAAATGAAAATTTCTTTTAACCATACCTATTTGTGATTCTCCTTTTGTGACTCGTGAACAAAGATAATATATGTGTCAACTAGCTGTGCCCGCGGCTCCGCTCGCGTGGACTACAAAATGCCGTCGGTCGAGCGCTCCAACTAACGACGGTTACCCGCCGGTTATTTAAAAAAAATGTTTATTGTAAGTCATTCTTAAAAGAGGTATATGCTATCCCTGACTTTTTTGTAGGTCATTTTAAGGTGTACAAATATGTCATACATTAATTTGATACACATCTTATGGTTTATTTATCGTAAGCTATTTAAGCGCCCCAGAAGAGTATTTCTTCCGAAATGTGTTACCATCTTCGTCACTGCTTATTTCGTATGTTATTTTACGGAATCAAATATTCCCTATAACCTGACCAGATAGCACAGCTATGCATATTAATATCATGTTAATCGGAAGTGGGTTTCTCGTGTAAAGAACATAAAAGAAAGAAAAGAAAAGAAAAGGAGGGCATCATTCCCGCTGTGAATTATATTTGTAGTCCATGAATTATATTCGTGGTAGTCAGAACATATATCATCTAAGATCAGAAATGGGAAGACATGGTTCTTCTAACAATATCTTGAACTTGTATATCTCTCAGTAGTCGCTGATATTGTTGTATTGCACTATGCTTACCATGTAGTCAATATGCCGTGCTTGAGTTTAAAAAGTGGTCTTATCTCTTCCAATCTAATTTTGGTCAGTCCTGAAATAGATGTTCAAAAGTTTCCACATATGTGCACTAACTTGCAGCGTAACATTTATAAAGGCTGCAATACAACTGTTATAAACTATTTTCGAATCCAATAACTGATCACGAATTGAGAACTAATTTATTGAACGCGATAGCTTTGGTGAAAATAACAGCGAACCTGATAAATAATACAAAGATTGGTTTTGCAAAGCGAATATGCGTGTGTGTGTTCCAATCGTTTGCGAAATACATTTTAGAGACATGTAAGCTCTTTTAATATGAGAATAGGGCTGTTTTTTGTTTACTACAGTATTTTAGAATTCCGTGCTCGTTTCACAGAACAGGTATCCTTATTGCTAAAACCATAGCTATCCGTCCTGTTATGTTAAAGGGCCTGTATCTTTTGGACTATTATAGGTATCCTATTAAAAACAAAGAATACAGATTATTGTGGTGGATATCCTAACAAATAATAATAATAAAGGCAAGTGAAATATGTAAGGGTTTCCCACGAAAAAAGGTGTTCTTTTTCCAACGACTGGGCTGTGATGAGTAAGTAAGTAAGTTTGAAATTTTGGATTTTGAAATTTACTTCATTTGGCACATTTGGTGGAGAATAAAATTAAGAGCTGTGCGCGTATCATGAGACGGAGATGTGACATGATGAAGTTAGTCATCAATGATAATAATGTGAATTCATAATACTGACTTTTTTTAATTGTGTGAAAAAAAAATTAACGCTGTATACATAAATATAATTTTTAGTTTAGATACTTGATCCTCATAAAAAATATATTGACGATATCTTCATTTGTTAAAAAGTTATTAAAGTTTTAATAAACTATGACTTTTATAAGCACTACGAGTTCTTCTGTCGTCCACGCGAGCGGAGCCGCGGGCACAGCTAGTAAAACACAAAGATTTTGAGATAAAACGAATAAAGAACTTTACAGTATACAAGATATTTACATTGTCGCGGACGCTGACGTCATTGAAACTCGGTGGCAGCGCGCCAAAATGGAGGCGTTTAAATCGCCTTAATCTCATTGCGTATTTAAAATTCTATGTTAAATTTTAATATTTTTATCAACGTCCTATTTTTTACGGTTATGTACCAATGTAAATAATTGATTAACAATATAAAAAATATTCTTGGATATTCCCTATGATAATTAGTAAAAGTTTGTCAAATTAATGATTATTTTAATCATTAATGGCTACATATAAATCAGCTTAGAGACGTTTTTGCATTTATAGTAGTGTAATACAGTCATACGCTAAAACTGGAGCAAACACTACTACAACCCCATCGTCCGTATACTACTATAAACCGCCACTACACTGACGCGGACGGTAGACTACTACAAACGCAAAAACGTCTCTAAGCTGATTTAGCTGTAAGTTCATCATGTTGTTGGTTCACGGAACATTTACAGATATTTTGTTTTGCTACGTTAAAAAATTATAACGTCTTACGCGCGTATCATCACTTAATGGCAGCGCGTACGGACAATGAGCCTGAGCTTTCGGTGAAGGAAAACATCGTGATGAAACCATAGCATGGTGGTAGGGCTTTTTCTATTTCCTGCCTGGATACCTACCACACTCAAGTTAAATATCTGTCGCCAAGCACCGATATGTGTGTTCCGGAATCTGCACTTGTGAGCCAGTTCTCCCTCTAGGCTTAGCGTGTTACCATCTTAAATATTTATTTTACATTAATAGGAAAACTTAAAGCTAATAAAAAGAGTAGTAAAAGTAACAGAAATAAAAGGCCAATTAAAAGTTTTACCAAATAGAAAAGATAAATATAAACCAAAAAGAAAGAGAGTCAGCCACGAGGAAAAACACAAGAATTAAAACAAAAATACTTAAAAATTATCGAAAAAGTCTTTGCATAAACTGCGCCTCAGGGAAGACAAATTCATATTAATTTTTATCAGTTGGGTTTTATACCAAGTAGGATATTTAAAATTTAAGTTTGGCGTTGTGACCACAACGCTAAAACCTATAACAATAAAAAAAAGAGTTATTTCGCTATCCGTGCCTACAATATAATATCGTTGATATGGCATGATAATATTGAAAATGATTCAGGTGAAAATATTCCAATACATGCAATACTTGTTACACGCTTCAGTAATCTGTATGCGATATTATTAGGTACAAGGTTTAGCTTTCAAAGCACTTTTACAGGATTTACGTGTTGATGGAGATTGATTGAACTGGTATTAAATAGGTCTTCTAAATGGAATGCTCGCAATGGCTTCAGTGAAGCTTAGGATCGAGTGAAATATAATTGGTATTCCGCAAGTCCGTCTAATGGAGGAATCATATGCTCGCTCTTTGACAATCTTTTAAAAAACTGTTTACTCCCCTCTTGAAGAACTCCATATTGTAGTCTCCTGGGAAAATCTCAGTAGGAATTGGACTGTCGGATGTTGAGCGATGCAATGATGGAGAGTAACTGTAGGCATCATATCGAAAAAATCCTCGGAACATAATCTAATCCACACAAGGCGACGAAGTCTCTCCTTAGACATAAAGGTTCGATACTGCTTGCAAGTTTAGGGTCGTCGACAATTTTATTGTTTTATATTGTTATTTTTTAACTACTGCCTAGCCCCTATGTGAAAGAGTAGGAAGGTATATGTAGATTAAATCCTTCCTCAGGTCAGCTACATGATAGGACACGACGACTTTGCCCGACTGGATCGCGACCATCATACACCAGGTGTAATACTCGCCATAGTAGCACGCTTAGACGTGCCGCGTTGCGATATCTGTCGGTTTATATCCAGTAATCAAGCAGCAAGGAACTGTACTCGACTGGTGACTCTCTTTTGGTTTGTTTTTGATCAGTCAGTATATAGCCAGCTGCAGAGAGGGTTCCCGGCTGGCATGACAGCGACTGATAGGCAAACACCTATCTATACATCTAGGCTTACCTATACAGATAGGCTTACTATCAGACCATCTAGATCTTCTAGACCTTTCCTATCAGACCATCTAGATCTTCTAGACTTTTCACTATCAACTTCATCCGTACAAATTTAGGCAGGTCTCCTATTTGTCGGATATCTAAAACATTTAATGTTTACGATCAAAGTCCTGATATATTTTCTACTTCTTTGACCTTTTTTAAATGTTGTATTTATAAAATTATCCAATTATGACCATAATATTTAATATCCATATTATTATTATTATTAACTTTTAGTTATTTTGGTGGTTTGGTACTAGCTGTGTCAGCGGCTTCGTTCGCGTGCTATAGAATGCCGTCGGTATTGTGGTGACCGTCGCTCGCTGGTTATTTAAAAGATTATTTATTTTATTTGTACAAAACCGTAATTTTTTTTACAAGCCACGTTACTCCTTATAAAATCAGCTATCTGCCAGTGAAAGTCCCGTCAAAATCGGTCTAACCGTTTCTGAGATTAGCCGGAACAAACAGGCAGACAGACAAAAGTCTGTCAAAATGGTTTTAGTGAAAAGCTGTTATTTTGATATTACAAACAGACACTTCAATTTAATTTATTTTTATATGTGTAGATTACTCGTAAAATATTACATGCTGTGCTCGCTTCTGATTGGAGTAGGTGCTACTACATTATTGTAATAATAATGTATAAGCTGTTATTTTATTTAATGATTAGCATGTTATAAATAAATAAATCATGCACTTTGCCGTGCCTCAGTAAAAAGTCCTATATGAAACTGAGAACTACATTCAAATTGGTTGAGTCGTCTTCAAGTGATCCTCGTTCTGACTGATTTTTACTATTTTAGTTATATTGGTATTTACATCAAGGTTTTTATAAATCCTACTCGATCCATACCTACGGAGGAACGGTTCGAAGTAAACTCCGTTAAAATATCACTCGTTGTCGGGCGAACCGAGTTATTAACATATCAATATGTTCGCCGACAAACACATACGGTTACGGCGTAAGTTATAAGCGGTGAGATAGCCCATATTTTAATAATATAGGATATATGTGATAGGACATAGGATATATGACATAGGATATAGGCGTAGAATAAAGGAAAATACAGAATTTTAGTTGATACCAATATAAATTTGATATTTGATTTGATTACATTTTGGTCCAGATTTTGAGAAAAACTTTGATACAGAATCGATACGGTGTCGTCACATTCGTAATGCAGAATTTATGCGGACGCGATGCAGCATCCATATAGTCGTAGACTGTAGTAATTAACTGTAAATAGCCGTAATAAAATAATAGGTCTTTACCTATGAAATTGCCGTTCTGCAGGACTGGACATTTCAAATCAAAATAATTTTTGTTTGGCTAAGAATTCTAATTTCAAATTAATTTTATTTTAAAAACATGGAATTATTTTTCCAAAAGTAGTCATTTGTTTATTGATTAGTGTTACATTTTCATCGCACTCCAATCTTTTTTGTCATCATGGATACGTTAAAAATTCGAGTAATTATGGAATATGAGTACCGTCGTGGAAGTAACGCGGCACAAGCAGCACGCAACATCAACGACGTTTACGGAGCTAACATTACAAACCAACGCACCACCTGTTATTGGTTTGCTCGCTTCCGTTCTGGGAATTTCGACCTGAAAAATGAACCTCGCGGTCGTCCGAAGACTTTGGTGGACAATGACGAAATAACGGCAATTGTGGAAGCTGATGATACACAATCTACGGCTGAATTAGCAGCAGCTTTCGACGTTAGCGTCAAAACAATATTGGTCCAGTTGCGTCAAATTGGCAAGGTAAAAAGCTTGACAAATGGGTGCCCTACGAACTCAATGATCGCCAGCGCGAAGTACGCGTCGAGACGTGCCTTGCGCTGCTCAACAGACACACAAATGAAGGAATTTTGAACCGCATTGTTACCTGCGATGAAAAACGGATTATGTTTGATAACCGCAAGCGCTCAGCAAGTTGGATGGATCCTGGTTCAGCACCTAAACAATGTCCTAAACGAAAACTTACACCTAGAAAAGTGATGGTCACTGTTTGATAGTCTAGCGCCGGTGTGATTTATCACAGCTTCTTAACAAACGGGGTGAGCATTACTGCAGATATGTACTGTGAAGAAATGAACACAATGATGGAGAAGCTGGCACATCTCCAACCAGCATTGGTCAATCGCTCGTCTCCGCTGCTCCTGCACGACAACGCGCGACCTCATACTGCACAACAGACGGTCTCCAAGTTGCAAGAACTGGGGTTGGAAGTTCTCCGTCATCCACCCTACTCACCAGACCTTGCGCCTACAGACTACTACTTTTTGCAGAATTTGGATAACTCCTTGGCGGGAAAAAAATTAAATACCCGAGAGGCAGTACAAAATGCCTTTGACGAATTTGTTGCCTCCCGTCCAGCTGATTTCTTTAAGAAGGGCATCAATAAACTGCCACTGCGCTGGCAAAGATGCATTGATTGCATGGGTGAATTCTTCGATTAATACAAATAAAAAATACATGAAGAAACATCGTTTAAATTTTTTCATACAAAGCGGCAATTTCATAGGTAAAGACCTAATATTGTGTCAAAGATTCCATTTTTCATGCTTTCACAGCCGCTCACCGTTTACTATTTCTTGACCCAACGCTACCCGAAATACGTCACGTGTTAACAGCGATTCTGTGTTGCGAATTCGACAAACGGTTAAAAGTAGCGTCGCAGACGCACGTTAGTGAAACGCGCTACTGTATCGCTACAAAAAGTCACCGTGGGTGGTTTCACTTAACTCCACAATGCAATGATGCGTCAATTGGTATATTTTGGTTTTATACTAACAATAAACAGAAGAAGAAAAACAAAACAGCCCGTGCATTGCGCCTATAACTTGGACCAGTCGTACACGTCGTATATTTGCATTTGACACTAGACATGTATTTAGCATATTAGGTACAGCTTTAGATTTTCGTATTAAATAGAATATTAATGCTTTTGAAGACTTTGAATGCGCTATGGGTCCCCGTTTGTGAATACCATTATCTCATATATAACATGATATATAACAGGTTATTAGGTATAACAGGTTTCATATGAAACTAATCATTATTCTATTTGAGAATTGAACCTCGCGTGCTAAATTCCAAAATAAAACAGAGATTTCGCCTAATAAAAAGTATCTTTAGGTGTGTTTGAATAACAATTACGTTAATTCAAAATATTGCTTTTTTATCCTTTATAGGCTAGTAATACTAATAATACTGTAATAATTGTACTGTACTAAAATTCAATAATTTTTAATAGCTTTATTAAATATATTTAAATTATGAGGTTTTTCTTCCTTACTATTTCTTGGGATTCTCGGGTGACCTTGTGTTATTGACATGTATGGTTTCATTCTCCGCACTCTTCACACTCTTATCTAAGAAATGGTTAAACCTATAAAAATTGTGTATACCAAAATTTGTAGATAATTTTAGGCTCTATAATTTTTATTAAAGTGCAAATTCATTTAAACTATTTAAAGCCTATATACTATATAGGAAGCGAGATATTTACGGAAAACCCGTTTTCGCGCCCTTTGACCTTCAATAACTTAAGACGCGAGATCTTATGAGACGTTTGACTAAACTTTTAAAAGAAAACAAAGCTTTATACCAACTTATAACATATTATCTTTCATTCCGAGGTGAAACCCTAATTTGACTGGACTATAAAGAATGGTAGCAATCGGATAAATATATTTTTTCTGAGCCACATAAACTCTTAAAATGTAAAAATATTATTTCCAGTCTGACTTTTAGCTGCAGAGACTTGCGCGAACAAATAAAACAATTATTTGAGCCTCATAATCGTACAATATGTAGATATATCCTAACTTAAAATATTATAAAGGTGAAAGTGAGTTTGATTGTGGCAGTTGTGAAATGTGGCACACAGATAGCTTATAACCTGGATTAACACATAGGGTACTTTTTAACCCGGTAACAACAATTTTTGAAGTTCACGCGAGTGGAGCCGCGGGCACAGCTAGTAATGCTATAAATGTGAAAGTTTGTATGTAATGTTTCTTAATTACGCAAAAACGGCTGTACGGATTTGGATGAAATTTAGCACACAAATAGTTTATTACCTGGATTAACAAATAGGATGCTTTTTATCCAGATAAATGACTTGGTGTTCATTTCTCTCTGGATCCAGTTCTGAAGTCCACCCAGATGAAGTCGGCAGCAGCTTCGTATGTGTCTTAAAAGTAAGATATATTACTTACAAGCTAAGTCCGCGGCTCCGCTCGCGTGGACTACTAATAAAGGTTTTTATTTTTTGTGCGGAACCCTAATTATTAAGAAAAATTAAGTAGCCTAATTTATACCTTATAACATTAGCTATCTCTGCCAGTGAAAGTCCTGTCAAATCGGTTCAACCGTTTCGGAGATTACGCGAAACAAACAGACAAAAATTTTAAAAATTGTTTTCTTGTTTAAATGTCGTGTATACTTTCACATACATTTAGTAAAAACCAGTTATTTTTGACTTTACAAACAGACACTTCAATTTTATTATATGTATAGATATAGAGGTGTATGAATAAAAATAATAGTATATATTTTTTAACATATACGCTTTAATTCAATGTACGCCGATTACACAATCATGAGAGCTTTATTAAATATCAAAGTCACATTTGGAATTATTAATAGATAAATTTTACAACCTTATCTTTTTTTCTTTTTTATTAATTACGTATAAAATTTGTTTTATGAATATTTTACAATGAATTACAATCAATTTTTCGTTACATGATTTCATCAACGTATATTGTACAATGTCTTTGAATTGATGATTTGTAATATGCGGTCCAGCAAACTTTTTACGAAGGCATAGGCGAGGAACGTGGTCTTCTTAGTTTAAGCAGTAATAAATACAGAGAACTAAGGAAAATATACAACTATGTCTGTATAATTGTATAATATTTTGGTAAAAAAAAACGTATGTAATAAATTATCTAGTTACTTAAAGCTAATAAATGAATGTGATTTCAAAATTATACTGATGATTCTATTTGATGATTTGTCGATATTTATTTTGCTGAAGTTGTTTTTGGTATACTGTCTAGAAAACCGTACACACTCCACCATACATGAGTGTTAACATATGCAAATACTCTATGCCCTTAAACCGGATTACTCATTTTGCTTTTATCACCAGAAGTATTTGTTTGGTCAAATAAAGCTATAATAGTAATCGCTTAATCAGTGTTTGAGTTTATCAATCTCATATACCAACATCTATTTTTAGGGTTCTGATGTCAAGAGGTACCCTTCTAGTTTCGACATGTCCGTCTGTGCGAGGTTTAGCTCAGAGATTCATAGTACTAGTCTTAAACAATGATTAAATTTTTTGTACTTATAAACGTTGCTTAAGCATGGCTTAGTAATGAATGCTTATTAACAAACAAAAATATTTTACTCTTGCCACACTTTGTTACTACTATCATGTGTTGACAGCAAATAAATGATTTGCGTGATGATTCAACTAAAACTTGTTAAATGGCAACCATTTTTCACGCAAAAAAAGTTAAATTATTAGTTGTCAAGAACAAATCTGTGAACAAATCAGTGAGAACAAATTCTATGATGTCTTACAATAGCGAGTTCAATCTTATTGTAAATGAAATTGTATAGTATGATTTTAAATCTATTGGTATGCGAGTGCGACAGTTTCGATGATATATTTTCAAATCGATCATTACAATGTCAATAATATTTTGTTTGGTAAATCTATATCATTGTTTAAATTATATATTGCTCAAATCCTGAATCGGATTTATCCGTTTATTATAAATATTTGGCTTCCTAGCCGTTATCGCTTTATTATTCATAGGCACCTAACTTTTTTATATTCCAAAACCGAAAGTGCGTAATATGTTTTATTGAAATATCCATATTAAAAAGAATATCATAACAATTTTGCTCAAAAAGACATATGACATAAGTAAAATCAGCTGATATAAATCCGCCATCATGTTACTTAACGCCGCCCGATCAGTCTCCTAAACACTCTAGGGAAACTCTATGAGCGGATCCTTCTGAACCGTCTCAAGGTCGTTATAGACGACAAGAATTTATACCCGCCCGAACAATTCGGTTTTCGCGCCCGTCACTCGTGTACACATCAAGTGCACCGCCTCACGGAGCACATCACGAGTAACTTCGCCAAGAGCAATATCGCTCCCGTCCGCACGCTTGCGGTCTTTTTCGACGTAGCCAAGGCCTTCGATAAGGTCTGGCATGCTGGACTAGTCCACAAGCTTCACCATTTAGAAGTCCCGGATAGGTTAGTTCACCTAGTTCATGATTTTCTACGCGACCGCACCTTTCACTACCGAGTGGAAGGAGTACTATCTACCGCCCACCCTATACGCTCAGGCGTCCCGCAAGGTTCCATTCTGGCGCCTTGCCTTTTCAATCTGTACGTCAGCGACCTCCCGAAGCCCCCCGGGGTCGAGGTAGGGCTCTACGCTGACGACACAGTCATATACGCGTCAAACAGACACAGAAAAAATCTCGCCTGCGCAGTCCAACGTGCCGTAACCACTCTCGGGGAGTGGTTTCGAACGTGGCGAATAGCTATTAATCCGGTAAAGAGCGCCGCGATTATGTTCGAACCGCATACATGTAAACTACCACGCACGGTAGGACCCCTCTCATTATTCGGTAGGAATATCCCTTGGGCCACCAAGACTAAATATCTGGGTGTCACCCTCGACTCGAAGCTTAACTTCAACGCACACGTTACTATAGTCCAGAATAGGGCCGTCTGGATCCTTTCCCGCTTACGACCCTTGCTCAGTTCGGTAAGCAAAATGTCCTTAAGACATAAGCTTACACTATACAAGATGTGCGTCCGTCCGATCTTGACATATAGCTGCGCAGCGTTCGCACATATGTCCAAACATAACTTTGTCCGCATGCAAAGAGTCCAAAATCGGTTTCTCCGTCGCCTGCTTGACCCTCCAGCCTTCGTTAGGAACATGGACCTCCACAGGGACATGAGGCTTCCCTCGATAGAAGCCTATGTGAAATATCTCACCAGGAGATACTTCGATAGCGCTTCGAATCACCCCAACCCGCTCGTAAAATCCACCGTGAACTACGTCCCAGACAACTCGATCCCCGTTGCCAAACGTTATAAACGCCGTCCGCGAAATCTCTTTGTCGATCCCGACGACGACATCGAGAAAGCTAATAATTACTACGCGTCCGCTCCCGCAACATATGCGTGCTCGCGCCCACGCCCGCGAAACCACCGTTCCCTCCGCAGGGGACGTACGGTTAACTTCGCTCCCGCACACCCGCCACGACCGCCCTCCTCTGCGGCAACTCAAGCCTAGGTCCGATCCATCGGCATGGAGCCCTTGAGCCAAGCAGCCGCTCGCGCGATACAAGTGACTGCACAATCACTAGCTTTCACAGCCATACATGACACTGCATTATACACACATGCACAACACACATAGGTACATAGGTTCTGTAAGGGACCTTTTTTTTTCTTTTTTTGCCTAGTTAGAATAGACAAAAATTTTCAGACCACTAAATACACATACACATGTTCCTTCCCTCCTCCCAGGGGGCAGAAACATGTATATATGTATAGTTAGTTTAGATCGAATTACGGATAGGGAATTAGTCAGATCGCGACTTAATTGCATACGCGCAACAGTCCGAGCCGAGGTCCGGCCACTTTGGCACCCTCGGATGTTGTTGCTTAGCTTTCGTGGCTGAGTGCCCTAAGCGCTCGCCCCCAAGCCCGGTAAAGCTGTAAAAGCCGTAAAGGCTCCAGGGCCCCTCAGGCTAACAGTGTAGTCAGTTCGAAAAAAAAAAAAAAAAAAAAAAAAAGTTACTTAACGCATTAAGAAGGCGCTAAACAAGGGCCCATTGTTGTTTAATTTGACAGCTATTTAAGACGTCACTAATCATTTGATTAAAGATAAGTAACGTTTATGAGTAAGAAATATTGTTAAATTACTATTAATCATTACTTAAAATTTAATGAACGTTTATAAGTAAGGCCGTACGATATTAAGTTACCGTATTATCGCATATGTAGGCATCGCGTACGTAGCGCGGTATCTTGTTGGAAGCGCACCGGATACTAATCATTAATCTATGTGAATATTCTTTTTTGAATTGAAAACTTCTTTTTCTACCGGATTTTTGTATGAACTCAAGACCATAATGAATCACGATTCAAAGGATGGGCATGCGTCTTTTTTATCGTTATAGGCTTGGCGTAGTGGCCACAATCTCACCTGATATTGAGTGACGATTTGGCCCAAGATGATAACACGCTAAACCTATTGGAAGACTGGCTCTCAATTGCAGCTGCCGGAACAGACCTATTGGTGCTTGGCGACAGATTTTCAACTTGAGGGGGGTAGCTAGTCAGGCGGGCATTAGAAAATGCCTTACCACCAACCTATGGTTTCCTCACGATGTTTTCCTTCAAGAGCTCAGTCTCGGGTTTCGAACTCACGTCAATCGACGCGAAGTCGTATACACTACCACTGAGCCATCATTGCTTCATTGTTTTCTTTTTTGGTAATAAAAATAAATTACATTAAAATTAAAGTAAATTAAAAAGTAAATCGGAAAAAGAACGGGGTAGCGTGGTCGTGTTATCGACTTTTGGGAAGGGCATAACAACGTCTGCCGGGCGAAATTATTTTAGAAGAAATTTGGCAATGTGCCTTAATTTGTATCTCATTTTTTCTTAGCCAATAATTAGTTGCTGTTTTGTATGTTCACAAACAACAAAAACTTAAGAGTAGAAATTGATATCAATCTTGATTATTATTGATTGTTAGTGAGAACATTATATTTCAAGAGGATATGCAGGCGGCGTTTAGTCCATACAAATGTTTTCCTCTGTTTTATCCCTGGATAAACCATCAGACATGCCATCAGAGCAAATATTTTTTGCCACACAAAAATGTCTAATCTATGAAATCTGCCATTTTCCTATGTTTGGTTTTTTGACTAGAACCTAATAAATTATTTAAATTGCCTAATTACACCGCCGTTATCAGACACCCAACAAAATAATTTTATTAATAAAAAAAGCAAATCACATATACTCGTTCCACCTTTTACGGTGAAAACAGGGGAATAAGAGGGGAATAAGAATAAGATAATTATTAATTTCGCATTGTTATAATAATGAGTCCAAGCTGCAAATATCTCTTTCGCGCTATCAACCCTGTCGATGTCAACGCTAGCGTAGGTAACTAAGTTCAAGGTTGGCCGGAGCAGACTTTATGTAGGTACATATTTTTTGCTGGTGCAATGGGAACTCTAACTAATATTTGTAAACAAATTTCTATAACTAAACCTAACAGTAATTAGTCTGCAAAAATGTCTATAATTATGCCACTTCGAATGTATTTAATTATGGAAGAGTGAACAGATAAAAAAAATTAAAGACACATTGAATGTATTGCAGAGATTTAGTAGCATCGATTTATACTCATCATCAACAAGTAGGTACATGGACATGCTGGACATAGGCCTCTCCTAAGGTTCGATTTTTGGATCCTATCTCCGGCTTTCTGCATCCAGTTTTACGTAATCATACCGTAACGATTTACATACGTTGATAAAATCATTTACAAACGCTTATTATGAGAGATAGATTAAAAATGATTAAAATACGTTAGATATGGATGAATTTTAATACAAACTATCAACAATTCGATGACATTACAGTTCCGATAATTTATAAGCGATTTCTGAATTTTTTCGGATTGTGTTTCGTTGTTCTGTTTTCTTTAACATATATTTTATATGTTTTATCTTTATATCTTTCATTTAACTTTCGTTGTTGAATACGTTTATTGTTTTTTTAGTCAACTACATGGAGTATATTACTTTATTCGGTAAATGAAGTATCTACAAGTAATTGGTACCTAATGTATTAAGAATATTACAAACCTGATTACTCAAGGATTGGTTGTTGTTTTAAAGTCTTTTAAGTAAATTAAATAAAAAAGAATAATAACTAAATTCAACTCATGGTATACCAAGTTCAAGCTGAGATTACAAAAATTAGTAATTGTTAGATATTTACTTGTATAACAAAACGTAAAGGTTATACTTATCTATAAAAAGTTTCGGCCTTGTTCCTGATCTTAAGCTCAGTACTATCCAAAAACAATGTAACAACCAAGAAAGATGGACAATCTATCGACGGTCATCGATGTCGTGCCGGCCTGCAAGCCTGATCCCGAAACACAACAAACCAAAAGAAAGTCATTATGCCAGTTTCGTCACATTGTGCGTGGTATCCGAGACCCAGTCTGGTACAGATACCGTAATCAAAGCAGAGTGATTACTAGTAGGATATGCGCAATTCTGCCACTGTGGCATACATTTGGTGTATGGTGATGGCAATCCAGTCGCGCTCTACAGCTTTATTACCCCGCAATATATTGAATACAGATACAAATTTATTGAATTTTTAAGTGAAAGTTATATGTCAGGATTGTAGCAAGTGGAAGGACTGCCTACCCCGTTGCGGAAGAGGCGTGATTTATGTATGTATGTATGTAAAAAGCAAATAATTATGCTTGAGATTTATAAGGTACTTTTATAAATTAGGTAGGCAGTTTGGTTAATAATCAATAAGTTTCTTTCCATATTAATCAGATTTATCGATTTCTTCGTAATGGATCGATTTACATTTAAAAATTTAACTGAAGTAAAACTATCAGATGTAATGTAAGCGAATTGTACATATTTTTATACAAAAAGGTTTATTTTTAAAGTAAATTAATGTGATATTTTACATTTAATCTTAGAACCACATATTCATAAGTTTTAAACTCACAATCATCCGATGATTTAACATTGACTTGTTCAATTATATTACTATAATCATTAATACTTATGTAATCATATTGACAATATTTTTTGAACATTTGTTTTAGCTCTTACTTCTAAATGACAAGCTCATGTTTTTTATTACAAATGAATATAATGTCCAAAAATTGTCAAGCAAAGAAAATTTTAAAACTTATGGCCTTAAATTTTTTTATAATTCTTTTCTGGGATAAAGTAAATGAAAAACAGGAAAATTAAATGAATGGCATTTAGTGAAGTCAAATAAACAGTACTGTTACTTTGGCCTTTGAAATGAATTAGGAATTAATAAAATTTCCATTTAACCTTCTGAACCTAAGCAGTGAAGCCAAATAACTAAAAAAGGCACTTATACACTAAAAAGGGTTTTATTAAATGTTAATTAATTCTAAAGGTTTTGGCAATATTGAAATTGATAATTTATTCTCAAAATGGCGTAAAAGTATAAGGCACGGTTTTAATATCTTACTAAATTTACTTAAGTTTAAGGACGTGTAAACACAGATACATTTTAATTTTTAAGTATTCTAATAAAATTAACAACGCTATTTATATGTCAATCAGAAATCTTTGGCACTATATTATTTTATGTAGATTGATAAGCATTTAAAAAATAATACTGACAATTCATAAAAAAGCTTTTATTGCAATACGGGTGATATGTTTTTATAACTCGACTATATAATGTATTCTGTGAAAAGGCAAAACAAAACAATACCAAATAAAAAGGTTAAAAATAAAACAAAAAAATTAATTATTAATTTTTTTATTTAAATTCGAAATGTAACAATAGAAATATTCTTTTGTAAATATAAAATCGTATCTTGTCAATGGATGGATTTCCAAAATGACGAAAATCAGTGTTTTTTTTTTTTCAAAATCAGTCAGTTTCCTTTAATTTTTTGAATACAAAACACAATGTTACATAATCGATAATTGAAAATGAAATAAAAAAGAAATAATAGTAGCTTAATAACTTAAAAATTAAAATTAATAAAACTTTGGTATCTGCATTAAAACCGATTAATTTTTGAGTAGAAAAAGCTGTTAATAGAAAAATTACATTGAAAATTTATTTACATTTTTTTAAAAGCTGGTTCAAATCAATTAAAAAATAATTAAACTTATATTTATTGTCAGTTCGCGATTTGAGTATTTTGTATTTAATTGTATTTATTATATTTATTTACATTTGTATGATGGCGATTCGAAATTGATTTAATTATGTAATACGTACAAAGACATCATAAATGACGTCCATACTATAATTATTGTAAAAAAAATATTATACTTATAATAAATTTAGTAAAATTGTAGTTATCCTGTTTATAATAAAACAAAACAATTATTTTTAATACAATACAAAATTATGAATATATAATTATTTCGTATTTCGTTGGGGTTACATTTCAGTTGAAAATAATATTCAATAACAATAAATATGAATTATTCGAAATAACATTCAACGTTCGATGATTACGATCATCGGGGTGTAATTTTCAATTTACCCAATATATTATGTATATATATTTATAATAATAAAAATTGTCTTCGTAACAAGTACATATACACGTTTTAATTAAAAAGAACTTAAATAAAAAGAGATCCTTCAAAGGAATCATTTTATTACATACTCGTAAAAACTGACAATTTCTTATATATTATTATTGTAAATGAAAGACTTTATTATCTAACAGTTATTACTTTCATATTCTTTCTTTCACTTCATAACCAAAGATAACGGTTATGTATCTAATTCAGTAACATCTTTCATTTCAATAAATAATAACCGCGAATATGTATTTTTTTGTCTTTTTTGGTTTTAATAAGTAATAATTATCGCATTTTTAAAGTAAAACCGATAAAAATTGAGCAAATACAGTAGTTCTAAATCATTTGTCTTTCACGAGTTACATAAAATTTGAATCATTGCAAAACAATAGTAATATAAATGTTTCTTTTTTGTTCAAATTCCAATTAATAATCTAAATATGTCAAACACTAATGATTTTTATAATAGGCCATTGAAAATGTCATTTCATGCCTTTGGACGTTTGCCTATTAGGTAAATTTATTACAATTATTTGATAAGTCAGTCGAAAGACCACACGCTGTAATTGCGTGGAACGACTCTCCCTAGAATCTGTTTTGTCACACCAACGGACATCATTAAACCACCCAAGTGATTGTCGTATCTATCTAAACCGATCTATCTAACCGCCACTTTAAAAGTTCCACCATTATTTTATCACATTCAATTAATAACTCTATCTACAATGTCATCTAAGTTCACTTTTATTTACACATGTCTTTTGTATTTTCACGTGAATACTCAATCACTTTAGACCACGTGGGTCTCACTACGTTTGTTGAACGATTCGTCTATGGTGACGTTCTGCTTTTTATTCTCCTTCTTTATTGTTCCGTATTGGGGCACGTCGGTCAGATTTTGCACGGTCAGGATCTGATTTGAGTTATGGGGCGTGCTCGTCGAGACAGGGCTACCGTACTGATTGCCGTATTTGTGTCGCGATGGGTCCTTTAATATCGATTGAGGTTGTTTCACGGGAGCCGTTGATATTTGATGCTGTAACAAAAAATATGTATCATTTAGAGCGATACTAATATTAGGCTCAAGAGATTGTCTGTTTGACTGCGCTAATCTCTAGAGATATTAGTCAGATTATAAAAAGTATTTTTGAATTTTATAGACTATTTATAGAGGAAGGTTAACATCACGCTACGATCCTTACGAGCGGAGCAATTATCATACAAAGTGTGGGACATAAAGTACGCTAAGCGAAAATGAACTGTAGCTTGACCGCCGTAAGCGCGACCCTTCTAAATAGCCTGCAGGACGCTGGAGGAGAACACGACCGACCAATAAGCTAGTCTGTTGCCGGCCGCCGGCAGCAATAGACGTTTGACGTATTTGCTTACGCGGTTTTAATTTTGTGACTGCTACATATGAGATTATTTTATCAAGATAAAAATACGGACGCTGCATTTAAAAAAAAACACTATAGTCTATGAGAAGTAATGCTTTAATATTGGGTTTTAGTGATGAATGGTCATGTTTATTGTAATGTCTAATATCTTGCTCAGTTACTGAACCAAAGTTTAATTGTTTATATATGTATAATTATTTTCTCTCCGCTTAAATCAAGTTTAATAAATAATTCAATTACGATACGTGGTGTTTCTTTGGTAAACCTCGTTCTCTTGAAAATAAATCCTATTAACTTTCATAGACTTTGGGAATCTGCTTAATTTTAACTATGTAATACGAAGGTGATTTCTTAATTAAGAAAATATTCGTACATATATCAAATATGTCAATGGTTTTTTTTTTAAATTAACTCACCTGGTTACAGTTTCCTTGGTGCAGTACTGTGACGTCAGGCGGGGGGACGGCAGCCATTTTGTCGAGCCTCTGCCTCCTCAACGTGCCTCCCGTCGACTGCCTATCTAGCGAAACTGTTCAATTTTTATATTATTTTTAATTAATGACACTTTATCTATTTGTAGAAGTCTTCGTACTGATCTGTGGGTTTGAGGTAGGCACATATAGCCCAAGACATAGACAGATGGGCTTCCTTGGAGGAGGCCTTCACCCGAGGAGGGGTTATTGCAAAACAAGACCACTAGCAATAAGTTAGTTATTAGACATAAAGTAGTTATTAGTAAATATTTGTATAAAAATATAATAGCATTAAAATATGTACTCATTTTGCAAGGAATAAAAGGCTTTTTTATTTTTTTATTTATAGTACTAATTTTGGCAAAAAACTGCTTAAGATTAGATATTAAGAAGTCATTGTATTCCTTGAAGAGATAAAGAACTCAGTAATATTAGTTCACTAAGGATAATGGTGACCACATACATTTTAAACTGAAATATACCATCGCGACTATTATTGCTTACCGAAGAAATAGTTGAGGAAGTGCTAATTCTGTAATCAAATCTCGCGTATGTCCTGACACCTTCAATAAATATAAAAGTTCATATTGGGGTAATACAAAATTCCAGGACATTGCCAAGTATCTTAACAACCCGAATTGAAGATGTCAACAAGTTTGCTCTTGACATGAAATGTAATGATTAGGCATAATAATACGGTCAATAGAATTAAAAATCATATATATTTTATTAAATTTAGGCTCTAAGAAGGCACCTGTGTATGTCAAAATACTACCACCGGTTCGGAAACAACCCAGTCATCGTGAAGAGCCGGCAAGAAATTCTATTGGGTTATTAAATTTATTTTTTACGCTATATATATTGTTTACAGCAATTTTTTTTTTTGTGGATGTATAGTGAGGCAGTTACTTTCAGACATCACTGTCATTCACGTAATGATCCACCGGCAACTGTTACCAACAAAATAATAATCTCACCATCTAACCCATAGTTGTGCGATGGACTCGACATGTGAGAGGGAGATCCTCCTGGTAATCCACCGTTCATCAGATGCGGCTTCGGCAGCGGCTGCGCTCCGTATTGCTGGGGAGGTGTTGGGGTCCGACCCGATTGCTAAGGCAAAATATTAATTTATGTTTTACAGCGTTTACTGAGTCGGAATATTTGAATACCCTTAAGCCCGTTGCAGATGATGCGCAGTAGCTTGGGTAAGTTCTTATTATCGTTATTACATACATCATCGTTCACACCTTATAATCTAAGTTCATAGTAGACACCCATGTATTAGCAATTGCTTTAACAATGATCGCGCGAAGACCAAAGCGAGTACTACGAAGCTATTTGCACTGCTGGTATACGCACTAAGCAAAAAGTGTTCAATTGATGAAATTTGATGCACTTCGGTAGAGTACTTAAGAATTTACACAGTAATGTGTGAATTCATTGAAATGATGGCTTTGTAATAAGTGACACCGCGTAGAAAGAAGCTAGTCAGAATTCTGTAATGGTTGTTAAGCTTTTAGAAAACAACGTAATGAAATTATAAATAGATATATTTAGACCAATTTTAAGTGCTCGTTACTACAGTCAGGTTGAAAGTTTATCACCAAAGTACGATTCGAGATTAGCCAACTGAAAATCAGCGCTGGAGGCACCTGCAACGGTGTCAATATTTTTTTCTGAGTTGTGCGCCATTTGTAAAGATCTTGCGGCACACAAGCCCTTCTGTTATACAATTAGTTTTTTTATATATATTTTAACTTTTATGTGATGTTGACTTTTCCGTACAGTAATATAACTATGTTTTTGTATGCTCTACAATTCTTTTTTCTTTCCGTGACTATGCAGCTGCGGAAAAACTTACAGGTTGGCATGGCAGTAACTATCATCGATAGATTGCCGATCACTCGGTGGTCGCCGTTGTTTTTGGGTTGTACTGTGTATACAGCGCAGAAAATCTACATGCACTATCTTCTGCCATATCGTCGCTTAAAATAAGATAGTGTTTAATCTATATCCAAATCAATATCGATATATCATAATTTTAAAAAGGGTAAATCCAATAAAGATTATGACTATACCTGCTGCAGGAATTCTCCGATGAGCGGTGGATATGACAGATACCTGTCAGAAGCCATATTATAATAGGAACCGTCGAGTGGTGGCATTGGACTAGGCGCCGGCGCGTAGTTTTGTTTCCCTATTAACAGAAAAGTAACTCGTTAATTTTGTTTCGTTTTCTTAATCTACTGTTCTTCGAATATAAAGGAGTTGATTGGCTGTCAAGACAATGAAACTTAATAGAATTTAAAGTTCTTTTATGGTATTGATGAATGTTACCAATAAATTGAAAGCTTTGACACAATTTCACAAACGGCCATTTAATTTCAAAGTAAGCAAAGCTTGTATTATGGTAATTGAACAGCTGATATACTATACCGCTACTATATAACTATACGCAGAAAATATCAACAGATTTACTTGATTCATCCCGTGAGTTTGAGTGATCTAACAACTCTAAATGAAGATTACTTTGTTAATCTTTAGTTGGGAATTTACTATTGATTTCTTTTGAACAATTACCACCATAAATCAATAAGATTTTTTTTTCAATAAATGTAGCATGTATGTAGAGAAGTGTTAAAAGTGCATGAAGTCGTCTATCTGTTTCTAAAAGGTCATTACAGCCAATGACAATAACTAACCTTATTGCAGGATTACAGTCATGTCCTGGATCAGTTACATATAGGTTGGTAGGATGCATTTCATAGAATATTTACACTTACCAGAACTTCTTCCTAACGTGCTGTGCCCACTAACATCCTTATGTCGGTGTGGATGCGGCAGCGTCCTTGCGTGGTCTCCATCATACACTGCGTAGTTCGGAGGAGGATAGTCCAGAGGTGGTGGAATGACGATGCCCTGATCATCAATCAGGTAGGCGTCTGTCGTCTAAATAAACATTTAAATTAAAATTAGTAACTTCGTATATCTTTCTCTATTAGAATATTTATCATCAGGCACATATTGATACGTTTCAGCAGTTAAATAAGAGAGAATTGACTTTAAGAGAACCAGGGCACAGAGAAATCTCTTTACTAGGGGCAGTCCGATTGGTGTCCGTGGAGGCTCTACAAAAGACCGTAGCCAAATAACCTTGTGTTGTGTTCCTGCGGTGAGTAGGGTGTCCAGAGTTCCTTGAGAAAGGGGGGTTCAAGGTCGACTACACGCTAGTCATACCCCTAGTATTATAAGCGTCCTTAGGATACGGCAGCTGCTGATAATCAAGCAGGCCATACGATTGTATAAAAACAAGGTGTAACTGTGAACCATTCGTTTTCAAGGTTTATTGTCTTTTCATCTTCTAGTTCTAAGTTTACTAGGTATGGTTGTAGTCAAACATTAAATTGTAATAGAATATGTACCTGACTCAGCATATGCCTGGTCGGCATTGTGGGCACTTCGGGAATTGGCGGCGGCTGCCTCTCCTCACCGTCATCCTGAGAGTAAGTCTCCGATTTCTCCGAAACTGAACTTAGCGTTTCTCCAGTCATCGTGTCATTGTAAGATGAAGGAGCATACATTTCTATCGTCGCCGATTTTGACGCTTGACCAGCTTGTTCTGAATAAAACGTAATGTTAAATAAATTTCTATTTCTATCATGCATATTATTTTTTTACCGTGTTTTTACCTAGCAATGCCATATCTCCGTTAATTCTTCATCAAAATTAATAGTTCAAACATAAATTTAAAGCTTATATCGATACAAATAGTTTAAAGTAACTTTTTCGTTAGAGATACCATCTGTTAATATAATATATTTAAGGTGCCATCTATTAATTGTCTGTTTAACTAACATGCCAGCTTATAGACTGTTTACGTTCTATACAGTGTAAAATATACGCACGAGTTTTCTAGTTTATTTATATTTCATAATTATGGTATAGGTTTGACACTCTTTCTCGATAAAATATTAAGTTTTAAATTTATAACTAAATTAATAAACGCGATATAATTATCTTGATATATAGTTTTGAGAAAACTTAATATGACTTGTACCCTATCAATTATTCCATTACAAGTAATGATTAGTGAGACAGAAAGGTAGATTGAGAATGAAAACTGTGATTGTTTATGAAATAAAAAAAACAATAAATTTATAAGTTTTTACATACAACATTTAAAAAGACAAGTAATTAAAGTGACATACATTATTAATAACGAAACATATAATACAGAAAAAGCGAACAAAAAGGCAACTAAAAACATACCTTTTAACCTTCTCGAACGTCTTTTCAAAATAAAACAGGCGATAAGCGCGGCGTTTATCAAAATCAAGACAGCTCCAGTGATTGAAACGTAAACTATGACAGTTTTCGACACATCCGGCGTATCTACGTACTCAGTCGAAACGACGTTTAATTCGCCTACTTCCGTCGAAGCTTTTGTAGTAAAGGCAAGAACAAAAAATAAAGCAATATAAACAAAAATGTAAAAATTGTATTGAAGGAAAATTTGAAGATTTTATCTTACTACAGATCCAAACTTATCTATGTACCTAATTCTAAAATGTAAATGAATAACAGACATCTTGGGCAGTAATAAAGCAAAAAGTTAAAAAAAAAATGGACCAATTTAGTTAATAATCATAACATAATCAATAGTTAAGAATTCATCTTCAAATTTACAACAACTCAAGCACCTTAATTTACATTTACGCTCAAACCTCGTATCCTCTTGTTGGTTCTCCTGTGGAGACAGAATCCAATCAGCAGTACATTGAGGAGTATCAAAGCTGTTCCCACAACTGTTCCAGTAATGATGAACACTCCAGGAACGTTGTAAGAATTATATTCTTCAGAGCTAGATTGTACTGATGAAAGGATCATGTCTATGGCGGCGTGGAAACAAAATCGAATGTATCACTTAAGTAAATTTAATTATAATATAAAAAAACATGATTTTAAACACACGAGTGCATAATTTGCGTTTTGTACTTGTTCATCTATGGACGTCTTTTGAAATACTCACAGAAAACTAATTTTTAATAAAAATATTCAACCTACTTTAAACTAGACTTAAGTAGATGGTATTTCTTCAGTAAGGTAAAATATTTCCATTTCCAGAAAGCAATTTAATTTTGTCGTCGCATACATAATTCTAATTTCTTTATAATTTTAGAGCTTACTAAATTACCTCCCATGAAAGGTAACGTATCAATTTATAATGACAACACATTAAACATAAGTCTCCAGAATAAGTTAGAAACTATGTATCAGATAAGATCACATTTCTGATGAGTCAAAGACTTGACAATGAATGACTGTTTAATGCGTTTGCAGATCGTGGCATAATTTTAGCAAAGCTAGAGACAAATTTTTCAAGTTCTAACCATTCTCCTAATCCTATAACCTATATATTATTCCTAAACTATTTATTATACATTTATAATAGTATACATATATAAATACTCACTAAGTGTTGTAGCCTTAGTGTCATCAGGCCTGTATTTACTCTGTCCAATTTTATTAATGGCCATGATGGAGAACACGTAGTCGGTGTTTCTCTCCAGACCACCAATTGTAAATGTAGTGGCGTTTTTCGGTAAAACATCTTCGTATTTATAAGCATCATCGAATATTTTTCTGTAAGAAATTTTGTAATTGAAACTTTCTTTTCACTTATAGTTTCACTGTGGTAGGTAGGTAGGTAGGTAGGTATATAAGTTAGCTGTACGAATTGCCATAACATATAAGATAAGATATATTTTTATAAGATAAATAAGATATATTTTTGTTATATGTATAGGACGTACAGAGATTTCAACTACTGTATCTTAAAAAAACTACATTTTTAAATATGATTTCAATTTCATAATTGGATATACTGTAAAATTGAAATGTTTTAGTCACCTATATCGTATCCTGTACCAAGTTGCTAGTCCACCGTCAAAGCCTGGCATCCATTCCAGTGTGACCGTGCTGTGGGTTACGTTGGTTACGCTCATTGACAGCACCTGATCTGAAATCAAATTTCCACTTCATATTTGTTCTACTGAGCTGCTGTAGATCAGTGAACCTCATGTATACTAAAAATAACCTATGACATATCTTAGAGTATGAACTGTTCAATGGAGAAGACAAACACCGAAGCACCATGATCATACTGGTTTATCTAAATTACTACAAAAGCGCAGTCTGAAGTATTTGCTACTGAAGCGAAACGTTTGACTGTGACGGTTCCACTATTTTAAGACTATTATATTTGTGTAAATTAATATATATTGTAGAACGAAGATAATTCTTACCAGGTGCACTTGTGATATCTAGTTTAACAGAAGCAGTACTGAAACCCAAGTCGTTTCTAGCACCACATTCATAGGATCCATAATCTGATGTGGAGACATCGCTGATCAGGAGAGTTGATGTGTAGGTGATGGGGTCGATTTTGTGGTACTGAGCGTAGTATTTCGTTGATGTATTAACCGGTAACTTTGCCCCGTTTTTCGACCAGGTGAAGTTTGGTGCCGGCGCTGATTTACACCTACAAAAGGTTCGTTATTGAAGCAAAATTTTGAAGTAGAGAGGTGTGCTTCATGTACACTCAATGAATGAAATAAATGAATTATTTAAATTTTAAATGAAAATGTATTGCAACTGCTTCAAGGTTTTAAAAAAGATACTGTTGATAACGCTTGAAAATTCATTTATATATATATATATATATTTAAGGGCTATAGCAAATTCCTCAAGTTTTTACAAAAAGTAGGCTAGTAGACAATATGTAGGACTTTTTAACTCTTACCTGCACATCAATCTACCAACTTCACCAACATTGGAAGCGGATTTCATTAAATTCGGTCCTGTATCCATCTCAGGTTTAAACTTAACTACCAGCATGATATCCTGACGGGTTTCTCCACCGATCCCATTGTTCACAACGCATTGGAAGTTACCGACATCTTCTCTTGATGGATGGCTTATCACCAGATAGCTGGTCATGTTTCTTGATTCAAACGTTACGTTTTTTGTTATGTTTACACCGTTTTTCTCCCATCTGACATGTTCTGATGTTAGGGGGTTGCCTGTGAAAATTAATTTGAAGTCTTCATGGCTGTTTAAATAGACGAATCTATAGAAATTGAATAGGATGTTACAATTTTTTTGATAAAGATCATTACAAAGTAAATGCACAAGTGTATTTTAGAAGACTCATCAGAATACAACGGAATAGATCTCTTGTTCAGCCCAATTATCAAATAGAACTTGCAGCTTCACACCAATCTTCCATTTGACTTCCATTCTAGACTCTACATTCGATCAAGAAATCGACTTAAGGAGGCTTGATAGACTTGGAAAATGAAGGAAATATCACTAAAATTAGTTCCCTTGTCCCATCATTAAAAAAAAAAGCAATATAAGCTGATAGACAACCTTCAGTAGCTGAATAACTTTTTATAGTAAGAAGATAATTTACCAGTAGCAGTGCAGGACAAGATTGCATCTTCATCGGGATTTGTGATACCGTTTTGAGAAACCATTTGAATGCTTGCTGGATCTGTAACAAATAAATTATAATTAATGTCTGTCAAATAAATATTTCTAAATCACAGAACGCCCATAATGTCTTGAACCTCTCTGACTTTTAAATTTATTGTGCCTCGAATTTAATTTGGTTATTGTTAAGTGCAAGTGCGTTTTCTAATATTTGGATTTAATAAAGCGTTGATTGAAAACTTACAATGAACAGACACTGAAATATTCGCCGTCGCGGCTCCTTGGGAGTTGACAGCTTCGCACGTGTAAACGCCCGCGTCGTCGCGCGACAAGCGTGTCATATTCAACATACTGCCCTCAGATATTATCCGGTCATCTAAAAACAACACACATTTTAAGACGACATGTACTGTAATTATTCATTTACAAATGGTAACATTTGAAATTGTAGATATTTCAGCCAAATCGTATTATAGAAGGTCACGTAACGACATATCTGAATGATAGTTGTGTGTTTTGTAAAAGAGAGCATCCAACCAATTGAAGGCATAATAAGCAGTTCTCGGCATCTAAATGATTACCTATTAATTACATTTCTGCTTGGTATGCTGTACAAAAACATGATATTGGGTTATATTATTATTTCCTATTTAGAAATACTTGTGGTATTGTTTTGTTGAAATAGTCATATCATAACAAAATACTTACTCGAACTGCTATAGGAAGACTGAGTGATAGGTTGTCCGTCTTTCGTCCATGTATAAGTAATACTGCCAGGGTTGCCATCAGCTCGAAGCATGATTACCAGAGGCTCGTTTTCAACTCCCACTGTAGAATATGGTGTGGTCTCGTCGAAAATTGGTGCGTCTGTTGAAGAAGGCATGAATCAAATATCTTTACTAATGCAAGAGTTTCTTCAGATGGTACCAATTATTACTTAACACACACAGTCCGCAAGACAGATGGTAGTTCCAATTAAAATAGCTTAACCTAATCTGACATGCTTAGCATGAAATAAATTATTCCCTATTTTAAAATATAACTAAAGTTAGTTATATAAACAGTAAAAATTCTTTTAATTTTAATTTTAGGCTATTAGTTTTATGTAAAAAGAAAGTTAGCGAAAGCTTTGCTACTGTATTGCTTTGAGAATTAGTAGTTCTACACAGTATAGGCTATACGGTAAAATTGACATTAATATGGGTACACTGAGTATTTTATGAAAATGTTTTGTCTTTTTTCATATCCATGTTATTCCTTTCTTGTGTATATTAAAGTAAACTTACAAAGGACTTTTAAAGAAAGCGCATCATGCACACTTCTCTGTAATGCATCATTCGTAGCTTGACATGTGTATACAGCCCCATTCATGTCCTTAGTGATGTTTAATTTCAGTTGTATAGTGGAAACTGTCCCTCCATGGAGACCTTTCTTTATTTGCACTGGAAGACCTGGATGGGTGAAAAATCAGACATTTACCATCAATTTCAATATACATATTTGTTAATTTATTTGTCAAGTGTCATTACCTTGAACGGGTATACCATCACGCCACCAAGATAACGCTGCTGGCGGATTACTAGATGCTCCATCGCAATAGAGCGTAGCTTCAATACCAGGCTTTAGTTCTTCTGGTTCAACGCGAACCTTGACCGCTTCTGGAGCAACTGTTAATATGAGAAATAAATTAAAACAATTATTTTCATTTAATCTGCAAGTTGTTTCTACAGGTGATTTAATGCAGAAAACAAAATTCTTAGATGTAAAATATATTAGATTGGAAATCATTTGCATATGTTGATCATAATGATTAGGTACACTGGAACGCTTTACTGTAAGATTAATCCAACAATTGAAGTAGATGCTACTGATTGTTCTTATACTAACAGTGAACGTTTAGTGTGACAGTTTCAAAGAGCGGTATCTCGGTGGCGCTGTTTGTAGCCTCACATCTGTACTGGGCTTGATTGTCCGTAACGTTTGTCAGTATTGATATCTCCGCCGCCACCGACTTGTCCGTGGTCTTTGTCACTGAATGTATCTGAGAACGAAATAGCTGAAGTTAGTTTAAATGCAGAGGTTAGAGAAGAAGGTGTAATTAATATAATAGAAGAAGTAGATCACCTATGTTTGGTATAAGATTTCGAAATCGTGTTTCAAATACTAATCGATATCGGAGTAAAGTCGAGTAAACGATCAATTTACAATTTTCGAATGGAATTCGGAAGAATATCTTCTGGCTGGTTGAAATAACAGCAAGTGGATTATTCTATTTAAGGCTAGTATTCTACCTGTTGAGTAAATTATCTGATGATGTTTAGTTATATCATCCATGAATCTAGAGCAAGTTTTAGAAAAAACCGGTTCATTATTAAAATATACATAGTTTGTGACGCACGGTTTGGAGGAAAGATACCAGAAAGTATAGACTTTACCTTTTTATCATTCTTAAACCACGTCAAAGAAGCCAAAGGATTTCCGCCGGTGGAGATGCAAGATAACTTCTGGACAGTTCCAGCTGCTAATGTCGTACCGGGTATGTAGCCGGTGATCATCGGTGCTGATGGCGGATCTGCAAAGCAAGAGGTGTTTTAGATATGGGCTCATTAATTTTTTGGAGCGTAGCAAATTTTTTTTTTTTTTTTTTTTTTAAGTTTTAAAATCAGAGATGACCGGTCATTTGCTTGACTATTGGCGCGGCAGTAAACACGTATACACGTTGTATTTAGAAGAAGAATTAAACAAGCGGCCATAGTTAGCATTCGGATCTATATTATTTAAAACCTCTGTAGATAATTGATGTTTAATTTTATCATTTATACGATGTAATCTAGTTTCAGAAATAAGTCTAACTGTTCTCTTACAATCACGGCTAGGTTTGTCATAGTTTATTTCAACGAATTGACCTTTATGATCAAACCGTATCCCAGTAATAATGCTAATATAAAGAAACTCAGACTAATAATATATATGTATTAACAATTAAATGTTAATTTTAAACTGCTACCTTGTTTACCGATCAGAACTTTTCTGTAGTCGAGAAGCACATGGGTATGTGTGAAACTATATTATACTAGATGTGCCCGCGGCTCCGCTCGCATGTAAGACAGAAGAAAGCGTAGTTAGTGGTTATAAAAATCGTAGCTTCTCAAAACTTTAATAACTTTTTATTGCATCAAGATGTGACAATTGTGACATTACTCATCATGTAATTATGGTTTACGGTTGACATTATAAGTATTTAGAAATTTTATATCATTTTATAGATGTCGCTGAAGATTAATTTTTCATTATTAAGGTAGCGAACTTGGATTTTACTACGCTACTACCATCGGGCATATTGCCGTCACTTATATTGGAGAAAAAGAGAACTATTTTTAACATGTACCTAGGTATTATTTCTCAAAAAGTACATAAAAATCAGCTTCTAATGGTCTCTCGCAGTGAAACAGTATTAATAAAATATAAATTTTACTAACACATGAATGTTTTCAAAATGCATACAAGACGCGAAAACAACAATTAATAACAGAATTAAGAAAGATTAAACTTTTAAAGAAAATGACATCCCGTCTAGACTGAAGCCTGTGCGATTAAAAAAGGTAATGCCTTCATAAACGATCATTGCACTAAGACTATTACGGCTAATGGAGATACCGATTTGGGTGGAGACAGACAGATAGCGAGTATTGGTTTATTTAGAAGTTAATTTTTACATGTTATTTCTTATGAATTGAGCAGAATGAATGGTTGTACTAAGACGTATTCAAATGAAACTCTGAGAATGCATTAAAGACAAAACTACCAAACAATTATAAATTATTGGGGTCAATCAAATAATACCACAATCTGGAGAGGCTTGATAACTTATTCGAAGAAATAAATTTTACTTTTAGCTTACTCTGATCAATCAAAGGGCACCGTAGCGTCCATGCAAATGAAGACGAACACAATGGAAGCTACTTAAGGCGAAGAAATTTATCTATATGTTTTGCGATAAGTAACTCAGTATACGCATTTTGTAAGAGACACGAATAAAAGTTTTTTTTTTGTGTAAAAGTGTTTTGCCTTTCGTTTCAAGTTATGCTTAATAATTTTTGATGCAATTGTGATATTACATTTGTGTATGACTATTATTAAAAGTGACAGTAAAGTGTGGATAAATTAGTTGATTGACCACATTGAAAACTCACGATTTATCTTAATATATCTATATATATATGAAAATTAATGTTTATTTGTCCCTTATGCGTTCCTTAACCATTCACCCAATTGCGATAAAACTTTGGAGAGTTTTGGACACCCGCTTTAGTTCTGTTTTAGTACGATTGTTTTACGATAGGAGGCGCGCTAGCCGACTGATTTCAAAGACAACTACTAATCTACTACTACGAGTACTAGTCAAATACTATTCAGTATTGTAAACGCCTTTATCTATACATATTATAAGATAAAGTCCCCCGCCGCGACGGTCTGTCTGTCTGTCTGAACGCGATAAACTCAAAAACTACTGAACGGATTTTCATACGGTTTTCATCAATGGATGGAGTGCTTTATGAGGAAGGTTTAAGTTTATCATTTATTACGGTTTTGTGTAAATTGGCTAATATATTAATATTATTGTTGAAAATATCGGAAAAAAATCATGCCGACTGGGAGATTTACAGGCATGCGCCACGGAATCCAATAGAGTTATATGTATTAATCTTCTACCCGTGCGAAGCCCGGGCGGATTGCTTGTCTAGTATAATATAGTAAGTTTAATAAGATCACGCTTACGTAAAATTTTTAGACCCATAACACTAACGTAAAAATCCCTCCATTTATTTGCTCACGATTATGAATGCAGAATCGCGTCATAAGCTCGCTACCAAGACCGAGACCAGATCTGAAGTTCGAACTCGACCCTCGGTCAACGGCCAAACGAAATAACTACGTAAAAACAGCTGAGATTTGTTCAATAAATACGATATCGCCCATTCTTTAACACTATTCCTATCACGTAGGCTTTCGGGTGAGGCCATTAAATTGGTGTTTGAATAGCATGTTTTATATATTAAATCTTAATATTATATTTATATAGAACGTATTAAATAATTTGTATATGTTGTAATATATTAATAACATATTAGATAAATAAATTTTAATGTAGCAAGATCTTTGCTTTCGGATGAAATTAATAAAAGAAACAAAGAGAGAAAAAGGAAGAAATCATTTACACACATAAACAAGACACAACGATACATATTTCAAAACTGAACGTCTCTCTGTCTATCTATCCGTTTATGTTCTTTTGACGAGAAAACCACCTTTCCGACGTCCATACTTTTTTAATTCATAGCTATGTTATTTATAATATACAAAATAAGCAGTGATGATAATGGTGAAACAACTCGGATAATACATGCTTTTGAGGCGCTTAAATAGCATAGGTTGAGTAACAATAAGAGATATTATATAAAATTAATGAAGTAAATAACTGTACATCTTAAAAATACTGACAATATGTTAGCAATAGTATATGTCTATAATCTAAGGATAACCAATAATAAACAAGTTTTAAGAAACCACGATTTTTATAAGCATTACGTGTTCTTTTATCGTCGACGCGAGCGAAGCCGCAGGAACAGCCACTTAGATAAAATGATTTAATGTAATATGTTAAACATATTACAATTAAAAGATTTACTACAGGTTTGACTGCCAGATCATTCCTGTTACACCTATTTCTGCCACAAAGTAGTAGTGCTCACTCGGCTGTATTCCGAAGGGTGTGGTGGCTATACGCACTGATACTTAGCCGTTCTTGCTCAGCCCTCAGGAGTTTATGACTAGCTTCATATAAGTTTCATAACTAAATTCTTATCGAAAACATATACGAAATATAAAACGTAATCATTCAAATATGATTCGACATTTCTGTATTATAATTATTAATGAGTAGAGTAAGCGATAGCGGATAGCCAAAACAACGCGAAGCCTGACGCTGTTTACGTGGCCCGATTTTAATAATCATCGACCGTGATCATATTCTCTTCGCGCATAACATATGAGTGAGTGTAATTTGCAATTAAGTCATGATTCATGTCAGTTTTATTAAGGCTTCATGCTTAGATGATTTACGAGTCTTTCAGGACTTCTAGGACTTTTAAGGTGAAAAGGTAGATTCAAACGCTTATACGAACATATTTTATATACCGTTCTTACATGCAGTTTTATCTACCTTTACAAAAGCAGAAGATGATTATTTAGGTTAAAAATTCAAAGTAGCATTTTTTTCTTCTTTTTATTTATTGGCAACTGTATTCATCCAACATTCTGCCAACGTCAAGTGAATAGAATGGTTTTTTCGTAGAGCGGACAACTAGAAGAGTTCAGGATATTACCTACTCTTTCATTACGAACTGAAGAGCGACACAAAAAATAAGAAGAGCAAAAGAGAATGGGCTATGGTTTTTGTCTCTATCACTAACACCGCCGTTTTGGTGCTTAAAGTGCCACAGTTGTAAAAATAGTCGACCTCAACCTCGGTTGAGAATGTTTTGTCTTAGTTTTCTAAACGAGAATAAAGAAATTAACATTCTATTGTACATCTGACACTGAACAATGTTTTATGCGTGCATAGAATAGTAAATTTTAAGGAAATAGAATAAAATGATGCTAATCTAAAATATTGCTATCTCATACACGGTTACACGATCTATCTGTCTATTTTATACTCTGTCTACGATTTGTCTGCTTTTTCTTGTAATCTTCAAAAATAGCTTTACAAAGGGAGTTTTTGGCTGGATCTCAAACTGTCATGTAGTGGTCATCGTTGTGTATGGATTGTACTATGAATACCATCAAGGACAGTACCGCCAATTTGCCGAGTTACTATTTTTTTTTTGTATATAAGCGTTTTTTTTTCTGTAATCTTAACAACAATCGCAAAATTGATAAACAACAAGCAACCTTTGATCGTCAAGTGGATCTTTGACGACTCAAATATTAAGTAAATTACCCAAATTTTGTCGTTACATAATTAAATGAAACCTTCGTTTGATGTTTAGATAAATGACAGAATCTCATAAACAAATCTAATTTAATGTTAAAGTTTACGATGTTATGCAAAGTTTATCCAATGCAGGCTCTGCCCCACGGTTTTACTCCTGTTAAATTTATTCGATCAATTCCCTACTACGCTGCCGCTAACGCACCCGTGTAGCCTATTATGTTCTCACTTCCCGTACTTGCTTACAGCTTAACAGATTGCTTGAAGGTCATGGTATCTACTCCGCTCATTAGGGTCGTAGCGTGAAGTTATAAAGCCTATAACCTTCGTTAATAAATAAGCTTATAAGGTGCAAAAATATTGTTTCTTATCTGACAGGTAGTACCAGAGATTAGCTCGTTTAAAGAAACAAAAAAAAAACAATATCTCTTGAGCTTTATTTATCCGCTCCACTCGCGTGAACTACAGAGTGTCGTCGGTCGAGTGCACGCGCGAATCGTGCTGACCCCGCTCAAAAAACGGAAGACTAAAATGCTTATTGTGCTTGATAATTAGACAATAGACATATGCTATCGCTGACTTTTTGTAGGTCTTTTTAATGTCTATAATTATATAGTATATTAATTTCATATATCTCGTATGGTTTACTCGGCGTAAGCCATTTAAGCGTAACCAAAAGCGTACATTTTTCGCATTGATTCACCATTATCTTCACTGCTTATTTTCTATGTTACTTTATCTTACAAAATATATCCTATAACCTGGCCAACCTATAACCTGGCCAGACAAAATTGCTATGAATTAAAATAAAAAACATTTAAATCGTATAAGTGGCTTTCGCGTGAAAAAAACATAAACGGACAGACAGACAGAGAGACGTTGAGTTTGATATGCTATTGAGGGTAAGCAGTTACGATATATCTTGATAAAATTAAAAATTAAGGAACAAACTTAGAACACTGGGACCCCTCTGATACTAAGAAATAATTAAAATGTTGTGAGAAATATAAAACTTGTAAGAAGAGCGAGATAGGGGATAGATCGCAAGGGGTTGAAAAAGAGACAGTTAGAGGAAAACACTTTTGCATTAAGCCTACGAGAGGTTTAGCGTGTTAGCTAAAATCGATATAAAGGTGATTTAAAAAACATCACATGGTTCAGTACATATATCTTTTTTAATGTATTTTATTAAATTTAATTTTAGGGTGAAATCTATTGAGCATACTCAGACTTATCTGGGCCTTAAGTCCGGAATTCAAATTTATAGTTGCAAGCTTAGTATTAGCTTAGCGTTACCTGAGCAAAGTTCAAGTCATCGAATTCGACGAATTACGGAAAACTCGGCGTTTGAAGTTATACTTTGTTTAGTTTACACGAAATTAATTTACTGAAATAAAATTATTAAACAAAATACAACATTCCTAATTTAATTCTAGATGACAATGCATCTTTAATATAACATGGAGTGTGACAATCTTCCCTACAATAAGCCACAAGGTCCTAGAATAAGCAAGCAACGTCTGTCACCATCTCGACTATCGCCATTTCGACTGTTGCCATATCGACTGTCGCCATTTCTAGTGTCAACATTTCGATTAACGCTATTTCGACTGTGACCATACCGACTGTCACATGTAGACTGTCGCCATTTCGACAGTCGCAATCTCGAATGTTGCCATCTCGACTATAGTTGTTTAGATAGACTATGGCCATTTCGACTGTCGTCATATCGATTGTCAATATTTCAGCTGTCATCACTTCAAATGATAGAAATTTCATAGATTCGATGACGTTGACAGTTTATCAGAGACTTCCTCAATTAAAGCTAGCTAACCATGAACTAAGCGTAACTGAACTATAACTTCGAATTTTAAGATTGTGCTGAGTAAATACTCAGCGAACTTTTACTAAGCTAAGGCCGAGATAAGTCTGAGTACGCTCTATTAATTTCACCCTTAGTTTACTCCCACTATTGGGCATGAATGTTTCTAGCATGGTATATATTAGTGATTGATCACCGCATCACTTGTACGAAGTGTTAGTTTACAAACTTCTAAATAAGAAGTAAGTAAAAGAAGTAATAAGAAGTATATCGATCGGTATAATGAGAACTGACATTTTATTTGCGTTTTTACGATTACATTTTCGTAGGTAATAAACTAACTGTATTTGTTAGGTTGTATTTATTGTATTAATTAATTCACTTGGAACTTGTGTATTTCGTGACAGCCTTGGTGTCCTCTCTGATTGTGTGCTTGGCTAATTCACCAGGGAGAAGGAGTCTCACGGCGTCTGCCGCTCCTTCGAAGTTATCGCCGAACGCTTGTTCCAAATGGAGCCTTCCGCAGCGCTACGTTCAAATGAGTTCACGATCGACATGGCCTTTATCGATACACCGGTGTCCGGGTGAACTTCCTTGAGTACTTTATAAATATAGACGGCGAAACAGTTCTTCCTCTTATGCTTCAAACGCGACTACATTACTTTTATTATTTTAATCATTGTGCGAGTGAAAATCGACGCTCGAGGACTCACCCCTTTAGGCATATATGCTGACTTGAGGCCCATTTGATACACACACATTTATAAACACTAACGACAATTCGAAATCTTTAGTTTTTTAATTTAATTTGTTTCTTTTTTCTTTTAATTTTTTCATTATTTATTAAGCTTATTTTACTTTTGTGTGTGTGTAACATATAAATGTAATTTTTCTTTCTTTTCATCATAACGCAGACACAAATTATGCGTTTGTAAATCACAATTTTTAAGTCCTAATATCATTTTCCTTATTCTATAGACATAATTTCACAAAATCAAAATTATTTGTGTCCGTGCACAATCTACCGATAGATTATTATCGTACTAGGTTGTTTATTAACAGTTATACAATAAAATTATCAGAGTCATATACATTTCATAAAGTTTATCTGTCGTTGGTTTTTAGACGTAACTGTCGGATCTCAGCTCAGACTAACTGTAACAATAAGTAAATAGGCGACAGATTTACAACTAGATACTCGATTGCTATACATACTATATCATTATCGATGTTTGCCATTAATAAAAATATGGAACTTTTACTGTTCGACTTCAAAAAATCTAAGCGTGTATATTTTAAACTATTTATCAAATGAGGAAATGACTGCGGAGCAGTGAGGCACTTGGGTACTGAAGAATCGTAACGTGGATATACGAGGTGAGACACTTGTATGAATTAATTTCGCTGCGGTACCTTTCGCAATCTGTCAGTGACGTCAGTCAGGTTTGCCGTGCATTCATCATCATCATAAGGATTTAATAACACTATCTTAAACAATTACTAAATAAATAATATATATATCAATAATACTCATGCTTATAATACATGAGTTGTGCCCCACAGTTTTACCCGTGTTAAATTCCACCGCGTCGCTACCAACGCCACCTAGGTTGTTCTAACTACCCGTACATGGCTACAGCTTTCAAGATTTCTTGACGTTAATGGTTACTGCTCCGCTCCTTAAAATCGTATCGTGAAGTTATATAAGCTATTACCTTCCTCAATAAATAGGCTTTTAAATGCAAAAAATCTGTCTGGTAGTTCCAGACATTAGCGCGGTCAAACAAACAAACAATATTTTGAGTTTCATAATATTATAGAATACAATAGATTATTAACGTATCTATACATTCAATATACGAAACTTGGCCGCCACAAGACTTCTTAAATTTACGCATATTCAAACGATCTCTTATAATCATATGCACACACACACACACGTCTTTGGGATAATTCGACAAAAACGTTTATCACAAATTTGTTTTCTCTGAATCACCACAACAAGAATTGTTGTGCGTAAAAGTGAATATGGGTAAAATCACAGTAAATTACAGTGCTTTATTTGGGGGTGAAAATGTAATATGTATTTTCCAGAGGTTCTACATGAAAATATATTCAAAATAATTATAAACTGTAAATACGGAAATTCACTTTAAAATGTATCACTGTATAATATTATTACATTTGTTTAACGTCAACGGAACCCTAAAACCCCAGGGCGCCATGTTGGACCGCGCTTCCGTTTCCGGTAAATATTATGATAATTCGCGAGACCGGATGTCGACCGCTCCGCCGCACTATTTATATTCAGGCCGCAATAGTTTCGACATTTTGTTGTTTAAATTTCGGATTTAAACGAATTCACACCAACTGATCTATTTTTGTTTATTATTTTAATACATTTGTGTAACTAGAAAATATTTATATTTGTATGGTGGTAGGATATTTTGTAACGTAATCCAGGCTAGCTACCCACTCCCACGTTGAAAAACTTGAGAGCAGTTTCCCCACTAGGCTTAGCTTTAAATTATCTTAGGTCACATCACCACTTAATTTCAGATAAATTTTATGTCAAACATTAAACCTTTGTTTTGTGATATTGCACGACAACTGTGTCCGGCGGGATCGTAATCACCAAACACTAAGTATAACACCCGCTATAGTGTTACGTTTAGACGTGTCGCGTTTCGGAATCAGCGGGACCCGCCAAAACCACCCTCCTGCAGCATCGCAAGCCTAGGTCCGTTCCTCGGAAATGGAGCCCTTGAACCATGCAGCCGCTATTCACTAGCTATCAACATACAATCATTATACTGTACTTCACACATGTACACCACTTAAGTACATCGGTCCTGTAAGGAACCTTTTTTCTTCTTTGAGTAGTTAGTTTAGACTAAAAATGACAGATTACTAAATACATATAGGCATGTTTCTTCCCTACTCCCAGAGGAAAGTGTATAGTTAGAAAGACCGAATTATGAATAGGGAATTAAAAAGATCGCGATGTTTGTATACAAACATACAAGTCGAGGTTCAGCCACTTTGGCACCCTTGCGCTTGTTGCCACGCTTTCGCGGCTGAGTGCCTTCAGCGCTCGCCCCTAAGCCTGGTGAAGCTCTAAAAGCCTTATGAGGCTTCAGGGCCCTTAAGGCTAATATAAAATCAGATCGAAAAAAGGAATCAGTCGGTGTATATCCAGTAATCTAGCGGGGTAGTAGGTATATGTAGTTGTATGCAACCATCATGCACATGGTGATAAGCCCGTCATAGTGACAGATATCACGTTTCGGAAACCGCCAGCTTATATATCCAGGTGCCGAAAGGCTTGCAGGCCGTCATGACAGCGACGACTGTCGATGGATCACCGATCTCTCGGTAGTCGCTATTGCTTTTGGATTGTACTGTGCTAACATACCTAATAAAAATAAAGTTTCTGTCAGACTTGTAGTCATCATTGATGTATCCTTGGTTCAATGCATATAAACCTGTGTTGAGAGTTTAGGTTTGATCCCGGCTTGAGCTAAAATAGCTATTTAAGAAAAATATTTAATTTTTTTTTTCTGTAGGTTTCACTTGTGACACGTGTGAACTGCTGCACACATTTTTTTTATACAACTTAGTTAACAAACAAACGTACAACTCGTTTGATGGTAAGCGGCTACGGTAGCCTATGAATGTTTGTAACACCATTGATATTACTAGCGCATTACCTACCTTCAATCCTCCTTCCCCAAGGAACTCTGGAAATCCTACTCACCGTAGGAAAATAGTACAAGGTTATTTGGCTGCGATATTCTATAGGGTAGAGGTATTTCAACAGTTGGGCTGTTCCAAGTAAAGAGTTTCCAAAGAGATTTATCTGTGCCCTACCCCTTTTCTTGAAATCCCTTTCCCAAAGGAGCTCTACAAACGTCATTTTAAGACCTGATTTTTTAAATATCTGCCCTTAAAAATTGAAAAGGTTAGAGGTAACTTAAAAGGCAAATTAACGAAAATTCACTTTTAAAAAACCTCTTATAAGCAAGTAATAGATACGAAGATCCAAGGCGTTTGAACTTTCAAGTTCGATCTAAGTCGAGTTTAGCACCTCACGTCTGCATTTGACGGTTTGACAGATTCGTAATTGGAAAAAAATATATATTCCAAACGCGTTTATGGATTTCTTAAAAAAAATTGCGAATTTTCTATCTTAAATTTATGGTATGTGTGTTGGAAATAAATTATTGGTTTTTTTTTGAGGTCGTCTCGTCAATATTTTTAAGGGAGATAAGACAGAGAAATATTTTTGCAGATTTCTCTCTACTTGGGACTACCTGAATGGTAAAGTACCTCCACAGTACAGAATATCGCGTCGTGTTCCTGTGGTGAGTAGGGTTGCCAGAGCTCCTTGGGGTAGGGAGTTCTAGTGCCGCAATGAGCTAGTGATACCTCTTGTTTAAGAAGCGTACTAGGTACGAAGTATTCTAACTTAGTAGGAGGCTGCGATAACCGCTACCATCAGGCAGGTTATACGCCTTTTACCACCTTAGTTGTATAAAAAAAATTCAACGATGCCGTGACGGCACACAGTCTTCGCTGGCTGGGTTGGGGCGGTTATAAAGGTTGAGCCTACTTATATAGAGAACTAGATGTGCCCGAGGCTCCGCTCGCGTAGACTACATAATTCTGTCGGTCGAGCGTACGCGCGAATTGTGCTGCTTCTTGTTGGTAATCCTTAGAAGATAGGCATATGCTAACGCTGTCTTTTTTGTAGGACTTTTTAAGATCTACAATTATGTAGTATATTCATTTGATATATCTCTTATCTCTCAGTGTAAGTCATTTAATCGCCCCAAAAGCGCCTTTCTTTCGAATTGATTCACCATTATTGTCACTGCTTATTTCGTATGTTACTTTATCTTACAAAATATATCCTGTAACCTGACTAGATAATATATCTATAAAATAAAGGGAAAACCATGTCAATCGGATAAGAGGTTTTCTCGTAAAAAGAACATAAACGAACAGACAGACAGAGAGACGTCGTATTTTATAATATGTTATATAGATATAGAAGATCCGTTCTACCTTCAAGTCGTTGACTGGAAACAAGCCGCACTTAATAAAAAGGAATGACGGGCTCAAGTCTCGTAGGCCATGACTCACTTTGGATCTCCGAGCCAGCGGATTAAATTTCGTTTATTGAGATCGCATAATTGTAATGAACTAGCTTGTCTGTGTGAATACTTCGCGTATTATAGAGTGTATGTGCCTCCACAATCCAACAGCTACTGTGTTAGTTCAAAACATTTTTAATAGATGGCACCTCCTAAATATTACTTGAATATATTTTTGATGTAATGTAAAAGTTTTCGAAAATATTAATTTTAATCTATTTTAATATTCTCTACATTTTGTCAATAGCGGTGAACACAGGCTTTAAAATGATGTTTGAATTATTAGTTTTGAAGAAGAATGAATGGAGACATGGAGTTGCAACATAAAAAAACTTTGAAAAAAAAAAATTGTTCTTTAGAAAATAAATTGAACGGGTTTGTAAAACTTGCAAAATCACCTACACAATTCATTTCTTCCAATACATATATACGTTAAATAAATAGCGAGTATTTTAAAACGCACCGATTTACTCTAAAGAAAGTTCTCGAAGTATGCCCGTGGTGGCGGTGCCTTTGAAGACGATAATAGCTTAAAACTTAATATACTTGTCACATACAGAAAACGATTCGATTTACTTTAAATAGCTTAGCACACTGGTATCAATTTTTCGATCACAGATGTCATTGTATTTAATAAAAAGGTCTAAGTAACATGTATGTTTTAGAACTTATTAATGATTTTTAATATTGTATAATACATTTATATTTATGTTATTAATAAAAACTAAGTATTTTTTGATGGATTTGTGTCTAAAGCAACAAAGTCTTTTATTCAGTTGTTCATTAAATTAGAATAATTCTCAATATGTGTGCCATATCGTACGTAGTACGAAATAAAGTTACTCATTTAAAACGAAATTGAACTTTTCGTTGAACTTAGTTATATTCAATACGTGGAATTGCATAATTGCATGCACAGTAACAACCCAAACCGAGGTTCGGCCAATTTTGAACCATTGTACTAGTTGCCACTTTTTCGACGGAGTGCCTTCTGCGCTCGTCACAAAGCTTGGTCAGGCTGTCAAGGTCCATCAGGCCAACAGCGTAATCAGTTTAAGTCTTTATTTTCTCATAGATTTACAATGTTACTAGCCGTATACCCGCCGTATTTAAATATCACATACGCTTATGCAGTAGTTAATACTTTAATTAATATTTTCGACGATGTTTTTATAAGTTTTTTTTTAACTATAAGTAGTGTTATACACAACAACATTGATTCATAGAAAGAGTAAGTGACAAGTCTAAAATTTATTAAATTAAATTTTATTAAAATTTAAGACGTCATTCAAACGTAGCAAGATACCTTAGTTAAAGTACGTAGTTAGTAACTTCAAATATCATAGATAACAAAATATAAAACATGGTCAGATCCTACTAAAAAGTGCCAACGTTGTCCACAATATATCTCAACATATCAATCCATAAACATACCCCTTCACCAATTTATAATATAAATAAAATGTTGTGATTTGCAGTTGTGCGCGCATTACGTAAAACTACTGGATAGGTTTTAAACATTTTTTTTTGTTTTACTTCTTATATATTTGGCCCTTATCAAAAAGAAAAAATATCACGATATCTTCATTCAATAAAAAGTTATTACAGTTTTAACAAACTACGATTTGTATAAGCACTCCGCGTTGTCTATCTTCCACGCGAGCAGAGCCGCGCGCAAGTTTAGTACTGATTATAATGAATCAGTAAAATATTGTTCAATATGAATAACACTGTTAACACTCTTAGGATATGACGTAAGTTTTGGACGGATGTCCTCTATCATATGTGTTTTTTTTTCAGCAAATTAGTAAAATATTAATTAAACACCTTGGTTCATCACTTCCCACAGTACAAATATTAAATTTAACCTAAAAATCAATTCGAATATCGTGGTCTTCTAATTTCTGCCACTGTCTAATTAGTGTTGCACGTAGTACTGACTAAGTCGCACAAGACGCTTTCTTATTCTACTCTCCTCTATAAAATATGCTTTTAGTATTCCAACCTTTTATACGCATATCAGTCCTCACAAAATTCCTCCATACCTTTTCGGTTTTCGTCTACTCCTATATACGTGCATCTTCATACTTAAGTCTTCTAGTTATATGACTTTCATCTCTCCTCATGACATTCTAATACCGCGCTAACTAAAGCCGAATATCGTAGTAACAGTCAAAAATGATTAAAAGTCTTGATATTCATAAACCTAAAAGAATGTTGTTAAACTCTCTTCATCTTTGTTCGCTAGAGTTTAGCTTAGTAATTCGCAATGCAGAATCCATTGAGCACGTGACTTGAAATTATATGTGGCTGCTTTCGACGACTCGTGTGAAATGTCTTCGCACAGAAAATTAAAAGTTTCGTCCGAGACCATATTTAACATAATTTTACAGTATAACTTTTACATAGACCAGGGTTGAATGACGTAGTATAGGCTTAGTAGTAATCCGTTCGAACTCAGTTTCGATCGACGTCACGCGTCAGTTGTAAACCTGTAAGTAGCTCTAGCTTTGGATGAAAGAAAACATGATGAAACCATACCACGGTGGAACTTTCTGGAGCACGTTCGTTTAGTAGCAAAACAAAGTGACTGAACTATGGCTGATGGTAAACACAGTACAATCCAAAACAAAGGTGACCATCTAGTGATCAACAATTCATCGTAGATGACGTTGTGATGTCGGCTCGCATAAATAGTAACTGGATATTCACCGGGCTTTTCACCATATGGTAGTCGTGACCCTGTTCGGCTGTACCCCATTTATCACTTTCAAGTTGATGAAAATCTGTTTGAATCTGTTCTCAATCTCCCTCGAAGGCCGAAATGTCTTAGGCTTAGCGTATAGCAATCTTTGGCTACATCATTACTTCATATAAAATGTGATTATAGTCTATATGTAGCTAGTAAATCGATACGAACAAAATTGCAGACAATATTTCCCGCGAAAATTCAATTGAAAACATAAATTTTCACATAATATATTTTGTAAGCATGTGTGCATAATTTGCTATGAAGCATTGACAACGATTGATAGAAGATTTATTGTCTTGGATGGTTATTCAATATTTACTTTAAATGTATGTTTTAGTGATACTTACTAATTTTCGGATATTTATATTATTTGGATATTTGGAATTTCATAACTATTTGACTTAATCATTTAGAAAAGCGGTTAAATTATATACTAAATATTATATGTACTATATTTTTTTATAATTGTATCTGGCAAGTTATAAAATGTAACCAAAGTACAGCTAATAATAGTAATATCGCGATCTCATCTTGAAGTATTATGGAAGTATTATCATATTCTATATTATACTGAGGAACAATAATGGAGGAACAATTTTCTATTGTATTGTAAAATAAAACCAAACAAATAATGCTACAGATCTTAAAACTAGATGCACTTGCATGGCAAACCTTGTTGATATACAAAGGCGGTATAGATATTAGTGGGGTTGAAGTACTCTCATGCTAGACTGACCCTCGGTCAAAATCGGCACAGTAATTCATTTCAGGGTTTGCAATTATATTTCTTTATAGCGTTGTGTTTTTTTACTTCTCTGACATAGGCATCGGAGTCCTTTTCAGATAACGTCGTTATAAGAACACATATTTACCTCTATATATTAAATGTATATTTTGCCTTAATGTTTCGTCAAAATTAATAATTCAAAAATCATTTTAAAGCTTACGTTTTCCGCTATTGAAAATTGTAAATTAATGTTTTTAATTTGTAATGTTCAATATTCAATGCGGAGCTGAAACTTCTGATTAAGGAGGAAAGGTACGAATTAAGTGAAAATTTTAATGGAAGTTAGGTCAGTTTCGAAGTTTATAGATATCAGTGGTTGCTGGCTGTAGCGTAATTAATATCAAAGATACTTACATAAGACGTTGATAGTGTGAGTGGCGACGACGTTCTCCGTCAGTTGGGCGTTGATGACGTGGCAGACCACGACAATGGATCGCCTGTTCGGTTCCACTATCACAGTGATATTCGAAGTCGTTATCCAGCCTCCTGGTACAAAAATTATTTATTAATCCTTGCTAATAAAGTTCTATAGTAAGATCCCGAAGCACATTACTGATTTGTTAGACAATTAGTTCAAAGGCCACGTCAAGCAGGTTTTACTGTCAAAATGTTATTATATGGTGGATCATTATGTAAACGATAGCGATGTCTCGAAGTAACTTCTTCTCTATGCATCTGTTAAATTATTATTATTATTAACTCTAAATATTATTTCTACAGTTGGATAAATAAAAGAAGATAAGCACGATGTAGTTTCTTGCCGATCACTGTGATGTTTTCCGAACCGGTAGTAGTGTTTGATGTTCATAAATGCCTTCTTGGGGCCTTAATTGAATAAAGTATTTTTTATTCGATTTGTTTTTATCACGATATTTTCCACCATATCAGGCTAATTTTCTTCAAACTTTTTTAGAGGAGTCATCCCAGTTTCCCACAACTAAGAAATCATAGCTATAATATAATATTAACTCTTTGCTATACGCTACTAGAAATTGCCGATAAGAGCTGTTTAAATGCGGTCCTTAAAGGAGCCTTTTGACCTTGGCATAGCACTGTAGGCATGATTGGGTTGATTATAGATGCTCATGAGTTGTGTTTGCTTAACACCGTAATGAAGCCATAGCATGATTGTAAGGCATTTTAATGCTCTCTTGACTATATCACATTATCCTCAAATTAAAAATCTGTCGCCAAGTCGTTATGGATGTATTCCAACAGCCACTATCAATCTTAAGGTAATAAAATAAAACTTTAGCTATAAATCAATAAAAACGATAGACTGGGTAAGATATACAATTATAAACAGTAACTGTGCCAGCAATGCTGTGTGCTCTCATACCTTCTGGAGACATGGCTGTTCTATTGCTGACTTCCTTGTGCTGTTTACCCAGTACCAGCCATTTGATATCTGCAGCTGGGTTCGAGGGAGCAGTGCTGCAGGTCAAAGGCACTGGGTCGCCGACTCTAGCCTCGGATGGCCCCGAGATGGTCACGTGAGCTGGAGCGACTGCAACAAAATAAATTAAAAATAATTAAGGTCATATGTGAGATACCATTGTACTTATCTTCATATTGGATTATTGTTAATTGGATATTGGATTATTTAAATGTTTTTGTAATCTAAACACTTTTTTATTTTTTTGCATGGTGGTAGGGCTTTTTCTAATGCCCGCCTAGCTAGCTACCATCCTCAAGTTGAAAATCTGTCGCCAAACACCAGTAGGTGTGTTCCGGCAGCTTCACTTGAGAGCCAGTCTCCTTCCACTAGGTTTAGCGTATTATCATTTTGGGTACATCGTCACTTAACATCAAGTGAGATTGTGGCCACTACGCCAAACCTATAACGATAAAAGATTTGATAAAGATCATTTGATAGTTATTATTATGCTTTCAATATGGAAGAAGAGCCACACAAATTCTTAGTAATTGTACAAAATTGTACAAGGAAAACGTCAGTTGCTTCCCATAATGATATTAATGTCAGCCGAGTAAACATCCCACTAATAAGCTATGTGGCTTCTTCATGAGGATTATTCTCTAGCCAGATTACGAAACCAATAAGGAGCCACTCACACGTCACGTTTCCTTAGATCCCCCGACCCCCTTGTTACAGTAAGCGACACGCCCTCTCCCATAAGTGCGAACGTACTTTATTAACGGCCCCTAATACTAATTACATTCAAATTTAGTTAATATGAACAATGATCACGACTTTTTTGTCTTACCGGCCAAACACGATTTCAGGCCTAACTAGTTTATCCTATGCGTGCCAGGATATACTAGATTAGCCTAGGACAAACTAGTTTGAAGGCAATTAATTAGATGAATAATATATTTTAAACATATGTATTTAGTCTTATTTAATTTTTAAACAACAGTACTCATTACAAGTGATACAATACTTGTATAAAACTATGATAACTAGTACTTAACAATAAAAGGAAGATGTGGCACCGGGTAGCGATATCCTAAGTAAATATACAAACATCGGTCAAAAATGGCCGTAAGGTGCGCAATTCTACAGTTTATTTGCAAAAGGTAAAGGTCATGTCAAATAACTCGGTCAATAACAACAACTGAACTGTCTTTTGCAAACATCAAAGACACTTCGGGTGGTTTATCAAAGCGATTCCATATCAACAGTTCTGTCGCGCTGTGGATAAATAGTTTGGCATTCACGTCGCAAACATTTGATGTATATTTGGAATTAAAACATCGAGAGATTTTTATGTTTATTTATTAATATTTCTCTATTAAAATTTTAAACTTATAATTCTTTTGGCGGCTTTATTAATGGGTAATGTTGAGAATTGCGCGCGCATCATGTGGCTGAAGTTCGACATAATTTTTGAATTGTGTAAAAATAATTATACGGTGAATAGAATATTTTAATTTGATTAAAGATAAATGATTTTTACACAATAAAGATAGATAAATTTACATTATTATAATTGATGGTACGCGGTATAACATTTATCGGTTTTTGTTATGTTACGTCAAATAAGTATCACATGCGTACATAAGTACATAATATACATTTTTTTGTGAATTTAGTAAAAAAACTACACATTTTTAATCGACTTCTAAAAAAGGAGGAGTTCTCAATTTGAATTTATATAGTATGTTCTACAGCCATAACTTATTTGTTTATGATGATTCGTGATTTCCGTTGAAAAGAGGATACCTCAAGATTGGTCTCATTTTAATTTCATTAGCATTGGACCTTCGACTACGAAGATACACCAGGAAACTCCTCAAAATAATTGATGTTGGTTTTCTTTTTATTAAATATTGTCTTGTATTTCGTATTTTTAAATTTAATCGCATTTTCTGCAAATTGTGTATAGTCACTGTATTTTTACTTAGGACGTAACTACTACAACTACTACTACTACTACTACAACTTCATATGATTATATAGATAGTGATAAATATTACAATATTTTAATTACGGTAAAGATATTTTAGATACGGTAAAGATGTTTTCAAGACGCTTTCTCTGTTAATTAACAAAAATGACAGACATAAAAATATAGCGATATCAAAAATCTTTATTGTCAAACGTCCATGATTTGGTTTACAAGTGAAAAAACGCTTTCGCCTGTAATTTAGACAATAGTTTTAGCCTTAAGGCTAGTTCGTTAGTATTTACAAAGGTACAAGCAAATTACACGCCCAGTGGACAGTAACATACGAATCGTCGCTTGCAAATACGACTACGTAACACATCGGATGGTTACTCAAAGGGAATATATCAGTATGTAATTTATACACAGAATATGAAGAAACTAGCTGTGCCCCACAGTTTCACCCGTGTTAAATTTATTCGACTAACTCTTCACAGGGCCGCTGTCAACGGACCTGTCTCGCCTATGGTTGTTCTCACTTGTCGTACTTGCCTACATCTTGCCAGGTTGCTTGACGTTCTTGGTTACTGTTCTGCTCCTTAAGGTCGTAGTATAAAGTTATATAGCCTACTAGCTGTGTGCCGTTGTTTCACCCGCGTATTATTTAAAAGAAATCGCTGATTGATGATTTATAATACTTCAGTATAGACACTATTTCTATCGTGCGGCCAGGGTTATGCGTTTATGACTCACACGGCTCGTTCGCACCACTACACCTATAGTTATAAGCCCGAGCCGAGAGTTGAATTATTTTTGAAGTGAAACTTCTTATGCGACCTCCAAGCGTTAAACGTTAAACGTTTAACATCGGTCTCTCCTCTTTGTGTGAGCCAGAGCGAGAGAGTAAATGTCGGTGTGTATGTATATTGCACACTGTTTAAATAAAATAGAAAATGTCTTTTAAAATGAAGTTTCACTTCTATCGTGTGTGACACACACCTTTTTAATTTTTTGTTATCTCCTAAACTATTCGTCCAAATAACATGCTATAAAGGGCAAAGTTTATCTACATAAAATTGTCTTGATGATGAAGTAACTTTCGTTAGTAAGGATTAATATGCCATGCCCAATAATAATGCTCATATATCACTTTTCAATTTTCAATAAATCTTTGTCACAAAACACCTTATTGTCGCTCATGTATAAGAGACATACTTTTTAGGACAGGACCTTTTTAGATGTATTAAGGAGCAAAATGTTTGTGGAACACTGTATTTACGTATCACTAACCATTACGCCAGCGCACGCGGATAAAGCAGTTAGGGTGCGCTATTTATTCTGACTTACTTAAAAAATAAATATTTAAGGCTATCTGAGAGGTGTATTCTAATAATACTAGATAGCCTATACTATTTCTCGTGAATCTGGCTATCATATACAATAAGAATTTTTCGAATCCGTCTGATAGCTCCAGAGATTTGCGTGTAAACAAACGAAAAAATTAACAAAAAACCTCCGCTTTATTATATTAATATAGATAGCTTAATTTGGACATATCGAAACCAAATATGAATATTATCATAATTTTAATTACAATATTATATAAGCTAAGCATATAAAAAAAATGTATATTCGAGTTTTACAGTCTTATTTTTACGACTAATAGATCCATATTTACTTGATTAAAATATTATTGTATTATAAAAGAAACTATAATATTTCATGTATAATATCATCGTTTAATAATTAATCCCAATTCACAAATATTGAGTTGAAATAGATTTAAGAATATGTATCGTCCAATTTAAATTTGAACCATGATGCCAAAAAAGTTGTCACGAAGTTGATATTTTCTTAAACGGCTCTTGCGGCGATGGACTGTTGCTGTTGCCGTTGTTATTTGATTGTACTCTGCTTACCATCAAGTATAATGACGTCACTTTACCAAGAATAAATAATATATATAGTTGTCAGTCAAAAGAGAAACCCGTCATACTGTAGTGTTCCTATCTGAAGGTGCTTGGCACGCAATGCTTTCTTCAGACCACAGCAGTACCATCTTATTAGCGATTATAAGTTCTTATAAATTAACCATTTTTAGGGTCCCGAAGTCAACAAGGACCCCTTATAGTTTCGCAGTACTCGTCTGTCTGTCCGCGGCTTAGCTCAGAGATTCTTAGTACTAGAAAGCTATAATTTGGTATGGGTACCTTTAATATATGTAGGTACCATTAAGTTATGGTAAGGTATGGGTAAATATTAATCACGCCGATAAAGTGGTAAAATGTGGATAATAAAAAAATATTGTCTATCCCATAGTACGAGATTTCGTTGAAAATATTGAGAGTATGTGAAAACCATTTTTCGATTTAGGGATCCATTTCCGAAATATTAAGCTTTTTAATTGCTAGTTTTTATTAGAGTCAAGTGTCCTCTCCCCCCGCCAGCTAAATGGTTGTTTTTGGATATGTAAAAAAATTCGTGGTGGTAGTATATATAATGAAGTTAAAATAAAAACTATAAGAGTTAGGTAGGTTTTACAAGTTAACGAGTAATAAGTAATCAACTTATAAAATATACTTGGAGAAGTAATTTCGTATAAAATACATTAAACATTATTCAATGCCCTCTCTAAGTCTGTATAATGACGGGCAACTACGGAACCATATACCGCGCGTGGCCCAACACGCAATTAGTAATTTTTTTATATTTTCTATAGTAAAAGTGAGCTAAGAATAGGAAATATGAACACTTACAAAGCACAGTGAGATCTATCTCTGCTTTAAGCGTGTTGCTGATCATGACGTTCTTGGCTTCACAGGTGTATCTCGCTTTGTTGTCCGAAGCATCTGCTTTGAAGGTTAACACGTTTTCTGACATTCTTCCGCTGGTTCTGAAACAAAAACGGAGAAGTTTCAATAAATTCAACTAACACTAGAGCATAATTTTTAAATTAAGTGATGGTGGGTGTCATAGCGTGGTTAGACCTGTGTAAGTTGAGGAAAGTCCAAATCTTACGAATTTGAAACTGAATAAAGGATACCAATAAGAGAAGCCCAAGTAGACAGAATCTCCAAAGCAGTATTTCTGTGACCCACCTCTATTTTGAAATTGAAATCTCAATTTGATGTAAAAAATACAAATTAGTTTCAAATCTATTCAAACTCTTAAAGCAATCCGTTCATGTAATTTAATCTATCAAAAATCATTAAATAGGAACTTCCGTAAGAATTAAATATCTTATTAATTTAAATCCCATTGGCCGTAAAATCAGCTTTTGTTGAACGGAAATTTCCCAGTAAAACTCATCGTAAGTTAGAACTAAAAACGTAATTATGAATTCAAAGGACCGTTTGGAGGGGGTAGTCCAACTTCCGGTTCGCGAGATTGTTTTCGAGATTTCCTCGGTTGCGCCCTTTTGTCACTCGGGGGTACTCAATTATAATTATTATGAACGTTCAAGTACATTTTGCTCTCATTGTAGAGGTCGCTTTTTGTTTGAAATTGAATTGTTTTTACTCTAATGTTATTATTAATTTTAGTTTTATATATTTATATAATGAAATCATATTTAATACATAGTCAAAAACTATATATTGACAAGTACAAAAACAATCACAATATGCAGACTTAGAAGGGGCATTTTTTTTAGTAATTTTCAATGGAATTTGTACGAAATGACTTCTCCAAGTACATTTTATAACTTGGTCGACTATTTCTCGTTAACTTGTAAAGCCTACTGAGATGTGACAGTTTTCCTTTTAACTTTATTATATATTCGTTACTGTTGCCGTGAATTTTATCACTTATCCAAAAACAATTATTTAGCTGGCGGGGGGGAGAAACTTGACTCTAAAAAAAAATTAGCACTTTTCGCAAACGGATTCCTGAATTGTTTTCAAACATCTGCAATATTAAATAAACCTTTTTAAAAAAACGACCTATCCAATGACTTCCAAACCCATGGAATAGACGAAAAAAAACATCGCCGCTTTTCATCTAGGGGAGGTACTCTAAAAACATTCTTTTTTGAAGATTTTATTTTACCACGTTGTCGACGAGGTTAATATAAATGAAGTAATATTGTTTTTGTTTGATATAGTTTGGATATTGTGATTAAGTGTAAAGCATGAATTTAAGTTGCCACAAAAACTCCCTGAACAGTTTTAACAGGAGGGCCGCCATCTTGTTAAATCATTTCTTGAACTCTGATGAATAGAAATTCTATTCACGTGACTTTAGCATAATGGTGTATAAACCGGTCCGGTTTACACATTTTTTAGCTCATCAAACAATACAAACACAAACAATACAAACATCAAACAAACTTCAAAATACTAAGTTACGGTTAAGTATAGAAATATGTACGAATTTCAACTGCTAACACAAACCGATAGGTTGACAACACTTATTATATTTGGGACTGGTTGAATATCTATTGATAGTTAAGAATGTAGTCGTTTGGATTATGCCATTTTATTTCTGCTTTGTAGGTCAGCAGAACCGTAACGGTCGAAGTCTTGATGCTACTGGTTATGCTCTTTTAAACGATACCAACCATAAAATTTATGCTGAATCATCAAAAAATATCTAGCAATCTCTGTAAAGTTGTGGTAAAGACGAACATAAAAACGCCTTCCCACCCAATCATGTGAAACGCGACCCCGTGGGATCGGTGCTGACCGCAAAGCGATCCATCTCATAATTTCTAAGATATCATATTCGTGAGAGTATTTGGATAGTCCGACGAGTTATTGTAATGTGTGATTTGTTTTGAATGATAATACAGACCGCGGGGACATGGTTTAAGTAAACGTTCTACAAAGTCTATTCAGATTTCTGTATTCAAATAATGTTAATTATTTGTAGGAGTCTCAGACCCTAAGAGATATGTTTACGGTTGAGAGACTATCTTTGGTGGCAACCGTGGGAAGATCTTTATCATAAATAATGCATCGCTCTGATTTTCTTATCCTTCATCGGTGGTCTAAGTCTTGAGTGTTTACTTCTTTTAGTGTTAGCGTTGTGGCCACAATCTCATCTGATGTTAAGTGATGATGTAGCCCAAGATGGTAACACGCTAAGCTTAGTGGGGTAACTGGCTCTCAATCGCAGCTGCCAGAAACATCTATAGGTAGGCGACAGATTTTCAATTTAAGGATGGGCAGCAGGAAATGCCCTACCACCATGCTATGGTTTATCACGATGTTTGCCTTCAAACCAAAACGTTAAACTTATTGTAGGAATCTGAACCTATGCACATCGACGCGGTGTCTGAACACGCTACCATTGAGCCATCATCGCTTAGTTCAAATTACGCAAATAAGCTGTAACAAAAAAAAAAAACGCTACCTCTTATAATTTAATCCACGTTGTAATTAGTGATGTGAACGCAGTGGTCGATTACTCACATTGGGGTCGGCTCTGTCGCAATTAGAACATAGTTCGGTTTCCGATTCACGTCAATTTGTTACATAATTATAATATGGATATGTGGAGAAAATATTACTTATAATAAAGACTATCTGTGTCCCACGGTTTCACCCGTATTGCATTTATTTGATCAACTCTCAAACGCGCCACGGCACCGCCAATGCATCCGTTCTCGCAATCCGTACTTGTCTACTGTTTGCCAGATTGTTTGACTTTAATGGTTACTGCTCTGCTCCTTATGGTCATAGCGTTAAGTTATATAGCCTATAACTTTCTATTATAAATCTATATATATATATATATATATATATATATATTATATATAAAAATACATGTCTGTATGTATGAGCCCTATGCCCTAGCCTTATGGACCCTAAAACGGATGGAGTGATTTTGATGAAACTTTCAGACATCCTTCATATTCGACCAGCGGGTGATTCTGAAAAGTTCGGTAGCGATCGGATATTTAAAAAATATCTGAGTCACAGCAACCGCTTGTCCGGGTTTGCTACTAAGCTATAAAATTCTAATCAGGTACTTCCAGAGGTTAGCGGGTTAATAAACAATCTTTTGAATTTTATAATGTTATTATATATATCCTAAGAAAATAGATTTTTTTGTTTCTAATTTGTTACCTACTTTCGAGTACTTATTTACTTCTTCTCTAGCTATAGATGATTTATCCTACGCTTATGTGGCTAAGAGTTTTTATTACAGTAGCAAATAGGCATATGATTGATATTATTGGCTGCAGTGACGATTTCACATCAGCTGGATTGTACAGTTGTTTGACACTTCGTTAAATAAAAAAAGGTTGCCGTAATTATTTTTTTGCAATGTTATAATAAAAAGCGTCGTTATAGCCATGTATAAGTCTAGTCAATAAATGAAAATCAATAAGTTTTTATTCAATTTAGGCCCTAAGAAGGCACTAATAAACGTCAAACACTACCACCGGTTGGGAAAACATCCCAGTTCTCTTTGTCGTACCGTGAAACTGTGGAACCATCTCCCGGTCAATGTGTTCCTTCCTCCTTCTTACGACATCGGATCCTTCAAGCGTAACGTGAAGAGATTTTTATGCAGGCCGGCATGACAGCGGCGACCGCCAACTAGCTTTCAATAAAAAAAAAGTTACCGAGAAGACCTGACAAGAAACTCTATAGGGTTTATCATTTTAATTTCTTTTACCTGTATATATTATAATGTTTAGAGTTAATAATCATATTAATTAATTAACGGTCATTTTCAGACATATCAGTCACGTAATGTTCCTGATGATCTTCGAATAGATATGTCGATATTAAATAAAGTTTTTCGGCATCACCATATCAAAGTGAAGGAAAGTAGTGACCCTCCTTAAATACCAATTTCCGCATTTAAAACTGTCGGCGACCCGAATCTTGGCCCTTTTATCTTAAAGTTGTTTGGTTAAGGCGAGGGTCGAGTTGACCCATATTGCGGTTTTACGTTAAGTGTAATGAATTTATGATTATTAAATTATTATTCATACAGTTTTGATGACCGCTTCTATTGGTAAGATATTACCATCTTTTTAAGTTATGCTTCTTTAGGCGCGTTATGAAAAATGAAAAGAATGAATTATTGAGATACGCAGAGGATGATAAAAAGTCTACTCTGTGAATTTTCTTACTGAGCCTCTTGTTTTATTTTGGTGAAGATATCATACTAGATGTTATGCGTCAGATAACATCGAGTGTGACTATTCAAAGAAGAATAACTTCTAACATACGTACGTAATATGTAAGTACACGTATCTACATATTTTTTAAATTCTAGTTAAATCCGAGCTAAAGCATTATTTTCCTTAGGGGTTGAATCTCGAGAAATCTCTTCTTAAATGATGCCACAAATAAAAAATCAACAACCTCTCTAAGTTTCACATTTCTGACCTTTATAGCTTGTTTACTACGCAGTTTTTTTTTTATATATAACCTATCAATTGAAGAATGACACGTACTTCCCGAGTACAATTTTAATCAATTTTGGTTGAAAAATATATATATTTTTAAACAATTTATGAAAGTACTACTGACAATTCTTATAGCCTATTAATCATAAAATACTTTTTTTTATCGTTATAGGGTTTGCCATAGTTGCCACAATCTCACTTGGTGTTAAGTGACGATGTGGCTCAATAACACGGTAAACCTAGTGAATAACTGGCTCTCAAGTGCAGCTGTCGGAATACTATTGTTGCTTGGCGACAGATTTTCAACTTGAGGGTGGTAACTAGCCAGGCGGGCATTAGAAAAAGTCCTAACACCATGCTATAGTTTCCTCAGTATGTTTTCCTTCACCGAAAGCTCAGGCTCATTGCAGGGATTCGAACTCACGTCAGTCGACGCGAAGTCGTACACTGTACCACTGAGCCATAATTGCTTTAACTTATACTCAACTTCAACTTATACTTCCCGCGTACAAGTTTTCATCAAAATCGGAATTTTCATCAAAAAGATTTAATAAAAAATTGATTGTTTACAAAAAAGTAACGATTTCTATAAGTATTATTCAAAAATTGAAAATTATTATAGCATATCAATTGAGTAATGCCATATGTTGCTTTTATGTATGCTGTTCATAACAATCGGTCAAGCCATTTGTCAGTAAAATCCTGAAATACAAACAGACAGATAGACTAAATATTACATGTACAGACATAACTACAGATTTCTTAATATAGATATCTGAATATACTATGATTTATCCAGAGATATATGATAACTGCTTTACTATTTACCTACGAATATGAAAAAGAAACCGTCATAAATATCTTATACTTTTTTTTTTATAAACAACTGTAAACATAAACAAATAAATTTTCTAAGCTATATATTATTGTAGATAAAAATGTATCATTAAAAATACAATATAAATAACCGAAATAAAATCGTTGGCAGTATATAAAATTATTTCGCTTAATGTGGTACAAGAATAAAATAAATCAAACGAACGTGTAAAAGATGCAGCTACTGTGATATCAGCGGCGCAAGTCATAAACGGGAGCGATTTGTAAATTTCAATACATCGTAATTATTTCATTTACGTTTTTTACATACTTTTTTGACGCTTTAATACCTAATTCCTTCCATTTTCACTACTCTGTGGCACAGTGATAGCTTTATCTAATTAATCCGCGAACATTTGCGAACACTATAACCGCAGACGGTGAACAAAACATTGTCATCGACGTGATACTTAAGCGATTGAGAAATGTTCTTCCTAGATCATCTTACAAAGAGTATATTCATTTTTGCTACGAGCCCCATAAACTGTAAATCAAAAGATAGCCGAAAGGCAACTGTGATTGGCTGATCTAGCTGATGTATTTTGTGTGTTTTTTTTACCTCTATGATTAAAGCGAATTCAGTGCCCAGCTTTTGCACAGTAGTGGAAAATTTAGAGATGTTGTTATCATTATAAAATATATAATTATCGCTTTATCTCATGACTTAGCGTATTTTTAGTAAATTTCTCTCTCTAAATTTTCTGAGGCGTTATTTATTACTTAATCTCAAAGCTCCGTAAATGTTTTTAAGACTAAACTGGCTTTCGAGAAGATGTAATACTGGAACATTTAGTTCAAAATGTTGTTTCGTTTTTTTTGTGCTTTTAATAAAGTTATAACCAGTTAACTTTTACTTGTGGCTTAACGAACGCGGTATAACAACTTAGATAGACGTTAGACATGCATTGTATTATTATTAATTTTTAGTGATCACAGACCTGGGTTTCATCAAAGTTTCTTAGAATATTTATATAGTTTCTATCCATATTATAAAACTCAACGTCTCTCTGTCTGTCTGTTCGTTTATGTCTTTTGCACGCGAAAACGACTAATCCGATTTACATGGTTTTTCCTTTAATTTATAGATATATTATTTGGTCAGGTTATAGGATATATTTTGTTAGATGAAGTAACATACGAAATAAGTAGTGAGGATAATGGTGGATCAATTAGGAAAAAAGTCTCTTTTGGGAGCGCTTGAATGGCTTACGCTGAGATATATATATATAACTATAAGATATTTATCAAATTAATGTATGACATAATATTAGATCTTAAAAAGACCTATAACAAAGTTTGCGATAGCATATATCTATCTTTTAAACTACAATAAGCATTTGTGTCTCTCGAATTTTGAGCTCGGTTTTAATAGCGCCGTGGGTAGTATTCACGCGAGCGGAGCCGCAGGCACAGATAGTATATCTGCTAAATTTATAAATGTGCTATGGTCTAACCCTTACTACATGTACCTAATCACAGCATCCACAAAACAAAAGTATCCAATTACAATGAAATCATAATATGTTATATATATATATACATTGAATAAAGAGAACAACAAATAGAAATCAAACGCTTAAATACATTTTATTTATAGTTCAGGCCAGATAGTAACAAAATATAAATCACCTTTAAAACGTATATCATTGCAGGAAGACATCATGCGATAGGTATATGGGACAATGTTGCCCTATATTGATTCTTACTAGTGGCCAATCTAAGTATCTCATCTAATTAAACGACAATCAATCTACAGAAGACCGCAACCAAATAACGTTGTGTTATATTCCTGCGGTGAGTAGGGTTTCCAGAGATCCTTGGGGTAGGGAACTTCAGGGTTTGCAACGCTCTAACGATAGTTATGATGTTACAAGCGTATATATATTATGGTAATCACTCACCATCAGGCGGGCTGCATGCAGCCTTTAACTGTATATAAAAAGGACAAGTTTTGAAGGAAGTATGTGATCTTATTTGTTGTAATCCTTATGTGTTTCTATAGATCTTAAACGATTTTATAGTTCTATTATGGTTGCTTCAGATCAGCAAATTACTTAATTATCAACAACATTGTTAAAAAAACGGACAAGTGCGAGTCGGACTCGCGCACCGAGGGCTGCGTACAAACTTGTAGGTATGTAAAACTGGATTTTGGGACAAACTTAACTTTGCCGTTGGAAAACTGTTGTCCCCATACATCTATACAAATAACTGCAAATAAGTTTATGATTGCAAAAAAAGGGATTTAACAACAAATTTACGGTTTTCGGATTATACTTGTGCTAGGAATAAGAAATTGCTTTTTGCCAAATTTCATGATTCTAGGCCAACGGAAAATACACTAGGTTTTGATTCCCTTGCAAGTGTGTAAATATTCTGCACAAACAGCCGTATGTTTTGATTGCGTTGACTTAGAAGTTTGATTTTTTCGCAGCTCCAAGGTATTGTAAACCTGAGTATCTGATATTAATTTCAACCTGATACCTTCACGTACTCCTGAGAAAATGGGTCTTGACAAACAGATGGACAACGAAGTGATCCTATAAGGGTCCCTTTTTTTCCTTTTCAGGTACGGAACACAACTCACACGGCTCGTTCGCGCCACTACACCTATATTCATAGGCCCGAGCCGAGTATTGAATTATTTTAATTTTACATTATCTCCTAAACTATTCATCCAAATAACATGCTATAAAGGGCAAAGTTTACCTACACAAACTTGTCTTGATGATGAAGTAACATTCGTTCGTAAGGATTAATATGCCACGCCTAATATTAATGATCATAAATCACTTCTCAATTTTCGATAAAACTTTTTCACAAAATACCTTAAGAGATAAGCATTCGGTATCACGGATTTTTTTAGATGTACTAAGGAGCAATATGTTAGTAGTACATTGTATTTTCATATCACTAACCATTACGCCAGCGCACCCGGATAAAGAAGTTAGGGTGCGCTATGTACACCGACTTACTTAACAAAAACTCAATATTTAAGGCTAGCTGAGAAGTGTATCCTAATGTTAAATAGCATTCCTATTGATACTATTCCTCGTGAATCTGGCTATCAAATACAAAAAGAATCCGACTGGTAGTTTCAGAGATTAGCGTGTTTAAACAAACAATAAGAAAACTCTTGCGGTTTATTATTATATTCATTAGTTTAATTAATTTAATATAAAAAAAAACTTTTTTAATGAATTCACGTTATAACCATTGATAGCTAATTTCATCATGTTGCACTTACGTTACATGATGAGCGCGCAGCTCACAATATCATCCTCTACTAAACGCGACAAACTAAATTGAATTATATTTTAAAACAAATTTCACTTCCACAAGAAGAGGAAAACTTAAAGAGTAAATAATAGGACAAGTGACAAGGTTATTTCCATTTCACTGAGTGCGAGATCCATTAATCAATGCCTTTTAGGACGGGCAGTCTTACTACTTTGAAATCGGCTGACAGCTTCTGGTACCAACGAGATATATTATACTAAACAATTAAAAAAAAAAAATAGTCCATATATATGTAACTTATACCACTGAAAAAGCATGATCTCGATGGCCATTGACATGCAGACGGATGAACAAGAAAGTGATTTTATAAGGATTCCGTTTATCATTTAAGGTATGGAACCCCAAAAATAAATTTCTCTTATTATTATTATTATTTATAAAACTATGGTGGCAAACAAGCGTACGGCCTGCCTGATGGTATGCGGTTACCGTAGCCTATGGATGCTTGTAACACTAGAGGTATTACTAGCATGTTGCCGATATTGAACCCCCTTCCGCACGAAGCTCTGGTAATCTTAGTCACCGCAGGAACACAACACAATAGTCACCGCAGGAACACAACACAAAGTTATTTGACTGCGATCTTCTGTAGGGTGGGGGTATTTTAAAAGTTGGGCTGCCCCAAGTAGAGAGAAATCTCCAAAGAGACTTCTCTGTGCCCTACCTCTCTTAATTTTAATATGCGTCTAATAATGAAATAAAAAAATGGAAGATGTAAATACACGACAGTAGTGTTTACTAAAAGTATTTTCGTCCCCCTTAAAGGATATACAAGATAAATAAATAAAAACACCCGATACAAATAAATTATTCATTGGGACAATTCCAATGAGCCGAAACACGATACCTCTACTGAGAGTTGGCGAGGAGTTGGGCGATTGTAGATGATGCTGCAGCATCCGGTTAAGGTTAAAATGTTCTTCTAATGAAGAAACAGAATACCAAATTTGCTCACATCTATACATCAATTTGAAAAGAGCTGATAAGTTTCAAGCTGCTGAATAGCATTTCTTGAATCATAGCAAAGAACACACTCGTTCAAGTCACTTTTCAAACAAAAAAAAACCGAAATCAATATCTACATAAAAAAGAGTGGTAGGGCACAGAGAAATTTCTATGGAGATTTCCCTCTACTTGGGGCAGTCTGTCTGGTGGAATACCTCCACCCTACAGTAGACCGCAGTCAAATAACCTTGTGATGTGTTCCTGCGATGAGTAGGGTTTCTAGAGCTACTTGGGGTAGAGGGTTTCAAGGTCGGCAACGCGTTAGCTAGCGCTATGTACACTAACTAACTATAACAACTAAATAACTAGCTACGCGATATGGAAACTAATAAGACCTATGACATTATTAGTGTCCATAGGCTACGGTGGCCGCTTACGTCAGGCAGCCCGTATGCTTGTTTGCCACTTAAGTAGTATAAAATAGTCGCTTCAGCTATTTTTATTTGTATTTTTAATAGTAGCTCGGCAAATAGACGGTATTGTCCCTGATGGCAAGCACAGTACAATCGAAAAAACGGCGACCACCGAGAGAGCGACAAACCATCTCTTTATGTTACGCTTGAAGGATCCGATGCCGTAAGAAGGAGACAACACATTGGCCGGGAGATTGTTCCACTGTTTCACGGTACGACAAAGATAAGGCATAGAGAACTTTTTAGTTCGTGCCGAGATGGAGGTTACGGTAAAACTATAAATTCGTGGTTCTGTTATGGAAAGGAGAGAAGATAATTAGATTTAGTAGCTAAGATGCCACAAACCAACGTATAGATACATATTTTAAACTTATAATACCCCTCTGTTTGTGTTGGAGGTTACAAAGAAAGGAATATTTCCTTCAAATACACATTTGAATTCTATTCAATACTACACTAATTTGTATGCAAATTGTTTCGCTGAAAGGGAGTTTTGTGTTTGTGTAACTGAAGTGGAATGTTCGTTGTGTACCTCGGAATTATTTTAACGGGAGGCAAGTAGCCGTTATGTTACGTTTTCCTTATTTGTTCCCTCGATACCCTGAGGACCAAGGGTCGATCAGTACCTACGTACAGAATGAAGTCGTGTTCCTTTTTATTTATTTAGCTTTGTGGAAGCTGCAGAATATGATATACTTGTTTATCTGAATGGACACTGCGGGCTTATCTGAGAACGGTCACGAATAAGTATTTACTCCTGTGGGATCATATGTAACAAATGTTTTCCGAAGTTGACTGACCTCAGTTCGAACTCCGGTTTAGTGAGATAGATTACGAAAACATCGTCATGACATCATTTAATATGTAGTTGTAGGGTATTTCTAAAGACTCGCCTGCCTAGCTAGTGTAGTTCTAATTCAGTTTTTGTGTTGAAAATCTTTTGTCAAGTACTTATGCATGTATTTCGGTACCCGCATTTTAAGAACAAGCTCTCTGTCTACGCTTATCGAGTTTGCTTTATCGGCTAAATCGTCACTGACACATTAGTGGGACTATTGCTAACGACTAGTCAAATTGTAAAAAATTGCCAATTGCGTATCGGGTCAAGCGCTGTGTAGGGTTCCGTAGTTGCCCGTCGCTATATGCACTTAGATGGGAGCTTAAGTATTTTTCAATGAAAGCACGAAATTACTTGTACAAATACATTTTAATAACTTGTAAAGCCTACTTAGCGGTGATAGTTTTCCTTCTATTTTCATTATATACACTAACTGCCGTGAATTGTTTTACATATCTAACAACTGTTTTTAGCTGGCGGGGCTGGGGGGAGGGACGGGGGAGACGCTTGACTCTAATAAAAATTAGCACTTTCAAGTTTCGAAACTCTAAAAAAGTAGAACTATTAATAATAATAATAGTAATGTTTATTTATTTCAGACTTACATTTAATATTGTTAGTAAGCATTGTCTATGTTAGTAAGGAAACAAAGTCCATTTTACAAGGTGGCATAGGTGCACACGCTTTTTATTAATTCCGTCCAATGGTGAAGGAATAAACTATCCGGTCTATCCGATAATATTTGACATATCAGAGAGTATGCTTTTTTACGAATTATCGCGTAAAAATCATCAACACATACTTCAAGAAACATCCTCGATTTGCTACAGTGCCTAGGTAGCCCCAATAATGCCCTGAAGACATTATTGTACTGTATACGCAGAGCATTGTAGGCAAGCCGAGTGTATGAGGTCCAGAGGTTGTTGGTAAGCCGCTTACCATCCGGCATGCCGTTTGCTTGTTTGACACCTTTCTTGTATAAAAAAAGGTCGCAACCATCAAAATTCACAAACACTAACGAATAACTTCATTTGTGAAATATAAACAACACTCCATAAAGACGTCGAGATATAAAAACGAATAATCCGAACAAAAACGTGCCAAACAGACCAAAGGAACACACCGACACAAGAAAACCGGCACATCAGTCATAAAGAACCACAAAAATTCAAAAGGGGATGCGATGAATCCAGCATTGAACTGTGACCCGGCTAACCCCTAATCCTGGACGATCATTTATCAAACTGTCAACGAGATGGGCCAGTGAACGTTTAAATGATCCGCTCTTGAATTAGTTCTTTTTCATAAATCTGTCATTTTTGCACGTCCAAAAAAAATGTAGTGAATACGTTCTAAGTATTTTACAATAGGACAGTCAACAGATAAAAGTCTATCCACAGATGAAACTACAGCAAGTTGGTAGGACTTTTTCTACTATCCTCATACTTAAAATATTTCGCTAAGCACCTATAGATGTGTTCTGGCAGCTTGAGATTCGGCTTTTCTAAGCTTAGTCTCTGGCCATATCGTCACTTAAGATAAAGTGAGATTGTGGCCAAACGTAGTATATAGTTTATAGTCAAAATGAAAACCAAAATCAAAAATATTTAATTCCATTTACGCCCTAAGATGGTACTTATGAATTTCAAATCATTACTACTCATTCGGAAAACATCCCAGTTATCGAGAAGAACCGGCAAGAAATTCGATCGTGCTTATCGACTTTTTATATTTCGTTTTATAGTGTTTTTATTATTTAAAGTTATAATCATTTTCAGTGGATATACAGAGAGAGAATCACTTCCACACATCACCGTTATTCACGCAATGAACCACCCTATGATACCCTTTCGACAACTTAATTAACGTGACTCTTGAACTTATTATTCGGAATATCGGTAATGTGCTTAGGAAGTTCATTATAAAACCTAACACAATAACCAAAATTATTAATTTTATTATTTACTATTCAATATAATAAGTTTAAATAATTAAAAAAATCAAAAACACGCTTTAACTACAAACTAAAACTCATTAGTCTTATTATAGCATATCGTTACCAAGCCCAATCTATTTGACTTGTCAAAACGAATCATATGAGCCCAAACTCGAAGGGTTCGCTAGTAACCACTGAAGAGTTCCACTATCCATTTCCTGGCTCCATCATCAGACCCTCGTTACGAAGCACAATCTATTAGATTTGTCAATACAAATCATATGAGCCCAAACTCGAGGGGTATACTAGTAGCCATAGGAGTGTTCCACTGTCCTCCTCCTGGCTCCATGAACAGATCAGCTCCAACATACCAAATTATAGTATTGTCATTGTAACTACATATGTATTTGTACATACATACAAAGTTTCATTTCGATACGACAATTAAAAGTAGGTTAAAATTGACTTCTAAGATTTTATTACATTGTTTGTTAGTCAGTTACAAGCGAAGTTAATATAAGCGTGTTAAAAATGTGATTAAATTTGTTTCACATTTGCTAGGCGTCCTATGACACTTCACATTTTTGTTCTAATTTCTACTTTATTAGTGTGAGGTTACGGTGTACAACACAAGTCTTAAAATAATTCCCAATTGTATGAACGTCCTACGTCAATTTATATTGAAAACCTTCAACAAAATATACTAGAAATGTATTAGTATTAAAGCGGATCTCACGAGATTACAACAACTACAGAAAGGAAACCGCCGAAAATAACGGAAAAATAGTGATGGGCCGAGTAATAAGTTTTATCGATAGTCGATACATCGTCACACAATGTCGGCGCGCAACAATAGAACCGAGACGGTTAATGTTTACGATCTATTCTGTTTCAGGAGGTATTTATTATGTTTTAACGGAAATATTATTACAGCGTGTTGATATTTTTGGATTGGTATGCTAGTATAATTTAAAATAGAGAATTACTGTAGCGTGTTTACCACCATGCGTATGATAGTCACGACTCGGTCGGTTACAAGTCCTACTACCCCACTTGATACTGGATATGCAACGATTGATCCCGGAATACGACACGCCTAAGTGTGCCACTATGACGGGTATTACACCTGGTGTATGGTGGTCATGATACAGTCGAACACAATAGTTTTCCCCTGCCACCGAGCAAATACGTTCTTTTAAAAGATTATTTGAAGTTGATGAGATTATGAGTCTTATGTCTTATGTCAAATGCAGCTGCCGGAACATACATATAGGTGTTTGGCAACAAACTTTCAACTCTAAAATGCCATGTTATGGTTTCCTTCACTGAAAACTTAGGAGTGTACTTAATTGAGTGATTTCATATGGTATTCACCAACTTCATTCGATATTTGCCAAATTTATACGTACTGTCAGCAAGTAAACCATAAAATGTATTTTTTTTAGTTTATAATTTATAAAATATTTTAATAATTAAAATACAAAATTAAAAATTTCATTACAGTGTATATTTTTATTATATTTTACACATTGAAGTACATATCTACTATAAAAAAATGTTCTTCTTTTCTCATTTTCTTTCTTAAATATCCTAAATCAGCGAGATTCGAACTATTGACCACTCGTGCGTACTGCGTCTGGTTGTTTCACGCCATTAGGCCAATCCAACGACGATCACAACAAATCAGGACTTGTATTAACCGCGCGTAATGTATTCTATCCCATTCTCTCGTAAGCTAAATCCTATAGATGTATATGGTTGTCTCTTTTTATTGTCGCTTTTTCTTTTCATCGAGTTTCAAATCAAAATGGTGCTAAAGAAGTTTTCACTTCAAAAATAGAAACTCAATAAAACCAATTCTAGTAAGTAAATGTAAGTAGAATTTCAATTATTCATTTATTTCATTAGAAACGTTTCATTTGTATTTTATAAATTAACTAGCTAACTCGTGTAAATATTTCATGCATTATAAAATGTAAACAAACTTACAGCTGTCATGTCAGTTAAAAAAATTGTTAATAAATGGCGCCTTGAATATATTTTCATTAGATTTAACAGGTGAGATCACTAATGAAAAAGATTATAAATTATGTTCGAATCATTAATTTTGATGAAGAAATAACGGAGATATGGTGTTTTCAGGAAATTACTTTTGAGAAATAAAATATGTGACGATCGGTCCAGCGTCATTTGCACATGTTATTGTTTCTCCGACCGTACATTTTTTACTGAAGCTGCATGCAAAATGCGAAGCAAGATGGCGGTTTGACAGCTATCTCCTTGTTTGAAACGCATGTTATAATGCATAAGTTAGTTTTCATCTCACGTTGCTGAGTTTTAATATAAAAAATCTTAACAACAAGTTCCTGTAACATAAATAATTGAAAATGATTCGACGAAGAATATTGTTTTTCGTTTGTATATCCTCAACGTTTGTCTGTTATTACGATTCGAATATTTATGATAAGCCATTGGTTTCTCCGCGGCGCACTCGGTAGGAAATAATGGAGTTTCCGAGACTATAGTATATGTTATGAGCTGTTATATAACTTGAAATAATATCAACGAAATATCCCCGTACTAAAGAACTTGAAACTAAGAACGGTAATAAAAACGGCGATAAAATAACAAAGTGAGTCGTCTTAAAAAATAATTACATGAAAGGCATAGATACGCAAATGAGTTTTGTTTACTCCCCGTATTATTTTACCATCATCATCATCAACTCTACTTACCGCTAGTTGGCTATTCAAGTATTATTTTTGGCATTAAGCCACTAAAGGAACTGAAATGTGCAATAAACTACTTTTCATTCTTTAAATTCTTTTCAATTCTAGTTCAAAATATATAAATATATTTTATACCACTAGGGTAACAAACAAGCATACGGCCCATTTATTTTAAGTGGTTCCGTACCTTCTGACGGTTACGAGAGTTCACCGCAGCTATTGCTCGTACACATATAATATACGAAACCTTTGTTTAATGTTGAAAGTAGTGTTGGTTATATTTTTAAAAGGGGTGTAAAGAGATTATATACTAGTGAAGCAGCTGGACAATGTTTGTGAGTGTGGATTAGAAGGATTGAGAGAGTTGTGAGATTCGCCGGCCGGCTACAACGTGCAGCACCAAGGAAGATCCAGGTGAGTGGGCTTTTATGCTTAACTTTTACTGGGATAGGGGAATCGGCAACCACGTATTATTTATGGTACACTCAGAACCCCAGGTGTCTGAACTGGGCATACTTTACCCAGGGATCTATACAACCCCCGCGTACCGGTTAATTTTGGCCGGTACACCGTTTTTTGGTTACACCGTTACCGATCTTAAACCCCCTTCCCCAAGGAGCTCTGGAAACCCTACTCCCCGCAGGAACACAATACAAAGTTATTTAACTGCGATCTTCTGTAGGGTGGAGGTATTTTACCAAGTAGAGATAATTTTAAAATCCCACATCGCTTGACCGATCACCATAGACATTGGTAGATCTAAGTGTTGTTCTCATAGAGGGTTTTTATGATATCCATTTTTATATTAACGTGAAAGAAGTCGCGGGTACAGCTATTGTAACATAAAAATCGTCTATAACATTATTTATAAATAACACTCATTAAGTTATTTAGTATTCAAACATAAAAGTAAACATATAAAAAAATATTAAAATTAATTCATTTTTATTTCCCACCTTGGAAAAGAATAATGTTAATAATAAAACAAATAAACAAGTGCGTATCGTGCCACGTGCAGTGTAGGGTTCCGTAGTTACCCGTCACAATATGCAGACTTAGAAGAGGGCTTTAAGTAATTTTCAATGTTTGTACGAAAAGTCTTCATCAAGTACATTTTGTAAGTTGGTCGACTATTACTCGTTAAGTTGTAAAGCCAACTTATATGTGATAGTTTTTCTATTAACTTCGTTATTTATACTACTGCCGTGAATTTTTCACACTGTCAAAAACATTTATCTGGCAGGGGAGGAGACATGACTCTAACAAAAAATAGAATGTTAATGTTTAATATTTTACAAACGGATCTCTGAATCGAAAATGGTTTTCACACACCCTCAATATTGTTGAACAACACATCCAACGAAACCTCACACCATGGATTAGACGAGATTTTTTTGAATTATCCAATATATTATACTTTACGTGTACGGGAAGTACAATTATATTTTTTTTTTCAACATTTACATACCATACTTAATTACACTTTTCTAGTATTAAGAATCTCTGAGCTAAGCTCGGAAAGACATACGAGTATTGTGAAAATAAGAGTTCATTGTTGACTTCGGAACCCTAAAAAGATCTGTCACAATAAAGGCGTTCAATCTTCAAAATCGACAACATCCATAAATACGGGATACATCTGAGAAAATCGAATATCAGGTATATCGTACAGTAGACAAAATAATAAAATATAGACAGGCATTTTTTTGCATAGTCGTCTAGTGTTGTGCGCCGATAGGATATCGATAAAACGGGTTTCCGGTAATGTAGTGGAAAACCGTAACTCGGAATTGGATTGTTATTATCCACCCTATTTTGATAAAATGCAACTTACGGACGTTAGAATTGAAATATAATATTTCAATCGTTGTAGTATTTCCTTTTTACGAGACTATTTTGCTTTTTTGGGATTTTATTGTACAGCGAAAAGTTATTCAAGTGTATTTTAAACATCTTAACGGTATTATGTAGCAAGAGCATGCAGTCTATAGCTAAATAATCCCAAGTTTAAAAGAACTGTAATCCTCGGATCACTCATAATAGTTTGTTTTTATTGGTTACAATTATTATCATTTTTAATGGATGCACAGAGAGAGAACCATTTCCAGACATCACCGTCATTCCCGTATATAGTATCATTTGGACAATAAAACTTGCTTAACATGATCGATGAGATAATAGTGCTTAAGTAAATTATACATGATAAACTACCCGATATATTGTTTTGCCTTGGTTCAATTCGTTTCTAGATAAACCAGTGTCAAACTAAATCGGACAATCTTGCTGTAATAGTTTTAGGTAAGCCCTTCGGCTCTCAACGTCACACAAAATGCGTGTAAAATTTGCAAAAATGTTATCCATGGCAGTCAAATTATCAAGGTATTTATCGATAACTCTTAGGACATCTCTAGATTAGTTTTCTATAAGCATACATCACCCAACTGTCTGGACAGTAAAAAACTAGGCTATATAGACAACGTACAGAAAAAAAAAATGTTGATTTTTTTGAAAAGTCCTCGGATCTAACTTCAATTAAGTTTGAAAAGTGACACTTCTTTGAACTTTTAATTTGTTTTCGTTTTCTTTTTCGTTAGATAGTCCTTTCCACGAAAATTCTAGTACATTTTTTAAATATTAATTGATTTCATCATCTCGGAGTACGTGAGTAGGTTTCATTATATTTTAATTATTTCTTTTTATACTGTGACTTGATAAATTAACAGTTAAATCAATTTCCAGTGGCGGTTTTATTGCCATGCCAGCTTTGTTCAATCGTTTAAACGTGCTAATCACTGGAACTATAATTCGGATTAAAAAAAATATTTTTCTATATGATAGTCAAATTCACGAGGAATAGTATAGGCTAGCTTCACGCTATGACCCTAAGGAGCTTAGCAGTAATTATGAACGTCAAGCAATCTGGCAAGCTGTAGTACAAATACAGGAAGTGGAACAACGATAGGGGGGCGTTGACGGCGACGCCGCGCCGACGCCGAGAGACTGTCAAATAAATTTAACACGGGTATAGTTTAAATTACATACCAAAGAAATAAATTAAGAAAGTGAAGATTCCTGTTTTTATTTTATTTACTATAATTAGAAAACTACATGACTAAGGTTATTTTAAATATTTTCCTGATTTTTGACACCACGTGGGCTAACACCCATTTCCGGCTTGACGTTGAATTATGAGACATTCGGCATACACAGTCGTATGAAATTCCACAACATATTATAATAATATATTAACCTTATTGTCTTGTCATTAATTAAAATGTTTAAGATTTTTTTTTTGTTATCATTAAATGTTGGCGTAGTGGCCACAATCTCACCTGATGTTAAGTGACGATGTGGCCCATGATGATAATACTCTAAACCTAGTGAAATACTGGCTCTCAAGTGCAGCTGCCGGAACACACCTGTTGGTGCTTGGCGACAATTTCTTCACTTGTAAAAGATAAGCCAGCTTTAGCCAATACTACCTACTCGTTTTCTTATATCCACCTCCCAGATTTGGATTTTTATGAGATTTCACTACTTTTTACAGACAAATCTTCTTTTTTTTTGTTTTTCGAACTGACTATACGGTTAGCCTTATGGTTCCTGGAGCCTTTGCGGCTTTTACAGCTTCACCGGGCTTGGGGTTCAGCGCTTAAGGCACTCAGGCAAGGACTCAAGCAAGGAGACAAATCATCTCAATTGAGACGGCACGTTTTTAACACCATGCTTTTGTTGGATTTTTTATTTTATTTTTTGTATTGAAAAGAAGTCCATACTAGTCCATCGTCTAGTTGACTTTGTCACGTTGTACTAAGCACGCTGAGATACATAAAAGGACCAACGTGTTTTTTTATATGTTAGTACGACAAAGTACTTGCCTGTGCCTGGTGGTAAGCATAGAATATTATCCAAGAATAACGGGATCGGGAATTCATAACCGGTCGTTGATTACATGTCAGCCTGGAAGATTCTTGACAGCTGGATGTACACTGGTTGTTCCCAAAACACGTCAAACCAAAAGGGCGGTCATTGTGAAGGTTTTATCACCATGTGTATGGTAGTCGAGACCCAGTCGGGTACAGGCACCTACCACCCCACTTCATTACTGGATATAATAAACCATCACGCCTAAGTGTGTCACTATGTTGGCTGTTTACACATGGTGTATGGTTATTGCGATCTAGTCCGGCATAATTGCCATGACCTTCCACCCAGCATCAAAAGAAAATGAACAAACGACACTCCATTTAAACTGCCTACCCACGTGAGATAACGGTATGCTGATATATACTTACCTATATAAATAAGAAAAAGAAAATAATATTGTTATTCTGTTTATTTTATCAAATTACTTTGATACATACGAGACGAAGGGACGTAGAAATTCGTAGAAACAACCTTTCGCTTTGAAGAGGAAATTGTGTTTAAAACTAGGTTTTGCCAGCGGAGCGGGTTGGGAATTTATTTTTTATTTATTACAGTCCCACCCATCGTGGATGAGTCATTAATAAAAAGTTCTTTTTCTCCTAAATCGAATTAATACAAGTAAATTACAGTCTACGAAAGGCAGCGAAGAAAATATTAAAATCAGCCTTTAAATGTCCCACTGTAAAAGTAAAGGTTAAAAGTTTCTCCCGAGGGAAGGCACGAGCTTATTTATCACGACAGCCCTTATGCTTATCACCTTTTATGAACATCTTTAATGCAGTACCGCTTCGTCCATCATTGACGTGGGTTCAAAAATGAGGGGAGAGACTGGCCGGCGAAATCTCACAAATGTCATTTAAATGACATACTATTTCCACAGAATAGTAATAAAATAGCGGCTCCGGACGACTTTAAATTTAGTTAACTACGACCCATTGTACCGCTAGGGCTGGCATCTACAATATATAACGAAAACATTGATTTGGGGATTTCAATAATAAAACATTTCTTATATATCTTATTACTTAAAAGAATTTATTTCTAACATTCTTTCTTTTAGTTCTGTCCTTCGATCACACTGGCAACTACTTTTTACTTTTTAAGAAAACTTTTCTGAGATTATAAGGAAAAGAAAATTAAGGATTACGCATGCCAGTTTTACCGAAATTTTCCAATTTTCTGAATAATTATTGACTGGATCTGGATTATTATACGAACATTGTAAAATAGAATTAGCGAAAATGGTCCAAGCGTTAACAAGTGATGCGCTTATTTATTTATTTTTTATTTATATAGTTAACTAGCGGTTCCTTCGGTTTTGAAACTGAAAAAAAAAACATGTACAGACAAACTTCAGCTTTATTGATGTAAATGTTTTATATAACAGACAAAAGTATGGCGTGACAAAAACCAGAGCAGCAGAGCTATGTACTGCAATGAAACATTTAAACACATGAAAATACTAAATCACAGATCGAGGGAAACATATAATAAATTCATAGACGCTATATATTTTATGATTTACCGGCTTACATCGGCTGTTTACTTCGTTTGTTGTGTACTGTTTGTTTCGTTTACGTAAGATTACTATTTAATCTGTAACTTCATCCCCCTTTTATCACTTTTAAGGTTCATTTTTCTGGTTGGTTATAACTATACAGCTTATTAGATAGATATAATTATACAAGCTGCTAGCTATCATAGATCTCTTATAACATTTATCAAAGAACAGGTTACAAAATGCCAAAATAGGTATTACTTCAAATCTGACTGGTAGTTCCAGAGATTGAGTTTCAGGCAATAGTTTTCCGACTATAGACAGCCATAATCACAATTGTGGATTGTACTGTACTTTTATCAGGTACACTGCTGTTATCATTAATCATCATTTCAACCGAAAGACGTCCACTGCTGGACATAGGCCTTGCTCAAAGATCGTCACAACGACCGGTCCTGTGCTGCCCGCATCCAGAGGCTTCCCGCAACCTTTACCAAGTAGTCGGACCACCTTGTGGCGGGTGTGCTCACGCTACGTCGTCCGGTACGTGGCCGTCCTCGAGAACTCTTTGGCCTCACCAGCCATCCTACCAGCCATCCTGCCAGCCCAGTTCTACGAGCTACGTGGCCCGCCCACTGCCACTTAAGTCTAGCTATTTTTCGTGCTATGTCGGTGACTTTGGTTCTCCTGAGGGTTCTCCTCATTTCTGATTCGATCACGCAGAGAAACTCCGAGCATAGCCCTCTCCACACTGCGACACTGTGACACTGTCGTCACTTAAACAAAAACAAAGCGTTTTTTTTTTCATTTGTAATCGAGAGTGTTTTGTACTGCACTGTACTGTGTGTTTGAAATATTTTTATTTCTAAATATAATATACGTAAGTTGACGTACAGATTTCTTTCAACTTGAGGCAGCCCTATAGAAGATCGCAGCCAAATAACCTTGTTGTGTTGTGTTCCAGTTGTGTGTAAGGTTTCCAGATCTCCTTGAGGAAGGAAGGTTCAAGGTTGGCAACGCGTTAATGATACCTCTGGTATTACCAGCATCCATAGGCTACGGTAACCGCTTAACAATAGGCGGGGAGTATGCTTTTTTGCCACCTTAGTTGTGTTAAAATAACGGATAAACCTTTTCTTCTGATAATTAGCATGTTACGTACCTGTCCCCGTTGGCAAATGATTATTAATAATACAAGAATTCAATTTAGTCGTCTACGCAAACATCTATTTGCGAAGTTATCCCCACATTCAGTTTTACATCAGTAAAGTACACATGTGTATCTACTTGTCTTACAGTTAATTATGAAGGATTATGTGCCAAGTACAAATTTAATTATAGTTAACAAATAACTCGTCGGCATTGTTTTTAGTGATGAGATTACGGTCACGTATCGATTATTTATCGATAAACACGTTTCGTCCCTAGCGAGTGCAGCTAGTGGGCCACATAAATCAGCTTCGGAAACCGGGTAGGCATGTCTTAATACGATTTGATAAGTTACGTAAAAAGGCCTAGATATTATCGATAAAAAGCTTTAATTCAGATATTGAGCAAAAACAAGTTGTTAGTGCTAAAACTAAAACTTAGCGTAGTCAATTTTCACACTAAATTTTCAGGGTTCCGTTCTTCGTAATTAAAAAAAACTAAACTCCTAGAAGGTAGTTTTGTTACTCGTCTATTTGTATCTTGTGTATGAAGGTCATTATTCTCGAAATCGATTTGAAGTATACATTTGAAATTAATATGGAATACTAAGATTTATAGACATATAAAGCTGTAAAAAAATTAACTTTCTAGGTTAACGCAATGAAACGTTAAAGTCCTTCTCACTGACTTATTATCGAAACCTATAGGGAGCTTTCCGCGGACCTACAGTCTTAAAATTTTCAAACGAATTAACCTTTCCTGGCATAAGTTAAGACATACATCCGAAAATAATTACTTAAATATCCCGTGTGGAATTATTACACTTTTTAACGGCTTGAGATATAAATTTGAAATTAATATCGAATATTAAAATTCACACTTGCTGACCGATTATAAAAAAAAACCTATAGGATTATACATACTTCTCGGTGTGTAGCATGCAAACAATATTTATGAAAAACATATAACCCTCAGGATACGAGTTCTACTCGCTTCTTGGACAAAGAAGTCCAAATACCAAATTTTCTCCAAGTTTCTTGGTTAATACAATAAAGAAATACAGCCCTTCATACTATTTGAAATATGATTTAACCACTTTATATTAAATATAATAAGAGTAACAAAGATAAAATATATAAACTATTAAATTCACGTATTAAGTAAGTATTGGTAGGCTTTGCCTATCTTTTTCTTATTCATGCCAATATGAATACTTAAAAAGCTCGTTGGACCAAAATACGTGTATAGTGTAGCAAGTCACGGTGAATATTTGGCTGAAGCTAGAGTTATTTTGTTAAGGCGATTATATACATTTGAAGTAAGATTCAAATATATTATAGATTGTATATTGTGATCCTTAGATGAAGTAACATGATCATGCCTTGATTAGGTGGCCAAGCATATCATTGATTGAGTGCCAGAAGAAGAGGAGATCTCATAATAAGAAGAAAAACCCACAATTTTCACCATTCAAAATTTATTTAAAAAAATCAGGTAATTGCCCTGCGAATTAACCCCCCATTTTTTGGTCATATTCAACCAATTTTTAATTTTAAATGAATGTTTTGGGAAATAAATAATTAAATTAACCAAAAATAAAATTATAAGACGTAAATATTTACTGCGTAATAAAAACTAGTACCTTATATAGGTTAAATAATTATCGATAACGTTCTATCGACTTGTCGCTTCATTTTCGGCCTACATAAATCACAGAGACATATGCGTTATCTGTAGCCGGCTTAATACGACCTCCCGAACGTCTAGGGGTTGATGGGTAGAGGGTGGGGGTGTACAGCCGGCAATTTTTTTACACAATCTCCGCATAAGCAATAGTTGAGTCCCAAAGCCGAGTCATATTGTGTTGTTTGAGTTTTTTTTTAAATAATATAATATTATTCGGCATGTTTTCTTCATTCCTCGTGGAAAAATATTTTACGAGAAAAGAATGTCTATTTGGTTTTTGATGTTTTATGAATGGCTTTTAACATATACTAAATTGTGATTGGCTGCAGGATTGCTGGTAGTTTTAACCTTTTTTTAAATGTGGTAAAACCTTCCCAGAAATTCCAACTTTATTCCAACAGAAGGACTTCGGACAGGTCCAATAGTTCCATATGAGTTTAAAACCTCTATATATTTTTACATATATGTGTTATAGGCAATATATAGAATGCCTGTAGCAAGCCGGGAAAGTATAATTTTATACATTGCCTAACCATTCTATAGAATGACAAATGAGAAACCGGCAAAGTATGAAATACATCTCCGATTCTTTTTGAATATCACTTGAAAGTTTTTGGCGGGATCTCAAGTGTCTTTTTTTAAAGTAATCTCTGTTTATCATAACTAACTTCTCTTTTTTACCTAACCTAATCTAATTTTAATACTTTCATAACTAGATAAAAAAATGGTACTCCTATTATTTTTTTAGAATAACTTTTGTATTTTTGATGTATGCACTTCATTTATAACAATTCCTAGGCATTGTTTATAATGCCAAATGAGAAACCAGCTAAGTATGAGTACTTTGTTCACAAGTTCAACCTATTCTATAGAATGCCTAGGCAGAGTATGTAATAATTCTCCTTATTTCATACATTACTGGCTACTCTTAGGTATTCTATAGAATAGCTTTTCATACATTGCCTATAACATATATAAAAAGTGGATGTTGGTATATGAGATTGATAAACTCTAACACCATGAAAGTTGGTAGATCTAAATGGTTTTTCATGGAGAAGGTTTCTATGTTATCTCTGAACGCGATAGGTGGTGCTCTGGTCAAAAGATATAACAAAATGTATGATACTAGTAGTATAATATAATTAAATCGTTCTTATTAAAAAATACTTTTTTATCGATTTCTGGAGACTGACCACAATCTCACGTGATGTTAAATGACATGCTACGCCAAGGTCATGAACTATCTTTCAAGAGCGGCTGTCGAAACACAATATAGATGCTTGGCGACAACTTTTCAAGTTTAACTAGGTATTTTGTTTATGTCACGATGGTGGCAAAATAAGAGTGCGATCTGTCAAATAGTATGCAGGCAAGGTTTGAGGATAAACTCCCTGCCGTTGGCGAGTGATGCAATAGTAGAAAGAACCGTAGAAGCAATGTAATAGTAGAAAGATCCTACCGAACAATTCCTCGGAACACAACTCATTGTACAAACGGTAAAATACACACAAGGTGGCGAAGCCTCTCCTTAGACTTAAAGGTTCGATACTGATTCTGAGTTTGGAATCATTAACGATTCTCACAGCTGGTCTACAGAACTTTGGGAACCACGGCTCTAAATAATTACGGCCGAACCAAAATCGAAAAATTCCTCAATCAATTTAGGCCTTAAGAAGTCACTTAAAAAAGTTAAAACACTACTACCGGTTCGGAAACATCCCAGTCATCGATAGAAGAGCCGGCAAGAAACTCGATCGGGTTTATAATTTCCATTTAAATTTTACCTGTATAAATAATATATACAGTTAATAATGATATTAATTTAGTGGATGTACAGAGAGAATCACACTACAGATATCTATATTAGATTTACATCTGGATATGAAATAAAGTTTCTTTGTTGGTGAATTGTTTTTGCTCACATATTATATAATATATTCACATGAAGGACAAATAAAACTCAAAACTACTCAATCTATATTATAACTGAATAATAAGAGGTTTTCTTTTCGCAGTCGTCGCCTACTCCACATAGCGTCGCCGTCCGCGGACGTGTCCTTAAATATTTACGTTTCTGCTTAAATATTCAACAGTGGAGGCACGAGTTTTGAATTGAACTGGTAATCGAAAAAAAGGTGAAAGTACAACATTCTAAACATCTTCATTTTTAAAAGCACCTTCAACAACGGGCTGTTGAAACAATTTATGACATGGCACTTGTCAAATCACTCTAGGACAAATTTCAAGAATTTAGTGTCTTACCTTGGCCCCCCCCCACCCCAATACATCACGGATCATTTTAATGGTTCTTCGATAAAATGTACACAATTCACACAATTTTGGTACTAGAATATAAATGTGTTATAGTCATTCCATCTTTCGATTAGGATTATTAAATGTTTATTAGTTAATTGTGTTAGATTCTATAATAAACTTCCTAAGCATATTTCCAATTTTTCGTATAAGATCAAGAATCATGTTAAGCAAGTGTTATTGTTTTATTAGGTGGATCATTACGTGAATAATGGTGATGTCTGGAAGTGATTCCCTCTATATATCCATACAAAATGGTAATAGTTGTACACAATAAGAACACAGTAAAAACTAATTACATAATTTAAGTAATTTAAAAAAAAAATTGATAAGCCCGATCGAGTATCTTGCCGGTTATTCTCGATGATTGGGATGTTTTCCGAACTGGTTTCCTTTTTATAGAAAATTTTATAAAAAGTTTTATAGAAAGTTTTTGTTATGATCTTAATCTGACATGTGATGGGTTTTACATTGGTTATTGTGCATATGTGAAGTCGATCATAAATAACAAATAGAAACGCTCATTTTGAATTGCCAATAAAACTACCTAGACAGTTCTATCAAGGAAACCATCGTCTTGTTAGAGTTCTGTTTGAATTTTTATCCACATACAAATATATTTTATCCACGTGACATTGGCAGTATTGTGTATTTAATCACACATTGCCATTAACTAGCAAGAAGAAAATCATAACTGCCCTTGTTAGTTGGAAAATTATGTGTATCCGTGTTTTAGTAAGATTGCTGCAATTCCACTTTAATCATCCATGGTCTGTTCAGTGTCAACACGAAATGGAATATTAGCCACATTTGTTTAACTTAACAATTCTGAAATAAGAATATGTAATAGGATTTCTTTATACAAATGTGTGGAAAAGAGCATCTAGTTAAGGATATACCTAATAATCGATATGTGAAGCTGAATTTTGGTGAAAACGAATAAATAAATTTAAAAAGTCAACATACCTGTAAGCCATTCTTATTTGTTCTCCATTCTTGTACCAAATGAGCTGAGCTGGTGGATTACCTCCACGACTTCTGCAGACTAGCTCGAGGTTCTGCCCTCGCCTTACTGTCTCGCCTTCCGCATAACCTTCAATGTACGGAGCTCCTGGTGGATCTGTGGTCAAGAATGGAAGATATTTATTTGTTGAAGTTTATACCTATAACATTATCTACTCAATAAATTTCTTAATACTGACCGACAGACAACGCACAGTTTAAACCGGTGGGTTTAGAAATATGAAATTTTACACGGGAGTGCCTGTAAGTAAGTGAATTTTTAGAAAACGTTTCTAGTTATCCTTGTCATAATTAGGTTATACCTAAATTTACCACGGCTAGATATTTACGGAAAAGAAAACTGTTGTCAAACTTTCCTGTAATATATGTAAATCCAATCGCAAAACAATGTGTGTAACTAAATATAGTATGAACATAGATGGAAAATGGTACAAAAAAAACTAATTGGATTGTAAAAAAGTCGTCGTGTCCCACCACCGAGCAAATACGATGATTAAAGCTGTAATACAGTCTGATTTATTTAAGTGCTAAACCGCGTCCTCTTTCTTCGATAGTCGTATAATATACGAATTAATTAAAGGTTTCCAAAAAAAATCCAATAAAAGACCCAGTTATTTCATCACGAAAAATAAGAACAATCTTCCAAGTGAACGTCTAAGAAAATTGGGCGGAAGTTCATTAACCCCCGATTATTAATAGGGTTCCTTAGTCGCATTATTAAAACGCGTCACAGAGATTTAGCAAGTCATTTGTAAAAGAAATAAGGTGATTTTTCTTTGGTGGCATTTAATCTAAAGTTCATTTGTCTTTCAAGGCCTCGTCGACTTATGCCGTTGTTTTTTGGTCACATTATTTTTTCTACTCTTAATTTTGGCTTTGATTTTGATTGATCACGTCTCGCTAGAACATAATTTGCAGGGAAGTTATTTTAGCATTAAAACTGTTTAAATTGTGCCTTGATTTAACCGTGTAATATCAAAAGCTTCACTATGTTTGCTCGTTAGCATTGAGAATTCGCAATCAAGACAAATATTACCTCATTTTCTCTCATTCAAATTATAATTGCTGTCATTAAAATTAACGATTTGTTTAAACATTTTGAAATTTAGAACTTACTAGTAATCAGTTGGATCGGTAGTTCTAGAGATTACTTCCTACAAATATACAAACTTTATCATTTTGTTATAATAGTATATACTAGCAGTATGCCAGATAGGATTTTCCACCGGTGAAATCTCAGGAATCATCCTATTTTCCCAAGCCCGGTAAAGCTGTAAAAGCCGTAAAGGCTCCAGGGCCCCTAAGGCTAACAATATAGTGAGTTCGAAAAAAAAAATGCTATTTTGAAACTTCCTAAGGGGTGCATTATCAAAAATCCTTACATAGTATTCACCTATGTTATAAAAGGCACTCCTGTGTAAAATTTCACGTCTCTAGACCCATCGGTTTAAGAATGACGCTGTCCGTGAATGTTTGAGTTAATTTGCTTACAAAATAAGATTTATAGGGAAGAAAAGCACACAACCATCTTTTATCTCGCTTACTCCTCATTACAATTTTGTCCGATCTGCACTATCAATATTTTTTCACAGAGTTTTAATTTATAAATTTCTTATCCATGAAAGTCATATGAATATAACAATATTAAGTATGAATGTGGACGGATATAGGAGTAGAGGAAGACCGAAGAAGGTATGGATGGATTGTGTGAAGAATTGATATACGTGTAAAAGTTGTGAACACAGAGATGACGTTGGAAGAGGAAAACATCTTATGCCGACCCTACTTGGGGTAGAAGAAGAATTAAATTTATTTTATTAGTTCTACTTGAACTACATATATAAGTTTTTATATGTAATGGTTTTGAAAAATTGAAAGAGATCCAATCATTCCATAAAAGGCAAACCTTAATTTGATAGTGCCGAAACTTATTGGGGTATTGAGCAAATCGGCTGGATTTCATCAGGGTCATTGATGTGTTCAGGGTTCAGTGGTTTTATTTATATTAGACTATTCGTATGAAGGGTCACCAAGTTACGACGATCACTAACTTTATTACTATACTGAACCTTCGGCTCATATGCGGTTTAGATTATCGGAGACTTAGTAAGACCAATAAAAGTTTTTTGGGTAATAGTGTTGAATAAGTTCAACGACCATCTCAAGCAGTTTTTACATTATGGAATGATAGTGATGTCTAGAAATAACTCTACATCCACTAATATATTAAATTTATTAACCGTAAACTTTATTTACACTGTTAAACTCAGTCGAGTTTGTTGCCTGCTTTTCTCAATGACTGGGATGTTTCAAAACCGGTGGTAGTGTTTTAACTTTCAGAAGGGCCTATTAGGGCCTCAATTGAATAAAGTAATTTTGGTTTTGATTTTGGAGTCTTAAACTTTTATAAAATACCATCGAAGTAAGAAATAGGTATTTAAAAAGCTAAAATAATATTTCGCTAACAGAAAATATCACTGTACAATACAAGGATTACAAAGTTGCCACAATAAAATAAATCAATAGACTAAAAATTTTGCGCAGCATTGAAATAGAAATATTTTATTCTATTCTATCGCTTGTACTATGTTATCAACGAATAAAGTTGAGACAATTTCGAATACAGTGTAGTTTTACTTTGTCTTTCTCGGTTTTCAATATTAATTATTCTATCAGGGTTGCCCTTATTCTAGGTCTTGTGACATACCCACTTATTCAAAAATGTTAACTGTTTTCTTTTTTTGCTTTTGTTTACTTCAACCTTTTAGAAACTATAATTTTTAGAGCAGCATGAAAAAATGAAGGCTGTCTACTTGATGGTAAGCACTGTACAATTCAGAAACAAGGACTACTATCAAGAGATAGATAATCCATTGTTATTATGGTGTTATTCCAGCCTGTAAGCCTTTCAGCAGCTGGATATCCAACCAAACCAAACCAATAAATAGTCACTGTGGTAGGTTAATTACCACGTCACAGTGGTCGCGACCCAAGTGGAGTACCTGTCTCGGCCACGCGGCTTCATTACTGGATATACACATGTTGTTCCAGGAACGCGACCTGCCTAAACGTGCGACTATGGCGGGTGCTACGCCTGGTGTATGGTGTTGTCCTATCACCCCGCTATAAGCGATAATAGGCCGATGACTTCATTTGAACGGTTCCATTGCGTGTTGAAATCACAGTCTTTACAGCACACGACCGTTGTTACTTTGCAGTCGAAATTTACATAGCTTCTATAGCTTTTTATCGTTATCTCTCCTTCTACGAGCCGAACACTGTCATGAAGTCTTGTACACTCACAGAGTTAGTAAAAAAAATACACCTCGACGCTCATAACACGAATGTAAAATTCACTCCAGGAATAGGAACCGAACGAGAGGCTACGCGCTGTTAACACCTTGAAATTCAGATAAACCAAGTTACGGCGGGTGTTATAATAAAAGTTTGTGGCGTACTAAAGATACTGGTTAAGTTTTTACAACTCGCACACAAACACACTGGTGTAAATAATACTATAACAAAAATATACACAAGAAAGTTGTTGTGAAGTTATATTTAAGTTATAACTTTGAATAATTGCATTCGGTTTTGTGTGTAATGTGTCTTCTACAAATATTATAAAACTCAAGTTAAGTCTTTCCGTTTATGTTTATTTTACGCAAAAACCATTTATACGATTAACATGGTTCTTTCTTAGTACATAGCTATGTTAGCTGACTAGGTTATAGGATACATTTTGTAAGGTGAAATAATATACGAAATAAACAGTGAAAATAATGGTGAATCAATTCGGAAAAATACTCTTTTGAGGTGTTTAAATGGCTTACGTTGGCTAAATCATAAGAGATATATCGAATTATTATTCTACATAATTGTAGATCTTAAAAATACCTACAAAAAAGTCTACAATGACATATGTCTATCTTCTGAAAATCACCCACAATAAGCATATTTTTCTTTAAAATAACTAGCGGGCGATCGCCATGTATGGTAGCGGGGAAACACGATTCGCACTTGTCCTCAACTGATGGCATTCTGTCGTCCACGCGAGCGGAGCCACGGGTACAGATAGGATCTCTGTAATCGTTTTTTTCTTTTTGAATATGTGTGGTAGTAAGCCCGTCATAGTGACTCTCTTTTGGTTTGTTGCGTTTCAGGATCCGCCAGTGTATATCCAAACATGCGTACGGGCGCGTGTGCGCGAGCGTGCGTACGTGCATGTGTGTGTGTGTGTGAACGTATGTACTTGTGTGTGCGTGGTCATGAGAGTACGCGCGTGCGTGCGCGTGTACGTCAGCGTGTTTGCCTGTGTTCGCACCGTGTATTAGTTACATATGTTTTACGAAAACAGAATAATACCAAACGCTTTTCTTTTAACGGCAAAAAAATATGTCAAAATTTAATGCTTTCATATTATATGGTTTTTATGATTATTTGACAATTTAGAACGGTTTACAAACTCGGGAAAATTAAAAAATACCTACTTAACTTACAGAGTGTAGTAATAAAGTATAATTTGCAACAAAACCGGCAAAGGGAATGTAATTACGTTAGAATGAAAATGGTACTTCAGGTTTCATTACCCCGAGGGCAGTTACGTTTGTGTATATTAGAAGAAAATCCTTTGTTTTTGTGGATTTCAAATACATTTTTATTTAAAAAAAGGCTCAGTACTGCCACTCCCCTATTCTTTGTGAATTCGCAAAGCTTTTAGTGTTGTAATAAATCAGATTATTCATTTATCGATAAATTAAGATTTTTTTTCTCTATATAGAACTTGAAAGGTTTTTAATTCGCTAAATTCTATTAAACATATTTATAAAACAAAGATTCATAGATTATATTCCAAGACAATCATTCTTAAAGAGTAAACCTCCAGTCGCGCGACGAGGCTAAAACACGCACCATTTTTTTTTCTCTTTAAGTAATTATATAACTATATAAAGTTTCAACTTGGATAAGTGGTATCTCTACATTCAACATTCTTCTCACTTACACAGTTTATGAGTTACCCTTATTAGCATAATTGTTTAACTTATTCACAAGCTGATAAAGAATTTGACTTCTGTTTTGATATTTTGCAAATAAATCTCCAGGCGATAGCAATAAAGACACTCAGCTAATTAAATGCGAAATGTGGGAACTTAAAGATAAATAATAAAAACGTCTAAAATAAAAGACTTCGCAAATACACAAATGAAGATCTGTATGAAGAAAAATATATCTTTGAAATAATATAATTCCAGTTATAAGGATATTCCATCCTATGTGTCTTAATTATGAAGGTTCAGACCTGTTCAGAGTTACACAACCGAACTGCTTTTTAGGTATAATTTATTATTTTATTAAATTAGTTATAATTTACATTTTATTGTAAAAACAATAATTGTATGAGTCAGTTCGCGATCAACCACAAGCGACTCAATACCACAGCTCGTTACCATTAGCGGCTGATTATTATAACAATTAATATAATTAATCATTTTACAAATAGCCACATCCTTTTTTTACAGTACCTAATTATTTAAAAAAGTCTAAGATATTTCTGATTGCTAGGAAACGGAAATCCGGGAGCAGACAAACTTTGAAAAATTTGTTTTAAACACTATATATGAACACAAAATAATATCCGTAAGTTAAGTTAAATAATCATTTTCAAATTTCATTATTATTATTTAAAATATGTATAAGACATTCATTTACAATTATTTTTTTAATTCAAACATTTTATGTTGTAGGTAGCTGATACTACTACTCATATATTGCAGGCGGAAGTAGCAAAGAAATTTCGGATAATTTAAATAAAATATATCGATATGATTCAAGATTCAACACATCCCTGTTTGGAAAGTAAGCCGAAAGCCGAGCATGCGGGCAAAGAAAACAAAGTCCTCTTTGTAATTACAAAGGCTGATGGAATTTAACGCCATTATTATGAAACGCCATGTATAACGTAATTAAATTGGATATTTATTTAAGACGTGGGAGGTTTTTTGTTACTGATGAAGACTCATGACCTTCTAAAGTAGAAATAGTGACCGATGGACAGAATTACAGAAAGAAATATAGACCGAGATGGTGGTTGGTAGAATCTTTGAAATATTGAACTACGACGGTATTATCACTTCATGTCATCATCATTTCAGCTGATAGATTTTTAAAGCAAAGATTGCTAAAACAACCGGTACTTTGCTATCCGTATCCAGCGGCTTCCCGCAACCTTTATCAGGTCGTCGGACCACCTTGTGGCGGGTCTGCTCACGCTGCGTCTTCTGGTACGTGGCCGCCACTTGAAAACTCTTTGGTCAATTGGCCATTAATTCTACGAGCTACGTGGTCCGTCCAGTGCTACTTAAGTCTAGCTATTCTTCAGGCTATGCCCTCACTTCTGAATCGAACACGCAAAAAAACTCCGACCTTGAGTTTTCTTATGAGGCCCATATCTATGGACCACATCTCAGGTGAGACTACGTTACGATCACTGGCAAAAAACACTAGTCAAAGACTTTCGCCTTGAGACACTGCAGTTTCTTGGATGAGAAGATGTTACGTAGCTTCCCAAACGCTGCCCAGCCGAGTTTCGACAATTGACCTCTTTCTCGAAATTGGATTTACCTAAATGGATAGTTTCTCTCAGGTTATCATAATCATCAACAATTCCAAGCGTATAGTCTCTGTTCTTTACAGAAGTTGGCGCTACATGGACGCTCGACATAATCTTCGTCTTGTCCATGTTCATTCAAAGACCAACTCGTTCTGAGGTCACTGAGCATTGCATGGAGGTCCTCCATGGAATCACTCACTCACTTCATGTATTTTATTTTTATTTTTTTTGTAATTTTTTGTTGGCTTAGCATTATAGCCACAATTTCACAAGTCTATAATGGTGGCCCAACGTGAGGTAGCTGGCTCTCAAGTGCAGCTACCGGAACAAGCGGGTATTAGAAAAACTCTCGCTATAGTTTAATCACGAGGTTTTCCTTCACCGAAAGCTCAGGCTCAGGTGTCCGTACATGCTACCAGTGAGCCATTAATACATGCATTGAGTTATTCTGATTTGATAGATACGGTTGGCTAGACGTAATGGCACAAGGACCGTGTTAGCTCAGTCGTGAGGGACAGCACTACATGTATTTAAATGACGTCATATAGATCATGGTCTCGTTTTAAAATTATTCTAGAAGGTCAAGAGCTGAAGTAACCATTTACCATCATGTAGAATAGTTATACTCTTTCAATCTACACTGTATATTGATTCTATAAAATATATTTTTTTGTTTGGGCTCGCAAGTCTCTATTTTTTTTTTCAATTATAGTCTATTATTTATATTACTATGTTACGACTTTTAGGTGCGGAGCAATTAACATACAAAGTGTAGGTGAGACATTACTCTAAGCGAGAACAAAGACTATTAGTCTGTAGTGGCCGTGTAGTGCGGCGCGGGGTATCGGGAGCCAAGAGCAGGTAGGACGCCCGTTGAGAACCGAAAAAATTAAACGCTAGTAAAATCTGATGACATAAATGAAATCGTTTTAAAATTGTAGTAGATAAAAAAAAACAATTATAATTTTTTGAATCAATTTTTTTCCGAAAATCGTAATATGTTAGTATATTTATATCTATTTCATTATAATGCCAGAAAAAGTATGAGGGTTATCTCGTTCTTTTTGGAATAAAAAGTAGCTTTCCAAGTTATAAATATTCCATTTCCCTATAGGGATAGCATAAAAAATACCGAATAACGTATAAAAATAACGTTATTTGAAACGCATCGGGCTCGATGTTCCCGGTCAGGGACTGTCATGAATTATTAAATCGTCATTTAAAGCGAACGCCAAATGTCAATGTTTGCTCTGGCCTTAGCAACCCCATGGCTTGGCGAGGGCACTGTTTAATCGCGATTTATAGAGTCTAAACTGGTGTATTTTCAGTTTCAATATTATTTTCAACCTCGGCTAATATATCCCGTCGACTACAAATTCGATCAACTTTATTACTATATTATACGACTAACTGTGCCCCACGGTTTCACTCGTATTTTTATACGACCAATTCTTCACCGCACCGCCGCGCCCCCGTGTAGCCTATTGTTGTTCTCATCTCTCATCTTCATCTTGCCCACAGTTTTCCAGTTGCTTGACGTTCATGGTTAATGCTCCACTCCTTAGAGTCTTAGCGTGAAGTTATAGTCTATTAATCTTACTCAATAAATAGGTTATATATATATATTTTTTAATCTGATTGATAGTTCTAAAGATTACCCTCTACATACCTATATACAAAACTGACAGTTATATGTATATATATTTATGAATTTCGAGAAATAAAATTTAATTTGCAATAATGAAATAGTATCTATAATTGAACGGTCAGATGAATAGATTCGGACATCACTATCATTTAATCTTGTCAACATTGATATGCAATATAACCATTTTACATTAAAAGTCCATTTACATGCTCCTTGTAATGGGTTGGCATGCAAATTGGCAATGTACTTTGGAACCAAACACAATTATTATCAAAGAAAATTTAACTTGTTTTACTAAATCTAAATCATAGAATGTAATTAATGTTTCGAAACCTTATTACGAGGAACTTGTAAACAACCGGCATAATTATAATAGGTACTAGAGATAAATGCTAAATTAAAATAATATTTATTTGTACACAATAATTATTTTAACTTTTTGTTTTGTTACACCAAAGTTTTGTAATGCGTACATAAAAAAAGACAATTTTATTTATCAATGGTTAGTGTATTTACTTACATAACACACTCAGCTGAACAGTACTTCTCATAGATGCGTCTCGCTGCAGAGCCTCGTGTCGCGCTTCGCAGGTGAAATCGGCGTAATCGTCATCAGCTGTCGCTTTGAAATGCACCCTGAGAAGAAATAGAACCTGTAAAACTCATTCTTAAATTTTTAAATCGATTTACACACAAAAATTTGAAGTTATTCTTCTTTAGGTGCGTTATGAAAAAATTATAGATATTTTTTACGATGTTGCTTTCTAAACTGCTTGTTTTATTGCGGTTAAAATATGCAGTTACCATCGATGTTATTTTTTAAAATGCTGTATATCAGTGTCTTTTAAAATTATTTTCAATGTTTGTTTTTGTATACAATTAAGGTGGCAAACAAGCATAGAGACCGCCTGATGGCTTACTATCAGGCGGTAGGCGACTACCGTAGCCTATGGACGCATGTAATACCCCCCAACCCCAAAGAGCTCCGGAAACCTTCTCACTGCAGGAACGCATCACTAGGTTATCTAGATTCGATCTTCTGTAGGGTGGAAGGTATTCCACCAGTCGGGCTGCCTCAAGTAGAGAGAAATCTCCAAAGAAACTTTTCTATACCCTACCTATGTTCTTCTTTGTAACATTAATGTTTTAGAAGACCTAATATCAATGTCAAAACATCGATGTTTTCAAGCACAGCATCGATGGACACCGATCATCGCTACCCGGTGAAGCTGTCAAAGCCTTTCAAGCCAGCATTGTTAGTCAGTATGTGAAATTTAAATTTTAAATTACTCAACTGACGTGACATCTACGTGAGACGATGTAGACATCACACACGGAATTACTGAATAGAGCTGACAAATTTCTCATTTTGTTTCAGCATTCAGAGCAATACTAAATTTATAATTCTTTTGTCCCGCGTCGTCGCCACATTTAATTTCAAACTGCAAGCGGTCGCGGATCCAGTTTAATCCGGTTATATCAGGCTTAATCCGGAATAATTCGGATTTTATTCTCTCCACGGACGTGTGCAAAATTACAGATATAATAACGCCATGTGAGTTTCGCAGTAAACAATGTAGAAATACACGAGTATAGTAATGCAATATAATAAATATGTAAAATGCTACTAGTATGTATGTATGTATGATGTATATTATATGTACATCTTATGTGACGTTGCCGTTTTTGATGAATTTACACGCGCTCGTTTACAACACAGTTAGTTGACGTATATTAAAGCACTAGCTTCTGCCCGCGACTTCGTCAGCGTTGTACTTCAGAATTGGCTGTTTACCGAGATAAAAAGTATCGTATTCGTTAATACAGGTTATAAACTATCTGTGTACCAAATTTCATTAAAATCCATTCAGCCGTTATTGCTTGATTAAGTAACAACTTTCGCATTTATAGTATTAGTAAGGAGTATATAGATTTCAATTTCCTAACAGTGTTGTCAATTGTGTCCGACTGGATCGAGACCACCATAAACCAGGTGTAACACTCGCGACTGTGGCATGCTTTCCTATCGAGTTTCAAGCTGAGCCGGTGTGTATCTAGTAGGTAATCATGCGAGGTGGTAGGGTATTAGTACCTTATAGGGTCTTAATTACCATGGATATTGTGACAAGCCCGTCACAGTGACTCTAGTTCGTTTGCCACGTTTCGGGATCAGCCAGTGTATGCCCACCTTGCAGGCCGACATGACGACGAGGACCGAAGATGGATTGCCGATCTCTGATTGTACCATCAGTCAAAGTAATGTCACTTTGCCGTACTATTATATAAAAAACAAAACAAGCACAGGAAGAAGAATTTCGGTATTGTCTTAATGCCGTAAATTCTGTTTACATATTGCTCTTAAAAAAGGATGCAAATGAAAATATAAATTCCTTAACATAACATCTGACTCAGCGTCTACCACGATTCCGCAAGTGTACATACGTCGCGGGAATAAACCCGAATTATTTCAGATTTAACCAGATATTACCGGATTAAACCGATTTGGGCGTGTCATGGGTGACATCCCGGTAGACAAAGCGCGCGCTATTCGAAATTAAATCGTGGAGACGGGAGAAAAAGTGGCCGTAAATTTGCAGAGAGCCTTGCTTAGTGATAGCGTTCGGATACCTCTTCGTTTGATGGGGGTTCGAATCCTGTAATGAGCTTGAACTTTCATTGAAGGATAACATCGAGATGAAACTATAGCATGGCACTGTTTTAGATTCGTCAGGCAAGCTAACACAACGAATTTAAAAGTATCACAATTCCACCTATCGGCGCCTATACTGCAGCTGTACTTGACAGCTGTCTCCCTATAGCTTAGTGCGTTTCATATTCGTTGTATTGAATGTGCAAGATTTTCTTTCGATTCAATTGGGTATCACACACTTTCATAAATCAGCTTTTAGGTGAAAGATGCTATAATCGCAACCCTATAGAATTACTTATTGTCCGTCAAGTTTTTAGGTTAACTTAATAAAAATATATTTACTTTATAATAAAATTCCCACTTACTGACCGATTATATCAAAACCCATAGGATGTATACCTCTCGGTATGTAATATAAAAACAATATTTAAGCAAAACATATAACCCTCAGGGCGCGAGTTCTACTCGACACTTGCCCAATTTTTTTAAATCACCCCAGTAAAATTCTACAGAACATCGTTCAATAGACGCCTTAACGTAATATTATAATGATGGTTTCGACTATACAAAAGTATAATTGCCGAGTCAGTTGGCAGATACATATAAACCGCGACAGCCAGCTGGCAACGGTGCCAACTTTTCATAAAGCGTTTAAAAAATGTTTCGCAGTACTCAACGTTAATCAAGTCGGAAAACAGGAAACGACGTATTCCGTGCGAGTGGGCCGATTTCCGGTTAAATTTCATGATACTTCAGTTACAGGAATGCATTCTGTTAAAGAGGATGTTTATGATTTTCCATTTAAAATCTCACTAATAATGGAATAAAACATTGGAGAATCTGATTTATGTATCGGTGGATACTATTTATATACTATATTCAAACAAAAACATAAACGTGGAAAAAGGGCAAAGTTCCTTAGAAATGACATTCGAGGTAGTCGTTGTCATCGATGAAATAGCTGAAATCTAAAGGCTCCTGTACACAATGGTCGATGATGGCCCACTACAGGCTATCACCATTGTATATAGGGGGCAATGGTGTATTGTGGCGCGCAATGGTGATGTTGTCGGTTTTTGTGTACACTTCAAACGGATCGTGGCGTAGCGTGGCGTCGCGTGGCCTGTGGCGTTCACACAGTGGCCCATTGTTCAGTTCGTCACCGACCGCCGACGGGAGAGTATACTTTTTTTGAACACGGAAATTGAATTTCTGAACGACCAAAATGCCTGTATCATGGAGCAATGAAGAAACTTTCAAATTCATAGAGCTATCTGAGCTCGCTATTTGATGATTGTGATGCTCGCCTAGAGTTGCGCATTGCAAAGCATGGCCCAACACCGGCCACTGCGTACTGGCAGCTTGAATGCTGGCCGATATTGGCCCACTACAGGCCATCGCCATTGTGTACGGGGGCATAACGGGTGTCAAGTTCCATAGCTGTTTCTTTAGTTATAGCTGTAGGAATGTATGCTCTTCAATTCTTTTACAAACTATTTGTTACTTTAGTTGATATGGGATTTATCAGGCAAGTTATAATTGTCAATAAATATTTAAGTTAATGTCTAATTAAAGGAGTTAATTTTTGTTATCGTATTTTATTGACTTGTCAAGTTAGAAATCCCATATTAAAGAAAGTAACAAATTGTTTTGCAAATTATTTGAAGAACGTAAATTCCTACAGCTATAATTAAAGGAACAGCTATTGATATTGACACCCGTTAGATCTCAGCTCTTTTATTAGTGACAACGATTACCCCGAACGTCGTTTCTAGCGAACTTGGCTCCTTTTTCACGTTTGGATATCAATTACTTTTTGAAAAGTTATACAGTGCCATCTATTGGTGAGAGGATTGAAATGCCGTTATTGTTGATGATTCATTATGGGTATTATTTCATTTAAAATTAATTAATAAATATACTTTTTTGATGTGTATTGATAAAATTTGATATAATTATTAAAGAAAGCGTCGATATTCTAATTCCGATATAAATCGGGAAAACAACGCTAGATCGTCTAAGTCGGAACAACATCATCTTTTAGTAAGAAGATGGAAACGCCGTTTATGAGTATTATTTCGTTTAAACTTGTATTTTGTTGAAGATTTTATTTAGTTATTCATTTATATCGTTGGCGTGTGCTTAATTATCTACTTTGACGCTAAATTTCAAGTATCTGAGTAACCTAGAAGTGATATAGGATTTTAATAAGTGAGAGATAAAAATGCAAATTTTCAGACCCCGATGATTCAAGAACATAAGTTTGATCGTGAAATTTGGGTTTCTAGGTGTTCAAAAGAGGTTTATTAAACGTAGAAAATTTAAAGTGTATTGGTCGACTAGCTTTTGCCATATGGAGGGGTCGAAAGTAGCTAGAAATGGTTCATGTAAATATACACAATGGCTGGTGTGTCACCCTTTTCTTTTCCGAACTTGGCTGACACACTGACGTGTGTCTCTATGAAGGAGAAAAGGCTCATCCGAGATCAGAAAATAATGTTTGTTTATATAACGTTAAATTATTTTTAAAAATAAAAAAAGACAGGAAATTGTATTAACGACAGTCAGTATAATGAATCGTGAAAAATAATTTAAGGATGTATAAAACATTATTTTAATGTTAATGATTAATTATTAATATATTGATTAAAATAAAGTTTATTTGTACGTTAAAGTAATTAAAAAAATAAAATAAAAGGGTGTAAAGTGAATTCATGAAAGTCAGTAAAGTGAATTTATCATGTTGTTGGCATATAAGAGATTTTTTTATTATACACTAAAGATTTACTACTTTCTACCAGCGTACATAAAAGTACACACTTTTTTACATACACAAATAAAGTTCCGTATATTCCACGTTAATAATTTAATAATGAGTATAAAAATATATATATATGAAAATTTATTACAAAATCCTAGTCAAACGAAATATAAGCTTCAGTATTTCAGGGTAATTTGGACCCACCTGACAATAGGTGTGCCAATTTTTTACCATACAGAGGCTGGGTTAAATTGAAACAACGCTTGCATTTTCGCGAATGTCTGTCATTACTAAACTATTCTTCGGCTCTGTCATTCCAAATACTTTCCAAAATATCACCAAACATAGCTAAGTTTATCAGCAAATAAATAAATCCATGTCAGCCAGACGTTTTGTTGGTAATAACAATTTGAAAGTTTCGCAAGTAACGTCCCTCTGTCAGATGGACATGGATGTAGGGTGATCTAAATGTGCCACTGACGAGTGACACGGGACTATGAAGTTTGGCAGGGGAAACTATTTTAATGTAAATTATATATTATTCTACTGTGAATTTGTTTATGCGTAATGGTTTATTTCAAATCGAGGTTTTCATGTTAAAAAGCTAAAAACCAAAACAGTTTATTGCTTATAATTACTTCATGTAATGACTTATCACAAATCAACATCCGTATGCGAATATATAACGAGAATGATCTTTGACAGTATTTTTTAAACTACGATTGTCTAACGACAGTCTAACGATAGTCATTTCTACTAACGAACAATCGACAGTCAGAATGAAATTTGGAGCCCTTGAGCCTCAACCTCTCGCGCGATATAGTGACACTACATTCTACCACTACATAGCTACCAACATACAATCATTACACTGCACTCCACACATGCAAACTATTCAGGCACATCGGTTCTGTTAGTTTTGGCTATTTAGTTTAGATTAAAATTGACAGATTATTAAATACATATACGCATGTTTCTTCCTTCCTAACGGAAGGCAGAAATATGTATAGTTAGTTAGATCGAATAACGAATAGGGAATTAGACAGACTGTGATGTTTGCAGATAAGGCAACAGCCCAAGCCGAGGTTTCGGTTACTTGAGCACTTCGGCACCCTTGAGTTTATTGCCACGCTTTCGCGGCTGAGTGCCTTCAGCGCGATATTTCATCGATAGTTTTATTGCAAAACAATTGATTTTATCGGATTAATTAATCATTGAGCTCCCGGCGTATTTAAAGGCTAATTCCCCGAGCGGTAACATGGTGAACTAGTCGTGACGTAATAATCAACAAGAATAAATTTAGTATATTTAAATGTAGCATTTTACAATGTTAAACACATCATCACAGTTCCATATTATCAAAAATTCACTTAATCAACGCTAAGCTTTAGCAAAAAACCATAAAATATGAATAAACGGTAAACGACCACCTGGTTCTATAACTATAGTAGGTCGCATCTTGTAATTTTATGTCTACAATATCCCAGTGTCAACTCGTGACACATCAGGAAAAGTAATTTCATTCGGCGCATACCGTTTGTCGGAAACTCCGGAACATTTTAGTTAAAAGGGAATTATGAAAATAACACGTATGAACTGAGTTTTCTCAACTTTTCCATTTACGATTTTCCGACACGTTTCCAACTTTTTACTGGAACTAGTTTGTTTTGCATTTCATCATTATTTTTACTCATTTTTTCTCCTTTAAACAAGGAGATATTAGCTCATCTGCTAGTGTTACAGAGCATTTTTTAATCCCAAGGAGTAAATTGACAATTACTAATGTTAAACTTGAAAATACGATAGCCACATTCAATTTTGTAGTGTTGTGTTACCGTATATTATACGTTTCAATTATTTGAATCGTAAAATTTTAAATAGTGAACTGAGGGTTTTTGTTTATTAATTGAAATATTTTGTATTATTCAATAGACCCGATAATTTACAATTATTATTATCTAATTCAAAAAAATATAAAACATACATATTGCGTCATACTTATGAAAAAACCTACAAAAAAAAAGAACGCTCCGGTTGGCTCACGAGAGTCACGATTTTTTAAATCTTACTCGGCATTCTGCTTTGGAGGGAACAATGTTTTTTTAAACTTAACAACGGAATATATATCTCGTACGGTTTTGCGATTAGCTTGGATTGGTGGACATGATAGTAGGAGGCGCCATCTATTAACAATCCGTTTAATTAACATGACAGTTGTTATATTGTTTACTATTATGTGTTAAGTATTCGCACGGGTCATGTAGTATAATAATATTAAATATAGTAATATTTTATATTCATAACCATCCCACGAAAGTTCGTCCTTTGCCAGGCAATGTCATTATAAAGGTAACAAGTTTCTAAGCAAAACTGAATAGCTATGCGTTCTTTAAAAGAAGATCTCAACATAACGAAAATGTGGTTTGTTACCGCCACAAAACTAATCTGTGGGCCGACAATCGCTGTCAGAGTTGACGACGGTTCTGTGGCGTCTCCGCCCAGGGAATATTACGTTATCGTATTAATATCTTTGAATATTACATTTTATTGTAATGTAATTTGTATGAAATCGTTTTCATAGAGTGAGTGAATAGAATTATAACTTTTTAAAGAGAAATTAAAAATAAGTTATTTGTAATGCTTGTATCTCCTTCGTGGATCGTGTACCAAATGCAGAAATCCGGAGTAGAACAAAGGTTGAAGATATTGGCAAGCGTGTTCCGAGGTTAAAGTAGAGGTAAGCGGGACACTTGGCAGGATGAGAAGACGGTCGATGGAGACCAAAGGAATTTCGGAGTGGGCGAAGCAGACCGCCATCGTCAGTCCGATGGTACGACAACATAGCGAGTATCGGGGGTAAACTCTGAATGAGAGCCGCGCAAAATAGTAAGAAAATACAGAATCTAAAATAAAAGTAGCCTAAGTTATTCTTTATCACATTAGCTATCTGCCAGTGAAAATCTCCTCAAAATCGGTCCAACCGTTTCTGAGATTAGCTGGAACAAATAGACAGACAGACAGATTTTTTGTTATATGTACCGTATATACTTATATACATTTAGTAAAAAGCTATTATTTGACATTACAAACAGATACTTCAATTTCATTATTTGTATAGATAAAAAGATGATTCATGCTAAATACTACTAAGTATAATCAGTTCGAGCTGCAGTTGTGAGATCAGTGCAGGTTTTTTTTTTTATTTACTCTTTAAATACTTGGTCCTTATTGGTCTTTAAATGACAAAATTATCAAGATTGAATAATTCATTAAAAGATTATGAAAGTTTTAAGAAACTACGATTTCTAAAAGCACCACACAGTCGTTGTCGTCCACGCAAGTGAAGCCACGGACACTGCTAGTGGTATATAAAAAAAAATGAGCTGGGGTGACTAACGGCAAGCTTTCGGAATGAAGTGTTCGAGCGAATACATCTAAATGCACTTCTCGCCTGCGCAACTACAAAGTTTCTTTTTTAAGTAGATGATAAACTTAGAAAATATATAGATATTACATCGAATGGCTAACTAAGCTAGATAGCGAAAATGCATATACGGCAACAGCGCAAGCCAAGGTTCAGCCATTTTGGCAACATTGTGACACCAATTCAGCTGAGTGTATTCTGCGTTCGCTACAAAATCCGGTGAAGCTCTACTCTAGGATAACAATTCGAAAAAAAAAAACTCCTGCAATTAAATGTCAAACTGAGTTGAAAACGGACGCTGTATCGGAACTCAGCTTGTCGAAGAAATTTTTATTTATGTAACATCTTTCATTTTAATTATTGCAGAACATTTATATTTAGTTCTGAGGAATTATTATAATTTATCTAACATTTTGAAATGTGCCAAAGCGAATCGCCGTAGAATAGCATTACTTTCTTTTTAACATAGGTGTCTGTTATAGCTTTTTGGCAGTACCTCGTTCGAATGATGCTAAGATGTTGTATGACCTACTAATGCTATCTCATCAACGTCTCTCCTGATTTAATAGGACATAATGGGACTAGTAAGATTTTTTTAAGTGTCTTCCTTATTACATTGCACATTTTGGAGGTATTTAAACGAATAAGTAAATATGTTTACCATGTAAGGAAATATCTTGATAATATTTCTATACATACCTTGAAACGGTCGTGTATCTAGTCGATTTCGGATTTCCATTTTGGCTTTCGACGTCTTTAATTTCTTCTTTGGACACTGAAACAAAGAATGGGGTGTTTAGATGCCATTTTCTATATTGTTTAAAAAGAATAAAATCAAAATGACAAGAGATTATAACGCAGAAGCAAATATTCTACGAAATACAAGTAAAGTAGTACTAGTTAAAAATAATAGTTCGTGATTTAAGTCATAAAAATAAACTAGTTGCTGTTAAAATATATTCTACAATAAAGATAATTTTTGAAGCAATAATGGCTCAGTCGTAACGTGTACAGACACGAGTTCGAATCCCTACAATGGTCTTGAGCTTTCGGTGAAGAAAAACATCGTGATGTTACTATAGCATGATGGTAGGGCACTTTCTTATGCCCGCCTGGCTAGCTACCACCCTCAAGTTGACAATCTGTCAGCAAGCATCTGTAGGTGTGTTTCTGAAGCTGCACTTGAGAGCCAGTCTCCTTTTAGGCCTAGCGCATTACCATCGTAGTTCACATCATCATTTAAAATAAGCCGATATTGTAGTTAAACACTTTAACATATGAATGTTTTAACATATGAAGATTAAAAACGGTTAATAAGACAAAAAAATGAGCTTGACTCTTTTATCGGGTATTGAGCCAAGACCATTTATCGAGAGAGGTTGAAGTGTCATTATTCAGGAGAGATAATGGACTCCTTCTGCGAGAATGTGATGACACGGGAGTCTGCGGAAAGGGTTCTCGAGGAGGATTCTCATACGTCGTAATCCTCCGCCTTATACTGAATCAGGAAAGTTGGGTCACGGGGCACACCTTGCCATTGCGCTGATTCGGTTGTTTGGGAGATAGGTTTGCATCAAAATGAGTTCTTTTAGCGTATAGATTTCTTTATGTTGGCCGACCGCCGCACCGAGGCTACGTAGTAATGGATGGTAGACCATGAGGTTTTTGTGAGTAGGAGTTGCACATATTTCTCTTGTACCCTGCAGTGGGATGGAAGGGCACTCATGATTGGTTTACGCACACTATAAAAAAAGGAGTTATGACTGAATTATAGAAATAGTAGTTTGGGCAGTGGGCCCTCATGCAAGTTTCAAGTCTCAACGGTTATATAAGACGATGATAGACAATAAAACATACATAATGCAAACTTGTTAAAATTGTACTCTCGAAGTACCTACGCTCGATATTTTACACAAGGGATGTGTTACATTTAATTTTGTCTATTCAAATATGCGTGCACCTTGATGTGACCATGATTTAGCTTAAACTTGAAACAAAAAGTTATACATATTTTAAATTAAATTTAAAGAAAATTTCACCACCGCACTCGCGCCAACCAGTTGCTCGTTGTACATTCTACTGTCTCTGAATTAACTTCTTAATCATTCGCATCGTAAGTTTTACCGTATCGCGTAGGATCAACTAGTGGTAGCGGTCACGCTACAGTCTTCTCGTCTGAACAACATACTAATACACGAGATTGCCAAATTGTTACTGTGAAGCAGCAACCTACCTTTAACCATAAAAATATCATGAACTAATCTTTAGGTGGGGTAGTATTACTATAAGCAACCAGTCGGATGTGGTATTTTTTTATCTGATAATCAGCATATTTGATTTTGAATGGCCATAATTTATAGATATGCATAACCAATCTCAAAAGGACTGCTATCTTGTTGCTAGCCACAATAGTTTGTTACTCCGTAGGACTGAGTTTTAATGTCTTGATAAGTTTTGTCGGGCCAAAAAACAGCAATACGGGTACGGTTGCTTTGATTCGACGGTTGTGCTTTAAGATCCGACACCTTGCACAGATTCTACAACTCATGGTTACTATTCTTCTTAAACAATTGAAAACATCATATCATAAAACAATGATTTGTTTATGACTTGAATATGATTACTATAGGCAATAATAATTTCTGTCACCAAAGTTTATATTTGTCACCAAAATGCATCCTAATTATAACATCTATTCCCAAGAAATACTTTTGATATCATATTAATTAAAATGGTCTTTAAGGGAGATGATAAAAACGGAGATTTGATCAAATCCATAAGCTAGAAATCAATTTAGGGAAGATGTGGCTGGGTTAGGTTAAGTTTGGCTCGTGATGTGGATCAGTGGTAGACGACCGGGGTGAGCGCCAGATACTAATTATATTGAAAAAGGTTTAGTTAAGCGTTTTGATATTATTTGATGATTCGATTCTGGTGACGTATCAATTATTTTAGGGACAAATCTTATTAATTAGATTATTTGACGTGTATTTATTTGGAGATAGTTAAAATCATACCCTTTACTATACTAGATATGTAGATATATTTTTGTGTTTTACTCATTTTAGTTTTTATATTATTATACTACAATACCATTTTTCACGATACCGCTGGTGAAATGAAAGGAAACACCTTGTGGCATTAAGCTCATTAAGGTCAGTGTACGAACCAAAAAGTGCAATGAAGTATTAATTAAAGAATTCATTGGTACTTTAATTCATTCGGTTATACGCCTGATTGCACGTCTTCGATAACAGAAAGGTGCTACAAGAATGTACATTCTTACTAAAACATCAGCGGTTGAATAAAATATCCTGCTAGTTGTATTGCTAGCAGTATCTAGTACTGCTTATATTTTTTACGAAATATCCTAAAATAACCCAAAGAGGTGGAGTAACTAAGAAACATAATAACTGATCTCACGGGAATGATTTCGTTGAATGTTCGTCTGAATTCTGACGTCTGACTTGGTAATTTGAGCGTTGATCTTTTATAACTTCGAACATCTCTTAAACTAGAAACTGTTATAATAGATAGAAAGCGTCCTGGGGTTTCGAAAACAAAGTTATTTCTATTTAAATATTTTTATCTACGTTAATAAATCTGTATTTATATCCGTACATGTATTTTTTTCAAATTTTCTGATAGACTTTAATTATGAAGGACAATGATCACTAATATGGTATTTTAATTTTCTTTGTCTGTATGGTTAACTCTCCGGAATTAACTCAAAAACAGCTAGTCTGGTGTAAAGATTAATAGGCTTTAAGAAATGTCAATAATTTTATGAATGAAAATAAATTTACGAGACGAAAATAATTACTGCGTCATAAACATACGCGGAGCCGAGGGGCATCGCTAAATGATTTAGACTGTTATTACATAGATAGATTTGTAACTAAACTGTGCTATCCAGGTCAGCTTTAGAAAATACCCGACCACCATGCTTTGATTTTATGACGATGTTTTCCTTCAACAAAAGCTTCCAATAATTCTAGGATTCCCTAGTACACCGATCGACACGATCTTCGAACTGGTTATTTCTATGCCATAAACACTTCGGCAATAAACAAGATTTGACTGACGAAGGACCAAAGAGAAGTCGAAATTACCAAAGATAAAATAATACAATTAGGAAAGGCATTTGTGAGTTATTGACAGAATAAAGAAATTTCAGTAGAAAATAAGATAATTTTATGGCAATTTCATCAATCTTGTAGTTATGGGCATTCATTTTTTTTATCATCCATGACGAATAATAAAGGTTCTGATTTTAAATAAATACGGCAAAGTGACAACAATGTACCATATAATAAGCACATAACTATCTAAAAATAACGACGACTATCGAGGCAATCGCCGCTGTCATATTTTTTTATACAACTAATGTGACAAACAAACACGCAGCTCGCCTGATGGTAAGCGGCTACCGTAGCCTATGGACGCTTGCAATACAATAGGTATCAACTAGCGTATTTCCGGCCTTGAATTAGACATAATATAGCATTAGCGACGTATATATTTAATTGTTAATTGTTATTTTTTATACTTTTTTATTTTTTAATACTTTTAATTTTTGTATAATTAGTATTATGTAGTAGCCATTTGTTTTTTTTTCTCTTACAAATTTATTTTTATTTTTTGTGTCCACAATGTGCACATTGTCATTGCCTTAAAAGGCCTAGTGTATTTTGATCTTCAAATGTAATTACGTTTTTGTAACTGTAATACGGTGGTTACTAGCGGTCCTAATAAAATAAATAAATAAAGAACTCCCCACCCCAAAAAGCTCCCTACTAACCTCAGGAACACAAAATTATTTGGTTACGGTCTTCTTCAGGGTGAACGAATTTCATCAGTCAGACTGGAAATAAATTTACTTATACCCTACGTCTCTTATGTGTGAAGTGTTATATCTATAATATTGCTATAGGTGCATTCCAAAATATCTCTTTCACAGATATTACATATTGTCCATGGTTTTTATTATCGAAAATTGTTATGATATTGGTTAGAAATAGAGGCCGTGGAATTTACCTTACATAATGAGAAAATATTTCTTTGCCTCGCCCACATTGTAAGATTCAATATAAAAAATATCTATAAGGATAATAATTCAGTAATAATACAGATAAAGAAACCGTCAAAGAGCTTCCTCTGAATTCTTGTTCCGCTAAGGGCGCAGTTCAGTTCATAAGCGGAGCGGGAGAACAGATGTAAAAGAATAACTACAACATAATAACATACTCTAATAAGACAATTAATTGATTTTATACTATACGTGCTTTCCCTCATTAAACCGTTGATCATAACTATTTTTATACACGCAGTCCATCAGATGTAAAGCAGCCTACAGGTAAAATTTACATTAACCTCAAAAAGACCGGAGTCATTGATACCTAGAGGCGAAAAGAGGACGAGGTAGGCCGGATATCACTTGGATAACAATTGTCCAGAAAGATATGAAAGGACTGGGTCTGGCCGATGAAAGTATTATTTAAAGAAGGCAATAGCGCGTCTTGATTAAAGAAACCGAACGAATGTGGAAGAGCCGAGGACAAAAAAAGACCAGAGTTTTAAATTATAACAGAGAGTAAATAACAGATAGCTACTATATACTATATTCTACGGCCTAAGGCCTGAGTTGGAACGAGAACAGCTCGTGTACCAGTGCGTCTTGACAAACATAACCTTAGCGGGAGCTGGGGTGACTTTGAAGTCATGCTTACGCAGTCAAATCTTGCACACATTCTGCCACTCTTGAAAGATATTTAGACGATGATCTCTTTATTTTTGAAAATTTGAAGATAGCTCTCCAATTAATGCTTGTTGAAAGCCTATAGGTAAAGCTTTGTCCGACTAGTTCTACCACATCAATTGAAAATTTGTCGCCAAGCGTGTATCAGTTACGCAAGCTGCACTTGAGAAGCATACAACCATCTAAGCTTAATATGTTAGTATCTAACTATATCATAATTTAAACCATGAGATTTTAATTTAAACTATCAAGATAAATTGTACTTGAAGCTTATAATTAAATAAAGGATACGTGTGTACATATGTAAGCGAATTAAACGTTATTCTTTTTTGAATAATTACACTCAGTTTTATGTGACACAACATTCATCATAATAAAACAAGAGGTTTACGCATCGTAAAAATCACTCTCAATATTTTTTAATAACGCGCCTAAAGAAGTGGCCAAGTGCGAGTCCGACTTTTTTCATACAAGTATGGTCGCAAACAAGCATACTGCCCGGCTGATTGTTAACGGCTATCGTAGGCTATGGATGTTTATAATACCAAAGATATCAATAGCGCGTTGCCAACCTTGATTCCCCTACCTCATGAAGCTCTGGAAACCTTACTCAACGCATAAACACAACACAAGGTAATTTGGCTGCGATCTTTTGTACGGTGGAGGTATTCCACCAGTCTGACTGCCCCAAGTAGAGATAAATCTCTATAGAAATTTATCTGTGCCTTTACTCTCTTGGACGGCAGTTCCCCTTGTTACGCAAAATATATTTGGGGTATGTAATAATAATAAAAAAAGGGATTTCTTTGGGGCTGTTAGTGTATTACTTGGTTTTGAGTATTTCTTATTTTACATTAGGGTTTGCAGTATGATGACATAACCTTCGAACCTTGTATGTTGTACCGTATTTGGAATACAGCAAAAAAAATGTAACTCCTTAATATTGTCCTTTTTCATATTTTAGAACACATTGTGTGAAAATTTCAACCGTTGACCTATTGTGGTTTAAAATGTACAATCTTTAAAGATCTTCCTATCTTCAGCGTGAGCTTAGAATCAGGATTCTTTTTCTAGGAACGAAAATATAAAACTGTCCTATCTGTAACAAATACTCTTCAACACCCTATTAATATAATTGCTAACGAATTGAATTCAATTAGCTATCTGTCCGGGACGCTGGTGGAACGTTAAATTCCATAATAATTAATGTTACAAATTAACTTTAATTAAGATCCTTCAGAGTTTTTGGCAGAATCTTGATCTGTCATTTATCGCGTCAAAGTGGTTTTATTTTTAACCACCAATGGAAACACAGGGATGTTATAAGTTTAACATGTGTATCTACGTGTCTCTCAGGGACATCGTAACTCCCAAAAGGGTGAAACAATTTTTTTTTTTTTGTGAAAGTGACGTGATCGAGTGTGATCTGTTATGATTTAAGCCGTTTGAAGATTAAAGATTGTTTGACGATTATCACCTCTTTTCTAGTAGATGAATAGCTGTGAACATCGCCACAGGTCTGATCGAGTCGAAATTTAGTATTTTGTTGCTTCAACGATATTATAATGTATTACCTTGACCTAATGCTTCAGCATCATCTGAAATCTGCCTATTCCCTCACCAACTCACAGAGGTATCGTGTTTGGGTTCATTACAATGGTCTCAGTGAATAGAAAGCTCAGGCTCATTGTAGGGATTCGAACTCACGTCAATCGACGCGAAGTCGTACACGCTACCACTGCGCCATCATCGCTTCAAATTATTATATAAAATTTAAAATTATTGTGCTATATTTAAATATTACAAGTATAATTACAAAAATATTCTATTTAGGTGATGTTGGCAGAATTGTACATGAACATAGTTGTTAATAAAAGAAAATAAGAGCAAAGAGGATCGTCCAACTGATTAAACTGATTTTATAAACATGTCGATCGGCAGCGGTATAAAATCGCTACCACTCGTGATATGCGGCGCGACGTTAAATACATTTGCGGCGGTTTTGCGGTTTCCCCAACCGTCTATTTATTGAGGGGTGGAGGTTTTTCTTGCCGGTCTCGGCAATATCCCAGCTTATGGTAGATGGTTTCGGTTTTTTTTTTAACGTTATAACCTTGTACTCGTATCTAAGTACTTGTATTTTTCTACATAATTTTTTTGTAGCAGGTATTTTTTTTAATTCATATAACTAAGATTCCAAACAAGAGCGATAGGCCCGCCTGTTTGTAAGTGGTTATTGTAGTCTTTGGACTTTTGTAATACCAGACGTATCACTAGTGCATTACCGACCTTAAATCCCCCTTCCCCAATTAGCTCTGGAAACCCTAATCACTGTAGGAACACAACACAAGGTTTTTCGGCTGCGATGTTCTGTAGGGTGAGTCCAAGTAGAGAGACTTTTCCAAACAGATTTCTCCGTACCCCACTTTTCTTAAATTTTGTCAAAACCTCAATATAGACGTATTAAGAATTAGATTAAGTTTTTTCAGTATCTTTCGGTAGGGGCACGGTAATTGTGTACGACAGACCACCATACATCAATAGTTAGCCATAAGGGCCCTGAAGCCTCAGACGGCTTTTACAGTTTCAGCGGGCTTGGGGGCGAGGTCTTAAGGCACTCAGCCGTGAAAGCGAGGCAACAAGCTACAAGGGTGCCACAGCGGCCGAACCTCAGCTTGGACTGTTGCCGTAGTTGCAAATAAGTCGCGATCTGTCTAATTCGATCTAACTAAATATACATATATACATGACTCTTTCTTCTGGGAGGAGGGAAGAAGCATATGCTGGTAGTGATCTGTCAGATAAATCATTTATCCAAAATATTTTAGCTACTTTCGCCTGCAATAGATTAAAAGTATTTTCGTCTTCCTACAACATTAAACGTATGAATAATAAATAAATTTGTAAAAATAATAATTAATGTGTAAATAGAAAAAAAAAAAAAAAAAGAATGTCTTAAACAAAATATGATAATAATAATTAAGAAAAGTTATAAATAATAATGGTAATAAAATAATGGTATTTCAAATATTTAAAAAATAATACTTATAAATAATACCTAATGTAACGTAATGTAATGAAAAATAATGTCGCAAGCTTGGTATTAGAGAAAAATCGTAACATCTTTATACCATTATTCCTTGTAAGATACTTTCTTTCGAATCATTCAACAATACCTTAATCCTGTTCCCCTGTTATCCCAATTCCTGTTCCGTTCCGTCCTAAACTTCCGCTTTAGAATGTTATTCAGACTGGATACACTGACTGATAACGGTTGTAGCTAGTATTTTTGTATGAATTCAACAATAATAATAACTCAAAAATACGAATAATATTTAATAAAGATTAATTTAAAAGAACTATATTGCAGATTAGACGTGATACGATCAAAATCGATGACACGTGTTTCGCGTCTAAACGAGGTATCCTCAGATCGATGTCGACTCCTCCAAAGCTAGCGGACGAGCAATTTATTTACTATTCAAACGTTTTATGTTGTAGGAAGACGAAACTACTGTTAATCTATTGCAGGCGGAAGTAGCTAAAAAATTTCGAATGAATAATTTACTATGGACTTCCGCAAAGTAACGCCTTCGCTAATCAAATCTGTCAGATGTAACAGCTGTCGTAAAGGCACGGTTTGTATGTCGCGTTCCGATATCACCTGATGTATATCCGATACTTAATTAAACGGAGTGGTAGGTCATCAGTAGCCGACTGTGTCACAACCGTCACGGACATGATGATAAGGCCGTCACAGTGACTATGTTACTTTGTAAGGCTTAGTGATCAGTAAGTATATCCAGCTACCGGCATGACAGTGACGACCGACAATGGACCACTCGGTTGTCGCCGTCGTGTAGATTGCAATGTGCTTACCAATTTGCAATTCCAAATTAAAACTAAAAATAATTTATTCAATTTAGACTCTAAGAAGGTGTTTATAGTCGTTTTAGATGTTACCGGTTGGATATTCAAAGTCCATATCAAGCAAATTTTTTTTTGTATTACCTAATGTATTCCCATTCTAAGTTACACTTCACACAGTCTATCAATAATGCCTATACTGTACCGACAACTTATTACAGTATACATGCATTCGTATAGACGTCTACAATCGGACTGTCTAATCATTATAATGTATAACATTACTAGCAGTGCCTCGCGGTTTCACCTGCAAATAATTTAAAATAAATCGCTAATTTATGATTTATAAAACTTCATTATAATATACAATAATTTTATCAGGCGGCCAGGGTTATGCATCACTCACACTATGATACTATATACTGACTATATGTGTAACTCACACGGCTCGTTCGCGTCACTACACCTATAGTCATAGACCCGAGCCGAGTGTGTAAATAACATCCTATAAAGGGCAAAGTTTATATACATAAAATTGTCTTGATGATTAAGTAACTTTCGTTCGTAAGGATTTATATGCCATGTCTGATAATAATGCTCATAAATCACTTTTCAATTTTCAATAAAACTTTGTTAAAAAATACCTTATTGTGGCTTATGTATAAAATATAGGCATAAGGTATTGCGAACTTTTTTTAGATGTACTAAGGAGCAATATTTTTGTAGAATATTGTTTTTACGTATCACTAACCATTACGCCAGCGCACGCAGATAAAGCAGTTAGGGGACGCTATTTATTCCTACTTAACAAAAATCAATACTTAAGACTAGCTGATAATTGTAGCATAATGCTAGAAAACGTATACTATTTCTCGTGAATCTGGCTATCATATATGATAATATTTTTTCGAATCCGACTGGTAGTTTAACAAATTAACGTTATTAAACAAACACACAAAAAAACTATTCCGCTTTATTATTAGTATAGATTGTGGAACGGTAAACGATGAGTGACACATGACACCTGCACATCGATAACGTACTCTTTATAGATAAGCATGTGTGTGTCTCTACAGTCATAAAACACTACCACCAAGAAACTTGATCTTTTTTTATTAGTACAAATAATATTTATATTTTTTAACAATCATATTTTTTGAAATTTGGTGGGTGCACAGGGAGTGAGTCACTTCCAGACGTAACTATCATTCACGTAATAATATCTTTTAACAGTAAAACCTGCTTGACATGGACCTTGAACTTATTTATCTTCCGGCAAATCAGTAATGTGCTTTGGGATCATATTATAGAAACTATTACTATTAGCCATAAAACTTCTTGGTTTTATACTAAGTCTAAATTCTAAAATCTTTACATAAAAAAACAGTAAAACTCACCTCCGAGGGACTAACGTTGAAAAGTTGTCAGTACCAATAATAAATTCAATCAAAGTACATCTAAACGAGGGTAGATCGCAACGACAGATAATTAAAGTACTCGGCACTTTAAGTGGCCCGGTCGTCTGCAGCGCGAATTATCGAGAAATTTCTAGAAAATTCGACGTTATATGCCCCAAACAGTTCCGCGCTTCAATTACGCTGGGACTTTGATGTTAATTTTTTTCTTTTATACATTAATTTACGTTTTTAATACACTGCCCAATATGAATCGATGGTAGATGAGTTAGAATCCTAAATGGGTGTGTTTTTGGTGGAAGAAAACATCTTGATAAAATCTTTAGCATGATTGTAGGGAGTTTTCTAATCCCACTTGGCTAGTTACTTTGTCGCCAAGCACCTAGAGGTCATTTCTGATTGCTTTTCCAAAATCCTTCATCCGCAATTCGTAAGCATCATAGTCCAAAAGTAAAGCTCTGGTGTAGAGCTCTACACAGCTGTGAAGTCGCGGCTTCCACTCTCGCTCATAATATATTTATCTTTTTTTATATAATTATCATAGACCACTACCACACCTGATGTTATTTGAATATGTGGCCTAAGGCATATGTTAAGCCTAAAAAGATTAGCTGTTAAGTGCAGCTGCTGGATGGCAGGACGCGTCAGTAATGTTCGATAAGTGTGTTTATAGTACCTAAGAGAGGTAGGGTACAGAAAAATTTATTTGGAGATTTCTCTCTACTTGGGGCAGTTCAACTGGTGGAACACTTCAACCCTACACAAGATCCCAGCCAAATGATTTACTATTGAGTGCGGTGAGTAGGGTTTCCAGAGCTTCTTGGGGTAGTCAGTTCAAGGTCGGCAACGCACTAGTGATATCTTTGGTATTACAAGCATCCATAGGCTACGGTAGTCGCTTACCATCAGATGGACCGTATGTTCGTTTGCTGACTTTGTAGTATTAGATTCCTTTTTTTACGCGGCAAATTGTCTGCACTGTTCCTGATGGTAAGCAAAGTACAACCCAAAAACAACGGTGACCTACAAAAGATCGGGAATTCAACTCTGATCTTCGCTTTCATTTGACTTTCGGACAGCAAACCCGGCAGCTGGATATACAGTGACTGAATCCGAAATGCGACAACCGAAAGAGAGTCACCTAGACATGTTTCAAATCATGTAAATAATTGTCATGATACAGATCCTTACCAAACCGCTTGGTTACTGGACATAGACCAGCTGATCCCGGAACGTAACACGCCTCAGTATGCCACTACCTCGGGTGTTACACCAGATGTATGGTGATCACGATCCAATCGAACATAATTGTCGCGTCCTGTCCTATCACCCAGAGTGTGATAAACGCGTGTGTAGATAAAATACAGATAGTATAAAATAAATCCATCAACGACAGTCGCACACTAATTCTTTCTACTTACTCCGTTACAATCTCGGCGTAAATAAAGTTGATTATAAAATCACAATAAATAAAATCCCCGGTACATCCGATCGAATCTGTCGAATGAGATCGAATTATAAATTCAATAACATAACAAACAACACACCTCGACGGAGAGGGAAGGAAAAAAATGAGAGGGTAGCGTTGAATATCTCGCGGAACACGGATGACTTCGGGAGGGTCACGTCATTGTCACTCAGCGTTATTGGGTGCGAGTCTAACCGCGGCACCTAGATGTATGTATACTGGATATGACTCGACGTTTTGTTCCATTAAAAAGGAAAAATAATAATACACTGTTTTTTTATCACTTGATTGTAAGTGACCATGTGGCCGAAGATGGTAACATGTTAAGCCGAGTGGAGGACTGGCTCTCAAGTGCAGCTTCCGGAACACATCTATTGGTGCTAGGCGACAGATTTTCAACTTGAAGGTGGCCTTAGGAAAAGCCCTACCACCATGCTATGGTTTCAGTACGATGTTTTCCTTCACCGAAACCTCAGGCTCCTTGTAGGGATTGGAACTTACGTCCATCGATGCGATTTCCGTACACCCAACCACTGAGCCATCATTGTTCCAAACGTACGTACTTTTACGTTATTTGTACGATAATTGTAGAAACGGACTACAAATTCCACGGTCAAAGTGAATAGATACAGAACCGAACCCAAAGTATGAATCCATGAAATTAATCCGTAATCCGTGTATTAGATTTCCTATTTTGATCTTAAAGTGGTATTAGCCATTGCATTTGAAATTCAGAACCTTTTTTTATTTATGCCATTCCTGATAATATAAAATTACATAAGATCATTTCAATGTAATTTTTCATTTAGTATTGTAATGATTTTTATTTGATTGATTGATATATTTAGATTATTTGTGACTAGCGGATCTGTACGAATATTTCCGTCTGTCTTCAACGCTTGTTGAAAAATCAAGATGGCGCATTTTTACACCGGTAACTGTTATTGCATAAAACGAAACGTCTGGTCTCATTTAAATTATTACATGAAAATTCTATAATTTCAAAATCTAAGAACTCCTAGATTCATATGATTATAATTTAAATCGTTTTTTTTAAACTGTTTTTGTTTATCTGGCATCACAGACTATGTTCTGACCTTTTTAGGTCCTAATACCTAATAACTCGATCGCAGCGCTACCTATCATGCTCAGGGATAGCATAAAAACTACTCCATGAAAAACACATGGATCTACTAATTTTCATGGTGATGAGTTAAACGGTGTTGGTGTTTATCAATCTCATATATTCCAACATCCAAAAACTAAATCATATTATTAAATAAATTGTCATATTTCATATTTAAAAGTAAATAATAATTTCATAAACTTAAATCATCGAACCCATAAAAAAACATTCGTATCTCCTCCAAATGTTTTAATTCTCGATAACGCCTAGTGATGCATCTAACGAATATCGACAGCTAATATTTTATGCCGGCGAATTTACGCGGCATACGCTCCGCTGTAATGGGGGAAGAGCGAGGTGTTGGCATTTTTTCTATTAATATTTTTGACGTATCATACCTTCGTTCGACGTTTGTATATTTTATTAGTTTGACATGATGACATATGTTTTCATGTGTATTATTTAATATACTGATATCTATGGTATTATATTAAAATATGCCTATTATGTTTTTTTTATAGCACGGCGAGTTGAAGGCACTTTGCATGATAATGTAAAAACACAGTGCAAAACAAAGACAACGGCAACCTTCGGAAGATGAGTGCATGGCAGTAGTGATGCAATTGAGTAAAGATCCCTACCACCCGTTTGATTACAGGATATACTGTATACACCGGTTGTTCCCGGAACGCGAGAGGACTACACGTGCCACTATGCCAGGTGTTACAACTTGTGCTTTTCTTAAATACTAGCTAGTCAAAATCATTGTACAGCACCTGATGGTAAGTACGGTACAGTCTACAAGCAACGGCGACCGTCGGTGACATAAATATCATAGGCAGTCGTCGATTAATTTAATTAATCGATTAAATGTAATTTGATAAACTTTTATTGTAGGAATCAAAGAGATCGACACTGATCCAATATTATCTAAATAGTGTAGATAGATTGCCTAGATAATGTAAAATAAAATAAAATATACCAAAAAGACATAAGTACCTTTATCGCCTTTCATTTCAACGTTTCCCCGATGCCAAACGATCTTAGCTGGTGGCTTCGCGTTCTTGACGAGGCACTCCAACGAAACGTCCTCGCCTTCCTTCACTTCTAACTTCGAATTTGGTGGGTGATTCGTGATCTCTACCACGTTGGGTGGTGCTGTGAACAAAAAAAAAAGTTTTTTTTTAACTGAATGACTCGTGCGATTTTTTTGCATATTATAGAATGTTAGTAACAAAGATCGCTAATGGATGGCGCCTCCTACGTGTTACCTTCAAGAGATTGCACTTCTAATGCAAATACGACTTTAATTAATCTTATTAACAATAACAATAACTATACATATCCACATAACTATACATATAACAATAACAATAATAATGAATTTGATATAAAGGCATGTAGGTGTTTGGTAAATAATTATAGAGTCCGTGTATATTTAGTCCCACTGCGACATACAAATATTAGAATACATTCATTATCAAACTTAGAAAGCTATACAATATTCTACCTTATTACTATTTTATTGTGTTATGGAATTAAATGATTTTTCTATTAGCCACAATTTTAATTTCCCGGCAAACTTTTTTCTGGTAGTTCCTTAATATCGTCGAGGGATGTCATTATATTTCCGCCCACATATTGCATAACAGTTCTTATTATACAATGCCGTTTGTTGTTCTAGGTAAAACAATACTGCCAGGATTCCTTATATTTCTGGGAAATATGTCCCTAGCCGTTTTAGTAAAGTTAGATGTGTCTTAACAAATTTAGTTGCATCCAGTATATAAATGCAGGAGAAAGTCAGCAAACATAGTAACTATTTGTCAATAACGGGAACAAATGCTTTAAAATAAGTTTAAAATACTAAAAACACGCTTTAACTACACTTCAAAAATTATAAAACTTTTTAGTCTTATAATAATAATATCTCGTTACCACGTCCAATCTATTGGACTTGTAAAAACGAATCAAATGAGCCTAAACTCGAGGTGTTTACTAGAAGCCACTGATGTGTGACACTATACACCTCCTGGCTCTATTACGAGATCAGCTCCAAGATACCGAATTATAGTGTTGTCATCCGAACTACGTTTACATACAAAGTTTCATTTCGATACGATAATAAGAAGTAGGTTAAAATTTACGTTAAGATTTTATTACATTGTTAGTTACAAGGGAAATTATGTTTGAACAATTCTTTGTGATGAAAAATTAAGGGAGATATGGCATTATCATAAAAACAAAAAAAAAAAAAATAGACAGAGATATCTACTAAAACCTTCCTACAAAAACGGGCTGCAGCAATGAATACGCAATCTTAATCACGAATATTTTTTCAAATCGGACTGAAATAAGTACGTTTAAACAGTCTCAAGCTTTATAATATTGGCGGTCGACATGGGTTGGAAGCAAAGACTGAGCTTCCGGTGAAGAAAAACATCGTGATGCAATGAACTACACTCGGCCACTTTGGCACTCTCGGATGTTGTTGCAAAACTTTCGTGGCTGAGTGCCTTAAGCGCTCGCCCCCAAGTCCGGTGAAACTGTAAATTCGAGGCTCCTGGGCCCTTATGGCTAACAGTATAGTCAGATCAAAAAAAAAAAAAAATGAACTACAGCATGGTAATAAAACATTTTCTAATACCCATCTGGCCAGCTACAACTCTCGAGTTGAAAATCTGACGCCAAACACATATAGGTGTATTCCAGCAGACACACTTAAAATCAAGAACCTTTTAAGCTTAGTGTATTTACCATCTTTAACCTCTTCATCACTTAACATACGGTGAAAATGTAGGCAACCTTTAAACCTACGAAATTTAATTTCTTTGCGTGACTTGGAGGTATATTTATTAATTAAGGTAATAATTCTTACTAGAATATTTATATTCCTTTCCTAAGTATTCCTCTATTTCATGATGTACCGAATACAGTTAATTAATGAAAGCACAAACGAGAATAAGATTATTCGATGTATTTTTTATCTCAATGCCCAGAGGGAAAATTATTCAAAACGAATTTCATTAAGTTATTAAACGTTTTAGATGTAATTTACTGTTGCAAGCATTTCATGGAAGCTTCCGATATAAAATTCCGAACATCGTAAATTAAATATAAAAACCTTTAAAGGAAAAAAAAACGTCGGATTATTAAAAGTAAATTAATTGTTGGAAATGATATGAAGCTCAAAGCGTTTTATTGTTTTCAAATGGAAATTTCCCTTTTTACCCTTTCGAATAAACGTTTACTGTTTCAAACCCATATTCTTAAGCTTGCCGTATACGTTAATTTTATATATACTATACTAGCAGTGGCCCGCTGCTCCGCAAGTTTTATTACGAAGTAATTAAATTCGACCAGAAATTAAGGAACAGTGAACGAAGAACGACATTATGCAAACTAATATTATACATGCGAAAGTTACTCTGTCTGTCTGTTTGTTACGTTTTCACGCCTAACCAATTTCGATGAATTCTGTATAGAGATAGATTGAGTCTCGGAGAGGGACATGGAGAATAAAAGTTTGTATGTAGAACACATTATTTCTCAAATTAGGAATATGAAAATTCATAAAGCTAAAAGCTATTTAGTAAGAAATAAACCGTGTTTTGCGATTTTGTAAAATCATCCCTCAAAACGTTACAAAAGGGGGTGTATAGTCTATATTAAACCGTTGTCAGATGTTCGATATTTGTCACAGAGATATTCTACTAATATTATGAATGTGAAAGTTTGTATGTTTGTTACTCAGTCACGTAAAAACAGATGAACAGAATTGAATGAAATTTGGCATACGTATAGTTTTGTAAGCGCAATCTATTGGACTTGTCAAAACAAATCATATGAGCCCAAACTCGAGGGGTTTACTAGTAGCCACTGAAGAGTTCCACTATCCACCTCCTTGGTCTATCATCAGATTAGCTTCAAGATACTAAATTATAGTTTTGTCATCCGAACTACAAGTACATACAAAGTTTTATTTTCATACGACAATTAGAAGTAGGTTAAAATTGACTTCTAAGATTTTATTACATTGTTAGTAAGTTACAAGTGAAGATAATGTAAGCGTATTAATAACTCAAAATTGAAACCATTTAATTTTCTATTTCTATCCATATTTTTCATTTCATATATGAGATTATTAAAAAAACGCATACATAAGTTCTTAATTTGTAACAAATGTATTTATGTCGAAAACTAAATAACACATCTGAGTTGCTAGCTGTCGACATTACGAATAGCTGTGGTAAATAAATCCATCTGCTTCGTTTATTTATACAATAAAGGTGGAAACAAGCATATGGACCGCCTTATGATAAGTGCTTCTAATACCATACGAATCAGAAGCGCCGACCTTGAACCGCCCTACTCCAAAGAGCTCTGGAAATCCTAATAACCAGAGGAACACAACACTAGGTGTTTATTTGGCTGCGATCTTCTGTATGGTGGAGGTATTCCACCAGTCAGACTGACCCAAGTAGAGAGAGATCTTCAATGAGATTTCTCTGAGCCCTACCTATCTTATTAAAATATATTTACCGGGAGCTTATATAAAAAATAATTGTCTCTCATCCGAAAAACCCGATATTGTATTGAGTTTCAAAATAACAGGAATATAAGAGATTATTGTAACATACTTTATAAAATACAGCATATATAACAGTATAGAGAGGGGACAATTAATTTGAGCCGAAATCTTCGTATAACAGGACTACCCGCAACAAATTTACCTACTGACGAAATGAGTTTTAGTGTACGGTTCAAGTGTTTAAGTGATAGCGTTTGTAGTATTAAAATTAAATTAAATCTTTATATATATACTAGTGGTGTGCCCGCGGCTCCGCACGCGTTTCTTATGCAGTAATTTTGTTATCCCGTAATTTTGTTTTAAGCATGTTATTGAAAAATTCATATAAGATATCAATTGAGAAATGTTCATGTACTTCCCGTGTATTATTGTCTTCAAAATTGGTTGTATCTTTTTTTAATGACTTCTGTATTTATTTTTATAACGGTTCTTAGAGCCTGTCAATTAAATGAAATGACGTAACGAAATTTCAACAAAATCGGATAACAATTAGTAAAAATGTTTTTTATTACTTAATTTTTATTACTTTTATTTATTTCCATATCAATTGACTAATCACATAAGCTTCCCGTGTACAAAATTTCATAATAATCGATCAAGCCCTTTTTTGAGAAAAATCTGGATATAAAAACTACACGGAATTAAAAAGACGGACTTTAGTATATTATTATTAAAATGGCATAGATTACCATGGCAACGCGTATCATAGCAAAGGTTAACATAACAACAATAACCATATAGGTAAAAAATATGACTTTCTATGGGCAACATTATATAGAACTTAAGTTCTCTTGGAGGTCAGATATGTGTATTAACACTCACGAATAATTGTCGAAACTCTTCAAGAGTCTACTGCCTGTTTTTTGACGTAGTTTCACGTCGAATCTTGCACCTACTTTTTTTAAAGTAGTAAACGAACTTGCATTAATGGTCCTAAGACCACATTTCTAAGGAAGTTCAGTCAAGAGCAATATACTACAACAAACAATTAAATAAAAATATTGATAAACCCTATCAAATTTCTTTCCAATTTTTCTCAATGACTGGGACGTTTTACGAACGCTGGTGTATTGCGTTGACTTTTAAATGTATCTTTTTAGGGCTTAAATTGAATAAATTATTATAGTTATACCAGAGAACTGAGTTGGAGCGGCTCGTATGCCGGGTTGAATTTGCTAACCACGCCCTCAGCAGTATGATCATTATTGCTTTGCGACAGAGTTGAGATTATGCTTCGGAGTCGAATCTTACATAGGTTTTATTATATTATCAATATAATAATTACCGTTGAAGCTTTTGCTTTGTACCACTCAGGTAACAGGATATTGCTGTCTAGCGTTGGACGCCACGCTCACCGACGTCGCACAAAGGTGGGAAATTCGCCTTTGTTGTGGCCAGCGGTTTTCAAACTTTTGTATATGACTTTTTCATTACGTAAATAATCTGCCGACGACGTTTTATTAAATAGACTAATGTAATTAACATTTTTCGAATATTGACAATTTTTAATCAATGTTGGCTTAACTTTACTATATAAAAAAGAAAATTGTGATATTTAATGCCTTGCTTGAACAATTGCTGGGGATTTTTATAAGTTAAATTAAAAAATTAGCTATATTGTACCCGTTGAATTTCTGTCATTCGCAACGTATAACCATCAGAAAAATTTTAGAGTGATACTTGTGACTTGAAGAGTGAAACCGTTGCTTTTGTCTAGAAAATGTATAGTTTTTGAATATTTAAATTATGAAGGATAATACTTGCATAAGTATAACCTTGTATATGTATGTGATATAAAATTTAAATTCTTCTCCATAATGAAAGTGTACATGAATTTCAAGTTTAAACCAATAAGTGAATACAAAATGAATAATAAAAAACGCAAATGACAGAATATTAAGAGAGGTAGGGCATAGAGAAATTTCTTTACAGATTTGTCTCTATTTGGTGCAGCCCGACTGGTTGAATACCTCCACCCTACAGAAGATCACAGTCAAATAACCTTGTTTTTTTATCGTTATAGGTTTGGCGTAGTGGCCACAATCTCAGCTGATGTTAACTGACGATATGGCCCAAGATTTTAATATGCTAAACCTAGTGGAAGACTGGCTCTCAATTGCTGCTGCCGGAACACACCTATTGGTGCTTGGCGGCAGTTTTTCAACTTGAGGGTGGTAGCTAGCCAGGCGGACATTAGAAAATGCCCTACCACCATGCTATGGTTTCCTCATGATGTTTTCCTTCACCGAAAGCTCAGGCTCATTGCAGGGATTCTAACTCACGTCAATCGACGCGAATACGTACACGCTACCACTGAGCCATCACGCGCTAATTGATACCTACGGTATTACAAGCGTCCACAGGCTACGGTAGCCGCTTGCCATCAGAAACGCCGTATGCTTGTTTTTCATCTTTGTAGTATAAAAAAAAAACAATTAAAAATCTATCCTAGCATCCTATCCAAAACAGTGTTCACGGTGTTATGTTCTGATCCGAAGGGAATGGTTGGGAACAAACACTGGCACACGAGCCGTTCCAATTCAACTATCAGGAGAGGAGACCCTGTTTAAGTTTAAAATTAATATATATTGATTTATATTTTTTATTTACCATTCTAACTTCTTTTCACATTTTAGTTTCAGACGTGTCCTGTGACAGATCCGAAATTGCAACGTTTGTTTTATATTATTCACTTGTAGTAAATGAGAAAATAATTTGAGTAGTTTCAAAAAGAGAAGTTTTGTAGATCTTAAGTGGGTAATTGGGGAAAATCCTCACAGATGGGTGGGGTTTGTAGAAATTTATTTAAAAAGACACAAGATCCCTAATCAGCATTAGAGGTGCCGGTAAGGAACTAAAAAAACCCTCAAGAATAGCAACCTATTATCACCGACCTCAGTTTATAATGTCCGTACTTTTTGAAGGCTACTAGCTTTTGTCTACGGTAATAATTTGACTGTTTGCTACTCCATAACGTAAAAAAGTCATCTTCAACCACTTCATAATCTTATACAATCTGATAGACATTTTGGTGAAGCGACGTCCTATAAAACGGTAAAAAAATCAAACCCTACAACCACAACATTTCTATACAAAACCGCTACAAATTTATAGTTAAGTAAATAATCCCTCTGTCTCTTAGTATATTAAGTCCAACAAACACATTAAATGTATCAATATCCAAATAACAAACACGACCGCCTTTTGTTGCTTTCCCCATATTTTATCAGTCCCCAGATAGTCTCGCGGTTGTCATGCCAACCTCAAGGCCTCGCAGCGCTATCGCCTTACACAAAGAATTTCTGCGTCATATGTTCTCGTCTATTTACGTCATGAATACGATAGTAAAATATACTGTTTATTTCTTTTGATAACAATAGGGATATTGTTTGGTTCAATATTTTTACAAGGAAATAAAACACTCGACTATGTGTGCCGTTTTTTGACTATATGCTGCACCGTTGACAGCGTGGCGTAGAGTGCTTATGTACTGCACTGCTCATAACACTCAGTTATATGCTGCGTTGCAGAGAGCGCAGCGGACAGCGTTTATATACTGCATTACCCATAACACTCGGCTCTATGCTGTGTTGGTGACAGCACGGCAGAGAGCGCTTTTTTTACTGCACTACCCATAAAACTCAGCTATACGTTGCGCCAGTGATAGCTCTATGAAGAACGCTTCTCTACTGCACTGCTCATATCACTCGGCTATATGATGCAACGGTGATAGCGCGGCAGAAAGTGCTCATTTACTACGCCTCCGATAATTATCTACTATCTACTGCGCTTCACTCGGTTATACACAGCGTCTGTGAAAGCGCGACAAGAGCGGTTATCTATGCGCTACCTATAATACTCGGTTATATGCTGCGTTGGTGATACTGTGGTAGATAGCGCATATCTACGGCACTAGCCATAATACTCGGCTATACGATATACTGTTGACAGCATGGCAGAGAGCGCTTAACTACTGCACTCTCCTTTAACACTCGGCTATACTCTACGTCGCGTCGGTGACAATGTAGCAGAGTGTGATTATCTACTAAACTACACAATTAAACCTTGCCAGCGATAAAGCATTCAACCTAAACCTGAAGCCTAATCGTTTGTGAAAGGATAAATCTCATGGGATCATTAGTATAATGATCAAGCTGTTAAACTAAACAGCCTATTTAAGAGTCATTCGTTTGGTCCATTTGTGAAATTACTTATTCCGAGCGAACGCCTCACGCTCGTAGTTGCGAAGCTCAAAAAAAAGGGTCCGACTTTGGAAGTGTTAACGAATAAGGCACAGTTTGAGGGGTAAGTTTTTCCGACTGTCCGGACTTAAGGGGAATACGAATTGGAAAGTTTACAGTCTAGACGGAGTCTGATTGCGTTTCGATTATAGATACTCCATATTGGTTAAATGTGTATTTTTAAATTAGCATTTTCTGGTAATTCAAATTACAAAAATACTTTATTCAGTTTATGCCCTAAGAAGGCACTTATGAACGTCAAACACTAGTACCGGTTCGGAAACCATCCCAGTCATCGAGAAGAACCGGCAAGAAACTCGATCGAGCTTATCTTTCTTTTAATTTAAATTGTAAATAATATTTACAGTCAATAATCTAATATTAATAATCATATAATATTAATAATTTAGTGGATGCACAGAGAGGGAGTCACTTCCATACATCACTATCATTCACATAATGATCTACCCTTTTGAACCTTTTGACAATAAAACCTGCTTGACATGGTCCTTGAACTCATTATCCGGCAAATCAGTAATGTGTGTCGGGATCTTATTATAGAACCTAACATTATTACCTAAAAAACTTTTATTAGTCTTACTAAGTCTAAACCACGGTACGGATAATTTATGTCTATTTGTAGTACCTATCAAAACTGTGCTAGTCTTTGACAAAATCAAGTTTGTCAAAGTTTTTACGAATATACATTAAATTATCAAGAAGTTATTGGGAGGGCAAACTTTAGATATTAAATTCCTGGAACTTGCTTCTTAGTATCAATATAGAGTATATTAAGAGTAGATAAATTTTACGTATGAGTTTATTTGTGAATGTAATACTAAATCATTATAACAGCCCATGATGGGAATATTACTTTATTTTTTATAGTAGATCGGCAAAGTGATGGTAAGCTTAGTAGGTACAACCCAGAAAAAACCGTGACCAACGAGAGATCATTCGTCGCCCGTCGCCGCTCGGTAGCTGGATGTACACTGGTTGATCCCGTATCGCGACAAAGCAAAAGAGAGTTACTATAACGGGTTTATTTATCACTAGGTGTATGGTGGTCGTCGCCAAGTAAGGTGAAAATTCCTACCGCTCCGCTTAATTACTGGATATACACCGGACGATCCCGGAACACGACATGCCTAAGCATGACACTATGAAGGCCGTTACACCTGGTGTATGGTGATCGCTATCCCGCCGGACAAAACATCCAAGCAAGAAAAAATAGTAGTCCATAGTTTTGCATAAAAGCCTTTAGAAGATCAAGCAATGTTTGTATTTGGTTGTTTTATATCGTCGTGATAGACGCCCATCTCTTTAGAAGATCCTTCCTTCAACAATAGCATTTTTAATAAATAGTATACGTTCCACGTTACTTAAATACTTCCGTCTAAAGCAATGTAAGAAATGTAGTCCTTAAGGCAGAAGTAGCAAAATAACATTAAGAAATAACGATTTACGATAAATTTCGTCAAAGTAGAGATTTTATCAACTCAAATTTTTTAAGAAATTTACAAGTTACAATTTTTTTCATAGGTACAATTAAACCTTTCAGGTAATAAAATTGATCTTCAAATTGACTTAACAAAATATCAATTAAGACAGTAAGAAATCGCAAGGGAGCCGAAAACGTAATAAACACAAAAAGGGTTCCCCGAGGCGATAGAAATGTGCCGGGATAGTAATTAGAAGTGGTGCTTCTGCCGTAAACTCGACGCGTTTGTGATAGGCAGAGCGGTTAGGCTGGAGCGATTAAATATTTATTATAATTTATACCATTTTCCGGGCTACATTAACATCAATCTGAAGAAACGTCTGAAAACTCAATCAACGACAGTCAGATAAAACAAGTAAAGTTCCATCGAAGCGTCACGTTTTATAAATATAAGCATTTGTAATATGTCCAGTTTTTGACCTTTGATTTGTATTCAGACTATTGTGTCGCCGTCGATCGCTGATATGTCACTATCACATTGTGGTGACTATTGTTCGTGTACTATTTATTATTTTACATTAAAAAAAGTGCTGAGCCAATATAGACATAGGCTCTTAAAAATCGGACATTTGTTTTTTTTAATATGAATACTTATCTGACTCCACAGACGCTGTCCTTCCCATGACAGTAGTCAATAACTCGACCACAGTGCCACCTATAGCATTCAGGGATAGCATAAACACTTGCTTCATAAAGAAACACGTAGATCTACCAACTTTCATGGTAATCGGTCATACGGTGTTGCAGTTGACCCTAAAAAGACCTACAAAAAAGTCATCGATAGCATATATCTATCTTCTGAGGATCACACACAATAAGAATTTTTGAGGCAGCACAATTCGCACATGCGTTCAACCGATAGCATTCTGTAGTCCAGGAGAACGTAGCCGCGGGCTCAGCTAGTATTATATATAAAAATCTTGTCTGCGTCTGTTAGTGATCGTGTAACTTATGAACGACTTTACAGATTGAGCACATATTCTCATAATATATTGATTTTATCAAGATGATGGTTTATAGATATGTAAGGATCCAATAGATAGCGCTGTCATCGGGCAATTAACTACCGGAATGCGCAGAACGACGTCTGCCGGGCGATACGTATAAATTCTTAGTAATAAAATCGCTTATCGCGAATCTTATGTACTAACAACACTATCGAGCCCGCGAAGTGGTAAAAGGCACTTCTGACCGTGAGAAAAGGTAATTATTGACTTTTTCAACTCGCCGCCTCGCCACCACTTCCCCCCAAGCCTGTCGAAAGTAGATAAGACAACTGCCTAATTAAAACGTGGTGCTATACTTCTTTCCAAGTTTTTATTTGTACGGAGGCAATTGAGGGTTAAATCTATACAAAATGGTCCTTAAGTCAGTACAAAAGATGTTCTTAGAAAGGAAAGTTTGTACGAGTTTTCACAACACTTTCTTCTAAGTCTTCATCATCTAGTACCACACTTGTTTTATAGTAGTTCGGAAAAGTGACAGCACTGTGTCTGACGATATGCACAATACAATCGGCAGCTGGATATACGCTGGCTGATTCTGAAATACAACAAACAAAAGAGTCACTGTAACATCGTGGTCAAGATCCAGTCAAGTACAGATACCCTACCAGACTCCTTGATTACTGGATATACAAGGGCTGTTCCGGGAACGCGACATGTCTAAACGTACCATGGTGGTTGCTACACTTAACGTTTGTTGTCGCGATCTAATCGAATACATTATTCATGTCCTACCATCCAGCAAGTTTCATTCCTCAGCACTCATCCAAGTATTTAAAGGTTAGTTACATATAGCGCAAGTTCTAAAAGCCCAGGGCACTAGTAATGAACAACAAAAACAACTCGCTGCTTTCAAAGCTGCAATCAAGCCATACAATAGGCAACTGTGTAAATAGAAGCCCGTAGCGAAGGTAAACATGTCCGAGGCAGGGTAAAATGAACCTCAAGCTTTGACCTTTGGCATACTGTGTAATACATTTTTACTGTAACAAATATTTTTTATACACATAACGTTAAAATTGTATTATTTGTTTCGTAACAACAAATTTTTGTAAAAAAAATTATAATAATTAAATCTCCTTTTTGTTCGACTTTGTAACTCGGTATGTTTTTTTCTGGCGGAAAGAACGTTCAGTAAAATCTATAGTGAAATTGATTTTTATATTATTCAACACTAACAATAATAATCGCCTTATTAATAGCTAGCTGTGCCCCACGGTTTCACTTGTGTTAAATTTATTCGACAAACTCTTACATCCCGTATCTACTTGCCTACAGTTTGTCCGATTGCTTCACGTTTGTAGTTACGACTTCGCTTCTTAAGGTCGTAGCGCGAACTTATATAGCTTATACTATTCCTCAAGAATCTGGCTATCATATACAAAAATAATTTTTCGAATCCGACTGGGAGTTCCGGAGTATAGCGAGTTTAAACAAACATACAAAAGATCAAACAAAAAGAACTCTTCAGCTTTATTATATTAGTATAGATTATTTTATTAACAAATATACGCGCATTTGAAGTAAAAATTTAAGAGTAATTTTAAATTTTAGTGATATGTATTGAAAACAAAAATCATGCTTACAATAAGAATTACAAATAAGTTACTTTATTTTAATACACATTTCGATTATAAATTCGACTATTTTTTTTGTATATTTGTTATGCGATTATTCCACTAATTAAGAATTAATTTAGATGATTCCTTTTTTGTTTGGTAGGTCATACTTTAGAGGTGGTCAAGTTGTATATATATATATATTATACATATATATATATATATACGGGCGGCGTTCAGTGTATTCTCGTTATCGGGGTAAAAGTAATGAAGTGAATAATTTAACATCATCAAATAATTACACTAAATGAAGATATAAAAAGAAAATTTCACATTATTTGTTTTATGTTCGTTCAGCCATAACTTCTTTATTTATGAACCGATTTAAGTGTTTCTTTTTTAGTTGGAAAAGGGGTGCAAGAAGGGGAGTTCCATTTTAATTTCATTGGCTTTAGACTTCGATTTCGAAGATACACCAGGGACCTCCTCAAAATAATTGAAGTTGATTTTATTTTTTGTTACAAATTGTCTTGTTTTAGATAATTTGTCAACGTCCGGCGGTTGGTTTGCCTGATTAAAATCAAGGTCCCATGGGTTCGTTTACAGAGTGAAATTGGTATTGTTGATCTGTTAATAAAATCTAATTCATATTTTAAGGATCAACGTTTAATAATTTACTTAAAAGTTTTAACAAGGAATTTGCTCGTAAAAACAACCAAACAAAAATCCATTCAATTATCGCTTTAAAATGTAAGAACCAAACGCGACAAACAACTTAAAAACGTTCTAAAAAGGCGAACCCTCAAGCTTCATTTTTTCCCTCCTCCCCTCCTCCTCTAAAGCGCAGACCGGAAGTAAGCCCAGATAAAAATCAGTATAGATACTGCGCTATATTCTGCATTAACCGCCCTTGCCAAGTTTCAGATTGGCCTAACATGTATGTATGTCGCGGGGTGCTTTGTGCGTATGCTATTTGCTGTGGATCGTAAAGCGTAGTGTTGTGACAAAATATTCGCCTATTCGAATATAAACCATAAATCCGATGGTGAATTTTTTTTATATAATTGTAAACATAAGCCATATCCATTGAAACTCAATAATACATTCCTTTGTAAGCATTAGTAGTAATAGCAAAATACGTTCGCGTAATAATACAGAGGTATCAATCGTATTTTTCGAAACTAAATCCGGTTGATTTCCGGCTCAAGTAATATATTTAAAAAAGTAAATATACAATTTTTGTTTTCTCACAAATCAAGTTTATTAGTCCTTACAACACTTTCTCTTTCTCACTTTCTTATTTTTTCCAGTTTTCTCTACTTAACTACGGTATGGCCGACCATACAATCCCATCTCAAAAAACTAACATTTATATCTTTATATTTAATTCTTCTGTAAGTGTGTATGTGACTGAACTCCTCCTAAACGGCTGGACCGATTTTGATGGTTTTATTTTATGTTTGTATGCGTGGGCTCTTAATGGTTTAGATTCACAATTGGACAAGGTAGACGGCGCTTTAGTCGAGTTCTAGGTTTTTTATTTTTGGGCAAGCCAACATTCGGGAAGGATAACGTCTGTCGGATCTGCTAGTATAATTTATGAACATGACAAAGTGACTAAACTGTAGCCGCAGCTACAGCTTGTAGCTGATGGTAAGAACAGCACAATCCAAAAACAACGGTGATCGCAGAAAGATCGGCATTGATTGATGGTCATCGCTGTCTTGTCAGTCTACAAGCCAAACGGCATCTGAATATACACTGGCTGTTCCCGAAACGCGACAAACCAAGAGAGAGTTATTGTGACAGGCTTATCACCATACGCATGGTGGTAGCGACTAAGTCGGCACAGATCCCTATCACTTCGCTTGATCTGTATATACAGTGGCGGATCACGAAACGAGGCACGCCTAAGCGTGTTACTATGACCACTGTTACACCTGGTTTATAGTGCTCGCGATCCAGTCTAACTATATTGTCATGTCCTACTACTCAGCTAATCATAATATATTTGCATTATTTTCTAGTTATCCTCATGGTAGCTACCACGTTCATATTGAGCAAGCACCTTGTGATAAATCACTTGCCGGTTTATTATGGCAGTTCTACTTAAGTCTCCATCTTAAATTTTTATATAAAATCTATTGATTACTTCATAACACTAATGAAAAGAGGTAATGAAAAATGTATGTATAACAATCGGATATTTTTACAAATAACCGCAAAACGTACATCACTAAAGTGAGATATAGAATAATACATACTCTTTTTATCAAGAAAAAGCTCCGGGAAATCGGGTATTTCGACGTTTAGGCTATTATTGGTAGTAAATTTTCTATACGCGCTGCCATTATTCTATAGGATTCATTTCAAATATAAGATGGCTTGAACGTGGTTCTTTTGTTAGTATTTTTAACGTAGACAGAGTACTGAGGACTGTTCATCTGATGATTAATTATTACAGACTACTATATTACTTTATCGAAGTAATACGCTATTTATGTATTTATTATTATACTAGATACTTATTGTTAGGTCTTTTTTTCAGCAAAACTTACTCAGGAGCAACTTAGTAGCAGTAACTGAAATCTTTTTTTAACAGAAATAATGTTGATGAAAATAAATAGTCAAATGTGTCTCTATTTACGTTTATATAATTAAAGGGTAATAATAATCACTTTAGTAATAATTATTTTATTAACGAATAAATAAAATATTTATACAAATAAATAAAATTGAAGTATCTGTTTGTATTGTCAAAATAAGAACTTTTTAATAAATTCATATGAATGTATATGCGATATCTATAAAAAAAAGTACCGGCTAATCTCCGAAACGGTAGGGCCGATTTTAATGGCAATTTCACTGGGAGATAGCTGATGTTATAAGGAGTAACTTAGGCTTCTTTTTATTTTAGATAATTAAATAGGGTTCCACGCAAATAAAATAATGAGATCTTTAAAATAACCGGCGGGTGACCACCGATGGTGGAAGCAGGGTCACCACAATACCGACGGCATTCTGTAGTAATAGCGAGCGAATCCGCGGGCACAGCTATTTTTTAATAAATCAAAAAGACTGTACATTTATATTATCAAGAAATACCACTAAATTCTAAGGTGACTTAAAATTAGAACTTAGACTTAGAACTTATTTAGTTCATATTATTTATTTCGTTAGTCATATAATCTACACACACATTACAAGGTCAAATAAGTCTAGTCAGTACCTGCATTCATATTATTTCGCAATACAGTTAGTAGACTAGTAAACGTAGTAACTAGAATAAAATGTCTTATGGTGGTAAGCTCCCCAGTGTATGAATCAAAAAGTACTCATACTTATTAAAAAATGTAATCAGTTAAAGATTTTTTTTTGTTTCACGTAGCACGTAGCACGTTCACAAGTAACACTTAATCTAAATTAATGTCTGTAGTTTTGTCAAATTTCCCTAAAGGTCATTAATCACGAATATAACATCAATGTTTTTGGTCTCTCTGTATGTCCGGATAAAACTCAAAAACGGCTTAACCGATTTATATAAATTTCTGTATACAAGAAGCATATGTTATTCCTTAATTGTAGGCTATAGGAATTGTCAATAATAATTTATCAAGCTTAAAAAATAATCTCAATCGATTTTAATAAATTATTATACACGGGTATTATCTGTAATTTGTCAATTGATAAGGCTATAAGAATTGTCAATACAATGAGTAAAAATAAAATTACGTGGTACTGCTTATGTACATTATAATGCAAGATCTAAATAGTGCCCGGTGAAAGACAACAGTCATCTAATATCATTAAGCCTGAAGCAGATCAAAGATGACATCACGGGTTGATCACGAGCTAATACGCAGAGGCGTTATTATGTAACAAATTTACAATCATGACTGCAAATATTATAGGTAACTTACATAGAGAATGCAAGAGTGCAGCGGATTAAAGATTTTTGTCAGATGCGTATTCGTCGAGCATTTACAATGCGACTTCTTGCCAGCGACTCAGAGATATGCATCAACTAAAATAGGGTGTACACTTGGCAATGTACACAACTATGAATTGTTTGATATTAAATTTAGTTTTTAGGGGTTATCGTTTTTATCAGAATTTTGAGCTGGAATAGTTTAAAATTTAACTTAAAATTGGAATAGATTGCTGAAGTGGCCGTGGCCTGGTTACACGCCAAATTGTGACGTTAAATTCTTTAATGGAAATTTTGGTAATGCAAGTTAAGTGCGGGATATTCATTTGCAAAATGGAGTGGCTACTTGCATACGGTAGTCAAGATCACTGAATGTGAAGGACTTACGATTGGCTCAGCTCAACCCTTATGAAAATTATATGACAAGCTGATTTACACTTTTAAAAATATACGAAAAACTAATGCCGATATGAATACGTAAATTTGTAGAAAAATTTGAATTGTTCCATAATAGGCAGTACGGATTCAGAGAAAAACGTCAACGGTCGAAAGCTTATAACAAATTTCTAAATATTGTATGCAATAAATATTACTATCCAAACTTAGTAGTGTAAGTATTTGGGGTAAAGCTAATGCAATCAGTACAGATAGGAAACTTAATCCAAACACATCAAGAACTCCCTCGTAACTATCAAATCGCCAATACTAAAATTATAAAGCTGCTTTAGAGTTGTTACAGTCGGTTTGATCATAAAGTGCAGTGTGATGTATTTATACCCTTTTTGTCACAAAGCAGCAGTATTCACGCTGCTGTATACATTTGCTAATTCTATTACACAAGAAATAGTGCAGGCTTATTATTTACCATCAAGCTACTTCCTTAATGGATTCTCAATTCTCTCGGACAATGCAGAACTCTCTTACTATTTTCAGATTTAAAATATTTTTAAGTATCCACGTTAGTTTCAAACACGTTTTACTTTTGTTACGGTCAGTGCTTTGTTAAATCCGTAAAGATCAGTTTTTATTGGATTTTATTTAGTCCGACACAAACAAATCCTATTATCTCAGAAAGAATAACCTAAAAATATTCACATCGTATTCATGTAAAAACAGAATTAATTGAAACGTTAAAAACAATATACCCAAGAAGAATTCAAATTCCACTTCCTTATGAGGGTATAATAAAAACATCATTTGCTCATCTCCGAATGAGGCGTCCCGAAACACCGGATTCCATGCCGGGAATCTCGCCGACGCGACGCGCAATGAATTGTCTTCCAACGTTTATTATTCCCAATCTTTGCTTGGTAAATTATTTTATGATCGGCTCGTAACTCCTTAATGAAATTCTAATAATTCTCAAATTTATAATAATTTTTGTTTTGGAGTGTTTAGGTTGTTTAGAAAGGGCTTACTAAAAAGTAGCAAGGTACGAACATCGCAACCATCGACCTGAGTTCGAATCTCTACAATAAGCCAGAGCTTCTGGTGAAAGAAAACATTGTGATGAAACCATAGCATGGAGCACCCTCAATCTATCGCCAAGAACCTGTAAGTGTGTTCCGGTAGCAGCACGTTAGAGCCAGCCCCTACTAGGCTTAGCGCGTCACCATTTTTGGTTAAATCGACATTTAACATTAAATGAGATTGTGGCCATAACAATAAATCTATAATGAATTTTAAAAACACTTCTTAACTAATAATAACTTAAGCAATTTTTTATTCTTTATTATGCGATATTTTTTATGTAACTGTAGTGTGGATAAATTAAAGAAACATTTTTTATTTATTCAAAGTGCTCAATATATTCCATAGCGTTTTCTCTCAAAGTCCTCAACGCTTTCAAATGACAGAGCAGACAATGCAGTCACAGTGCGTTAGCTGGGACTCTATCTGGACGTTTGCCAGCCGAGTACAGTATAGTAGGAACATAATCCTGACTAACTGTAATGTTTCCATGGGAATAAAACAATGGAGCTTCTATGATTTACATCGGCCCTATGAATTCATTTAATAACATACACGACTATTTATATAACTACACGCTATGTATCTACAGAAGTAGTTAGAATGGGTGGAACAATACATTTATCAAAACTTTTTCTTCCTTTAAATTCATTAGTGATTTGATGCATCCACGCCAAATCTCTCAGCTTCTTATTTTTTTATCTGTCAGTACTATTTCTATTTGATTCATTTAAGTGAATTTCGATCGTACCAGATTCTTCTTTCACACACATTCGTATAGTTTATCTATTTTGTCATCCCTTCATCATTCATACATTCCCCGAGTCCTTACTAACGAAGCATAAGTTTAAATATCCTAAATGTTATGTTGGTGACTCTCTCTTCCAGCATTTCTTTATCTCTATACACTGTGCTTATATAACAAACAAACGATTATCTTTTACTGGTAACAAAACTACAGATATATACAGAAACTATGACATTAAATTTCCAAAATATAACTGATAAACAAGTCTATTAAATTTTCTGACTTCTTGGCTTATCAGCAACAACTACCATAGCACCACGAAGCTTATCAAATGAGTTGCTAAAATTCAAAATAAAAGGTATAAAGGCCAAACTTTGACCGAGTTGTAGAAGTGTAAAATTATAGTTCAACTTTCATTTTCTATGAAACATTTAAGGAATTCTAATTCACTGGCAACAGTGGAAAACCTTAAAATTACTGGAATAAGTTCTGAAATGGTGATCATGCCTAGTGTAATGAAGAACACGTTCCCAGACCAGATAAAGCGAGAAACTGGGAGTAACTGAAGCAATACTGATCTTTCCTGAAGAACTACCCCTCCAGACGAACATAAAATAATAAATACATATTATTCAATAGTATCTAAAGAATGTAGAAATGTTATTTAAAGCATATAAGTAGTTTGTGATGATACACTGAAAAAAAAGTTTTGTTAAGAGTAGCTCAAATTTTATCTATTAGTTACAAAATTCGGGGGACTACTAAACTGAGGCCTACTAGTAACCAAACTCAATTTTGTAAAATAATTTTAGTTACTTTTTGATGAATTTATTTTGTTGGCTGGTAATGAACTAGTTTTGTGGTATTAACAAAACTGTTTGTGTACCAATAGCTTAACAACTTTGCAATACTAATCAAACTGCTTTGTTTACATGTAACAACAATATTTAGCTGTTTTCAAAATTTAGTTTATTTAACACATCTTTTAATTTGCTTAAATTAGCTTAACTTTTTGGTTACTACTAATGAATTGTTTATCTATTAATAACAACATTTTTATGTTACCCGATCAGATTTACTTGGCTACTGCAACCAAAGTTTATCTACTTTTAAATAAAATGTTTTGTTACCAGATTTAATAAATTTGGCTACTGCAACCAAAGTTTATCTACTTTTAAATAAAATGTTTTGTTACCAGTAATAATTAATTTGGCTACTGCAACCAAAGTTTATCTACTTTTAAATAAAATGTTGTGTTAACAGATTTACTTAATTTGGCTACTGCAAACAAAGTTTATTTACTTTTAAATATAATGCTTTAGTTATTAATAACTTAACTGTTTATTTATTACTTACTGATATTGCTTTGCTACCTGTTGCTAGTTGGTTAGCGGAATTTTTATTTGTTTTATTTAAACTAATTATCACGATCGCCATTACTTTAAATTACATTAAAATAACCTACAAGAAACTTCCAAAGTAGAGATCAGGCCTGCGTAGAAATCCTTAGGGAAGGTTCTCTAATCAACACTTAATTTGTTGTTGTTGTTTTAATATAACAATATTAACCGATTGCAATCGTTTTAATTAGTTAATCTAAATAAAACAAATTAATAATCAGCTAACCACCTAGCGACAGGTAGTAAAACAATGTCAGTAAATAATAAATATACAGTTAAGGTACTAATAGCCAAAACATTATATTTAAAAATAAACTTTGTTTCAGTACAATAAATAAAAGATTATACCAATTTATATTTTGTTTTTATTGATGTAATAATAAAAATTTACAATTAAAAATGGTTTCGCCATAAATGTAGCTAAGTCTGCAGCCTCCTCGTTACCCTCTGCAACAAAAATATTACTTTAATAATTGATTGTAATACAAATGTATAGTAAAATACACTAGTATATTCGCCCAAATAGGAACTTACCAGCTATATAATTTCTTTTAAAATTCTGTCAGTTCTTTTCATTGCAATAATTTTGGGTCTTGTTATATACCAATTATTACTTAGTTTGTCATCATTTTCAGGATACAAAACTCTGAAGTCCTTCTTCAAAAACTGCAAAAAATTAATTACGTATTGCAAAAGTATATTTATACAATGTATTATATAATTAAGAAATTTTATCACATTATCACTTACCAATAGATGAGATAGTGGTCAAACGCTAGCCTATCAGATATAAAAGTTGACAAGATGGTGGCCGCCTTGTTAAAACTTATCAGTTCAGGGAGTTTTTGTGACATCTCAGAATTCATATTCCGTGTTATTCTTTCACGTCCCATTCACTTGTGCACGATAACCAAGCTATATTAAGCAAGATGATGCTACGCATGATTACGAAAAAATACTAAAACCAATAGTTACATAACTGACTAAAATCCCGCCAAAACTCGTAACTTAATTCAACCAGCCAGTTGGTTCCTATTTTCTTGAAAACTAAATAATAAATAATATTGCGTACCTGCAAAATTATCGATGTAGATTTCAAGACCCCATGATCGTAACTCATTGGTCATGGGATCGACTGGCTTCTCCATGTAAGAAAGTCGTCGGTGTTTCGTTTTTGAAAGTAATTTAACATACACCATGAATATTAAAACAGAGGCGCTTGAAAAAAGCATAAAGAATACTCTTCCTAAGCAGTATAGGTAATTCAGCAACTGCCGTCGACGGAAAGAAGGAGAAGAATAATATAATTTTAACACTATGTACCAGTGTTTCCATATGAAAATTAAAAACTACTGTGTTTGTAGCTTGAAATTATCGTGTTCAGAACTAGAAATACCGCGCATAAATAAATAAAATATTATCTTGTTTTTATAATAAAGACAGTTTCAGACAAATCTTGTAAAAATCATATCTAATACTAAAACTTTCTATTATTTTTTAAAACCTGCGTTTTCTAGTGGTGAAACATATATTTTTAAAACTTATCGTAAAGTTGGCACAATTTTATTAGGGTTTTCAAATAACTCTTGAAGGAAGCGCACCGAAAAAGAAAAAACGGGCAATAAAAACATATGTACTACTTTTAAAGAGGTATGCAAAAGTAGATTGCAGTGGTGCTCTATTCTTTCTACCTTTCCCGTGAGAGACATGGCGTGAAGTTAATTAGTAAATAAATCAGTGGAATGCAGTGGTGAAGAAGAGTGTCGCCTAAAGTTACAGGGTCTCAAAAATACGTAAAAATAAATAACAAAATATTAACTTATTGTATTTTAAAGAAACTTCATAATTATTATGGTTGCGATCAAATAGCGCTGAAAAACGCAAAAGCAAAATAATTCACTTAACGATAGAAAATTTTCGCAAAAGGGCGACAAATATCACCGAATCTAGAGAATAAATCGCTAAGGTGACAACACTAATAAGCGCAAAAACGCGTATCGCGGGTGGATTGGAGATTCGTGTCGAAACAAGTTCGTTTAGTTGAAAAAATGTGTTAATTTATCTACTATTTATTAAACAATTTGAAATAGATAACCAAATTTTAGCTAGGAATGTTTTTAATAACTTAGTTACATATAACTGTAAAAGTTTGTCTTCTAATTGATAATAAATGTTTGCTACAATAGGAAAATAAGTTAATAAACATTTAATGGATTTGTTAGTCTATTACTTACTTAATACTTGCTTAGATATAACTAAACATTTTGTATAATAATTACTAAAGTGTTTGCCTATCAGTAATGAAATAGTATTTTTTTACTAAACTTTGTTTTGTATAAAGTAGATAAACGAGTTTAGCAAACCAATTTCATTAAATAATAGCCAATTTTTTATTTAATAGCAACAAAAGTACGAATAGCTTAACTAGTTTGGGAAGTGCAGCAAAACCAGTTTAGCTATTTTAACAAAAGTTTGGTTACTAAGAAGTAAATTTAAGCTATTTTCTGATTAGTCAAACTAGTTCAGCTATTCATTTTTTTCAGTGTAGGTGGCTGCTTTACACAAATAATAGCAGGTGGAAGTTGTCAAATTTTAGATATACATATCGAGGCAATATGTCACACGTAAGTGCTTTCGAAACGATGAAAGCTAACTAATAGCCTGTTCGGACATAGTAATCCTATAATGAATTTGAGGTTTACATTTGAGGTTATACAATTTGAGGTTAACATCATGATACAACCATATAAAATTGTTAAGGCACTATCTAATTCACGTGTAGCTAGCAAACACCATCGAATTGAACATCTATCGCTAAGCAACTATTGATATGTACCGGTAGCTGTACTAGGAGCCTAAGTTTGTTAACATCTTAGGCCACATAATCTCTTAATCTCAAGTGATAAGTGATAATATAAAGAATAATAAAAAACTATGTATTAGCAAAGGATAGTTATTAGATATTGTGATCGAACCAATCACGAACGTCAAGATAAACTGGTAAGCTTATTAATTAACATCAAATGTCTCTACTCGCTCCTTAAATGCGTTATGAACGTGAATATGTGTATATTCCCTACTGGCTTCCATCCAAAACTGGCCATAACGAACGTATTGTGACTGCACCAGTTTGAAGTCCGATGTACGAGATATTAGCGATTTATATTCAGAACTTGTAATTGCAAATGTGTGTGTTAAATACTTTTAAAACGTCTCGAATACTACTAATGAATAGCCTTGACAATAGTTAAATGAAAACATTATGAAGCCTCATAATGTTAAGCAAAGGTTAACCTATATCTATCTTATTTGATAGCCTTAAGCCTATCATATAAGAAAATTACTTCTGTTCTCATGATGGTAACCATAACTCAATCCTTGATAGTGATCATCGATAGACGAATATCCATAGATCCACAAATCTCTAGAATTTTAGATATTGCAGAATAAAAGTTCATCGGAATATTGATTCGTTATTCGCGAGTTGGACCTCGGCACATATCAAAGATATTTTTCGAATTTGCATACATAATATATTAATTCAAAATTTAGCAATACTAAAGTTAAACTAAGCTACACTAAAGCATCAATTGAGATACTAAAAAAGCATCGTGACGAAATCTTGAACGCCTGATAAAAGTCTTGTAGGTCAACTATATAAAAGGATAATACAAAAGTATTGATTAACGAGTACTCGCAGCTTTTAACAAGTCGTTAAGCATTTGTTTTACATCAGTAAGATACATTTTTAGAGTAGTAAGACATTTAGACTTATGAAACCTCATCAAGGCTTTCAGGTTAAGTGGACAATCTTTCAAAGCTTATACCGCAGTCCAAACTGCAAGTAATTTATAATATGCGGCGATTCTTGTACGTCTCTACCATCCCAAGCGCTTTATAATTGAACGTTCCTATAAGATATATGACCGTCCATTTGTGACATTTTCTATTTTCCATAAACCACCATGAAAATATATTACCGGTTTTACCAACTCACGTTTGTCCGGAACCTGAGGAGATGGGAATATTTAAATTACTTTTCTGTATAACATGCCCTTTTATAAGACTGTTTCCTATGCGTCTATAGTTCATAGAGTTATTAATCGAAATAGCAGTAAAACGAAAAACTTTACTGGCATAATTGCTCATAGTACTGTTGAAGTACATAAAATAATTTTAGACACCGTGTCAGATTACCACAAACGGATAGCTAACATTATGGTACAGGTATTTTTTTAGTTCATTCGTTTATCCACGTTGTTTTAATTATTTAACATAAAGGTTCTTATAAGTATATGGTAGCGATGTACTCGTAAATGTTAGTTGGCTGTGGTGTTCGACCGTGATAACATTTGCTATTTTATACATTTTGTCCTCTGTAGTTACACCCGGTAAGTGACTGTGAATGGTTGGTATAAATGAATGTTGATGATGAATAATATACATGAAATTAAAATATGTATTGGCTAAGATGAACTTATGGCTAAAAATTTTAATATATTGTAAATGTATACAATCAATTTGTGGTTTACCCTAAAATGTAAAAGAGCAAATAGAGAATAAACATATCTAGAGGACCAAAATTTTATTAAAACTTTTGAGATGGCCAATAATAGAGTTCGCTAGCTTTACTTATGATTTAAGAGTTGATTCTCTTCTCAATACTCATTTAAGATTAAATTGATTTAAAGTTTTCGCAAAGGATTTCATGATCCAAATCAAAATATGATAAATCGTGTACAATCTTCCAAAAGGTGTTAGAGTGTCTGAGTAGTGGTATTATCACAGGGGCATCTGTCATCCTCGATAATTTTAAATCTGTGTAGATATTCTTTCCTGTATGCATATCCTGTCAATACTTGCGTAAGTGTGAATGTTATAGGTGTGTAACTGGAAAGTGTTTTATTGTCAGTAAATGCAGGTAGTTGTTGCTTAGTGTGTTGTCCTTGTGTCTCACTCTGATACCTGGACTGCCATGTTTTGTGATTTTCTTCTCTTGGAGTGGTTTTTTACGAAAGATATAGGGAAGTAGGTGTAATCAGGAGCCCTACGCAATCCCGAAGCTCTTTTTACTGCAACGTCAACAGCCTCGTTGCCCAAGATCCCCACGTGGCTCCTGACCCAAACAATCTGAATGAGTCTGGGATGTAAATGAATGATGTAGTGTGTTTGTGCAACCAAGGGGTGCATATTACTGCGATTCTCAATGGCGTGGATGGCAAATCAGGAATCAGTATAAATGATGGTGTGTGTATGTTTGTAATGATAAGCCCATTTGTAGTCCTGAACGATAGCGTAAAGCTCTGCTTGAAAAACAGTGTACCTGCTATGTAGTTGAAATTTTTTGCTCACCGGCGAACTGTCCCGAGCTTAGCTAATGAACGCTGCACCAACGTTACGATCTTCCTGCTTGCTCCCGTCAGTGTAGATGTGGATGGATAATGGGTGAAGAGTTGTCTGGAACTCCGTAACTCTCTTTTAGTTAGTCGCGATTCGGGAACTGCCAGTGTACATCCAGTTGCCGATAGGTTTGCGGGCTGATATCACAGAAACGACTCGCGATGGATTATTGATCTCTCAGTGTTCGCTGGATTTTATGGATTATATCGCTGTGCTTACCATCAGACAAAGTGCGGTCATATTAACGTACTATTAAGTAAAAAACAAGCCCTTAGGAATTGACAAGGCCAGGACATCCATGCGATAATAATAATAGTAACAGTCTGTAAGATATCAATTCCAGGCAAGGGACTCTTACTGTAGAAAGGACAGGCTTAAAAATCAAAGAGCCCTTATGCGAAGTGGTCAATTCAAGTATTGAAAAATCTATAACGCTGTTTTCTTTTGCTAGAAAGTAATGCCAGAATATGTTCTGAGCAACCATATTCTCTTTTTCATTTTATCTTCAGCTAATGGAATTGTAACAAAGTTTATGTTATTAGGTAAATAGACTTGAAATTAGGACAATTTGACAGTAGATGCCTGTTAGTTCAAAGCCTGGATACGTCGAATTGTAAGTGATTAGACCTGTAAGTGATTATAGTTAGGCAAGCGATAGCTGAAGGAAAAAATTGTCTGCTGGCGAAATTAAGAAAGACCCAAATTAAAATGGATGAACAGCTTAGTAGGCGTCTTAAAGATAATTGGTGTGTAGAACTGAGTAGCGATAACAGAAAATGATCAATCTAGAGAGCCTACCTCCTAGGGACTAGCCACAAATGATAACGAGTGTGATTAAGAAGTTTTTCCTGTAGTTCTTCGATCCCATTGTCTATTTGTTGTTAAGCATAATGCAGAAAGATTAGGTCAGTTGTAAATTGATTACTAGTACATATTTCATATATAATTCGATATATAGGCCTACACCGAACCAATAATTAAAAAGCTCAAAGGGCATTAAGTAATTAAAAACAAAAGCGGGCACGTATAAAGCCCGCCACACACTGTGCAATTAGTGAGAACGTGCCAAATGTCGCGTCGTGAATGGCTTCTTATTGTGAGGTAAATACCACGGGCGACAGCGGAATATCCGTCTAGCTTTTGTATGAATACGGCTCGAAATAGTGTAAGATAATATTTGTCTCTTTGGCTTAAATTAATTATTATTTGGTATGATACTGCCTTCGTGACAATGAGAGAGTCTATTATTATTTTGAGTCAAAATAATTAAGTAGACTTGAAATTCTTTATAACAGACATTTGGTACGTTAATGTTGTGTCATTATTACAGAAATGTAGTTATATAATATGACAGTCGAAATTCTCACACTTTTGAGAATATCTTAGTAGATCAAGTAACCGTAAAAACGAGTTTTGGCAAAATTTCTCATGAAGGTAGATAAAGTAAAAATAAATTAAAATTTAATGGTAGATTTATTGGCTAAGTGAGAACGAAGAATAGTGCGTGTGGCGCGGTGGAGGATATCGAGAGTAGAGGGCAGTTTAGCTGCCCGTCGAGTACTGAAAAAAGCTCAACCACGGGCACAGCTAGTGGATATATTACTCTGACTAAAATATCGATTGTATTGAGTTCCATTGTTTGTTGGTATTTTGATATCTACCTCATTGGTTTTAAACGCTTCCTTTAAAAGTAGATTTACTTATTTAGTCAAAATTATTCTATTCTTACTCTAGCGTCTATATTAATTACACATTCTGAGTGATATTCACTAGATTTATAAGATATTTTTAAATATATTATGTAATTCAAACTCAACTTGATAAATGTAATGCAACGTTAAATATGGTATGTCCAACTAAATCTAATAAAAATGCGACAATTTATTTTCTTACAAAAGAAATCCATTGTTACAATATTATATACTAACCAAATCAATGTAATATGAAATAAAGAGTTTTTGATGAGTATGGATTAATTAGAACATTGTAAAATACGTATTTTGGTATTAGTTGATAGCGATACTGCTAAAATACTATAACAGCATTCATATTTTGGTTTTGTTCATATAGTTGGATGGATGGTATAATGAAAAAATAAAATATATGGAACTCGAATGGAAACTGTTTTTCTAAACAATGTCTTCGACATTTAGATATAAGCGAGCAAAAATACTTATTATACAATAAACATAAAAGAAAAATATTAAAGCTCAGCTTAAAACTAGAATATTATCTATGATATAGCAGTAATATTCAAGGGTATCTGACCTACGCACATATGTATAGAAAAGCAGTCTATAAATTTTAGCTACAGTTAGAAATAAATTCCGACGCAGATTAAGATATGAAATGTACAAAAAAGATCATGAAATTATATAATTTTTGGAAAGAAATCATTTCAATTCAATATCATTCGTCAAGTTTAAAAATAATTTTGATCTTTGAAAAGTGCTTTTATCCAGAATATGTTAAAAATAAAAATATATAAAAATCATTATCATTCAAGAAAACCTTCAGATGAAAATGTAATATCCATAAATTCCAATTAACGAAATAATCTAAAGAGGTCGAAAAATCCCTTTTGGTTTATGAGTACTCACGTACATATTTACGAGTGTAATCAATGGAAAAAATCTATCAGCAAACAAGGAAATTGGGTTCGCAACGGCCATTCATTCATTCGTTCACTAATTCATTCAATCGCTGCCCACTTAACTCTTGGGCCATTCCAAATGATTCGGGTATGTTGACCTACAATGTTCTGTTTGTAGTTGACACTACCTTATTCGTTTTGATATAAAGGTCATATTTGTATAAAGAAGGTTGTAGGTTATTAGGTTTTTTTGTTAAGGGTACGTCGCAAGCAATTAACATCGGGCCTAGATGGAAGAAAATCGTTGTGTTTAACGTACAGGGGCTTGCTGTTATGTTCATTTTATTCTATGTGACTTGGGTTAAATTGGGTATTAAATGTACATTATCATTTTATGTATGTATCTGTCTACATATATTTTTAATAGATGCTAATACGCTATTATTGCCTATGTCATTGTTTCGAACCTTTCCTATCAAGGATTTTGAACTTGTAAAGTATTTTAAGATTAAACTGTTATCCCATGATGTAAGGTAGGTTTTACATAATTACAGGTCCTGTCAGGATATCACCGCTACAGTGCTTCGGCATGTAGTCTTGCAGGCCCATGCTAAGACAGGGACCTATTCGATTCTATGTAGCACTTATTTAATATGTCTCTTTGTATTTATTCCATATTTTTAATGTGAATCATCTAATGGCGTAAATTAAATAAAGTAAATGGCGTTAAAGTAAAAGCGTCTTGGTGGAACGTTGCTACGTGCCATTCTGGTAGCTTGGCATCTGGTCGGTTCTTTCCGATTCAGAGCTCCCCTCTCAATATCTATACTGAACCCTTTCTCTCTCTACTACACACACAATCCACTTTACGTATGTGTTGTATTATAGAGGTTTCTTATGTCAACCTTATAGGTTATTCGTGAATTTCAGTGAGTTATTTTACTCATATAATTAACTATACAATTGAAGCAATGATGGCTCAGTGGTAATGTGTACGACTTCGCGTCGATTGACTTGAGTTCGAATCCCTGCAATGAGCCTGAGCTTTCGGTGAAGGAAAATATCGTGAGGAAACCGTAGCATGGTGGTAGGGCTTTTTTTAATGACCTCCTGGCTACCTACCACCCTCATGTTGAAAATCTGTCGCCAAGCACCAATAGGTGTGTTCCGGCAGCTGCACTTGAGAGCCAGTCTTCCACTAGGCTTAGCGTGTTATCATCTTGGGCCACATCGTTACTTAACATCAGGTGAAATTGTGGCCACTACGCCAAACCTATATATATATATATATATATATATATATATATATATATATATATATATATATATATATCAATGTCTATATAAAAAGTATGATTAAATTTTGATATTTCCCCCCAGGCGTGTCATAACACTTTACTTTTTATGTATATGTATTTTTATGTATGCTGAATGAATGCTTTCCTTCATTCTTTCTTAATATAGATTGTTCCTACAGGAAATTAGTTTCAAAACCAAATTCCACTTCGGACATCTTCAGATCGATTCACGTTTAGGCAAAGTTTTGCCCTTATACAATTTATTTCAATATGTTTGTAGTGAGCACGATAAAAAACTATACGATTAGAACTCTATAACTTGATACGTGACCATCGAGTTTTGTTAACTCTATAAAATCTCGCAAGATGATAAAAGAGATGAAACGTCGACAGTAACGAGCAAGGTTTGACCTCGGAATTGGCAACCGCGAAATCATTTCTGTCGACGCGGTCAACTCTTGGATCTGTTACTGAAAACATAAAATCGAGGCCCCGAGAGAATACTACGGACGTCAGTCGAAATTGTGATCGGTATTATATATCTGCGAGACGGATTGAAAGAAAACAACCCTGTGCCGAATGTCCCTGGAGACGCGTTACGTTTATATAATAGATACATCTTTTTGATATCATATTCTTATTTATAATAATATTTACTGTAAAGCAGTGGAGAGCGCTCATCAACTGTGTTACATACAACATTGGCGTATATTGCCTACATGTCTTACTCACAACACTCGCCTATATGCTACGCCGATGATGGTGTGGTGTAAAGAGCTCATTTACTACGCTACATATAACACATACCTACAATGCTGCATCGATGTCAGCGCGGCGTAAAGCGCTTTATAGCTATCGTTTACTATAGTAGCGGCACGCTATGATGGCCGTTTTGACGTTTTTTTAATAGCACGGGACGTTGACTGTACACGTGAATATTGGGGAGGGTCAGAAAACGGAGACTTTTTCGAAGAAAACGCGCACACCTGAGTTTATTGACATTTAACTCAACCAAGTTACTTGCTCCCCATGTAGATACGCGGTGCAAATATTAGTTAAGTTCAATGACAAGCTCCTCCTGTCTCTTTTCTGTTTCTTCCCGACCACATGAAGGCTTGCTATAATAGCACTCATAAATGGTGCTGTCATCTGCATAGCATTGAGTATGACCTTAAGGTAACATATCTTTGCTATGCAGAAGGAACAGAGTGGGCGAAAGCATAGAGCCTTGAGAAATTTCAGCATTTATCGACATGAACTGGGAATCACATCCTTCTACAAGGACACGAATTCTGCGTTCATGTAGAAAGCCGGAGATCCGATTGCAGAGGTTGTCAGGAAGTCCGTATACCGGAAGTTTAGAGAAAAGACCATGGTGCCACATCCTATCAAAAGCCTTGCCAATGTCAAGACTGATCGCCAGAGCCTCACCATGCTTATCAATTTCACGTTTGTCCGCTTATGAAGTTTTTTAAAATTAATAACTACGTTTGAAGGAGCAAATTTCTGTTCTTTACTGTCAATAGTGATGCAGTTAGTCATAAAATTTATCAAATTTATAACTTTAGAACACAAATTTATTCATAAAAAACTGCGCCATTTGACAGAATCCTTAATGGATTACAATTATTAGAGTATTTATTTACCACACAAATCGGCATTTGTGTTTTTTAATAACCGAAATTAAAAAAAAAAAACTCTTACGATAGTCACATATAATATCGCTGGCTAAGCACAACTACTACTCCCGGAAAACTCGCGTCGATACTTCATTCTAATATGAAGTTATTTATATAAGGTAAACATTGCATCCCATCCAAGAACTTACAGATACGGCTCGCATTTGTTTTTTTTTCGTTAATAAATTGACATTCACGTCACTATTGTAATGTGTCAAAATTGCCATCATAGCGTCCCACTACTGCATGTTACATATAACAGTACATTACAAGCAATAGTCACTATTACGCTGCCGAATAGTCACCGATGGGTGACAGCACGGCGGAAAGCGTTTATTTACCGCGCTACATACAACACTTGTATATATGCTGCGCCTGTCACAGCACGGCATATAGCGCTCATAGCTCTCATTTAATACGTTACAAACAACAGTCACCTTTACGCTGCATCGATGACAGCGCGTTAGAAAACATTTATTTACTGTGCTACACACAACACTCGCCTATATGCTGCGCCAGTGACAGAGCGGCGTAAAACACTCATCTATTCCACTATAACCCGCATAAAAAACAAGCGTGTAACCCTAAATATTCCTCATCCCTTAAATTATATTCAAAAACCCTTAGTAAATAAATCATGTGTATGGAGATTTATTGCAAATTGCTCATGGAAAAGGAATAAATGAGAAAAGGGATATTCCTAGAGTTCATTTTTAATAGAATGACAAATAGGCATCATTTTTTCGTATAAGTTTGTTACGGACCACAAAATGTTTTGAACATTATAATATTTCGGATTTACATAAGACTACTAAATAGCTTTTAGCCGAGCTTCAAGTGTAATTTATTCAGGTCTGAGCTTACGGGTTTCAATGTCAAAAGGCTGTTGGGTATTGGATTTGTCTGAGAAAAAATACCTTATTAGACATACATTAACGACAGCTAGGGGGATGGACAGTACAAGATTAATTAAAAACCGAATATAACATATCTATATCAAATGAATTTATAATCATACTAGCTGTGTCCGCAGTTCCGCTCGCGTGGACTACAGAATGCTGTCGGTAGCGCGCAAGCGCTAATCGTGCTACCCCCGCTCAAAAGACACGGGACAAAATTATTATTGTGGGTGGTCCTTGGAAGATAGATCACTATCGCCTATCGCTGATTTTTGTAGGTCTTTTTAAGATCTACAATTATATTGAACAATAATTTGATATATTTCATACGGTTTACTCAGCGTAACCCATTTAAGCGCCCCATATGCGTCTTTTTCCGAGTTGATTCAGCATTATCGTCAATGCTTATTTCGTAAGTTTTTTCATCTTACAAAATATATCCTATAACCTGGCCATATAACAATTAAAATAAAAAACATGTAAATCGGATAAGTGGCTTTTGGGTAAAAAGAACATAAACAGACAGACAGACAGAGAGACGTTAAGTTTTGTAAAATGTATAGAAGATACGATAATTTAAACTCTTTTATCGTATTTGTTTGAAATAAAGAAGTCTACCGAATGTGTAGATAAAAAATATACGAGACTGTTATTATCTTCTACGGAATAGGTTGAGAAGGTGCTTTGTTGGACAACCGAGCGGGTAGCGGAACGATTTATATTGTCATCTCTGTATTGATGTTTTAGGATATTTTTTTTGTATACGTGTCAGGTATGTAGTTTAGGAATAAACTTTATAGTTTTAATGTTTAACCACAAACTCACCTCATGTTAAGTAATGTTGTGGCCCAAGTGTGGGGAACTGGCTCTCAAGTGCAGCTGCCGGAACACACTTATAGGTGCTTGGCAATAGATTTTCAACAAGAGGGTCGTAGCCAGCTAGACGTGCGTTAGAAAAAGCACTGATGCCCTAGAGGAACACTGTTGGATTTTATATGGTAACAGTTAAAAATTAAAATTGCAGCTTGCTGAAGTTGAGTACTAAAGACTAGACATGTAATTAAGGGTATAATGCTCTGTTGAACCACTATCAGGTTTTTTTTTATGGTATCTCGGCAAATTGACTGTACTGCCCTTGATGGTAAGCACAGTATAATTAGCAATCCATAGGCAGTCGGCGCTGTAATGCTGGCCTATATAAATATCTTTTAACGTTGCGCTTGAAGGACGTCAATAAATGAAAAGGTAAATGAAAAGTAAATCTTAGATATTTGATAGGAAAGGACAATTATGCCCGACAGGATTGAGACCATCACACAAATGGTTATAAACCCGTCGCAGTGACTCTCTTGTGTTTTGTAACAATTCGGGATCAACCAGGCCGAGAGGCTTGCAAGTCGTCATAAATGGATTGATTGGATGGATTGCAGATTTCTCAGTGGTCTTCGTTGTTTTTTGATTGTACTGTGCTTACCATCATCCAGTATTATGTATTTTTTTATATTGTAGTCAATTTCAAGAAGAATAGTACAGATTATCTAGCATTAGGCTATAGCTCTCAGTTAGCCTTAAATATTAAGTTTTGTTAAGTTGGAAGAAATAGCGCACCCTAAATAATTTATCCGCGTGCGCTGTCGATTAGTTAGTGATACGTAAATACAATATTTTACAAAAATATTGCTCCTCTATACATCTAAAACAGTCCGCCTTACCATATGCTTATCTCTGATATATAACTTTGCCACAATAAGGAATTTTGTGGCAAACTTTTATTGAAAATTGAAAAATGATATATGACCATTATTATTATGCATGGTATGGTATATTAACCCTTACGAATAAAAGTTACTTCTTCATCAATACAATTTTATGTAGCCAAACTTGCCATTGCTACGTCATTTATAGCATGTTATTTGGATGAATATTTTGGGAGATAATGTAAAATTAAAATAATTAAAAACTCGACTCGGGTCTTTGACTATAGGTGTAGTGGCGCGAACAGGCCGTGTAAGTTGTGACGCATAACCCTGGCCGCCCGACAAAAATATTTTGTATATTATAAATCATCAATCAGCGATTTTTTTTAATTATGCGCGGGTGAAACCGCGGGGTAAAGCTAGTGTAACAATAATATGAACGAATTAAGTATTTAGGCCCACCAAAAAGTTCTATAGATAAAACATTATTATAACTTTTTTATATCCTATGTCAGTAAAAAAAAATCGTACATGCGTTATTTTTCATACTTATCTCATTCTCATTTCCTTTATGAAAAGAAAGCTGCAAACTGGACAGCAGTACTTCTTAAGGTCAGTCACAAAAAACTTGCCTAGCCCTGAAGATTTATTCACAACAAACACTCTCTTCCGATTGAAATACAGCCAGGCGTGGATCTAGAGTTTAAGTTTATTCCTAGATTGATATTGATAGTTTTTAAATAAATTTAACTTTAATTTTTTTTCTATGTCTTAGCGCAGATATTTGACATGTTAGTTCATTAACAATCATTTTATTAACTCCGCTAACTCTTATCGCTACGCTTATGACTATGCCATCGACAATATTCGCCGCATTACATGATAATACCACATCCTTACTACAAAATAATATACTTTGTAATAATCATAAAGTTTTGTTTTTCTTCTGGGTCCCGGGCGAGGTATGCTGGGCTTTCATAGTCATGTCGACTTCACTATGGGAATATATTTCTATATTCACGTTCGCAACAATGGATAGACTTATAAGTATGAATATGTTATTTGTATTATTGCTCCGCACTTCATTAGTTATAATTATGTTAAGCTTGGTTATTATAAAGAATTTGATTAATTAAAACTAAATAATAATCTTTTATACATCGGTAAAATATTTTTAAACAAATTAAAAAAGAAATCAATAAATTGAATTTCCATGATTATCATTGATGGCTAACTTCATAATGTCGTACTGCCAACACATGATGAGAGCGCACCTCTCAATTCTACCCCCTACTAGAAGAGCCAAATGGAGTATCCTAATATTTATATATATAATCAATATATATGTAATTATTATGAATAATAGTTTTACAAATCGTTACTAATTGTCAATCGATTTAGGCAAAACTGTGCTCGAATGAATTATTATGTAACTTGAAATTGACACAAAATTGAACACGTTAACTGTTTTAAATACTTAGGTAGACAAATAACGTATGATTGTAGATGTTCACCTGACATAATATGAAGTCTTGCAATGGGCAAGCAAGCTATTTACAGAAAAAAACAACTATTCAAATCTAAAATTAAAAGCAATATATGGAAACGGCTTATTAAGACCTACATCCGAGCATAGCATTATATTGCTGTGAAAGATGGACCATGAACGAAAGAGACAGAGAAAAGTTGGCTGCGTTTGAGATGTATTGGAGGAGGATAGAGAATATCAGTTCGATAGATAGGATTACAAATGAGAAAGTATTAAGAATGGTTGACTAGAAAAGACAGTTGCTGAGAAACATAGAAAACAGAAGAGGAAAGATGATTGAACCACTTGATACGGCACGACAAGTTCTGTAAAATAATTTTGGAAGGAAAAAATTAAGGAAAGCTAGGAAGAGGAAGACCTAGACGAAGCTTTTTCCAACAAGTGATGAACATAGTGGGAGTCATGTCATATCAGGAGGTCAAAAAAAAAGCAGAGTATAGGGAATAGTGGCAAATGCTCCAACAACAAGTGATGAGCTCTTAAATTAAAGAAGAAGCATTATTATGAATTGTTTTTATACTTAGGTATACGAGAAGTATAAGTCATTCCTCATATGATAGGCTATGTATGAATTGTCAATAATATGAATAAAAATAAAAGCACGGGACGAACATTATTACTGCGTAACCACCCGCTATTTATAATGTAATTACTTACCAGCGAATTATTTGGAATAATTTATTATTCAGAGTTGAATTTTCGACTTCAACCTCATAAATAAAATTAAATATCGACTTATTATCGGATTCAACATTATTTTAATTAAATTACATTTTACATAATCAGTTTTCGATTTAAACGTTTGTTTAAATTAATTTTCAATTAAGGTAATGGTTCAGATATTCATAGTCATCGAAATAATAATTTACCTACTGCTACCATTAAGCTATGTCTTTGTTGAGGCATAATTGTTTGAAGTGTATCTCTGTTTTTTCTTTATTCAGATTATCTAAATCTCCATAAGCATAATGAAGTTATACTAATATTATAAAGCTAAATAGATTGTTTGTTTGTTTAAACGGGCTTTTTGACATTTTATAGCCTATTTATTGAGAAAGGTTATAGACTAAGAATAGAATAACAGAATAATAATAGAATAACAGCACGCTACAACCCTACGGAGCGGAGCAGTAACCATGAACGTTAAGCAATCTGGCAAGCTGTAGGCAAGTACATGGAAGTGGAACAACGATAGGCCTACACGGCTATACGGGTTCGTGGGGCACAGCTAGTCGTTTATATAATATACTAAAATAACAAGCGGCTCCTTTCACGTCTAATTACGTTTGAAGATCATCTCGATTAATATTAATGGGAGTAAGCACGTAGTGAAAGATAAGTTTACAAACAGAAGACGTTTTCAAGCGCGGCTGCTGGAAAAAAATATTATAGCAACTCGTAGAGTTGAAACATATCCGACCACCATAAAATTCATCTTATCCATCCTTGAAAGCACAAAGTAAAGTTAGAACCGCCGGAATAAATATCGGAATTGAACCTGAAACCTTCACGTAACATCTCAGTAATGAAGCTATGAAAACAATCTTCCCTAAACGCGAGTATATTGACATTAGGAAAGTTAAAACGGACCATTTGCAAACTTCACAATCACAATTTAAGTTTGCGAGATTTCGAAAACTCCTCATGATACGCCGGAGGTTCTAACTGAACGTCTTTGTTAAAACTCTACTGATTATGAAATTTCAAGAACAAAGGCAAAGCTTTTTTACGGTCTTTATTTTAATAATAAACTAACCTCTAACAGAGACTTCATCTGCGAAATATTACTAATTTTATTTCTTTTTCTGTAAAGTTTTTTTTATACTACAAAGTTGACAAACAAGCACATGGCCCTCCTGATTGTAAGCGGATACCGTAGCCTATGGACGCTTGTAAGTAACGTACAAATTTTACCGCTGGCTCCGTTGTATGGTGCGTAATTTTTTACTTTCGAACAGGCTTCGTAAACGCATTTTTTAAGCAAATGTGTTGAAAAAGCCTTTTATAGAAACTAAATATACTGAAGCCGTAAAAAAATACTTTTAAACAATGAATTTCAAAATGAAATGAAATTTGTACCCAGAACCTTCCGTACATATGTCAATATAGATTTCTCTTTTCAGCAAAAAAGGTAATGCCGACATTTAAAATCTCATGCATATTCATTTAAAATCGAAAAATCATTCGCTTTAACAGTTGATAGCAATTGGAAATTCTAAACGCGGGGACCGGCATTATCTTCAAATACCTGAATATCTTTTGGATCTCCTCGGGGGTACGGCGAGGGACAGGGGATCGTGAGTGTTGCCAGGTCAATATTACATAATTAAATTAAACAAAATAATGTAATCTATACTTTGTATATAACCTATACTTAATATAATAAAGCGGAAGAGTTTTTGTCTGATTGTTTGTTTAAATACGCTAACCTCTGGAACTATCAGTCGGATTAAAAAAAAACTTTTCGAATATGATAGCAAAATTTACGAGGAATAGTATATATAGGCTATCTAACATTAGGCTACATCTCTCAACTAGCCTTTAGTGTTGATTTTTGTTAAGTAAGTCGGAAGAAACAGCGAATCCAAACTGCGTTATCCGCTTGTGCTGGCGTAATAGTTAGTGATACGAGTACGTAAGTACAATGTTCTACAAATATAATGCTCCTTAGTACATCTAAAAAAGTCTGCGACACCATATGCCTATCTCTTATTCATAAGCCAGAATAAGGTATTTTGTGACAAACATTTATTGAAAATTGAAAAGTGATTTATGAGCATTATAATTAGGAACGGCATATTAATTCTTCAATTTTATGAAGATAAGCTTTGCCCTCCATAGCAGTTTATTTAAACGCATAGTTTGGGAATGGTATATTAAAACACTACTATATCTTTATTCGGGTTCATTTATATATTAATCTGAGAACTGTATTTAAATCGGTTCAGTAATTTTCAATCGGTGCGCGTTCTAACACGAAAAGTTTACGATTTTACTGTATTCTTTCATCCACCCAAGACTACATTCGCGTTAATTACAATATAAAATATAATACATTGAGACCCTAAGAGTTTCTAGATGTTTTAGTAATTACTGCACTTTAAATGATATTCAAATATCAAATACAGTAAATTATCACCGAATTTTAGCGAGTTAATTCACGTGCTATTAAAATGTATGCGGCCGAGTTACGCTAGGTTTGACTTGTGTAAGAAACAACGGAGACAGCCGTGACAGCAGCTGGAGAGTGCCAGACACTAATAATATTGAGGAAGTATGATACAAAAAATATTATGTGGTTAAAATTTTGTTGGTCATTAACTGTTTTTGTGTTAATAATGATTAGTTTGGAGTTAGTTGCTTTAATAGGATAGCAAAATGTAAAATTTTTGGTTATACTTTCACATTAAAATGGGGTTTTAATTTTAGTGATCATTTACTATTTTTTGCAGTATAAAGTGTTTTTTTTGAAGTTATATTATACTACTAGCTGTGCCTGCGGCTCCGCTCGCGTGGAATACTAAAAAGGTTTTATATTTTATTTGCGCGGAACCCTTTACTCTTCTAAAATAAATCTTCTCATAACATTAGTTATCTGCGGAGTTTCGGAGATTACTTGGAACAAACAGACAGACAAAAATAAAATATAAAAGTTTTCTTTTTTTATTATAATTACCGTATATACTTTAATATGCATTTAGTAAAAAGCTGTCATTTTGACATTAGAAACAGACATTTCAATTTTATTATATGCATGTATACGGGTCTAGTAATCAGGTACAAGCTATATTTTTACTCAAACCAGACCATAATCTAGAGATTACATTCTAAAAACTCACAGGTATTATATAAGCCAACTTGCAATGGTTTTAGACCCTCTCCCCTTGTAAGCAAACATAAGTAAATTATGAACTCTCATCTCCCCTAAATGATAACAGGTAAGACTTTTTGCAAAACTATATTTAATAAAACTCTATAAGTACTTGGCAATGTACAGTTAAGCCGGTTTTGGGAAAACCCATTTATAAGTTAGTAACCCAGTAAGAAATATGATAAGCAATTCGGTGTCCTATAATAAAAATAGCATTATTCATTTAAATTAGAAATATTATTTAAAAATAGATCAAACAATTTTTGTGTTTTTATCTTTCTTACGTAATATTTATAATATTCCCCCCGCTCAGGAAATAATTGTACCCCCCTCAGATTGCTTACGTAACACTTGTCCATTTTCCTCTTTCCTCAGACCTTTTTTTTTCGAACTGATTATTCTGTTGGCCCGGGGACCTTAACAGTTTCACCGGACTTGTTGGCGAAGGCTTAAGGCATTCTACCGAGAAATATGGGCACCATGCGCAAGGGTGCCAAAGTGGCCGAACCTCGGCTTGAGCTGTTGCCGTATATGCAACATACGCGACCTAGCTAAATTCCTACGCGAATTTGAGCTAACTAACTATACATGTTTGCATGTCTCTTGCCTCATGGGAGGGAGGAAGAAACACGTGTACGTGTATTTAGTGATCTGAAAAATTTCTAAGGCTAACTAACCAAAAAAAAAGAAAAAAAAGGTCCCTTACAGAACCTATGTACCTGAGTGATACTGAGTGTCCTAACACGATGTAAATAAGAATAACAATACCTGTCTCCTTCTGTCGTGTGACCAAGCAAAACGTGTTAAAAAGAGTCGAAGACCCTACTTCTATTTTGACGTTAGTCTGAGATTATACAAAATACAGATTGAGCTTATATTTACAAAGTCTATATTCAATATTTTTACTTGATACATTGTGTACAAATCTTGGTTTTTGGCTCATGCAGCCTAGCAACACTGGAAGCGTCGCCCCTCCCACCCGAAGAGCAGAGGGAGGGAGGGTGGATAAAAAGGTCACGACTCTTTTTATTGGCATCTCACTAATGTCTAGGGCTATGTCGGAATTATTAAAACTGCCATGAATTTTAGAACAAAAGAAAAGGTATCGAGTTGTTTGTAACAAGACTTCAGGGATCGCCAACTCTTTGTGTTTTAAAACGAATTGAAAAAGGTTTTTTAAATTTGATAGTAAAATTGTAAATTTAATAAACAGAAATAAAATAATGCAGCGGCCAATCACTTTTTAAATCTTTATACCTTTTAGCGATTGGCCACAATCTTACCTGACGATTTGGTCCAATATGACACGTTAAGCCTAGGGGAGGAATTTATTCTCAAGTGTAAATGCTGGAATACACCTATAATAGATGTTTGCCAACAAGGATGGTAGTTAGCCAGGCTGGCATTGGAAAATACCCTGTCACCGTGCTATGATTTCATCACGATAATTTCCTTCACCGAACGGGCTCATTGCAGTGATTCGAAACCACGCCGATTGACGTGGTATCCATACACGCTACTACTGACTCAACATTGAAAAACAAGGTAAATATATATTTATATTCTAGCAGAGTTCCGGAGTAGTTTCTCATCGGTGATATTTCAGGAATCATCCTAATTTTAACATCATTTCGAAGCCCCTTAGGCGATGAATTTCTCAAAATCCTTTATTAGTTCTAACTTACTTTTTACAAAATTGCATACTTAGTTTCACTGACTTAAGCAGTTCATTGTCTGTCAGTAATCCTTATAAATTTCATTAAGTTGAAACTGTTAAATAAAGTTTAATAAAGGTACATTTAAATGAATCAAACTCAGTTTTACTTCGGCCTAATTAATAACGTTAAAATAAGCCAGATATCTTGTATCAAATGAAATTATTACAGTGATTTTTAAATCAACGCAAAAACTTTATAGACAATTGGCATCGGAGTACATCGCAATAAATACGAAAGCCGGTTCGATTCCACACTGAACCGATATATTACTGAAGTTCGGGTTGCTGAATTTATCGTGGAAAGTTGAATTAGCTCGACGGTTACTCTATTGGCTCGAGTTATTTCCGCATCATTGCAAAGTTCTGCCTTTTAGTCTAACTTATTTTATTCAAGACTCTCAACCTCATGGTATATTTATTACAAAATGGAAACTAAAACACATTATTACAACGGACGTTTTTGCCATCTGTTTAGTACTTAAGATTTAATTGGGCAATAATGCCACATCATGCCGGCTTAGGCATTCCATCGTTTACGATTTATCAGCAAGTAAAATCAAAAATTGAATTGAAGTGGGAAAAAGGTATACTAGGAATTTATAATACTGGATAAAATAAAACCTACAGAGATACGGAAGAAAACCAAAATAAAGGATGCAGTACTAAAAACAAAACAATAGAAATGTTATTGGCTTGGTTATATGATGAGCCAAAAAAATATATGGAAAAAACGCAGTAACTGAATGGATCCTAAGTGAGGACCAAAATCAGAAAGCGGGCGTACAAGCCAATAGGCGGGTTATTGATAGAAAAAATAGCTGTCTCAATTTGGACAGGATTGGGACAAGACCGGTCAGTGTGATCATCTCTCTCAAGCTCGTTTAAACTGTAAAAGCCGTCTGAAGCTTCAGGACCCTTATGGCTAAAAATATAGTCAGATCGAAGAAAAAAGAAAAATCTCAGAAGTCGTTCCTTTTTCTTTTCTTTTGAAACCTTTCTACTGCCCACCCACGTAATTATAAGGAACTGCTTCATGCTTTTAAATCCGCAAGTTCCAAGTATTGATCTTCAGTAACTCTTTAAAAAAAATTAAGAAGATAAGCTCAATTTGATCTAATATTACATGGTGATGAAGCTATAGTAAGTAACACGCTAACTCTATTAAGATTCTTACTGGGAAGTGCCGGAAAACATGATAAGGTTCTCGCTGACATATTGCTTGTAGCTGAGGGTAAGCACAGTGCAATCGAAAAGCAATGGCGACCACAGAGAGATCGGCAACTGCATATATTATATAAACTGTGTTTATATAATCTGATCCCGAAACGCAAAAAACTGTGAAACTGTGTGATAGACCTATCACCCTGCTTGATTGCTGGATATACAGCGGCTGATTCTAGATCAGAGTAAGCGTGTCACTTTGGCGAGTACTACACATGGTATGGTGGTCCGATCCAGTCGCATACCTACCACCTTGAAGACACGTAATCACCATGCCTTCATGTTTTCTTAAGTGCACTGCAGTATTGAAATTTACGTTGTTTGGCGTGAATTCCAAGTTACTAATGAGCCTTCGCTTAATACTTATGGTGTGATGCAACAAATGGTCGTAAATTACGACGAATTCCAAAACTAACTTCGAGTTATAAATTGCCTCAATCTTGAATCGAACCGACTTCGTTTCCAGGTCCGTCTCTCAGTTCAACCTTTACGGGCCATATGAAAACTTTAATAGTTCTACGAAGTTGAGAGTAGCCACTTTTTGGGTAAATTATATCTATATATTACAAGGGTTCAGTTTCCAAGACTTTTTAATGCAAAGTAATGATGGAATCAAATTATTAAACGGGCCTGCATATAGAACGATATTTTTTTCCGACTTTATGCTTAAGCGTGTCACGCATATCTGCAAGCAAGCGGTGTGGTAGGTTACTATACCTTACTAGTTTGCTACCATAAAGAAGATGGTGATATACCAGTTACAGGGATTATTTTGGCTTGTTCCGTTTCGGAGTCAGCCAGAATGGATGGATATCTAGCTGCTAAGCGGCTTGTAAGTTGGCATGACAATGGCAAGCGTCGTAAAACTATCCTCGGTGATCGCCGTTCTTTTTGGATTGCACTGTGCTTACCATCAGTTACAGTGCTGTTACTTTTAAGTCAAATAAGGTAGTTTTTCCACTACAGGTCAGGTTATATGGTAAGATTTCGAACTTTATTATGGTATTAAATAAACCTACCTTAAAAAAAAACCTTCAAACAGAACATCTGACTCCATACGTCAATGACCGCACTCCACTCCCCAAATATATTGAGTGTCGGGTAGTTATAAATCAACCGGTTTGGGTACACCACCAATTGTAACACACCCGGTTTGAGGTCGAGCGCGTCCTCATTTTATACGGGTTATATGTTTGTGTTCGGACTGATTATTGGTTTGTTTATTTAACATCTGATCCAACTTTGGATATTATTTGCCATGTTTTCTTAAGACCGCTCTTAGAGGTTCGGTTCACCCTTTCAACACGGTTCTTAGAAGTACAAATTACAGTCTTATCAGAAACATAAATTATTATATATTCATAAATAATAAATCATTTCATAATTAGGTATCGGGTTATCACGGGCTTAGTTTCCGCTACTCGACGTTTAGGTGCGCCTATTTTCAGTGACTTTGGTCATTATGCCAGCCCAATTCTTCCAGTCCAATTCTTCCAGTCTACCAGTCCCCTGATATTGTTAAATATCTCGGGAAGAGTTCTCGGTGTACCAAGGTATTTACACTGGTATTAAGCCATCTTTTCGCACTACAAGAGTACTTGTTTGGCTGTCTCTTTCTTTCCCATGCACGTTTGGTATAAGGGGTTCTCAGCGACACTTAGATTTCTGTTGTAGTTTCCGTGTCCTGTTAGAACTCCGGTTATCAGCAATTCAAGTAAAGTAAGTATAAAAGCTTTTCTTATGCTTTTTTAACTTGGCTGTTATTAATCAAATTCGAGATTTGTGGACAAAAAATATAATTGTTTATTACTATTATATAGAAATTAAATTACAAAATTACATCCGCATTTTTTTTAAATATATTATTTTAATCATTGGCAATCGACATATTGGAGACACGCGGAAAATCGATATGACTTTTTTTGTCCACTACTTATACAAATTCACGACCTATATGTGACGAAAATTTGAATTCAATTTTCGATTTAGTTTTTTTTTACCAAATCAGTAACTAACGTTAACGGATATCCGTGCTTAGGCTCTTTATTTCAAAATAACACATTAGTGTAAGTATATCATTCCAAACGTTGAGAAACTTTAATAGTAAATCATCCTGTAAATAATATAACTATTACATCATAATTCAAATACAAATATTTCATCCATAATCCGGCATTAAAAGTATTGTTGTAGCTATCGAGTGATTAACGAATATCAAAAAGTTTATTTATTGTCTTGTTGAGGTGAATTGGTGGTAAAAGCCGTTCGAGGCTCCTGAGCCCTTATGGCTAACAGTATAGTCAGATCGAAAAAAATTTTTAGCAGATATTACGTATCGAACTCAATACCGAGCGGAAGTGTTCCTATACACATTTATTATTTGTTTTATTTTAAACATATATAATAAATATTTTAGTACAGTAATTATTAATGTTCTCATACCGATACCCTTACAAAATTTTTCGTTAATTATCTACATACGAGTAAATGCTAGTAAACTTTACAAACAAAAAATATCCTATAAATTCGGGTGATATCGTATAAATTCCCCTAACAATACCTCATTCATTTTACTAACATTCCCCGGCATCAAAGTTTCATGAACAACGCTTTTATCTAAGATTTCATCTCTTGAACCCGGGGGCTATCCGTATAAATCATTTCTCTTCCACCCTTGAAACTTTCACTTACCTTATGTTGTTTTTATGAGGTCTCATCTTACGATTATAATTAATTTTGAAGTAATTTTAGATGATAATATTAATTATGGTATATGTTAAAAATAAAACGTTCGTTATTTAACAAGTAATAAACATGTTGGTTTGGTAGTAGCGTGTACGGGCACGTCGATAGATGTGAGTTTGAATCCTTACAATGGGTTGTGACGAAACCATAGCATGGTGATAGAGTATTCTCTAATGCTCGCCTACCTAGCTACCACCCTCAAGTTGAAAATCTGTCACCGAGCACCCATAGGTGGGTTCTGACAGCTACATTTGAAAGCCCTTTTCACCACTAGGTTTACTTATTGGGAGTGATCCTTAGAACATAGATACATATATGCTATCGCAGACTTTTTTGTAGGTTTTCTAAGATCTTTAATTATATAGAACATTAATTTGATATATCTCGTATGGTTACTCAGCGTAAGCCATTTAAGCGCCCCAAACGCGTCTTTTTCCGAATTGATTCACCATTATCGTCACTTCTAATTTCGTAAGTTACGTTATCTTACATAATATATTCTATTACCTGGTTAGATAACATAGCTATGAACTAAAATAAAAAAATAACATGTAAATCGGATTAGTGGTTTTCGTGTGAAAATAACATAAACGGACAGACAGACAGAGAGTCGTTGAGTTTTATAATATGTATAGAGGACTTAAATAAAAACATTTTTATAATCGACTGTTGTGATGAAATAAATAATTTCAATTTGAAATTGAATTTACTTACTATGTAAAATCAACATACGAGCCTCAAAGAAACTTGCGTACTCACAGCCGAACACGTTAAAACACAAGGTAAACCGAGAAAAAGAAAGACGTCTACGTCTGAACATATAAATGCCACGCCATTTGTTCCATTAAAACGCTTTTTTAAGAAGCGTGGGAAAAGCTAACGTGGTACACATAGTAGTTAGAATTTACATGTTTCTGCACACACAGACTATTAAAATATTCGGTGGCAATCCCTTTAAGGTAACCAAATACATATTTGAAACATTATAAACTGATATAGAGGTACCAGTGGATCCATGCGCATATTTCACGTAATATGGAACGTAAAAATCTAACAGCTGTCATGTGAGTTAAACAAATTTTTAATAAGTGGCGCCGCCTAAGATATTTGAAACTATTTTGAATTAAAAAAAATAAAATATTAATTTGTATATTTTTATCAATAGTGAGGGCAATAAGCTTTAAAATAATGTTTGAATCATTAAGTTTAATTACGAGATATTTGAAACTATTTCGAATTAAAAAAAAAATATATTAATTTGTATATTTTTATCAATAGTGAGGGTCATAAGCTTTAAAATGATGTTTGAATCATTAAGTTTAATTATGATTTAAGGTACATGTGACGTTGCCACAAAAACATCTTTCAGACATAATATATAGAGATGAAATGACCAGATACATTTCTAACTAATGCCGTGCCGTGCGCGATCGATCCCACAAGTTTTATTTGCAACTTAGCACTACCATTTCCCAAACTTTAATTTCGCAAGAAATCAACGTAAAATTAATATCATTTTACTGCTTCTTACCAATGGATGAACGAGCATAAGTGACACTTACCTGAAACACAGAAAAAAATTCAATTAATATTCATATAATTATAATTGTATTAACTATTTTTTTAAGACGCACAAACGTAACACGTATGCACTTTGGATATTCTCAACACAATTTATTTGTATATTCTTCTGGCAAAAGCATTAAATTGTGTCACAGAATTGTGCATTTAATATTCAAATTGAGGGCGTCAGCTATAATATGTGATACAGTGAACTAGCACAGACGCCAACAATACATTTTATGTTTTCTTACGTAAGTTTCTAATATTTAACGTTGACCAAATTATTTACATAATTGATAAAATCTATAATTACAACTTTTTTTTAAACTTGCAGTTGCCAATTTATAATAAATAGATATTTGCATGACTATATGTTTAAACAATAAAATAAATAATTATATCTCTACATAGGATCTACAAGCGTAGAAGAAGCCTTTAATTTCTATTTCAGAGATAAGTTTTGAAAATTAAATACGGTAACAAACCACACTAATGATTTGACACTAGTTCTCTATAAAAACAATACTTTATTTGTTTAAACCACAGATTTACCTTCACACACCAGCACAATTTTAATAATAGAAATAGACATAAATTAGTCGTACCGTGTTTTAGACCTTAAGACTAATAAAAGTTTTTTAGGTATTAGTGTTAGCTTATATAATCAGATCCCGACGCACGTCACTGATTTGCCGGACAATGAGTTCAAGGACCATGTCAAGCAGGTTTTACTGTCGAAAGGTTATGGATTATTATGTGAATGATAGTGATGTCTGGAAGTGACTCCCTCTCTGTGCATCCACTAAATTATTAATATGGTGATATGATTATTGACTGTAAATATTATTTATATAGTTGGGAAAAAATATAATTAAAAAAAGATAAGCCCGATCGAGTGTCTTGCCGGTTCTTCTCGATGACTGGGATGTTTTCCGAACCGGTAGTAGTGGTTGACGTTTATAAGTGCCTTCTTAGGACCTAAATTGAATACAGTTATTTTTGATTTTGAATTGTGTTTATTGTTGATATTTAATGAAGTCAGTTCGTTTTTTTTTAAACTCATACTTCTTTTCGAGCGTTTAGTAGAGGGTAAATTTTAGAGCTGCACGAGCATCACGTGTCGGAAGTACAACATGATGAAGTTTGACCTTGAAAATAATGTGAATTAATTTTACTGACTTTTTTAAATTGTATAAAAATAATTCAACGATGTATACATACTTTTTTTTAAATCAAGATATTATATAAATATACTTAGTTAAATTATTATTAACAATTAAAAATGCTATTAAAATATATTTACATCATTATCATTGATGGCTTACTTCATCATATTGCTGGAACGCGGGAGATTTTTTGTTGAGTCATTTTGTTACGCCAAAAAGTATACACAATTACACACAATATTTTTTTCACTTTTCCTGTGACCGTATATCATCATACTATCATACTCTATCACCCACAAATCACCGGCAACTCGGTATCGCAGCGGATGCCCCACGATTTACTTAAACAAAATTTCTCTAACTTAAAATGCTTCGAGAAATTGCCCCGTTGGCTTAAAACGGTTGAAAGTTTGAACATTAATCCAGCAAAACGATTAAAGTTTAGAATAACCAACTGTCAGGATATATTAGGGAAGTTTTTAATAGAGGGCAAAAAAAAATTCACCCCTACTCATTCATGCCTATATAATTATAAAACTTAACGTCACTCTGTCTGCCCGTCGCGTTGGTACGTGCATTATTTAATATCAACTTATATTGTTTTAATTTATAAAACTTTATTTTGTATCCTAAATACTTTAGAAGTACTCGTCTACTATAAACTATTTTCCATATTAAGGTGGCCCAGAAAAAACTTATTATTTCTCACATGAAAATACGTTAATATAACACGTTTTAAGAATTCTGACCCAAAATCTAATAGAAAATTTTATTTAAAAGGTACTAATTTAAAAGTGTATTTTTTTTTCCTCGTTGTGTAATTATGATTTACGGATGACATTATAAGTATTCTGAAAGTTTTATAAGTAAATATTACACAAATTTTTTGATTTTACATGTAGTTGGACATCTTAAATAATGTAAATAAATGAGACATCAAAAAATAAAGACCATGATTACTACTGAATTTGATTCAATAAGGTCAATCTAAATCTAGTCTTTTTATTCCAAAAAAAGTCTCGTTATTCATTTTTGTTCCTTAGCATGTCCATTAAATGTAAAAAAGTTATGTAATATATTATTCTGTTTAGGCTTTTTCTGTGTAACCTCGTGGCCCAGCGGTAGTTCCTACTATTAAGCCGAGAGGTCGCGGGCTTGATTCCCGCACATGGCTGACTTTTGTCAGTTGTGTATCTGGTTGGGTGTTCGACATCTATATAATATGTCTTATGTTGAGTATCGCGTAGTTAGAATTAAATAGAGATGCTCAACACCCAAGAGCAGCTTTGTTTAGTGGTCGACGTTGCGATCTCACGACTCAATAGTAGGGGTAGCCAGTGCACCACGAGGCTTGTCCATTAATTCAATTCATACTCGGCTCGGCTTAACGCGCCTGGTTGACGCTAAGCCTGAACGTGACATGAAGAATTAGCATTGACGTTCATAGTAAATTCAGTCACAAAAATTTGCTACCAGAATACTTTATCGAATTATATCTACTGTAAAACCTGTTACATGTGGAAATACTGGACAAGTTGCAGAATTCACGCTATGAGGGACCCGTACTATTACATAGTTTAGAAAAATATGTACCCGACGCGTGAAAGCGCCTGTTTAAATGTCAAACTTTTATTTTGCAGGCGCTCGTATTACACAATAACGAAATGAACATCAAATATAGCTTTGTCTTGTATAATTATCATAAGTAATTTAAAATATAGTATTTTCGGATTTATTTCATTCCTTCCTTAGTGCCAAATTACAACAGATATACAGAATATAAAAATAAAAGAAAATATATACGAATACCTGAAGTCCTTTTTTATATTTAAAAAATATTAAAATTAGTTCAGTTTTAGAGAAGGAAACCGGAGAATACGAAATTATGATTTCTTTTATTATATCTAAGTATAATCAGTCCGAACTGAAGTGATCTTTCTCGCACCCTATTCGCTCTTTCGGGTATAGCGCGACAGCAATAGATTTTGTTTCAAATATATTGCCGACGGGGTTTCGTTTGTTTAAAGAAAAAACAGATTTTGTTCTCGTTTTAAAATATTTCAAAGTATATTTTTATGAAACATGAAAGCAAACGGTTAACGTTGTACGTACATTGTGATTTTCAGTGTTTCAGCTTTGCATAAACTTTTTCATGTAGCGAAATTTATGGACGCGGATCAGGGTTGTCCGGTTATTTAAAATATATATTTACGTTTCATAATTATTATTCATAAGTAATGTTACAGGTTGACGTTCAGTGAAAACACCTTGGTTAAACTCCAACACATTTGAAATTTAAGGAGTGAAATTCATTATCCGCGTCTGTGGTCATGTTATAATTTAGAAGTTTTCTAATGGAGAGGAATAACATTTACGAAGCAAGCGTATTTCATAGACGATGACATCAACTTTCATAAGGTGTGATTAAAGTATATCATAAAGAACCGTCATAATAATGAAAACATGTGGCCATGAGTTTTGGATGTCTAAAATCACCAATACGCTCTTCAGCCTCACCAATACGCATACTCATATCTAATTACTAAACCAATGACATTCTTTGAGATAAGAAACAGCAATGAGTCACCTGTAAGCTAGGATTATTATTTTTATTAATTTATCTATTCATAATCATGCTAATTATAATAACATCTACATAGAGGCGTTGAAATGGTCGTAACATGAAGAACCTTTGATCTTGTGCACGTATTAATACAATCTTTGTCCTTTTCTCTTTTATAGTACGGAGCTACGCTTCTTGCAGAACATGGAATTTATTGCTATTATCGAATCGAGCCTAGCTAACAATTCTACTTTCTGACAGCGGCTTCGCCTATTTTATAAATGTCAAAATAACCATCGTTTAGGTTACTGGTTACAGATAATAGCATAATATTTGTTTAAAAAATGATACAAAGAACCTATGCAAATTTTAGGACCTAAGAATAATTATTTGATTATAGAGATGAGAATTATGAAGCAGTGATGTCTCAGTGGTAATGTGTACGGACATCGCGTCGATCGAAGTGAGTCCAAATCCCTGCAATGTGCCTGGGCTTTCGGTGAAGGAAAACATCGTGCTGAAACCATACCATGGTGGTAAGAACCTTTTCTAATACCCGCTTGACCAGCTGCCACACTTAAGTTGAAAATCTATCGCCAAGCACCAATAGGTGTATTTGGGCAGCTGCACTTGAGAGCCAGTCTTGCACTAGGCTTAGCGTCCTACCATTTTGGTGAGATTGTGGCCACAACGCTAAATCTATATCGATAAAAATAAACAATAGGGACCAACCCTGGCCATGCCGTAAATTTTTAAAAACACAAAAGCATAAATTTTATTTAAGCCGAACTTTTTAGACATCCCAGTAGCTGATATTTGCTGGGATATACTTCTATAAGTTCTAATTATTTTCATTATTTATTTCAGTGATCCTTATTCGCACCATTTTTACATCAAATTGTTGGGAATCTGTTTTATTTTCTTGGTGACAAAGACGTCGTAATATCTCATAAGATCTAATAATTTTAATACACTCACAAAAATTCCAACTCACCCAATTTTTTTTTATTAAGTAGCAAGTAGGCTTTTATTTACTCTTTATGTATCTAGCGTTTGGCAACAATATTATCACCTTATGTTCAATGATAATGTCTCAAGTGCAACTGTCGGAATACGTCTATACGTTCCAGGTGGGCATTATAAAATTCCCTACCATCGTATTATAGATCATCACGATGTTTTCCTCATTCCAAAAAGCTCAGGCTTATTGCAGAGATTCAAACTCACTTTGATTCGTGTCCGTACATGCTACCTCTGAGCCACTGTACCTTTTAGATTTTATAACCAATCTCATAAATGACCTGAGTCAATTTCACGTTATGACTTTTGAGGACAGAGTTAAAACGCCTGATGTATCAGCGCGTATTGGAAACTTCATCCGTCGGACCAAAGCTCAGCAGCGCGATTTATATTGCTTTACGATAGAAATAGATGTGATAATGATTCCACTGTCGTACTTTGCACAATTGCTATTACTCGAAAACAAAACTACTTGTAAAATATATTGAAGTATCTGAAAAAGTAAAAAAAGGAAAAGTATCTGAATTTTTTCGCATAAACATTGCACATACAGCGCTATTAATTATTCAACACTTGCACGATATCCCCGGAGGCCATAAGTATCCAAAGTTTTGGAAAAAAAGTCAAACTTTTCTAAACAAACACGGAGGAAGCGAAGATTGATGGCTCAACCAGGTCCGTACATGTATGGGAGTTGTATTCGAGACATACTGCTATTAAAAGCATGAACTTGTGTTCTGTTTGATTTTATTTTACCAATTAAGTTGGAAATTTGTAGCCTTTTTTTCTGGGATTAATATAATACCATCATCGACTATATTATCAGTTAGCATAAGTGTTAAATAAGGCAAAAAAATAAATATTAATTGAGTTCCGATACCGAATGTACCGCAATGTCTCAAGACGAAAGTCTTTGACCAGTGTGTGTTGTCAGTGATTGCATATGGTGCTGAGACGTAGTCGCTAACTATGGGCCTCATAAGAAAGCTCAAGGTAACTCAAAGGGCATTGGAGATGGCTATGTTCGGAGTTTCACTTCGTGATCGAATCAAAAATGAGGAGATCCGCAGAACTAAAGTCACCGACATAGCTCTAAGAATAGCTAGACTTAAGTAGCAGTGGGCGGACAACGTAGCTCGGACGGATGGCCGATGGGGCCAAAGAGCTCTCGAGTGGCGGCCACGTAGGTACCGGAAGACGTAGCGTGGGCAGACCCACCACAAGTTAGACCGACGACATGGTAAAGGTCGCGAGAAGCCGCTTGATGCGGGCAGCACAGGACCGGTTGTTGTGGCAATCTTTGGGAGAGGCCTTTGTCCAGCAGTGGATATCTTTCGGTTGAAATGATGATGGTGATGAGTTCTACGATGAAATTTATTATTTTTTTACTTGCATGGCAAAATCACTGCACTATGCCTGATGATACGCGCAGAACAATCCAAAAAACGGCAATTACCGAGAGATCAGCAATCCATCGCTGCACATCGCTGTCAAGTTTGATGAGTGATTAATAATGATTCAAACTATAGTCTAGGATTGTGTTTTGGAAGAGGCTTTGGTTAAGCAACAGATGCAAGATATGATGATTTTTACGATAATTTACTTGTGTTTTTTTTTGTAAGGATCACAGAACTGGGTTCAGTCAAACTCTCTTACAATATATGTGTATAATTTATAAATGTATAATGATCGAACCCTTATTATGTGTATACACTATATGTTTAATATACTAAAATAATATAAGTTATAAACTAAAATGCAATGATCAGCACAAAGAAACAAAGATATATAATACAAATCAAACATTTAAAATACAATGTATTCCCAGTTGAGGCCAGATAATAAATAAAAAAACAATTTTAAAACGTATACTATTTTAGAAAGAAAGCATACGGTATATGGGGCTATGTTGGCGATTGGTTCTTACTATAATTATAGAGGCAAATCGAAAGTTTGGCGATCAATTAAACGATCACCTACACTTGAGACGCAGAAAGAAAATTTGCTTACTATCCGCCACAGCCGTATGCACCCAACAAATTTAGAAGTCTAACCTCAGATTCGTACAAAGCCCCTCAAATACTTTGTTCCCACAAAGAAAATAGCCATCGATCAATCCGGGAACAGTTTTGTAGAACTTTCCGAAAAACCTTTGTACAAACTTTTAAAGGATCGCGGTTTTCGTTTAATAAGTGTTGAGAAAAAACTTGTATGGGGCCTATTGGTTTTCTTATATATTTTCGAATGTTATGTTTTAAGTGAGGTATGAATTAGATTTAAAATAACTAGCAGACTGAGAGCCTAAATGCTTCACGCAGATTGTTCACGACGCGTCATAGACAATTGAAAAAGCAGTGATGGCTCAGTACGCAGTAGATGGCTCAGTATGTATCATGTAGGAATACAGCGTCGATCTACGTGACTTCGAATCCCTACATTGAGTTTGCACTTTTGGTGAAGGAAAACATCGTGATGATACGATAATATGTTGGTAGGGTATTTTCTACTGCTCGCTTGGGTAACTATGAGCTTCAACTCAAAAATCGCTCGCCAAACACCTATAAGTGTGTTTTAGCAGCTGCACTTTAGAGTCACTTCATTTTCTTAGTTTTAAAAATCTTAAATGAAAGTGCTATTTAAGTCTAACAGTCCTTAATAGGTCCTAAACAAACATTTAATATATTCATTAAAGCAAGCCATATGAAGCACTAGGTCATCCATAATGTATAAAACGCTTTAGCGGTCTTAGAGGAAAATAAGTTTTAAAATATATAAAAGCAGCGAAATGCTATATAACTCTATATATACAACGTATATAGCAAGTATTGAATGTTCAATTTTGCTCTTAACAGAAGGCAATATAAAGAGCTAATTACTAACATCAACCTCCATTAGCCGGAGAGATACTTTTAAAAGAAGTAATACAAAGCCTTGAAGGTAAAACAAAACCTACAACTTTAATCGAAAATGAAAATCACGATTAAAGTTTATTTCATTTTTACTTGACAAAACAAAAGGTACAAGTCCTCAGCTTTGTGTTACTAGAGTGAATCAGTTTTTTGGCTCTACAGTAGACAATGCCCGTGCTACGATCCTTTGTTAGCCTGTAGCTTTGTTTTATCCGGTCTAAGGCAGTTTAGTAAACAACAATCACAATACTTGTTTGCAAGTCGGGTTTCCTACGCAATCTGTTAAGGTACTGACATTTTTGTCTGATAATATCATTACACCTACATTTTTAAGTTTAATAAAATGTGAATTATCATTGGATCTCCTAAAAAAATAAAAACAATTATGATACTGTTGTGAATATAAAAATCTAATATTTTACTTATTTTAAGTGTTGCGAAATATTAAATCTGTAAATAAATAAATTGTCTACATAAGTCATCATTTTGGTTTATGTCTCGTTTTTTATTTCTATATATACTTCTAGCAATTAGATTTGTTTTATGATCTTTGAACTTATATTTTAATTTCTTATTTCTTACTATCTGGTGAACGTGATTTAATTCATGCTTTTAATCTACAGGACCTATTTTATCTGTATTAATAATGCGTTGTCTTTCTTAGTATTATATTTTTATCATTATTACTTTGATCCTAATGAAAAAGCGTAGTGATAAGTAGCCTAGATTTTTCCTCGGGTTCAGTTCTATATTCATCTGAAACGTCTTCTAAAATTTCATAGCTTTACCTCGCAACTTTATTGGCGTGGACTTCAGAATTGAGTATTTGCCGGTACAAAAAATATCCTATGTATTAATCCAAGATATAAACTGTGTGCCAAGCATCCAAATAAGTTCAGTCGTTATAGGCAAACTTTCCCATTTAATTTCTGATTCTAGACTTAAAAAAAAGATACTTGCAACGAATTTACCTGACCAAGTTAAGAAACAAATTTATGAAATCAAACTGCTTATGAATTGGATTAAGAAAATTATTAATAGAATTTTGTTGTATAATATGATTGACTGATTTGGTTTTAAATACTTATTAATTTTTTACTTCAAAATGAACATAACAATATTAATGTTATAATGATCAGAAGATTTTTTGTTTGTTTATTTGAATGCGCTAATGTCTAGTACTACCAATCAGATTTGAAAAATGTTTAGATTTTTAGCCTAATTATAGAAGATTGTTACGGGCTATATAACATGACGCTATGACACTAAGAAACGGAGCAGTAACCATGAACGTCCAGTAATCTTTCAAACTGTAGAAAAGTACGGGAACAACGATAAGTTACACCCGGTGTTAGTGGCGATGCGGTGGAGAATTGGTCGAATAAAAACACAGGTGAAACCGTGGTTAACAACTAGTACTCAATCAAATTAAATAACATTATTACGTCATTGGCGTTAATATACCAGATATTAAGACGTAACTCGTAATGTAATATGTAAACGAAAATATTTCATTACCTTTGCCTTAAGCACTGAATCCTAACAAATGTTCATACACTTCGCGAGTCTGACCTGATTCGATTTGATTCCATATGTTATTGGATTTAAGGGTAGCTGTATAAAGGGATTTAATCCGATCACCGAATTGACGTGGATTACCGGGATTCATCGTGACGAGTTTTGCTTTTGAGGTGTTTGATTTTTTTCGTTATATATACTTAGATGATATTATTGACTTATATGCATTATAAACTGTTCCTTTATGTATGTTCTTTATTATAATTAGATTTCAAATAATTTCTAGGGACAGAAAAATGATGTCTTTAACTTACGATACACGGAAAAATAGAAAAAGAATCGTCTTCAGTCCGTTTTTTTTCCACCATTCGTTTAATAAATGTGAAAATAAATTTGATTTTTAAATAATCGTCCTTTATCATGAATCGTTTTTTGAATGACGATTCAGCTTATAAATATGAACTTTTATCCGTCATTAACGAATCGTTATTAATAACGTCTTACACTGCCCATCCTGCCTTTAATGAGCTTATCTTTTAAACCGTAATAGTTTTTACTATAGCAGATATCCTACTAACAAATAATTATAATTTAAACAAAAGGTAAAAATAATGTATTTTTAGCGTCATCTAGCGTCAGACTTAGTATAATTATAGTGAAAACTCTAAAGTAAAACAAGAAGTAATAAAAACTGGACAAGTGTGATTCAGTCTTGTGCTAAGGATCCTGTACTGAATGAAAAAAAAATTGATAAGAGAAATATCGTAGATAAAACAACTACAAGAGTCTGGGATATTTCTTACTATTCCACTGAAGGTGCGACATACAAAAAGTATGAAGAGCAAAAGAAAAAGGCTATGGATTTTCTGTCTCTATCGCTGTAATAACTTTTTCAGTGCTAAAAGCGACATAGTTGTCATAATAGTCGAGATTGAGAGTAGTTTTTGACGTTTTTTTTAACGAGAATAAAGTAAATTTACATTTTATTACACATCTAAAACTGAACAGTATTTTGTGCGAGCACAAAATAGTAAATTTTAAGGAAACTGTGTAAAATTATAAAACTATCGCTATCTCGCACTCGGTTACAGGATCTGTCTGTCTAGTTCCTTCTCTGTCTCCGAGAAATATATTGTGTTGTGGCAGGGAACACGGCTGATTTTTCTATAAATGAAATAACGTCGCAAAAGCATTTTGCCAGTTTCAATGTCTTATTTCCATTTTTATATTAAAGCCTTTCGACGTCGTATTAAGGTTTTGACGTACACGTAATATACGTTTAGTGGTTATTCTATTGAATTTACTTTTGTAAATACTAAGTAAGAACATTACATCACGTAAAATATTACTACCAAAATTTACGGAATATGACATGTTAAAATGACGTGTGATTTTATCTATATTGATAAATCTGTAGTTCTGTAATTGTAATAATGTGATTAAAAATAAAATTACGAGGCGAAATAATTACTGCGCAATAAACGCGTTCGGAGCCGAAGGGCAATACTAGCATATAATAATAATAATACTACACGACCGAATAAGTTCGCGGGGGAAGCGTGTATTTAAAGTCACATTTCGAATTTCAGCTGTAAACACGGACGACATAATTATAAAGCTAAGTATACACGGCCGCGCTGTGATGTCACGTCACTCTACGTCACTGCGTCGGAATATTCCAGGCATCCCGTTCATTAACGGAGATGCCGTAATTAACTCCCGGGTCGATTACGCTATGCAGTTACTTTTATATGGGGGGAGAGTTTTGCTCGGCGAGCACTTTCACGTTAATGACATTTTGACACGTCTCGGAGAGGAAGCGGCTCGGGATTTAATTTGGAAGCAATACGCCGCCATGATGAAACCGATACAAATATAATTATTAAAATAAATCATTAAAAAGATGCGTGTAACCGTGTGCGCGCGTTTAAAGTAAATTTCATTTGACCTTGTAAATTATAATTGTACTAAATACCAGCTGTGACCGCGGCTCCGGTCGCGTTTACTACTAAAGAACCTGTTTTTTGTGTGAAACCCTAATTATTTTCTAAAATAAAAATAGCTTAAGTTATTCCTTATAACATCAGCTATCTGCCAGAGGAAGTCCCGTTAAAATCGATCCAACCGTTTCGGATATTAGCGTGAATAAACAGACTGACAGACAGACAAAAATTTTAAAGGAGAAATCTTCACTAATGGTACCAAATTTTCTAATATTAAGATATAATAGTTTATTTTTTTCATATTTTCTTACTACTATTAGTCTTCGGATTTTAGTTACCTAGGTGAGTTTTTTTTTTAATAAAAACGTTTTGTAATTGTTACTGCGTAATAGACATTTCCGTAGGCGTTACGTTCCATTACACATACCATTACATAATTCATACTTTACTTTGTACATTTGACCAAGATCATAATACTTTTTCACAACGCATACGCATAACATACGCATACATACATACGCAAACATACGCATTTAATAAAAACGTGTTATTTTGACATTACAAACAGACACTTCATTTTTATTATGTGTGATAATTAAGTCATTTCAGAATTTACTGGTATTTATTAATAAGTAGCTGTGCCTCTAGCTCCGCTCGCGTGCACTACAGAATGCCGTCGGCCGTCTACTATCATAACAAAATACATATAATTTTATATTATTAAATTTCATTGCATAAGTACTAGTTGTACCTGTGCATAAGGCCGGCATGAAAGCGGCGACCGCCGATGGATTTCGATCTCTTGGTGGTCGTCGTTGTGTTTGGATTGTAGTGTGCTTACCATCAGGTACAGTAAAGTCAATGTGCCGAGCTATTATAAAAAAAAAATCTATCCGTAATCTTACTTGCCTGCATATCGCCAGATTGGTTGACGTTTATGGCTACTGCTGAGCTCTATATGGGTGTGGCGTGAAGTTGTATAGCCTTGAACCTTCCTAAATAAATGGGCTATGTAATACAAACAATATTTTTTCATATCGAACTGGTAGATCCTAAGATTAATACAGTCAAACATTCAAATTCTCCGTATTTAAAATATTAATAGCTTTGCCCCGCGGTTTCATTCGTGTAAAAAGATATTTTCGTCATTTGGCTAACTCATCCTCGGCCCCCGCTACCCGCGCCCTGCCACACGGCTTACCCGCACGATTACTTCATTCTTCTTTCTCGGTTAGCGCACATTCTGACTTGCACTTTGTATGGTAATTGTTTCGCTCCTAAAGGTCGTAGCGTGATGTTATATAGCCCATACGCTAGTTTGAGAGATTAGCGCGTTCAAACAAACAAAAAAAAACTCTTGTGTTGTATAAAAATACTGACCACACATTCTGATGCATAATTTCCTTATCTCAACAACAAAATGCTTGGTTTATTTTTATTAACATATATGAAACTCACTTCTCTATTAGTAAATACAATAGTCGGACCAGGATGTCTTGATTCAAAATATGCTAGTAACTAATATTCTAAATAAAAGTCAAAAACTGTAAATATTGCTATACAAAAAATATCAGGCGCTAAGGAAATAACATAGAAACAAAAAGAATTATTGACGGATCGAATTTTCCCGTTCATAAAATATGAGATCCAGGGACTTACAGGCTGTATGGTATAGATTTATTACTGATAAAAATGATGGAATTGTTTCGTGTATCTTTTGTTATATTGTTTTTTTTTAATACCACGTAGTCCTAGCATACGACCTGCCTGATGTAAGCTGCTACCGCAGCCTATGGACGCTTGTAATAGCATAGTGATAGTAGCGCATTAGCGACCTTGAATCCCCTACTCCAAGGAGCTATGGAAACCCTACTCACCGCAGAAACGCACTACATTTGTTTGGCTGTTATCTTTTTAACATCGTACTGTATTGTTCCTAATTTTGTTTTATGAACATGTTATAATGTGGCATATATACGACAAGTCCGTGATTCCTATAGGCTACATTTTAACCTTATAAAATTTTATTTAGTAACAAAATCTCTAACAAATAAACAAACAATTCTTAAAATCAAATTTGTAATAAAAGTATAGATTAATGCGAAGGCAGTCGCAGGCGGTTACTAGTATATATTAAATAATGCCATAAAACACACGTCAAGATGAGCATGAACGTCTCGTGTCAGTGGCATTTCTGATTAATTGAGTGCTTCGTATAACGTTGTTTTTAATGTTAATCTTTATTAATAACGTGTTTTATGAAAGTTATTATTAACTGTTATATTATGTTAAATTAATATTATATTTTCTTTACTTTCAAGTATTTTTGCTTTCTAGTTCTTTTATAGAAGCATGGCAAAAAAAATGCTGATAGTAAGCACAGTACAATCAAAAAATAATAGTCACAGAGAGATCGGCTATCCTCGTTGTCATGTTGACCTGCAAACTGACATAATTTGATCACGAAACGCGACATACAAAAAGAGTCACCATGACGGTTTATCACCATGTGAACTCGAGAACTTGTTCAATAACGTAACCTGCCTTTGGTTTTTGCGCTATACTTGTTTATCATAAATCCTTCGAAAAATAACATTGAAGTTAATATAAGTTATAAAAAGCCCCTTATGAAATCTATGAAATATCATTTATTATATATTTCACTGATAAGTTGAGCTTTGTATCACGTCGACCTTGGATGTCTTCAAATCTTACGTCTGGGGACCGTCTTGGGTATATAAAGATTTATTTTATTATTTTCGGACTGAATAAGCGAATTAAAAGTTAAAACATTTCAGAAAACGTTTTTATAATAACTTTTTAATATTTTCTCCGGTTTTATGTACAATCATATCTTTTGAAATAGCTACGCGTTATGGAGCTACGTCGACAATCTCACCTGATATTAAGTGATGATATGGCCCAAGATGGTAAACGCTAAGCCTAGTGGAAGACTGGATCTCAAGTACAGCTGCCTGAACATACCTATAGAAGCTTTGCTTTTTCAACTAGAGGGTGGTAGCTAGCCAGGAGGACATTAGAAAATGCTCTAACACCATGCTATATGTCATCACAATGTTTTCTTTCACCGAACGATCAGGCTCATTGCAGAGATTCGAACTCACGTTGATGGACGCGATGTCCGTATATGTTACCACTGAGACATCTTTAGTTCATAATTCGTATTTTACAATAAATTTTGGATTTTGGTAAACATCGTGAAGCAACTAAAGAACGTTTTTTGTAGAGCATTTTGCTCGCCGAATGGTGACCGGTTACCGTTAGCTTATTGACGCTTGTAACAACACCAAACGTACCACTAGCGTGTTGCCGACTTTGAATCCGCTTCCCGAAGAAGCTCTGGAAACCCTACTCACCGCAGGAACATATCACTAGATTATTTGGCTGCAATCTTTTGTAAGGAGGAGGTATTTTACCATTCGGGATGCTTTGACTAGAGCGAAATCTCCAAAGAGATTTCTCTGTGCCCTACCTTTCAAAGGGTCGACATGTTCTACCTCACATGGTGTAAGCTTGCATTCTTGAGTTTTTCAGGTTGTTGGCATCATATAATTTTTATAAATAACTAGCTGTGCCCCACGGTTTCACCCATGTTAAAAATACTTTATTCAATTTAGGCCCTAAGAATGCGCTTATGAATATCAAAACACTACCACCAGTTCGGAGAACAACCCAGTCATCGGAAAGAGTCAGCGAGAAACTCTATCGGATTTATAAAGGTAATGTTAACAGTTTTGGGGTCCGTCATATCCTGAGCAGTCGCTCTTGATTACAAAACTTCATTGACTGGTTAATCTTTCACCAGGGCTCAGGCCAATGTTTTTTTAATATGCCTTGTGCCGACACAACTGAAGAAAAAGATTATAATTATTAATGAACGTACAGAGATAAATTCATTTCTAGACATCACTAACATTCACGTAATAGTTCCACCTTATTTCGACAATAAAAAAGGGGCCTGATATTTTATATAAAACCGTGAAGATAAGGGAAAATATTAAATTCATTTAATTAGAATGTTCCATAAAACACAAAGACAGAGCGTGGGCGGGAACGAACCACTATTTAACATGGGTGCTACAGTTAATAAATTAGCCATCCTTAACGTTTGGTGCGAGATGAAAGAGTTCAGGCCCTTATTTTTTCTCATCCATATGGTAGAATTAGAAAGACGTGGTTGCAGACTGGTCAAGAGTAGTGGTACATCGATCGAATATGAGGAATTTTGGGTTTCATAATGCTAACGAATTTTTCGGAGATAGTGAATTCTGCAAACTGTGAAAGATATAGATATCTATGCAGAACTGTTTTGAACAGGTGATGGCTTAACGGTAACCTGTTTAGAAACCTATGAGGCTGCGCTTTCGGTGAAGGAAAAGATGGTGATGAAACCATAGCATGGAGGTAGGGCATTTTCTAATGCTCACTTGTTGCTTCACAATGTTGTTGTTGCTTCTAATGCCCATCTTCAAGTTGAAAATCTGTCGCCAAGCACAATATAGCTCTATTCAAAGCAGCTTTTCTTGAGAGCCAGTCCTTCTCTAAGATTAGCTAAGATAGTAATCTTAAACCACATCATCAATTAACATCAAAAGAGTTTGTGGGCAAATAACTAAACCTATGAAGTTAAAAAACTCATTCATCATCGGTCGCTGGTTTTATGTCTCTCGTCTGGTGTATACGCTTTGGCTGATCCTGAAACGTCACAAACCAAAAGTGTTGTGACGGGTTTATCACTGTGCATGGTGGTCGCGAACCAGTCGGGTACAGGTCTCTACCACCCCGCTTGATTACTGGATATATACCGGCTGAACACGAAACGCAACATGTCTAAGCGTGCGACTATGGTGGGTGTTACATCTAGTTTATATCAATTGACGTTCCATTAAGAGTCAGTGTGACAAAGCAACTGGAGGTAGCTACTATCTATACTTCTATACTAATAATATAATAATAGGAAGAGTTTTTTTTTGTTTGAACACTTTAATCTCTGAAACCACCAATCGGATTCGATAAATTAATGTTTGTATATGTTAGCTACATTCACGAGGAATAGCATACATAGGCTATCTAGCATTTGGCTACACTCAGACAGTCAGACGCGGCGGGGGATTTTGTTTAATAATATGTAATGATGATTATGAAATCGGTCCTTTTTATCACTTGTACCATAGCTTAACTTATTTAATTATAACTGAAACTGATACAGACTCACAACATGGGCCGAGATAAATTGCTTATAATGCTCGTGTTAGGCGAAAGTAATCCCAACTATGTGTGGATTACTTTAACATTACTATATTCCATATAATAATTATTAACTTGAGGCCAATTAATGTGAATATTATGACTTGTAAATCATCCGTGTGTAGCTATTGACTAAGGCTTATGACTTGAGTAGCGTGATTCACCACAAATTACCAATCGCACACGCGGATTTAACGGTGTCAGGTAAATTGACGAATGGTGTGGGATAATTAAGTACCCTTTAATTTGGAACAGTAGTTTGACTAAGCCTGTAATCATATGGTCAGTTGTAGCGTGTACGGACTTTGCGTCGATCGACGTGAGTTCGAATTCCTGCAATGAGTCTGAGGAGTTCGATAAAAGAAGACATTCTGATGAAACGATAGCATGGTCGTAGGGATATTCTCAAGTTGAACATCTGTCGCCAAGGGTCTATCCACATCGTCACTTACCATCAGGTAAGTGTCCAAAATGCTAAACTTATAAACGATACAAAAAACTGTAAGGTAAAGCAAATAAACACACACTAGAAACAACAAAAGAATTGTCCGCGGTATTTGTAAAGAAATTCTGGTAAACTAGAAACATAATCTACCAATAAATCCTCGGGGAGGGAACACAATATTTCATACAGAGAAAATTATAATAACAATATAGGCTTTCACACAAAGGAAACTTTCATATCCATTTATGCCGTTTAATTGTCAAAGGAATCGGTTGGGTTTCAGGATTTAGACCCATACATATGTATAAGTCGGTTTTAATACGAATTTTGTTCTTAACATACGTTAAAGGAAGGACGTAGACGTAGAGTATTATTGCCTAGTGTTATGCGTAGTGCAGTAGATCAGCGTTTTCCGCCATAATGTTACCGGGACAGCGCCTAGCCGAGTGGTATGCGTAATGTAGTTGATGAGCGCTCCGACGCATTGTATACCCAAGTGTTATGCGCAGTACAGTGGATGAGTACTCTCCGCGTTGTTCAGTACAAGAGCACTCTCCGCTGCACTATCACCGGCATAGCGTTTGGCAGAGAGTTATGCGTTGTGCAGTAGAAAAGCGATTTTTGCAGTGCTGTCACCCAAGCAGACTACAGACGAACGTGACGTGTAGTTCAGAGCTCTCAGCACGTGCAAATTAAAATACTACTTTAAATACATATTTCACTTTTTCTTCTGCAGTTTTTAAATATTTGACTTCTTTTGTAAATCCACTTGGCTGCAACTAAAAATCAGCGCTGGGGTCACTCAGAACAGTGGCATCCAGCTTGTGCTGAGTTGTGAGTTGTTTTATGATAACATTATTGACTTTTTTAATTTTTCCTATTCAGTGTTTAACTTCTATGTGATGTTAATTTTGTCTTTAAAAACTGTGTGACTGTATGTTTTCTGCAATAAATGTATTTTCTTTCTTTATTTATCTAAATAGACTACGGAGTTATATTAAATGAATAAAATTTAATGGAAGGTAAATAAAATACACTCTGACGCGTTTTCATTTTTTTTTAACGGAAAAGGGAAAAAGTAAAATGTCAGTGTTATCTCTCGAGATAAGCCGAGCGACGTTAAGGGCGATACGTGACGAAAAAATATATCCCCGGGAAGAAAATGAATCAGACTTTATTTTTTATTTTTTTGTTTTATATTAAGATAAAATGACATATGAAAAATGATGTAACATTGTCAAACACGGGTCTGTTTTTATGGTTATTTATGTCTGAAGTAGGCATTAGATATCAAATAATAATTAAACTTACTTCAAATACTAATTTCTAAAGGTTTCAAAGATGTATGGAAGCAATTTGTCTAACTTTGTTTATTAGTTTAAAGTTTTCGTTTAAACCTGTTGGTACAAAATACCGGCGCCTTTTGCCTGAACTTCAACTTATTGTTTAGATTTTTCCAGATAAGAAAATTGACAATACAATTGATAATTACAAGTAAAATTATACGAACTAATTTGGATAGATACGTCAAACCGAAGTATTTATATTGTATTGTATTGATGATGTATATTAATTACACTTGGATTATCAGTTATCAGTAGTAGTTTCATGGGCTTAGTTATCGCAACTCAACGTTGATGTGTGTCTATTTTGCGTGAAAAAATAGAATTTATTATTTCAATACTTATTATTCATAAATCATTTCTTATTTCAGTTAAAATATTGGATGTTTATTGATTAGAACGGTATGACAAATTTTTCACTTAATCTGCTTCATAGTAACTTTTCTTTAGGAGTAAGAGCTCGGCCTCATTAAAACACCATGGCGACGTCGCCAGCGGCGCTGACTTGGCAACCGCTGGCGTCCGAAGGTCGCCATGTAAAGTGGCCATGGCGTCTCGACAGTCAGTTTGTTTATGTCGTCAGCTTGTGATAAAGTCTGAGCGAGCGTCCAAATGAAACCGATTAAGCCAAAAGAGTATAGTGCGTTGAATTGCGGTACCTAGTCCATACATGTCGTTGAAATTGCGTGCCGCCTGTACTGCGTTGGTGCCACGACGGAACTCGTATTTGAAAATAATGCGAATTTCGCTGTTTCCATGGTCACAGAAACAGCGATATCAAAAAAAAATAGAAAGACAGGAAAATAAACGAACTGTTGATTTTTAAACATAATGTTTTAACTTATATTGAAAATTAATATGACTTTGCATTATAAGTAAATTGAAAAATATCGATATTCGATATTCACACTAGTCAATATAAAAAAATCGGCAATTTCCAAGGCTAATATTAGGCTTAATATTAAGCAAATACCTAATATTAAGTATATTACCGAATATAAAAAAAGAAGAAAGGACATAAAGAAACTTTAAAAGTGCGACATAAATCCGTGACAATAATGAAACGTTGGGTACTGCCAAAACTAGCGACATGCCATAAAGGTTAGATAACTACAAACAAGCTTTTAACTGGCCCTAGGGTTGAGGGTTAAACCGTCCCCCGGCTCTGGTAGCAATTACTGACATGTTTAAACATGCTACGTCAAGTTTTTATGGACCCCGCTGACCATCCCCCAATTAGATGCGAAAGTTTTTATGACTTGACATTTAACTTTTTATGTTTAGTTTCCATACGGATTATTTTAACGGTTGGTATCTTATAAATTTGAACTATAATTAAGAATGATCAGAAGAAGCATGAAAATAGCACCAATGACAGAGAAATTGAGGAGTAATATGTAAGCATGGTATTTTCCTTTAGCAGTATGAGAAGGAATGAAAGTCATATAACTGGAAGAGTGTTAAGTGTAGGGACATAGTTTAGGTGCTTAAATTCTCAAATCAAATAAAAAATTCTTTATTCAATTGAGGTCCAAAATGCGCTTATGAAGCCTATGAACGTTAAAATACTACCACCGGTTCGGAAAACAACTCAGTCATCGAGAAGAGCTAGCAAATAACTCGATCAGGCATATCAATTATTTGCAGAATTGTATTCACACTAACTAACACTACCCGGTACTCCTCGGGAAAACGCCAGTTGTCTCTACGACAGGCCTGTGATAACATGCGTCTATACTCTATGTAATAATTCAAGTTAAGGAATAAATCTGACAAAGATTTCCTATTTTCAATTATCTCAATAAGCACCGAACTATATGAAAGTGGAAATATATAGGAGTAGAGAAAGGACGAAGAAGGTATAGATGGACTGTGTGAGGAATGATATGCGTATAAAAGGTGTGAATACTGAAATGACAGAAGATAAAGGAGAGGAGAATATATGTGCCGACCCTACTTAGAGGTGGGATAATGGTGAGAAGAAGATAAATATTATAGAATAAAAGGAACTGGTTGAAGTCTTATTTAAAAAAAAACCTGTTATCGTTTTTTTATCGTTGAACGTTTAGCGTTGTGGCCATAATCTAACCTGATCTTAAGTGACGAGGTGGCCTAAGATGATAACACGCTAAGCCTAGTGGGAAGATTGGCTCTCGAGTGAAGCTGTCGGAACACACCTATTGGGGCTTGGCGACAGATTTTCAACTTGAGGGTGGTAGTTAGCAAGGCGACCTTTAGAAAAAGCCCTACCATCATGCTTTGGTTTCATAGCTATGTTTTCTTTCACCGAAAACTCAGGCTCATTGCAGGGATTCGAACTCACGTCAATCGACGCGATGTCCGTACACGCAACCACAGAGCCATCATTGCTTGAATATTAATCATCGTGTGCTATAAGTAATATGACTGACTTTTATGTGTAGCTGCGGGAATTGATAGACGCTGTATTACAGAATTGGAAAATGGTAGCTAGCTAGGCGAGCAATGGAAAATATCCTGCAACCGCATTCCGGTACGCAAGATGTGTTTGGCAATACTCAATACGCAGACTAACTGTCACAATTTAGTTCTACGTTTAAGGATTTAATCTTTATTGGGACCCCGTTCCTTATAATGAAAAAACTGAACCCGTATAGGATCACTTAGTTTTCCATTTGTTTGGCTGTGTGTCCGTGTGTTTACAAACTTTTCCTTGAAAATTACATTAGTTATAAGATTGAAAAGAATATCAAATAAATCTGTGGTTCCATACTGTTATAAAAAATGCAAGTTTCCAGTTTAACGCAATAAAGAGAAGATAATGTCCATTCCTTAGAATTTCGCTCCCTGATCGATTATCAAAACGTAAAGGGTACTTCTTAAATATGTTCATAAATTAAGGAATAAATCCGAAAATAGTAATTTTCCCTAATCCCGTGTAGATTACGCCATTGTTTTAGCTTGAACTTGGCTTGACACACTACCGCGTGTCTAGATAGTGTATACTATGCGAGCGCCTACAAAATAAAAGTTTGTCACTTGAAACGAGCTCGAAAATATTGGAAAATGTAAGAATACCATAAAAAAAAAATATAAGCCTGTAAGTGTCCCACTCTTGGGCAAAGGCCTCTGCCTAAGAGAAAGCGTGGGCTCAATCACTATGCCAGTCCACAACGTGTTGGTAATGTCAAACACCGAGTAATCAACGATTCTATATTTTTTTTACATACGGTAGTATTACAAGGAAATTTCTCAAGCGATCAAGTTTCCTCTAGATGTTTCCCTTCACCGTCGGGCGGCTAGTGTTACCAATTTGAATTAGTAATGTACGAGAACTCCGAAAAATTCATTGGACATCGAATCGGTATTCCGCCGATCTAAACTACTCGACCACCATGACGAAACCATCAGAGTTCTAGTCTAACACTGAGTTACAATACTCATGAGGTAATTATTTAAAAAACTGAGTAGAACCATATCCAAATAAACAGTGTGAGAAAAGGGTCAGTCGTTCTCGCGACATCCGTATCTTCCTTAAACATCTGGTAAAATGCGTTTAAATAATATATATTCGAAGAAAACATCAATTTCCGATGCTAAAAGCAAAGTAACTCAATTAGACTCGGGTGCGAGTCGCCCTAAACTTGACTCTCCAACGAGGCGGTTAATAACCGTTAATAATAGCAGTTATAACGCGTTATTAGAAACGCGCTAATGGGAGGTGTGAATTGTTGTGCGACAGAGCGCGACTCGATAATCGCTTCGTGTGAAAAGGATAGATATATTACAAAATTACAATTACTCGGGAAGGATTATAATTATTTGTGTGCTATATGAGAAATCCCGACAGCAACATATCAGGAATAATCCTAGTCTTAAATCCTGATACATCTCAATTAGGAAATGAATTTTAAAAAATCCTTATTCCAAACATTGTAATATAAATAAAATAAGGCTCGAGAGATTGTTTGTTTGTTTGAATGCGCTAATCTCTAGAACCACCTGTTACATTTGAAGAATTCTTTCTACGTTTTATACCCTTTGAGGAAGGTTATATATAGGCTATATAACTCTACACTACGAATTTCTCTGTGCCGTAGCTCTCTTAACTTAACTGTTTAGGGCTGAGTTACAATGGCTCGTGTTCTTGTTGCTAACCACATCGTTCAGACCAGAACACAGAAAACCAATGTGTAATGGTTTACTCACGGTAAGCCATTTAAGCGCCCCAAAAGCGTCTTTTTTCCGAATTGATTCATTCTTATCGTCACTACTTATTTTGTATGTTAATTTATCTTACAAAATATATCCTATAACCTGGCCAGATAGCATAGCTATGTATTAAAATAAAAAACATGTAAATCGGATATGTGGTTTTCGCGTAAAAAGAGCATAAACGGACAGACAGACGGAGAGACGTTGGGTTATATAATATGTATAGAAGATGCGTGACAAATCATCAGACATAACCCGTTAACATGAAATATAACGTGCTAAATCAATTAGATCAGACAAAACTGGAACGGATTGATCATGTTAGCGATTCTAATTCAGCTATACGTTTGGTACACGTGCCTCGTCGCGTTGTACTGACTTATGACGTAACTGCGAGTTTTCATTTTGCATTTACATGAAAACATGTTTAATATTCTGTATACTGACCACGTATTGAACCGTGTTCTCACTTCACAGTGAAAGTTGTGTTTCACTTCTTGAAAATTATTTAATAACGAACCCAGTTTTCGATATTACGAACGCAATTATAAATACATCTCTTATAACATGTTGTTATAAGATAGCTGTTTACAAATTGAAGGTTAGGAAGCTAGATTGAAATTAAAGAAAATGCATACAACAAACAAAATAAATGCCGTCGATTAATATCTAACCTCTATAATTAATATTAATATCTAATTAGAAGCAAAGATGATTCAGTGCCATCATAGTCTGTTGTCTCATCGAAAAAGATCTGATTTTGAATAATATAGTTTAAACTTTAGCGCGGGAATACTATGCGATGGAAGCTTAATATGGTGGCAAGAACAATCCGCACCAAATACATTCAAGCTTCAACTTCAAGCTGAATATCAGGTAAAATGTATGATGATACCACGTGTTGTAGCGAAAAGTAAAATCCAAGAAAAATTGATGTATTGGGTATTTTAGGAATGATGACTGTGTCATGTTTTTTAGGTATAATAATTTGGCTTATTAGGTATAATGATAAGAAATTTTGGTTTTACAATTAAATACAAAATCATGAGAAATAATAATTATTTAATGACACATAATACCTAAGGAGTGGTTAGGTAATGCAATTCAGAACAAAGCCGCTATTATTATGCAGACTTCTCTAGCTTGACCGCCGTGAGCGCGACCCTCCTAATAGTCTACGGGATGCAGGATGGGAACAAGACAAGAAGCTACTCTGTTGCCGGCCGCCGGCAGCAACAGACGTTTGACGTATTGGCTTACGCAGTTTTATTTTTGTGACTGTTACACGTGATATTATTTTGTCAAGATGGAATTACGTACGTTGCGTTTTAAACAACTTAAACAACTTGAACGCCATTTAATTAAATTATATTTTCAATATATAGTATTAATTTGATAGAAGTTTTACTTCAACTACGTGTAAAGGTTACACGAAATTCAATATAGTAATTAATTCATTAGCATTTTAATAAAGACAACAATATAATGTGTAATAAATATGTGATTTGTCATTAAATATCTGTCCCAGTTGCAATAACATACGTAGACTATTGATCTTAAGATATATGTTATCACCTCAATGTTATCACCTCAATATCACCTCAATACTCGCCGCCTAGGGTCCGCAGACCATCAGGAGGGTCGTGTTTATAGCGTCCGATCTATAAGTCACGGCATAAATCATCAGGCTTATTACACTGGCTGATCTCGGAACGCAATGCGTCAAAGCGTTTGAAGAAGAAGTTTTTCTCCATATATTTTGTGGTCCAGGTTTTTAATAAAATTGTGGTTATCGTAATTTTTAGCATTAACCTGGCATGCTGTAGAAGTTGAATTATATAAATCTTCACGTAAGAAAAAGCTTTATACCTCCTCCATGGGACGTTCTCTCTTTCTTGATTTTTCTCTTTGTATTATATATAAGAGTGTGCGAGTATGGAGATTCGAGCAGACGAGCATCGTGTGCGGCCGATTGTATAGCCCTTTCTCAGGCGGCTGTCAAATTACAAAACCATTGTACTTCGGGTGGAGCCGCTCAGGGGGGAGGCGCGAAATAGGTTCACGTTCAGTAATTCAAATGTTTATCAGTTACTTTTGTATGCTAAAAATATATAAAACTTACATCGATATGTTCTTTATGAATTGGACTAGCTGATTTTGAAACATTTCACTTACTCTATATTTTAGTAATTTCGTTCCTGACGGGATTCCCCGACCTAACGCGTTTTTTTTTAAATAAGTACTATTAATTATAGGAAAAGTAAGACATTGATACTTTCTAAATAAATACAAGATGTATAAATGAGACAACTACATATCTGTAACTACTAAAGGGAAAGGGTAAGAAATAACGTTTTAAATTGTCGCTACGGCAATAATCGAGATTAAAAATTACGCCTCGGTTGGCAGTGAAATGTCGGCTATACACCAGCCAACGTGGGTTTTGTATTCTTTTTTCGTATATTTTTTTCAGCGTCGTAATTGGATGTGTTCCGGTATCGCTTCGTGTGAATTTTTGGGATGACTATACATATATTGTAGACTATGAATTGGTTTTCTTTGTGTGGAATTATATTAGGTATTTATTGCGCATTCTATAAAAGTATTTGATACTTGCATAGTTCACCTTTTCCAAAGATTACAACATGTTCTTTGATTGCAAAAATACATCACAACTTCAAGTATGAGAGAGAACGATGGAAATAAGCATTTTGGATCTCAAATGGAAAGATAAGAAGGTCAGAAAAAATGTTAAAAGCTTAAAATGTTAAATAGTGATATAAATGAAGAATTGAAAATTACAAATGACAAAAATAACTTGGTAGCTGTAAATATTATTAAATTAAATTTTGATTCGTTTATTGAATCTATTTATCTATCCTCATACCATTTCCTTACTGGGTTAGATAGAAAAGACTAAGTGCCATTTCTATCAACCCTTAAAAGCCTCCTTCGTTTCTTACATCCGGTTTTGCTAATATTACTAACTTGTAAATTTTCCACTCTTGGAAAAAGGCAAGAGTTTAATCATTACGCTGACTCACGACGTATGTCGAATTTACAAACAACTTGGAATCGACAAATCGTGTATTTTCCCACTACATATACTGTACTAGAAGAACATTTCCTCACGATGATCTTTTTCACTATATTCAGAATCTGTGGACTAAACCAGTAAACATTCGGCCCACACCACCTGGGTACTGCGTAAATTAAATTGTAATTCTTATTACGTAATCAAATTCAGACAATAAGACCCATGTTGTATATTATACCATTGTCACCAGGGCCAGATTTAGGAGAGAACAACAGGAGCTTCAACTATTAAACGAGAGGGGTCTCCGTACTGTGAGTTAATAGTTTTTACAATTAAAAAAGTAATGATACCCGTGCAGACTTCTCTTCTTTCTCTTTCTAGTTTGCCTTTACGATTTTTACAATCTCCATACAGGTTACCTTTATTCTACGCCATTCCTCTCTACTCTTTGCCACTTGTGTCCATTTGAATCCTACCTCTCTTACAACGAAGTAGCGTCAAATCAATTGTGTTTTTCTTGTAAGGCGTTTCTCTCTTCACGGTCTCCACTGGAATCCTGTTACCGGTCCACTTCCACTTCCAAATCATCAGGATCTTTGGACTGTTGAATCAGCCTTGAATTTTTCTTACGTTCGCGCACTGATACTTCTACAATGTACTTTTTAATTTTTAGGTCACTTGTAGTTCGGTAATAACCACTTTGATGGGGATCCACATCTCGTCTCCATGGGTGAAAACCGGTGAAACACTTGTATCGAATATGTACACTTTATGTTCTACTAGGACATTAATTTTAATGTAAACCGTATTTTGTAGTTTATTTACTAATACCAATATTACCGATTTGTCGGACAATTGGATCAAGGACCATGACAAACAGGTTTTACATTCAAAATTATTCCTTTATTATATACACTAAAATAATACTTTAACATTTAACGTTCATGAAAGTCTTCTTAGGACTTAATTAAAATATTATTTTTTTTAGAGTTCAGGGTCCATTCTGTAGTTTCTACTTCTTTGTTGTTCTCTGGGTCTCCGAACTTTAAATCCGACCCAGATTTTAAGTCTATTTATATATCAAAATCCGATTAAATATTGTCATTATTCCTACACAATTTACCCACATAAATAAACCCGAAACCCTACTTCAAAAGATATTATTTGCTGATTTCGAATTGAGAACGGTAATGTATATTGAATATTTAACTGGTTTCCATACGAGCTAGGTATGTTTAATATTTATAATATACATCTTGGTATTATTAATTTGGTATAATTAGAAGGATTCTTTATTTATTTTCAATTACATCTAATTTATATTCTATGGTACTTAACTCACATATGCGAATGCTTGTTCTCTTTGATTATTAATATGTTTTGCGGATTATGTTAAGCGAGAATAATTGTTTGTAAGCAATGATGGCTCATTGGTAGCATGTACGACTTCGCGTCGATTGACGTGAGTTCGAAACCCTGCAATGAGCCTGAGCTTTCGGTGAAGGAAAACATCGTGAGGAAACAATAGCATGGTGGTAGGGCTATTTCTAATGTCCGCCTGGCTAGCTACCACCCTCAAATTGAAAATTTGTCGCCAAACACCAATAGGTGTGTTCCAGTAGCTGCACTTAAGAGCCAGTCTTCCACTAGGTTTAGCGTGTTATCATCTTGGGCCACATCGTCACTTAACATCAGGTGAGATTGTGGCCACTTAGGCAAACCTATTTATAAATAACATAACCTAATTATATAAATAATAGCTAACTATTTTAAAATGGGGTTAAATACTATTATATTTATAAGAAAACAATTTGAATTTATCTCTAGATGCATTATGAAATTTTTAAATAATATTGCATTCCAGTACAAATGTTTAAGTATTGCTTACTAAAACCCATTAATTATTTTATAAAACTAAGATAGCAAACAAGCATAAGGCCCTACTTAACAGTTGGTGTCCATCTGTTCAATCCTTAGTCCGTAACATTGAGAAACATTGCTGCAGGTAACCTTTATACTGATATACGATACAGTGAAATACCTTCAGTGAGGCATCCCGCCCGTTACACTTTGCCACAGACCACTCAAGACTAGAGTTACCTAAAATTGTCAACCTTACGATAATTAAATATTATGTTAGTGTGCTTAGTGATCGCTAATTTATTCTTAACATTCCCACTACCTTTACCATGTCGTCGATCGATTTTGTGGCGGGTCTGTAAACACTGCGTCTTCCTTCTGGTTCGTGATCGTCGCCCAAGAATTTTTCAAACTCATCGGCCTTCCATTTTACGAGTAATGTGCTCACAGCCAATTAAGTCTAGCAGTTTTGAAGGCTACGGTCAATCTGAGCGTAGCTCTCTCCATAGCCTTTTGAACCTTGAGCTTTCTTATCAGGCTTATCGATAGCGACGATGTCTATCATCATTCATCATATATTGATCATATATTGCATTTGCGAATATGCATTACACCTTGCTATATATAATTCACTTCTAACAACGAATGGTCTGTGTTCTGTACAATTTCTTTTCCGGACTGACGTCTATATATTGTGAATCACAGGAACACATTTCCTTCCCCCTTTTCCATGAAACATATTGTCCATTCCCGCTTTACAAATGGTGATAGTGCGTTGTTACCTAAACAACGATAAATGTACTTTGTTTAGGGTTACCAACCGTTCCGCTTGAGTCGAGACGCCCCATGTTTTTTTTGAAGTGAAAACTTCTTTATCATAGTAGTGATTTGAAACTCAGTGAAACGAAAACGCAACCGTAAAAAGAAACAACCATAATAAATCTATAGGATTTAGCGTACGAGAGAATGAGATAGAATACATTTATAATATTCACGGTTAATGCAAGTCCTGATTTTTATAATTGTGATTGTCGTTGGATTGGCCTAGTGGTGTGAGACAATCGGACTTCATACGCAGTACGCACGAGTGGTCGATAGTTCGAATCCCGCTGATTTAGGATATTTAAAAAGAACTTTAAAAGAACTCACTTTTTTATTTTTTCTGAAGGTTTCACTTCTGACACGTGTGAACTGCTGCACACAATTTTTTTATAAATTCTTTATAGGTCTAGCATTTGGCCACAATCTCACTTGATGTTAAGTGACGATGTGGCCTAAGACGGTAACACGCAAAGCCATTGTGAGGACTGGCTATCAAGTGCAGCTACTGGAAGACACCTACCTATATATTTTGTACCTAATGATTTTCATCTTAGAAAATGCCTTACCGCCATGCAATGTTTTCATTTATGTTTTTATTCATCGAAAGATCAGGCTAGTTATGACAGAGACGTACAAGGAAATATGCGAGCGGGTCGTTTGTAGTCCTTTTTTGTTTTCTGTATATATTGCAAGATTATAAAGCTTAAGAGATTATAGTTTGAATGCAGTAGGCAGTGGAGGAAGAAAGATTTAAAAAATGCATTTTATAGACTATTCCGTCCGCGTGGATTTCAGAATGCTGTCCGCCGAGCGCACGAACGAATTATGCTGCACTAAAAAAGCTTAAAGTGGATAATCGTTAGAAGATAGACATATGCTATCGCTGACTTTTTGTAGGGTCTCTTTAAGATGCCTACAGTTATATGGTACATTAATTTGATATATCTCGTATGGTTTACTCAGCGTAAGCCATTTAAGCGCCCCAAAAGCGTCTTTTTTCCGAATTGATACAACATTATCGTTACTGCTTAATTTCATATATTACTTTATCTAAGAAAATATATCCTATAACCTGACCAGATACCATAGCTATAAGCTAAAAGTAAAACCATGTAAATCGGTTAAGAGGTTTTTGCGTGAAAAGAACATAAATGGACCGACAGACAGAAAGGCGTTGAGTTTTATAATATGTATAGAAGATATATATAGATATATAGATTTATTGAAGAAGGATATAGACTATTTATTGAGGAAATTTATAGCCTATATATCTTAACGCTACGACTTTAAGGGGCGGAGCAGTAACCACGAACGTCAAGCAATCTGGCAAGCTGTATATATAGGCAAGTACGGGAAGTAAGAACAACGTTATGCTACACGGGTGTATTGGGGCGGCGCGGTGAAGAGTTGGACGAATAAATTCAACATAAATACAATTTGTAAAGGTAAATAATAAGAAACATTATTATAATAATAAGTATATATAAAATATTTTGTTGTGTCCGTGAATAAATTACATTTACTTTACAAGTGATTGATTGATTATTTAAAAACATTATAAAATGTGAAATTTAATTAAGGCACGGTCCGAGCGAACATTGCTTATGAAATATTCTCAAACCTGTTGGTATATGACAAAACACAACCCTTCAACGTTAGAGGTACGTATTTTATGGGAGGTCATAGGTATATGAACCTCCCCTTTGAAAGAGATTAATGGTTTATCAAAGGTGTTTTTTGTGACAACACTATATCTATCTCCCTTAGTTCTTCATCAAAATTAATGATTAAACTACAATTTAACTACAGGTTTTTTTTTTTTTTCGAACTGACTATACTGTTAGCCTTAGGGGCCCTGGAGCCTTTACGGCTTTTACAGCTTTACCGGGCTTGGGGGCGAGCGCTTAGGGCACTCAGCCACGAAAGCTAAGCAACAACATCCGAGGGTGCCAAAGTGGCCGAACCTCGGCTCGGACTGTTGCGCGTAAGCAATTAAGTCGCGATCTGACTAATTCCCTATCCGTAATTCGATCTAAACTAACTTTACATATATACATGTTTCTGCCCCCTGGGAGGAGGGAAGGAACATGTGTATGTGTATTTAGTGGTCTGAAATTTTTGTCTACTCTAACTAGGCAAAAAAAAGAAAAAAAAAGGTCCCTTACAGAACCTATATACCTATGTGTGTTGTGCAGGTGTGTATAATGCAGTGTCATGTATGGCTGTGAAAGCTAGTGATTGTAGAGTCACTTGTATCGCGCGAGCGGCTGCTTGGCTCAAGGGCTCCATGCCGATGGATCGGACCTAGGCTTGAGTTGCCGCAGAGGAGGGCGGTCGTGGCGGGGTTTAACTACAAGCTTATATTCCTCACTATTGGCGCAAAATAGTAAAAAAATAATATTATATTATTATATTGTAATGTTATATTAATAATAAATTATCTATTTTTTTAAATATATTCCACTATTTTGTAGGAGGCGCACACTGTTGGCAACACCAACATATACTTACTACAATTATAGTTGTAATTTTTTTATTATAGTAGCAACACTTCTTGTATATCTTACAGTACATCTGCACTTGTACATCGATTCTTATATTGGCAAAAACTAGCAACGATTGCTACAAAATGATCCTTCACCTGGCAATACTGCTACAAGAAGTGAGTCGAGTGGCATACTACGTGGCTATCTGTGGCTGTATTAACAATTTGTTTAACAAAAATTACAGCTGTTCGATTGTTAAAATTCTATAACATGAGAAATATTCGTATAGGTCAGCCAATATTACATATTTTAAAAGCTGCGCAAATATAATCTCTGGTCACCTAGTGAAAGCCAGTAGGTACTCGAGGACTTACCTCCTCTAGCATATATGCTGACTCGCTACCGATTTAGTATACACACACATTGCAATCATAAACGCAAAACAACAGCATTTACAACAATATGTTTAGTTTCGTATTAATCGTTATTATTATTCCTTTACTTATTAATCATATTTAACACACGTGTGTTAAAAATAGATGTTTTTTCTTTCTGCTTTGAAATTTGTAGCTGATGAGATAAGCATTAAAAATATTTTTTATCGCGTTGCCTTCACCGAATTCTCAGTATCATTACAGGATTTGAAGATATGTGGTTCGACATATTTTAAACTGCTGTAGACATGAAAACTGACTTTGTACATCCATTAATAATAATTATAATAACTGTAAACAATATAGTGTAAAATAATCTAAAAAATATTAACAATCCCGATCGAGTTTCTCACCGTTTTTCCAAATCGGTAGTATTATTTTGTCATTACAACTGCTTAGGGGCTAAATTGAACAAAATATTTATGTTTAGATTTTTAGTTTAACATTGATATATTTCTTTTGATCTACTTGCGCACTGATTTTTTTAGACAATTCTAAATATATAGATCATCTAAGTCTATTGACATAAACATTTTTTTTCATTTGTAACATTTGCGCATGAACCATATCGAACAGAAAAAAAAAATATGTGTACTTATGTAAATATGAAGAAGCTATACTTTTTTGTAGTAACAAAACAAAAATACCTCCTAAAATTTTGTTCCGCGTGCCAACAACATGAAATTAGCCATCAATGATATTAATGTGAATTCATTTTACTAACTTTTTTTGATATGTAAAAATAAATTAACGGTTTACAAATAAATATTATTATAATCAAAGATGACATTATTTCAATTTTATTAAAATAATATTTATGTATACAACGTAAAATTATTTTTACACAAAAAAATGACAGCATAATGAATTTGCATTGTCACCATTGTTGACTGACTTCATGATGTCGCATTTCCGCCTCATGATGCGCGCGCAACTCTCAATTTTACCTTCTACTAAACGCGCTAGTATAAATATAACTTCCAAAACTATATACGGTAGAATAATAATATCACATCTGATTAGTTAAATAATCTATTAAGCAAAAACATTTCCCGCTTGACTACCGCGCGCTTTCGGCTTTTGTTTAAAAAAGCTTCTCTACTTCATTAGTATTTATACTAAAATGTTTAGCTGTTTGTTATAATTAGCGCTTGAGAAATTGTAAGCGATGTGGAAGCTAAACATTCATAACTAAAAAAAAGTTTACGACAAACATTTGACCTGGTTCACATTTGACGAGAATCAAGGTAAAAAGTTGTAAAACTTTGATAATAACTGAGAATTCGCTAGCGAAGTAGTCAATTTGCTTTATTAATATTGTTCATGCGAAATTGCAACAATTAATAGGAAAGGTTTTTATTACAGTAAGACCAGTTGTTAAACAGTTTCAGACGGAAGTAGTAAAGAAATTTTTGAATGAATTATATAATTTTCTACTTGGGGCTGTCCGACTGATTAAATACTTTCACCGTACAGAAGATCGCAGCCAAATAACCTCGTTGAAGAAGGGGGGATTCAAAGTCGGCAATGTTATAGTGATACCTCTGGTATTATAAGCGTCTATACGCTTATAATACCAGGTGGTCCAACGACCTGGTAAAGGTTGGGGGAAGTCGCTGGATGCGGGCAGCACAGGACCGGTCGTTGTGGCGATCTTTGGGGGAGGCCTATGTCCAGCAGTGGACGTCTTTTGGCTGAAATGATGATGATGATGATACGCTACGGTAGCTGCTTACCATTAGAAGGGCCGTAAACTTTGTCACCTTAGTTATATTGAAACATATAATATTTCTAATATGTTTGTCAGTTTTACATAATTTTTTGTATTAGTGATTGTGACAGGATAAATTTAACATATAACTTATTATTTCATATGATTTTAACCCTTTTAAACAACGTGTAGTTCCCAAATAGGGTAAACAACACCCAAGCCTGTAAATAATTCATTATTTAGGTCAAAGAGTTTCCATATCAATTTATATGTATATAAAAAATAACGGGTTTTTCAAACAATCAGGAATCCATTTTTATAACGTTTTAAAGGATTATTTTCCTAACGAATTGTTAGGTAATAACCGACGTGCCTTAAGAGCGTAGAATCTAAACGTCATATAAGTATTTTTGTAGTTTCTCTATTAATGTATATATTATGTTTTGTAAAACAAGAAACAGAGCCTACTGTGCTGAATAAATGATAACATATAAAAGTAATTTACCCCCTTGAAATAAAACTGATTACGGGTCTGCACAAAGTAATACCGTTTCGCAAATTTATACCCCGGAATACCTGTGTGTAAATAGGGCTGTCACGTTACCGGAATATTTTATATTGATATAAAAAAATGTGCTCCACTGCTGTGCGATAGTTTTTAGTTTACTATCAATAGTTAATATAGATATAAAAATAAAATTTTGAAACATGTGATCTTATAGTATTGAAATCACACTAAAAAATACGTTACACCTAAAGTGGGCAGAGGAAAGTAAAGAAGTAGTGTTATACAAAATTATTGGTACACGTAAAATAATTCCAGGATTTATTATCGAATTTAATACAATGTATATATTTATAGAATAACTGGAGCCAGAATTTATAAGAAAAGAAAGGTATGCATCCGTTCACTACACCTATATATAAATCTTTATTTATCACCCTCCAATGATTTATTAACCGCCTTTACAATAAACTGTAATATTTGACCTTAATTACTAAGTAACTGGTTGAAAAATAAATACAAAATATCACTTTTATATTCGTTAGTAGACGAACGAAAACGAAACGTACGAACATTAAAAATTATGTCAATAAAATATAAATAAATCATGAATCTCACCAGACATAGCGGATAATCAGTTTTCAGCTGTAATTTCAGTAGAGTTAACCTTCAAATTATTATTATTTTCCACATGAAAGAAAAACATTCAGCTATATGACGAGCAAAGATGTCGTAGTCGATCCCACTTCTGATATGTAAGCAACATAATGTAGCAGGCTTGGTATCAGAGAAACATCGTAACATCTTTACACTATTTTTCTTGTACGATACTGTTTTTATGAATCATTCAACAATGCCTTATATTGAAATTCTTGTTTATTAAAACTATACACAGATGGCGTCTCGAAGCAACTAACGCTTAACAATATTAATATAATTCAGACCGGATACACTGAATGATAAAGGAAGTCGCTAGAATCCAACACATGATTATTTATTAGGTTAAAGTTATTACCGTATATGTGTTTTCTAACGACATAATTATTTTTCCGGTACCACATTCCGGTACGCACAACCCTAGCACCATTTGGGCACGTGACAAATGTAACGCATTACGTACCGCACATTGGGCCCAATCCTCTCACCGCGCATAAATAAAATTAATTCGATATCGTCTTTTTTCCCTTTTGTTTTCGTTGTTAAATGGGAGGTGTTAGGGTAATTCATGGGGTTTGCATACAGGGGTAATTCCGTTGACGTTAAACAAGGTGTTCGCGTGATTAAGCTATACAATTATGATTAATATACAGTTATATTAGACGGTAAATTATTACAAGCCAGTATTTTGATAAATAATAACGAATACAAAAGTTTTTTTAAGTGCACGGTAAAATGAGCGCACTGTATCTAATGATGAGCAAAGTACTAGAGGAAATATAACGACCAACACTAGAGATCGGTAATCTATCACTGGTCACCGTTGTCCTACCGGCGTACATGTCTCTCACCAGCTGGATAAACTGGGAAAAGTTTATTACCATGTGCATTGTGGTATCAAGTCGAGTACAGGTCTTTACCACTCCACCTGAGTACTGGATATAAACCGGCAGATCGCGGAACGTGACACGGCTAAACGTGGAACTATGGCGAGTGTCATGAGTGTATGGTATTCTTTTTTTTTTATAATAGCTCGGCACATTGACTGTACTGTACCTGATGGTAAGCACACTACAATCCAAACACAACGACGACCACCAAAAGATCGAAATCCATCGGTGGTCGCCGCTGTCATGCCGGCCTGCAATCGCAATCCAATTGGACTTAATTGTCGTGTTGTTAATCACTAGAGACGGGAGACTGTGTATTCGATTCCCTATAGGAAGCACTTTTGTGTGGTGAGCGTGATTATTATGTCTGCACATGGGTATTAGATATTTATACCTAACTCTTTGATTACCATAATATAAGCTATGCTTGCTTTGGAATGGAACGGCCGTTTGTGAGATTATCCCTTATATGAAAACAAAAGAACTTATGTACTTTCTTGACTAGATTAGACAGATCTGGTCAAGTTTTAGAAGATTATTTACAACTAGCTGTAGCCCACAGTTTCACCCGTGTTTTTATACGATCTCTCCACCACGCCGCAACCAATGCATTCGTGAAGCCTATCGTTCTTCTTCATGGTTATCACTCTGCTACTTATAGTCGTAGCGTGAAGTTATATAACCTTCCTCTAACAAATATATAAAAAGAAAAAAAAATCAAACAATCTCTTGAAATTTATAATATTAGAATAGAAATGACTAATGCTCAATAAAAGGTAGGTGATATATCTAGTGAAACCACATTATCCTTTTTGGTGGTTTCGTGGCTGAGTGCCTTAAGCGCTCGTCCCGAAGTCCGGTGAAGCTGTAAAAGCCGTTCGAGGCTCCTGGGCCCTTATGGCCAACAGTATAGTCAGATCGAAAAAAAAAAAAAAAAAAAGATCCTTTTTGACATGGTATCGTTAAGTCTAACCTTGAACATATCGTCAAATCCAAAAACAGCTAAGTACTAGTAGGTTAGAACTTAATCATTCAATTTCCACCTAAATAAGAAATTTAATATCCAGTCAAGGGTGTAATTTTTTTTATATCTCGAATTTCTATATAAACGTACATAGGGACAATAAAAAAGATGTGAAATATAACACTTGTAGCCGTCATTTTCTCTTTTATTTCCACCGATAAAATATAACCTCGTTGTGTGATGAAATTTCCTGTAGGAGCCCGCTTATAATTTTTCTGTATATATAATTTTGTTCCCCTATTTTTTACTCATTCGCAACACTGTGTGTGATAGATTACACTTGGTTAGAACGGTTAATTTGGAGAATGGTTTGTCTTGTCACTACTCATACAAAATTATTGGGTTTGATGAGAAAAGATTTAAGAACGACGATTTTTTTTTTATTGGTATAGGTTTGGCGTAGTGGCCACAATCACCTGATGTTAAGTGACGATGTGGCCCAAGATGATAACACGCTAAACCTAGTGGAAGACTGACTCTCAAGTGCAGCTGCCGGAACACACGTATTGGTGCTTGGCGACAGATTTTCAACTTGAGGGTGGTAGCTAGCCAGGCGCGCATTAGAAAATGCCCTACCACCATGCTATGGTTTTCTCACGATGTTTGCTTCACCGAAAGCTCAGGCTTCAGCTTATTGCAGGGATTCAAATTCAACTCAACTCAATCGACGCGAAAAAAAATATGTTTTTTTTTTGTTTTAAGTACCGTATATCCATTTAGTAAAAAGTTATTTTGACATTAAATACAGACCCTTCATATATATGTATATAGATAAATTAAATAATGTTTCTTTATATACAGTTAAATGATTCTGACACAAATGTACATAATAAAAGGTAGTATAATGAGTTCATATTATTATCATTGATTGCTAACTTCATCATGTTGTTGGCAGGCGGGATTCAAATTTTACTTATTTTTGTTTTGTTACGCCAAAGAATTACAACTTCTTACATAAACGTACACACATTTCTTAATAATATAATAAATCTACTAAACGCTCCAAAACAAGTATGTAAAACTCAAAAAATAACGGATAAAACTATTCAACGTTTTTTTCTAGTTAACGACATGTATGCCTGTGAAATAATGACAACATACAATAACACAATTGCTACTCATTTCGAGTTTTTAATGCTTTTAGTTAAAAATACCATACAATCATGCAAGAGGAACTAAATAGCATTCCACGTAGCACGTAAATAAATAAATAAATGTTCTAAAATCTCGTTTTCCAGAAACATCCCCAGCATTTGTATTATTAAACAAGATTTTCCCTCAGTTTGTTTTCCGTATGCATTCGCAGTCCATTCCGTTAGTGCAACGCCGGAGGATTCTAGAGGGAAATCTTCTTTGGACATGTTAATGTGTTTGTAATGTAAAATGTCTGTGAGAGGTTGTGATACAGTATTCTTTTCTGAGCTATGATCGTAAAATGAACTTCTTCAAACATCACTGTAATATTAGTGTATTTAATGACTCCTATGTTACACTAACTGTGGTCTACGGTTTCACTTGTGTTAAATTTACACGACCAACTCACCACCGCGTCGCAGTAAACGAACCCGTCTATTTGTGTTGCTTTCTAGATTTCTTGACGTTAATGGTTACTGCTCCGCTTCTAAGTGTCGTAGCGTGAAGAGGCCTTTATGAATAAATGGACTATAAATATTTTTGAACTCTGACTGGTAGTGCAAAAAAAACAATCTATTGAGCTTTATTATATTACAGTAGCACCGTGGCTCCGCTTACGTGGACCACATGATGCTGTCGGTCGAGCGCATGCGCGAATTGTGCTGCTCCCATTTCCACCCGCCACCTGAGGTGGTCGCCCGCTGCTTATTTTAAAGACAAAATTGCTTATCACAGATGATCCTTAGAAGATAGACATATGCTATCGTTCACTGTTTTAGGTCTTTCTACAATTATGTAGAACATAATTTTGATATATCTCTTATGGTTTACACATATGGCTTCTATTTAAGCGTCTTTTTTCCGAAATGATTCACCATTATCGTCACTGCTTATTTCGTATGTTACTTTATGTAACAAAATATATCCTATAACCTGGCCAGATAATATAGCTATGAATTATTAAAAAAAAACTATGTAAATCAGATAGGTGGTTCCCGCGTGAACATAAACGGACAGACAGGCAGAGAGACGTTGAATTTCATAATATGTATAAATAATTTATAAGTGCGTGAAAGAGAAGGCTTCAAAGAGTACATATTTGTCCAGATTGTAATATAGATATTCTAAATTTACGTTTTGTTTACATTCATTTTGCTTTAAGTACTTGATTTCACATTTACAATACAGTATTTATCATCTATAGAAATAAACCGACAATTCAGTAAGTATATCTATCTCGTTTACTCTTAAGCAATAAATAGGTTATTATGTTGTTAGTAAAATTATGCCCTTACTTTACAAAAGGTAAGTATATATTTTGAAAAATGCATTGGATCTCTCTGCAATTAAAACTAGTTTTCTCACACAATGCGAATTTTTATACTTTTTTTTGACGGCGTCAGACGTTGTTAGCCCTTCCCTGTATTCAATAATTGAACCACAGCGGTACCTATCGAGTTCAGGCATAGTAAAAACCAGTATAAATACAAGTAAATCATTACACCAGTACACCAATTTTTATGTTAATCAGTCAAACTGCGTTGCAGTTTATCAATACTCGTATTATATATGGTTTTTATACCACAAAGGTGGTAAACAAGCATACGATCCGCCCGATGGTAAGTGGCTACCGTAGCCTATGGGTGCTTGTAATACCATAGGCTATATATAACCACTAATAACCGCTAATAACCACTAGCGCGTTGCCGATCTTGAATCCGCCTACCCCAAGAACCTCTGGAGATCCTACTCACCACAGGAACACAACACAAGGTTATGTGGCTACGACTTTCTGTAGAGTGGAACTATTCCACCAGACGAACTTACACAAATAGAGAGAAATTTGCAAAGAAATTTCTCTGTGCCCTACTTCTCTTCTAATATACATATTTTCTATAACATCGAATACTTATTTTCTATAACACTGCATACATATTTTCTATAACATCGATTGTTATATAATTACCCGAAGGCACGCGTTTATTACGCAGTAATAATTGTTATCCCGTAATTTTATTTTTATTAATGTTATTTACAATTTTATAGCTTATCAATTGAGGATTGACATATACATTCGTCAAGCCATATATAAGTTAAATTCGGACAATACAGACAGATGTCTATCAGGAATTTTTTACAAAGAAAAAACATGTACAGAGAGAAAGAACTACAGATTTATTAATATCGATACATTTTTTTACGATATCGATAAACATATGTGTGATTACAGATTTAATGGATTCTAATTATGTTATCTCCGTAAAGTCGATTACTCGAGAGGTCTCAAGAAAGCATTAACAGTTACATTGCGGGGCGCTGTCTACTGCCATGAGAATTCTGGTCACAGAACAAAGGGGTTCATTGAGTTGCCGTGGGATTTCGTATACGATATAATTATCTTGAATATTTAATAGGTCTGCGTTTGGTAATTGTATACACGCGCTTTAACATCGTAGGGGTATAAGCAGATTTCTTAGATCACTAGAGAAAATGATTTCTATAGATTTTAATGCAACAAGAGAGTTAGGGCACAGAGAAATTTCTTTGCAGATTTGTGTCTACTTGGGGCAGCCGGACTGTTGGAATACCTCCACCCAACAGAAGATCGCAATCAAATAACCTTGTGTTGTGTTACTGCGGTAAGTACGGTTTCCAGAGCTCCTTGGCGAAGGAAGATTTTAAAGATTTTTTATCCTATAGTTATAGTCTGACCACAATCTTAATATTATTATATAAGATATGATGACTGCTTTGACGTTTGTCCGCTCATGAATATTGAAAGAGCAAATTGACGTTCTTTATTTTCAATAATAACGTCATAAAATTTATTGAATGTGTAATTTTAGGACACAAAATTAATTTATTACACTGTCTAACAATATAATATGATCACACAAACAAATCTTTTCACGTTTTTACTAACAAAAACAGTGCCATTTGACAGAATCCTTAATGGATGATTTTTTTTTGTTTTTATACTACAATGGTGGCAAATAGGCATACGGCCCGAATGATTGTAAGCGGCTACCGTAGCCTATGAACGCCTGCAATACCATAGGTATCACAAGCGCGTTGCCAACCTTGAACCCCCCTACCCCAAGGAGCTCTGGAAACCCTACTCACCGCAGAAACACAACACTAGGTCATTTGGCTGCGATCTTCTGTAGGGTGGAGGTATTCCACCAGTCGGGCTGCCTCAAGTAGAGAGAAATCTCCAAAACGAAATCCAATTTCTCTGGTCCCTACCTCTCTTAAACTCTTAGTGTACTTATTTACCACAAAAAAACGTTGTTTTTCAAAATTGAAGTAATGAAATCTACTTCGATCGTCGCATATAGGATCGCTGGCTAGGACAACTACTACCTCCAGCAAACTCACGTCAATGCTCAATGCAAAACAAAGCAGTTTCGACTTGACGTTGCTTCGAAAAGAACAAACTGTTAAAATATGTTAATTTCGTTTTATTCAAACTTTTAATAAGTTACTACTAGCAAAACTAGCTATAAATCCAAAAACTTATAGATACGACAAGCATTTGATTATATTTTTGTCGAAAATTTACATTTCACATCACTATGGTGATGAGTCAAAACGGCCATCATAGGGTGATGTAATTATAAGTGACCATGTGACCTAATATGATACCTAGCTAACCCCAGAGGGACTAGCTCTTAAGTGCAGCTGTTGCAACACACCTATACAGGTGTCTGGCAATAGATTTTTAATTTGGGAATGACAGCTAGATAGATATTCAGCCAAGCGGGGCTTAGAAAATAGTCTACTTTCGAATTCACAATATTTTCTTTCACTGAAAGTTCAGGCTAATCGTAATATTCACCAATTCGTCATTGTACCGATATATATATATATATATATATATGTTTAGATAATGATTTTGAATGATAAATTCATCTACCATCACGATATACTGGCCTAAAGGTACTGTCTTAAAAACTGAGGCTAGAATAGAACTTGTAACCTTTAACAAGGCGATCGTGTGCGCTACCGCAGAGCTACTAAGGTTATACAAAACAATAGAATATTCCTACAATATAGTAGTTTATCTATGAAGAAATATTTATACTCTTTTATTACTTATTTTCTTGGCAGAACTGGATGATATTTTTCATATATGGTAACACTTTATTTTATATAACAGCCATGAAATATGTAATGCAAGTCTATTTAAATTTAATAATTATTATCTGAATTTTAAACAAATTTACATGATAGCGATGTTAATGGGTTTTATTTTGAATAAAGGCCCTAGGGGTATGAACCTATGCGTGGTGAATCGACCTCGGAATGATACTTGAAGGATATGTAGGTTCTCTCTCAGTACATTGGTTATCGATACAATATATGTAAAAATTAGAAAATATTTTAGTAGTTACTAAACTGATTTACCTAAATATTTACTTTTTATTTCTTGCTCAAGGAAAATTCTTTTTTATTCTTAACTTTCATACAGGATTTTATGCATTGCGTATATGCCAGCCTCATCGTAGCATAACCCTAGTATCCTAACTTCGTAACATAAATAATGTGTATTATGTATTAAATAATAAGGAGCAATTGATTTGAACAGAGTAGCCGCCTCAACAGTGAATGTATTACGCAATATATATGCCAAAGTCTAGTCTGTTTAAACAAAAGGCACTCATTAAATTCTGCCTAATTTACTCGAACCGAACATTATTTTCGATCTGACTACATTGTTAGCCGAAAGGGCCCTGAAGCCTCGGACGGCTTTTACAGCTTCACCGGGCTTGAGGAAGCGAACACACTCCATGAGAACATGATAAACGTCATAAACTTTTTGGCATACGTCACCTTCGTGTGTTGAATATATTTTTAAATGCTGTGTATATGTTTAATATCCATACATGCGTCATTACTAAAGTGTTAGTTACTATAGGTACATAGTTAGAATCAAATCGTTTTGTGAGATAATCGGCCATTATTTATTATTTGTTTCACAATGATTCACTCCAGGACGAACAACTCCTTAACCTTCGAACAACAATCTTTAAAATGGGGGAAATAAAATGAAAACGACCGGCAAGATAAACTTAATGTATTTCATTCCGTTCTCGGTAAATCCCAACGGATAGGCGTCATTTATACGTAGACGAATGAACGAAGTGATACGGGCTACAGAAATGACTGAATTTTGATTTTTGATCGTTCAGTTTATATTTCTGTAAAACGGTTAATTTAGGTTAGTGAGGTAAAATTTTTGGACAACGTTTTATATGCAACTAGTGATGCCCCGCGGCTCTGCACGCTCTTATTATGTAGTAGTTAATTTCACTTCGTAATTTTATTTTTGCTCATATTATTGACCGTTTTATTAGCCTATTAATTATGAAATGACTTGTACTTCACGTGTATATAATTTCATAAATATCGGTGAAGAATTAAGAAACATTTTTTTTATTTTATTATACGACTTCTAAAAATTTGTTGTCTATTATTATACAACTCTTCTTCAAATGAGCAATGGCATAAGCTTCCTGTGTATAAATTATCATAACAATAATATCAAAATATCATAACAATATATATAATATGTACAGACAGAACTATGGATTTATTAATATAGGTAAACCTAACAAGATGAATTTTAGCGGTTGATTGGGCAATACGATAAAAATTCGTGATAAACTGGTGCATATCCGGTTTCTATTTAAGCAGGCCGGCATGACAGCGATGACCGACAATGGATTGGTGATCTCTCGGTGGTGGCGACTGTTTTTGGATTGTACTGTGATTAACATCAGCTAGAGTTCCGTCGACGATAAAAAACTGACTTCGTGTTTTGTTGACAATTGAACAGAGTAAAGTATAGATTCCCTTAAATCAATTTACAAAATATAAAGTCAAATTGTCTAACATATGATGTAATAATATAAAGAAAACCAGTAATAATGATAAAAACGTAGTAAATCTTATAGAATGTCGCATGCGCGTCGCCACTCCAAAACATTGTACGTTAGTGGTATAAGGTTCGAGGTACACTTAGTGTAGAAATTATAAATCAACGTTAGATCAGTAACTCAATCGAGAGCACTCCCAATGCATGTTTGAAATCAAGTCATGTATTATTTAATTAGTCTCTGAGAAGGAAGTAAGTGACTTAGGAATGTTATACCAGCGGTTCAGTAAGCATCCCTGCCATAGATAAAAATAAAATTCGACGGAGTGAATTATGTAAAACGGTAGTAAATTATTTGTTTCATATTGCTAATTCCACCACAAAATGAGAAGCCAAGCGCTAGAACATTTTTCACAGAATAATTTACGTTTTTATTTATTTATTTATCGACCTAAACGGCCACCATTGGACTATAATTTTAACTATGTTAAGTGACATAGAATGATATAGAATTTGATTATAGAAATACTCTTAACCTAGAAAAGAAGCTAGGCCACACAGTGCAGCCACCGAAATACAACGATAAGAGGTTAGCGACAGATTTTTAATTTTATGGTTGTATCTAGGCACGCGGGAACTTTATAATGGCTAACAGTTGTCCGAGAAACTTTTTTTATTGGTTATGTTTGAAACATCTGAAGACATTGAATGGATATATTGATTTAAAATATGATAATTTAATGCATAAAGCGTTAAACGACGATCGGTACGAACAATTATATTACAAAAACGATGTAGTGTACGAACGAAGCAGAAAATTGTATGGACGGTCCATTACAGCAACAAAGCTATGGTTTCACTACGATTTTTCTGTAACGAAAGCTTAGAATCATTGTAGGACTCAACCCTACGAAGGCAGGCTTGCTGTTGATGTTCCAAATATAACATGTTATGATATATGTGTGTTTTAAATCTTCTTTTATCTAGTGTTTAAATATTTATATTATAAAAAGTAGAAAACATAAAAATAATACGTAGATCTCGGTGTACTTAAAACCTTAGAAGATTAATATTGCGCGAGATACCGTCCTAAAATATATTATTTATATGTCATAACTACGGAAATAAAGATGGTGGAGGGTGTGAAATTTTCGCCTCTCGGACATCGAGAAAAATTCGCGTAACCCTTATCTGCGAATATGATTTATTCTAGCCGACAGTTTTACTAGAATGAATACGAATTCAACGTATAAGAATTTGAATAGTAAAAATGCATTTGAAGTGTTTTCGCTAAGTCGCACATGTTACTATTCAAAATAGAAACGAGACAATGTTGACATTTCAATAATATTTTTTTAAGGAGAACATCCTAAATATCGAAATATTGGCCATTATAAGACTTAAAAATCGAAGAGCAGACGCCCAAGATAATGACGACTTTTTCTTAAAATGAAATTATTTAACAATTTTATTTTAGTATTGTTTATCAACTTATCGCCATCACTTTGTACAGGTCGGTTAAAGACCTATCTCTTTTTTTAGACATCGTGGACTAAGCTAAATAATTGAACCCAAAAAAGGCTATAAAATGTGACTATGAAATACTATTCCACGCCTAAGCATGAGGAAAGAAACGTGTGAATGAGGAAAAATAATTATTCATTTTGCAATTTGGAGTAGCATTTATTTAGCATCTATTTTCGTGTAAGTATTACGTTTTTGCATCCAATATTATTCTATAGGTCCTATATTCTTCAATGTCTAAACATTTGTGTGTACACTGAACTTTCTAGAGAGATTTTGTGGCAAATCAAAATTAATGTGCCATGTTATTATTTCGTATTCAGTCGCGCTCAATCAACAAACATAGAGTTAATTTAAACTGGGATCAAAGTTAAAGAACACAGAGAAATTAACGAAAGTTTGGGAGTGAAAATAAAACCAATGCCAATGCAAGTAACTATTACTTAACCAAGGCAGTATCCGCTAAAAACTCTCTACCTTACAATTTATAGTATGTACGGTATAAGGGTATATTATAAAATAAGTTTGTATTTAATCTCATTAGCACTCAAAGAAATAAATTTCATATGGCAAAACATAAGGTATATTTATTTATACTTACTCGATTCAAAAGATTTATACAAACTGAAACAATGTTTGTTTGACAAACGACATTCCCGACATCTAAAAGCGGGAAATGTCGGGCGTCTCACAAGGAGCGCTCGTGGGCCCACACCAAGTTTCGACAATAAGTATCCGGTGCGCCGTTTTGTTAAAGTTTTAACGTTAAAAGAAAGGTTCTATTTTATTATTGTCTATCCAGTAAGAGGAGCACGAGGAAAGTTCTAATATAATGTTTATTTGAAGTCACTTAATACTGAATAGTTAACGCTATCAATAGGTGTTCATTTAAAGAAAATTTTATTATTTTTTAATTTGTTATGAATTTTGTTTTAATTTCTATATTAGTAGTAAAGTTACTTGATTTTTATTACTTTATAATTCAAAACTAAATTAAAGAGTAGAACTTGTGCAAGGTTTTCTTTATATTGGCATGGCTAGTGACGTTGGTGTACCTGATGGTAAGTACAGTGCAATCCAACAACATAGGTGACCACCATCGCTAGTTTCTGTTGTCATGCTGGCCTGCTCAAATACCTCTTCATGTTATTATTGAAGGACTCCATATTGTAAGAAGACAGGCACACTGGCCGCAAGACAGTTCTACAGCTTTACAGTACCGCAAAGATATGACGTAGAAAACATTTTTATTCGTGCTGAGATGAAGGTTAGCGTAAAACTGTGGTTCCAGAGCCCAGCGCTTGTGATTACGGTATGAAAGAATGAAGATGGGATTAGGTTGAACAGCTCTTCAGAACACTCGCTAAGATACAAACGGTAGAAAACGCTGTGTATGGCAATGTTCTTACGCAGCTGAATGGCTCGATTAACTTAATAACGTCTGTATCAAGCCTAGAGCATAGAGGATGTATTTAGCAGATTCGTCACAAACATGAGGCGAACAGTATTCGATACAAAATTTGTGCCTTTTTTAGAATATAGTAGCATCACTGCCACTTTTATTTCTGCAGCAAACTATTAGTGTTCGTTCTGCGGTATTCCATGATTCATCATCAATTATTATGTTCATCATGCATGTAAGTTACTGCCTTTTCATTAATAAACCAAAATGTCTGATAATATTATCATTTCTATAATAAAGGTTGAAAAATGGATAAGAAATGGTAAGTTATCAGTGAAAGATGTTTCACAAATTGATATTTCTTTGGTTTATGAGAAACACCTAAATTTTATCATAGACAATCTGGTTAAATACAAAACAATCCAAGAAGTTAACTGCCAACCCTTTAGTACAAAGCTGAAGCAGAGGCTTTTAAAGTTAATTCCTTGATGATAACACCCGCATCATATATTAAAAGTCTTAAACGCGAGTTTCCTCTTATAGTATTTTAGGTAAATTACCAAATAATTAAGTGAGTCGTCGAGTCTTCGCTCGCAATTAATTTGGCTTTGAATACTAAACCGAGTTTAATGAAGAACACGTGACTGAGCGTTTTCCTTGCTTTCGAGAATAAATGTTTGACGTTCAGTGAGATAAGATACACTTGAACGATTAGTCGAGTTTTGAAATTTATTTTTCCTTAACTCTTTTGAAGTTCGCTTAACGGAGGTCGTGGATTATCTTACAGTCAGCCTGATCTTTTGTGAAGGAAAATATAATGAAATAAAAGCATGACGGTAGGACATTTTAAAAGCTAGCTTGTTTAGTTAATCGCAAAATGAAAACATTAGGCAATCATTTATCAGTGCGCTCTGGCATCTGCGCTTGAGCGTAGGATGTAGTTCGGAGATTAAGGTCGAAAATATAATGAATAGTAATTTTTCATCTTCAACGTAATCATTTAATGTAAAATGTGATACAATAAGCACTATACGCTTAGCATTATACGCATTGCGCATTTGCTTGAAATCCGTCGCACTGCAGAAATAGTTTTGAGAAAATGTATTATAAAATTAAACAAAATTTGCAAAGACAAGTTTGGTCATACTCTGCGACTTTATTGGACACTAATTTTCAATAAAAATATTAAGAACTCATCAATCCCGATCACTGTTCCCACGCAGGCTAGACAAACGTTATACTCGTATTTAGAATAACCTAATGATAAAAAAGTCATGACTTTCGACATGCTTCGACAAGGAGACATATATTTTAGTATCATTTTTGCTATAATTTAATATCTGTATTCGTCATTCCACTTAAATCTTCTTAGCCTCACTTTGTATTCCAAGAAATAGTAATATTGGCTTCGATATTAAGTAAATATGATATTGGTGTAATAATTATTTGTTTCTATTAATTATGAGACAATTAACATAATACGTGTTGACTAATATTTCATAATTTTTTATTTTTCTATTTATCCAGTTGGTTGAGCGTTTGTAAATTAATCCTTGTCTTCGAGACTTATTCAGAAGACTTTCCACTGTTTCTGATGAGTTCTGTGTTTTCTTCAGTGTTGGTTTTTAAGTTTCATAGACCTATATGCAACTTGGCCGAATGCCGTTGTGTAGATTTTCAGTTGCAAATTTGCACAATATATAAAAGTTTGGCATCATTAATCTATATTAATAAATCTATAATTAAATTTTTTGATTATGACATTAAAAACTTTTTTGTCTGTCAATATGTTGTATATTCAGGTTCAACTCAAAAACGGCTTTTTATAAAATTCTGTATACAGGAAACTTATGACATTCTTCAATCGATAGGTTATTACAATTTTCCAATAATAATTATAGAAAATATAAAAAAAAAATTCTTTATTAATAATTCTCAACAAATTTCAATTTTTTTTTTACACGGGATGCATATTATGTCATTCGTCAATTGAGATAGGCTATAAGAATTGTCAATAATATTAGTAAAATTAAAATAAATACGTGCTCAGTCGTGGGGCAAATTATAAAGTTCATTTGTTCTACTTATTATTATTGATTTAATATTCTTCAGCTTAAAAACGTTCCAAGTCTTCTCCCGCTGTGATACAACGCTGTACCTACAGTAAACTTTAACGGTTGGCTTTTCACATCTTTTTCAACGTGGGGGGTGGGTGCTAGAGCAATATAGATATTGTTTCCGTAAACTGGGTCACCTCCTGCGTGAATCATTCATACACTTATGAAGTGATGCCAATGCGAAAAATGATTAGGACGATAAATATTTTTTTGCTTTGATATTTCTTCCCGTTTCTTTATGGTTACAGGTTCACATCAGTAATACTTACGTATATTTTTATACCTGCGTTAGTTGTCTTTCTATCTAGTAATCAGTATGTTGGTTCGATACCCGTGACTGGCTGTATCTCGACCCCTACACAAAGTTAATTTCTCAGCCTACTTTTTATTTGTTAGAACGGATAAAATACTATTTTCAAACAAACACAGATTACATTGTTTCTTTGTAAAGCACGTAAGTTGATGTAAATGTATTTATTTACTTGACTGACTTTAAAAAATAATGGTCATTCATTTATCTAGTATATTTGTATATGCGCGATTTTCTCAAAAACTACACATTCTATTTTTATAATTTTTTTACCAGGATAATTTATCTATCGACTGGAAAATTGTAGTATAAAAAAAATTAGGAGCTTTAATAAAAGAAGTCGTTTTGTTAAAAAAAAAACTTTTTCTTTTTAACTCCACCGAAACCGGATGATAAGCATCCTGAACCTCGTTATTTGATTGTTGAATTTCGTTGTTGATTTTATGACAATGTTGTTCCATAATTATTTTGTAATAAAGTATTAATTAATCTGTAACTATTGTACAGTTTAAGGTATTTCAAAAGGTGAGTGAACAGAGACCCTGCCCAAGTTGCTTTACTATAATTGTTCACGCTAATAGATAACGGATTTCAGATATTTCATCACGAGATTTAACATCGAGATATGTCAATTCAATTCATTTTTTTTTTCAATCTGACTATAATTTTAACCCTAAGAGCCTTGAAGTATTAAACGGCTTTTACACCTTCACCGGGCTTAACTTTATCGTTTTCTGTTAACGTTAACGATTGTTGAAAGCCAACTTGTTTAGGGCCCCAGGTCTTTAAATATTCGGCCATGCACATATATGATTCTTAAGGTATTGCAGGAGTCCATAGGCTGCTGTAACTGCTTACCTTCAGTCAGACCGCATGCTTGTTGTTTCTCATCGTCGTAGTAAAAAAAACACTTTATATACATAAAAGTGACTAGAAAATGCGCTCTTGAAATTATAATCCAACCAGTCTCAAGTACGATTCGGTAAAAGTCATATAAAATCTCGTGGGTTTCATTCTAAGTTCGCTAAACTTTTATCACTATCCGAGTACAAAGGTAATCCTCAATTTTAAATTCCAATACTACAGACGTCTTATGTGTTGAAACGGTATTGGATTTTGCATTGTCTTTGGAAACAGTTCCGGAGGTCGTGATTTCAAGAGATACTTTAGCTACGCTTTCATTGAAGAAAAACATTGTGATTTAACTATGGTTGCCAGATTTGATTCGATAAGATTAGATCACTTGATGCTCTGTGTAGTCCTTTCTCGAGTTTGTGCTATTTCTCCTTTCAATCTTTAGACAATGTGTCAGCCATCAAGTCTTTGGATGATCTTGCAAGGCACAAAGTGGGCAATCTTAAGTCATTCGACACATCTGTGACTATATATGTTTATAATCGTAATCACTTTTATGTGATATTGTAAAATTATCATGCGACGCATTAACAGCGGCCACCTCACTCTACCCCAATATAAAATAATGTAATACACTAAAAAACCAGTACACCTAAAATATAGTACACTTAAAAAATAGTACCATTAAAAATACAGCATACTTTAAAATATATCATACACTTAGGAAATATAGTATTTTATGGAAAGGGTAAAAAACAAAGGTATGCTTGTTACTTATTTACACTCCTCCCCTAATTCTACTCGAAAGAGAGACGGCATGATATTAGAAAGAGAGATAAAAGGGCCTAAAATGCTGTCCCCACTACATCTATATTGATCTCAAAGTCTTTGCTTAGATGTGCAGACTATTTACATAATTGTTATATAAATCCACTAGCATCTGCCCGCAACTTCTATCGTGTTAATAAAAATATGAAACTTAATAAGAATAAAGAATAGGTACCTTATATGATAATGAAGGTTTCTATAATCTAAAGAATTTTTAGAATAAAGAATAAATAGAATGTAAAACAAAAGTTCAAAATAAAACTGGGGATATGGTAAAAAGGTTGGTTATCCCTACGGTACGCTTTAAGGTAATTGTCGGAAATTCCACTCGCCCTAGCAACAGTAGAAGCAGATAATAGATTAACACTAGAAAATGCTCCATCACTCTATTACGTAAATGAAAAAATTAAAACACTTTCTTTCAAAGTTTTAATTACGAATGCGATAACTATATATATCATCAAAATTGAACTATGTGTGTATATTCGATTATTTTATATGATTTCCTACTCCGAAAGTTTAGGTTCATTTACCATACGAGTCAACTTTATACCTTCCTACTTTGTGACCTTTTGACGACAGTAAGCGAAGATACTCATCACCAGTTTTATTTTCCACAACTTATGATTCTTCAAATTTGGTGTACCGTTTGGAAGCCATTTCTATCAAGTTAATTTGATCAAATAATATAAGTATGGAAATGCTGTTTTACGAGATGGCGTCAAAAACTTGATAGACTTTTATAGTCGTATTATCATTACTTTACTGAGGCATTATCGGCCGTCCTTTAAGATGTGATAGACTTGCTAACTTGATAACAGCAATAACAATATTAATTAAAAATACATCGTTATATATTTAGACATTTGTATTAATTAAATTTATCATAGAGTTTTTTATCGGCTCTTTCCTGTAACAGGAGTATTTTTCAAACTTTTGTAGGTGGTAGCTTTAACATTAGTGCCTTCTGACATTGTAAATTGAATGTTTATTTGAAAATTCATACTAAAAACCGACTTCTTCCACTGATAAGTGTTCTGTCTCCCCTACGGATATGTGAATGAATCAGAAAAAGAAAACACGTAATACTTGGTATAACTAAGTAATTGGAGTAAAACTTAAGTATACTTCCAATTCTAATTTCTTTCCTTTTATCATTAACGTTGCTAGATCGCTGGTCAAAGGAAAAGTAATTTAATTTACCTACGAAACGTACCAACTCTTAACCTGCACAATGTCGATCCAATATAAAATTTGCAAGCACTATATCACGAGTTACGTATCCATCCTAAGCCCAAGTGAAATATCGACACCATTCGGTTTCGGTGTGATAAAGAAGACTCAAAAGACTCCGGTCGTGAGCGACGAAAAGATTGAAAAATCTCACTTGTACTTTCAGCCTTAAGTGGTTTATGATAGTATCTCTTTCACAACTACATTAGATAATAGATAATTAGATAACATTTGATGTATTAGTTTGAGCGATTGGATTTCTTTTAATGTAGTATGGCATAGTGATGTCACTATACCTGTTACCTGATGTTTAGTAAGCACAGTGGAATCCACCAACTTCGGCGACCACCGAGGGATCTCCAGATCAATGCTAGTCGTCACTGGCATACTAACCTCTCAACACCTGGATATGAGTGCACTAGCTGATCTTGGAACGCGACAAATCAAAAGAAAGTCACTCTGACAAACTTATCACCATGTGCATGGTAGTTACGACCCTGTCGGGTACAGATGCCCTACTACCCCGATGGATTGCAGTTGGAAGCGATTGACGTATTCATATATATGGAAATTAATATTACTTTAAATTTGAATGATACTTTATACGTGACTAACATTTTTAATGAATATTAAATTGTATTATTTTAAAATTATTCTACTCTGGTACCGATATTATATCTTTTTAATACGTTTCAGAAAGAATTAGCCCATGTAAGACCTATTTACATCATTTGAAGAAAAAATATGTTTATTTTAATAATATTGAATTATACTGACATCTGTTATTAGTTACTAATAAATTATTATTCATATTGAAAGTGACTCTTGGATTGCGTAATTTGATAGTTGTATTAAAATTATTCCCTTAAATAACTAAGTGATTATGAACAATTATACTATTACAACATAACATTTTTATAATATTGTTATATTCAAAAATATAATATATATGAAACAATTTTACTTTAAAATGTGTGACAGCAAACAGTAATTCAACCCCAGCCTCACCGACGCAATCTCGTTCCTATATAAAATTTGCAAACACTAACGTAAGTAACTTTTTTACGTTAAACCCAAGTGAAATATTGATAATACGGACCCCGTAGGTGATAAAAAAGATATACAACGAACGTTCTCGAAAGGAATATATGCAAATTTTATGTCTGAATAAGTAATGTTCATTTTATTTTTGTTAAGATTTATGTCGTAACATTTAGTGGTAGCCAAACCACCGAGAACTGCACGTAGGATTCTTCAGAACATATTAAGTATGTACAAGTTTAATTTTTTTTATTGATAAACTCTATTGAGTTTCTTGCCGGCTCTTACCGAATAACAATTAAATTATACATATTATAATGTAGAAGGGGAAAATTATAAATATTATAATGTTGGTAGGTTTAACGTTATAGCCACAATATTATCTAATGTTAAGTGACAATGTGACCGAAGATGGTGACAAGCCTAATAGGAAAACTGGCCTCAAGTGCAGCTACCGGAACACACCTATAAGTGCTTGGCGACAGATTTTCAAATTTCGGCTGGTAGCTACCCAGGCGGACATTAGAAAAAGCCCTCCCACCATGCTATGGTTTCATTATGATGTTTTCCTTCACCGAAAAATCGGGCTCATTGCAGGGATTCGAACTCGCTACCCTCGGTACACGCTACCACGCTTCCTCAGAGTTGACAGCGATAAACCAATGTGACAACCATCTACCAATATTCTGAAGTTGGTGTATTTATAAGCTGGTTTAACGACTGTACCGCATTAGAGGATATTATTTTCTATACTACGATGGTGGTAAATAAGCATGCGGTCTGCCTGATGGTAAGCGGTCACCGCAGCCTATGGACGCTCGCAATAACAGAGGTATCTTAAGAAAAATATACCCAACATACAAAATGTTATTAAGACCAAAAATTACCATCGCTTCTTAAAATAAATAAAATTATAATGCTCCGCCTACACGAACAATCTTGCTCGTTGTACTTAAAACATAATTTCCTCTAATTACCGATCTCAGATTACTTTTTAAGTGACAAAATTTATCGAGCCCGTAAAGACCCTTAAGACATTTGGAAGGTTATTCTCCTGTTAATTAATCGTTAAAAAGTTCTATAAAACACTAGGTTGTACACGCGGATTGTCCCATAATTACAGTGTACAATTACACTATATTTTAATGACGCACACATCATTTTCTATATAAATAAAATGATTGAGGTTAACCGTTGTGCGCGTATCAAGCAAAAACTACTTGATAGCATTTCATTTATTTTATTTGTTTTACTCCTTAGATATATGATTCTTATATTAAAAAAAAAACACGATATCTTCATAAACAATAATTCTGTAGTCCACGCGAGCGGAGCCGTGGGTACAGCTAGTACTTAATATTACTAAGCTCAGGAAATAATTTGTTTGTTTGAATGCGTTAACCTCTGTAACTACCAGTCAGATATGAAAAAGGCTACATAACATTCCTCTACGACCCTAAGTAGTGGGGCAGTAACCATGAATGTCGAGCAATCTGGGAAGCTGTAGGAAAGTATGAGAAGTGTGAACAACGATAGGGTGTAGGGTGGGTAGGAGATGGCGATGCCGTAAAGAGTTCGTTGAAGAAATTCAACAAGGGTGCAACCGTAGGGCACAAGTAGTAGAACACAAAAGATCCAAATAACAAAGTCTATGAGCAATATTACCCCTTGTTTAAATGAACTCTCAAACAAAGTAGAGTTCATCAGAAATTGGTTCTGCAGAGACGGCATAAAATCGTATTGGCTTGAAAAAACTAAATGAAAAACAGTAAAAAAGCACTCCCAAAGATTCAATAACAAGGAGCCGCGTAAGCGAAAAGTCTTGTAAGGCGGTCGAATGTGAGAGAATACGTAAATATAGGAACGGTTTAACCCTAGTGGAATCAAGGCGGGTCAGATAGGCCCGTCGCCGGGACCCCGGTTTATGGCGGCCGTTGAAGGGTTAGGAATGATAGGTTTCTTCTTAGAGATGTGCAGTAGCTTTATCGATAAATTGATCGTAGTTAAATATTATTATCATTTTTGCATTAATCTTGCATAATCTAAATGTATACTATCTCATTCTCTCGTAGGCTAAATCCTATAGATGTATATGGTTTTCTCTTTTTACTATCGCGTTTTCGTTTCATCGAGTTTCAAATCACAACGGTGCTAAAGAAGTTTTCACTTCAATAAAAGTCGGTAAAATGAATTCCACATTATTATCATTGATAGCTACCTTCGTAATGTCGCACCGTCGCATGATGCACGCGCATATTTCAATTTTAGCTTTTACTAAACACGTCATAAGAAGTATAATTTTAAAAGAAAGTAGGTTTAATTTACTGTTCTTACTGTACTTTTCATAAATACGTTTTCAGGGCTTAAATTGAATATGTAAAATAATATAGATTTTTTGAAAAATCTAATCTATGTGTAACTATTTTCTCTTTCAACTTCGTGGATCACTGGTACCCTCGCCATTAATGTCAATTGTCATACTTTAATTATAAACACTATAATAAATCAGACAGGCACACAATTGCACAGAATATGCATAAAAGTTAAATAAAAAGCAAACAAAGTTTCGCGTATAAACAAAACCACGGCCAAGACTGTAGCTTACGAAATAACTTGAGCAATAAATAGTTGTAAACGTAGCGAAATAGTAATTACGTCAAGTTTATTACTTTCTTTTGTAAGTATTTTTCCGCGAAAACTCTTGTAAAACTAATTAAGTACATTTTGTATTTTTAAATAGGGTTGTACAGCGCCCTTGGGAAAGATATTTTAGTATGTTTTACTTTCTGTAGACTTGCTCGCGATGAAATAAATATAAATTAAGTCATGATTTATTAATATAATAGAAATCGTTTTGTACTTTAATATTCCCCTGTAGAATAAACTTAAGTTTCAACTTGTAACTTTGTTAAACAAAGGTTTAATAAAATCTTGTTTGCTTTACTAAATTAATATTATTTTAAATAATATGAAAAGATGATATGATGTATAGTCAATCTAAATCAAGTTTTTCGGAAGACATTATTTTTTATGTGCTCAGTATTATTCACGGTCTTTCTCAACCAGTTACTCCTTAAAATGTTATAACTATGTAATTAAATTGGTATTAATAAATGTTTTTGTGTTTCATATTTCCCCTTACAGCAGATCGCTACAGTTAATCACTTAATCTTTAAGTTGCACAAAACATTAAAATCTTCTTGAATGGCATAAAACATATATTATTTTCTAAAAATAATATACTTTATCGATAAAAACGATGTTCTAATCCACATCTCTATAGGCCAGTCACGATAATAGAACTGCGACTATTTTATGAGAGCCTTTTATTCAAATTCGCCAGTTCCGTATCCAATAAGCAATTGTAGGGTCCGCAATAATTCTTGGACCCTACATGCATTGATCGACCCTAATATAGTGTAAGCTAAAAATTTATTTGATGAAATTTCTTGTAGATGAAAATATGATAATGAGGTCCTGATATTTCTTAGGGCTTTCAATTAAATTCGTTATATTGTATAATAAAGCGTTATGTGGAGTGCAGTTGATAAGTGCTCTCAGTCCAGTGCATTGTATACGTGCAATGTTAGATGTAGTTTAGTAGATGAGAACTTTCCGCTGCGCTGTCACCAATGCAGAGTATAGCTGAGTGTTACAGGCAACGGAGTTGATAAGCGCTTTCCACTGCGCTGTCACTGATTCAGCGTATACACGAGTATTATGTGTAGTACAATTGATGAGCGCTCTCTGTCGCAATATCACCTGCGCAGCGTATAAGTTAATGTTAGGTTAGGTGCAGTACATAAGCGCTTTCCGCTGCGTTGTCAACGACCCAGCATATAGCCGAGTATTATGTGAAGTGCAGTAGAAAAGCGCTTTCCGCAATGCTACCATTGGCGCAGCGTATACGTGAGTGTTAGGTGTAGTGCTCTTTCCTCGGCGCTGTTCCAACGTAAAATGTAGCCGAATGCTATATACGGCATAGATAATTGCTTTTCGCAATGCGCTGTCACCAGCGCTGTGCTAATGTTAATGTTAGGTTTGGTGCAGTAGATGAGCGATGTCTGCTGCATTACCAGACATGCGACATAACCGATTGTCGTAGTAAAAAAACGAACATGTGGCCCGTCATTGCGAATATTCGAGAATATAAAATAAGATGACTCGACAAAAAATATATGTCAAGTGTACGCAGGAGATGTTATTAGAAAATTTACGAGGGTAAGAGTCGGGCTATATTATATTTTATAACCTTGTACCATTGTGGAAATATAATATGTTCCTTACGTAAGTCATAAAAAATATTATGTTTTGTGGAAACCTAATGGCATTACGTTGATAATAGACATTCGGTTTGTGTCGTGCTCGTGGAATATTAAGTGGAACATCACTCAATAAACTGGGCCAATAGTGCGTGGGGTGAGAAGGCGAATTGCGTTTACAACTTCTACTTTTTTATCATAATTTTCAGTTAGACTTACAATTATACTAACTGATTTTAAAGAAAGCTGACTGATGATTGTTTTTGTGTCATTTAAAACAAATATCCCTCCGTTTAGATTTGATTAACATTTTTAAAACCTGTTATGAACCATAAGTTTTATGAACAGTCCAATATTCAGGCCGTATGGTCACAATTGAAATCTCATTTGATACGAAATATGGGAATATTTTAAATAACCCTAAATATATAAACATGTTATAGATAATAGCACCAGTGACAGAGAAGTTGAGGAAAATAGGTTAGGATGATAAGGACATGTCATGAGGAAAAATGAAAGTCATAACAAGAAGAATTTTAGTATGAAAGTGGATGGGTATAGAAATAGAGGTAGACTGAAGAAGATATGGATGGATAGTGTGATGAATGAATTAAGTGTTTAAAATATGTTAATGCTGAAATGACAGCTGATAGAAGGGAGTGGAATAGGAAAACATGTTGTGCCGACCCTACTTAGGCGGGACAAGGTTTAGAACAAGAAGATATAATATGTTAGAATCAAGTATTTAAAAAAAAAATGAACTGCCTACTTGCCTATTGATTAATATAATTAAAACGAAGATTACATTTTAAAGGACTTGAAATAAAACCCGTTGTTTATATGCTCGGTATGCATTAATCGCTTTTCAATCCTACAGGTTTATTTTAAACACTTTCCATAGATAAATTTAATAGTACACCAATGAATCTACTTTTTAAATACTTAATTAATCTTCTTGCTTATGTTTTTCTTTGCCGAATGTCATGTCTGTTTGAATAGACTTCAATCATATTTTTCTCTACTCTGCGGTTTTGGTTTTACTTGGAGCGACTGCTATTGATAGATCCGTTAGTGTCTGGTCTTGAACCTATCGTGTAAGTATTTACTTGGGAGGACTTATACCTTGCCCTTTATTACAAGTTTTTCCAATTATTATTTTTTATGAATCTATACACAATGTAAAACGTTTCACTTTGAGGTTCATAAGAAATTAATTTTGGGTTCTTAACGCTATCATCTAGAAAAAAAGACTAGAATGCCGACAGCTCTCGCCATTAAATGTATTCCCACTCAGGTTAGCTGTTATATCAAAACAGGTTAACCACCTACCTTTGTAAAAGTCAGTATTTTGTACGAAACCGCGTCGCAATAGAAAAACGTTAAGTATTAATCACTTATTTATTGGACTTACGTGCGCACAGTATTTGTATTATAAGAAAGAGAGAGAGATTGCCAACAATGTAAAACAATATATAAAATAGAACTGTTGCTAGTTCTAAAGTGTTGCTACGTAATGACTATTTTTATGTCTTTGCCAACCTTACATAACCAACTTCGTGTCAATTTCTAGCTAAGATTGTTAAACACTGACAAATAACGTTATTAATAATAATCTAGCTGCAAACAGAATACGTTAATTAAGTAATTATGTATATCAACAACGCATTTCAAATAACAACTGTCAGAACACCATTTTGCATCGTAACTAAACACTGCGTTAAAATGGCGTCATTGATAAAAGAGACATAAAACGCTGCTTAAACATAATCATGTTATCATTTTAAATCAATTTATATATTAATAGTCAGGAAATAAATCAATTATTAGTATTTACAAATAGTAAATTAACTTAAAATTAAGTACTTACATATGACAACAAGGGAAGCGTTGGCTCGTATGACTTTGTGCATCTGCGCTGGTCCTACTTGGCACTGGAATTCGGCGTCGTCTTCTAGCGTAACGTTCACAATACGTAGGTTATAGACGCCATGCCTGCGATCTCCGAACATCGTGTACCGCGGGTACCCAGGAATCACTGATGAGAAGCCTGGACGAAAAGAAAAATCATTTGTCTCGTATTAAATCGTATTGAAAAACGCAAAAAACCATAAGTTAGCAATTTGCTTGTGAGTTAAATTTCAAGTTGCCCTAACAAAATCCTATAAAGTTTTAATAATATTACCGCCACTATGATGTTCTTTGACCTCATTAAAATTGCTGAAGAATATAAGAACCACAGGCTATTAACGATATCGATTTAAACTAGCATTACTTACGCAAATAATATGTACCCTGTACGGAACCTATGTACGAATATCTGTGTGACGCCGATTGAAGTAAAAGTGAACATACCAAAAGATGTTAGAATAATGGATGCACTGTGTTTCAAACATAAAAGGCAATGAACATCGAAAGAAAATACAGCTGAACTTTTGCCAAATTTTTACATTGCTAGTATTCACATTCAGCTAGACCTTCACAACATTTGAAGCAATGATAGCTGGCTCACTGGTAGCGTTTACAGACATCGCGTCGATTGACGTGAGTTTCACTCCATGCAATGAGTCTGAGCTTTCGGTGAAGGAGAACATCGTGAAGAAACCATAGCATGGTGGTAAGGCTTTTTCTAAAGCCCTCCTGGCTAGCTATCGCCCTCAAGTTGAAAATCAGTCACCAAGGATCAATAAGTGTGTTCCGGTAGCTGCAGTTGAGAGCCAGTTTTCCACTAGGTTTAGCGTGTTACCATTTTGGGCCACATCGTCACTTAAGATCAGGTGATATTGTGGCACCAACGCTAAACCTATAACAATAAAGAAAATAATATTAATAAAACGTTCAAATGTGGAAATATCACCAATTTAACTTTTGTTTGCCGTAACGCATTAGACCAAGTGCTATTGTATTGGCATAAAATTAGTTTCAATATAACACTCAGGTGTAGCAACCTTTCTTCGAATGAATTTTGGTATTCCGACAACTCGTGCTAATTAAAATAAATGCAAGATAATGGAAAAGTTACCAAATAATTTTTCGAAATTCGCATTCATTTAATAATTTGAATTGATAACATTATCGGCTGACATTGAAGTAGAACGTCAAGATGTATGAGCACTTGAGGAATGTTCTCGTAGTACCACTTAGAATAAGATATATACAAGATATACTTACAATTAGTATATATGGATAAAAATAGAACTATGTATTTCTCAGCATTTGAAATTGCTAATACATCGTAAGCTGGTGTGATGATTAAGCTTGTGGTTTCCCTCGAAAAGAGACAGGCAAGGCAGGTATTATTAATATTTATTAAAGAAATTAATAGTTAATCGCTCTAGCTTGCATTATGAGTCATTCAACATTATCGCGTGTCAGTTACCTGCGTATCCGCGTTAAAAACGCCGATTTCGTACTTATTCCGATATAAAAAAGCAATTATTCGGTACATCTGTGCGGTGTGACCAAACCATTTAAAGGCGTTAAACTCTAAACGATAATGCAGTTATCGGTCTTTTTTTTCACGGCTCATAATTGATTACAATATGTTTTTGCATGACTATACAATTTACTTCTACTTAACATATGCACGGTCTACCACTCGCTCTAAAGTTGTTATATAATTGCACAACTTTCTTGAATACACCAAGGGCATGTTAAGACATCGTTAAAGTATCGGTTATTCATTAGCTGGAGGCTCATGTGCCAAACGTAAACCGCAAACTAATTTCTAACCACACAGTTAGTCAAGCGCCGATATATTCAAACTAATTACATGTACAATTGGTGCCCGGAACGGAATGAAGGGCCAATTTCGATGCACAACGGCAATTGATAGAGAAATTCCGTGAGGTGACAGTAGAAATGGCTAGGCTAATTACGACGGAGTCCAAATCACAGGAGACTACGATGTGAGGAAACATTGAACATCTAGACGATGAAAAGAGAAAAAAAGTGACTGATAATTGGAAAGATTGAGATTTTTTTTTAATATAGCTAGACTACATATTTTTATAAATATGACTTCATTTATTGTTATTATAGTCTAGTCAACAAGTTCAAAATGTTGTTAATTTGAGATAAAGTTCCTAAAAATATAAGCGATAGTGCATTCGATTCGGAAAAGTGTATCTCGAGGATGTATTAGCAAATAAAAAATTGCAATTCTTATTAACAAAATGAGATGAAAAAAAGGAATTTATTTTTTCTTTATTAACTCAAAAACTATTAATATTTAAGAAATTTTGAAACCTAATCTAATCTAAGTACCTAAGTAATCTAAAAATGGTATTATGTAATGCTGGATAGTTTTTTATTTCATTTATTTTTCATCTTATTTTGTTAATAACAATTGCATTTTTTTATGCGCTAATACATCCTCGAGATACATTTTTCTAAATGAAATTCCGAATCGAAAGAGATATCGCTCATATTTTTAGGAGCTTTGTCTCGAATTAACACCATTTTCAACTTGTTAACTAGATTAATAATGTAGATGTAATTTTAACTTCCGAAGCAAACCGAGGGGAGTTATAAATTTAACGTGTGTATCTGTGTGTCTGTCTGTGGCATCGTAGCTCCCAAATGGCTTGACCAACTTTGATATATTTTTTTTGTTTGTTGTTCGAAACTATTCTTGGTTATAATTTAAGAAAATCAGTTCAGCCGTTTGAAGATTATCAGCTCTTTTATAGTTATACATGAATGTGAGCAACTTCCACAGGTGTAATCGAGTCACAATTTACTATTCTGTTTTAAGATATTTAAGAAAAATATCGCAATCTTAACCTAAAGCTATGATATCATCTGGAATCTGTAGGATACCTTACTCCACACCAAGTTCAGCAGAGATATCGTGTTTGAGCTTATTGGAAAAGTCTCAATGAATAGGTTACTTGTGTAGGGGATGTATGTAATTTTTCAATTTACCTTATAACTTATACTAAGTGTTCACATCTTATAATTATTTAAAGTTGTCAATAAGCAACTATCTCATTAGAGTATGATTTTCTAATCCTTTGTCAAGTTATGAATATTCTGAAAGACTTTTCACAAACAATACTTAAATGTATTTCAAGACCTCTGTTATCATTTTATTCCCGCTCTTATCTTCTTGTATAGACCACGAGTATCCTTCAATCAGATACGAGGCTGAGTTGACACGCAAACGTTCAAATCCTCTGAACCACGTCGATTCTATTGAGCCGTGTGATACTGTCATATCGGGTCACTTGCTCTATTGATTCTGTAACTATTACTTCAAATAGAGGATCCCTAGAAGAGCTACAGCCATTTATAGAGCCATCATAAGAGGAAATTGACATTTAACCTAATTCATATAAATTGAACCATATTGACAAAGTCCTAGATGTTGAAAATAAAATGTAAATAATTAGAGACGCTCAACGCATTGCAGCGTCACTTCACGCTAAATAATATCAGAAGATCAGAGCGAGTAAAATAAATACAATCCTATTTATCAATGCATTAACTACATATAGGAGCGAGCTAATTAATACTATAACCATGATCAAAGAAAGCCGCCAATTCCCTTGCCGTCGTTTTTCAAAAGAGAAAAGAGGAAATAGTGAGCCGGGTTAGAAAAACAAGAACAATTCATTTTCACACAAAGCATCTCAATCCATTAGCTGTGACTGGGAGACGGGGCTCGAACAATGGACGATAAATAAAATTTTCTACTTTTGATATAAGCTCGTAAGTGGGTGACTCTTATTCTGTTAAGATTGTATGTTGCAGTTCCCTTGAAAGCACCATGCGCAGTGAAAATCATTAAATTCAGTCTAGATTTTTTACAAAATTCTTTTTAATATTTATTTTCGTTAAAAATAATGCATTGCTTTTAATCTGAAAATTACGTGACTGCAGTAGTAAGGCATTTCTTGATCGCAACCACCAGATACAAGTTTAAAAAACCCATTATAATAACTCAGGTCAACACACTATTTCCAAATCAGCCTATTATATAGTTTCCTAGTGACTTTTTAAAAATCAATTAGTATATAAGAAGATTCAAACTCGATGGCATTGGACAAATATTATATAATTATGTAGATCATTATGACTCTTAAAGTTTTATGCTAGAAGGCTAAATGACTAAATGGTAACTTCTCCATATTCTTACAAATTTCCATCTTTCTTCTAACCTCGATGTTTTTTTTTCGGATAGTATTTTTTTCTTCTTCCCGAAATATGGTATATTGTGTTCGAAATATTAAGTAAACAAAAATAGGCTTACCGAGTGCAAATCCATCTTTAGTCCACTGCACCTGTCCAGCAAGGTTGGAGACTGCACATTCAAGGACAGCCTCTGAACCTTCTTGCACTCTCAAACTCCTAGGTACCACCCTGAAGTATTGTTGTTGGAAACCTTCCACGCAATTTAGCACTGAAACAAAAAATAATGAAGTCAACCATAGCTGTCGAGCATGTTTTAGCGTTTACGTTTTCCTTTACGTTTAAAGGTAATTATTCAGAGCAGATGGTCTATCTATACTATAACTAGGTTTGCCCCGCAGTTTCACCCGCGTATAATTTAAAAGAAGTTGCTGGTTGATACTTAGTTATATACTTAGTTAGTTAGTACTTCAGTATAGATAATATTTATATCGGCCGGCCAGGGTTATGCGTTATAACTCACACGGCTCGTTCGCGCCACTACACCTATAGTCATAGACTCGTGCAGAGTGTCGAATTATTTTAAATTTCCATTATTTCCCAAACGTTGCGTCCAAGTAAAATGCTATAAAGGGCAAAGTTTATCTTCGTAAAATAATCTTAATGATGAAGTAACTTTCATTCGTAAAAATATGCTAAGCCTAATAATAATGTTCATAAATCACTTTTGTATTTTCCATATTTTTTGTCACAAAATACCTTATTGTAGCTTATTTATAAGATATAGGCATATGGTATCGCGGATTTTTTTTAAATGTACTAAGTAGCAATATTTTTGTAGAACATTGCATTTACGTATCACTAACCATTACGTCAGCGCACGCGGATAAAGCAGTTCAGGAACGCTATTCCTTCCGACTTATTTATCAAGATCAATATTTAAAACTAGCTGACCGGTTTAGCCTATTGCTAGATAACCTATACTATTTCACATGAATCTGACTATTACATACAAAAATGATTTCTCAAATCCGACTGGTAGTTCCAGAAATAAGCGTGTTTAAAAAAATAATCAAACAAAAATACTTTATTATATTATAGTATAGATATAGATATTATATAGCTCAAGAGGTTGTTTATTTGTTTAAACACATTAATCATGAGATTAGCAGTCAGATTTAAAAAGAAAACCTTTTTTTATAACATATTTTACTGAGTAAATTGATAGATTATATTACTTCACGCTATGACCCTAAGAAGCGGAGCAGCAACTATGAGCGTCAAGCACTCTGGCAAGCTGTAGGCCAAGTATGGAAAGCGAGAACAACGATAGGCTACACGGGAGCGTGGGAAGCGGCCCGACGGCGCGGTGGATAGTTGTACGAATAAATTTAACACGTGTGAACCGTGGGGCATAGCTATTAAAAATATATTACAATTGATATTCAAAACAATGTGATGACATAAAATTATCTATAGAGTCAAAATATATCAGTTTTATCACCAGGTAAAAAACAAAAGAACTTCACATCGACAGCTAATACGGTAGAACCGATGTAAAAGTGGGTGTTGAGTGGCCCTACATGGCGACGCTACAAACTCTTCAAAGGTGAACGCACCCTATAACTGATTTTAGTGACGAGCGGCCGCCATTACATGAGCGGATAGCGGTATAATGTAGGTATTTTTATTTGTAACGTATTGGAATCATATTATGGATTAGATATACCCCCGTTGCTAGATACGCGTTTCATCATCAACCTATATTAGTCCACTGCTGGACATAGGCCTCCCCTAATGAGCGCCAAAGCGCCCTGTCTTCAGCTGTCCGCATCCAGCATCTGCCTGCAGTCTTTCGCAGATCGTCATCCCATCTGGCTGGAGGGCGTCCTACACTACGTTTGCCGAGTCGCGGTCTCCACTCAAGAACCCGTTTACCCCAGCGATTGTCGTTTCTTCGCGAGATATGGCCGGCCCACTGCCACTTCAGCTTGCTAATTCTTTGAGCTATGTCGATAATTTTGGTTCTCTGTCGGATGTATTCGTTACGAATCCTATCCTTCAGAGAAACTCCGAGCATAGCTCTTTCCATAGCACGCTGAGCGACTTTGAACTGGTGGACCAACCCTACCGTGAGTGTCCACGTCTCAGCTCCGTAGGTCATTACGGGTAGGACGCACTGATTGAAAACTTTCGTTTTCAAACATTGCGGTATGGATGACGAGAAGACTCTACGTAGTTTCCCAAACGCTGCCCAACCCAGCTGGATCCTTCTCTTGGCCTCCTTCTCAAAATTGTTTTTACCCAACTGCACAATCTGCCCGAGGTAAGTGTACTCAGAAACAATTTCAAGAAGATGACCATCCACGACGACCGGTCCTGGATCAATGTGGCCATTGATCATGACTTTGGTTTTATCCAAATTCATGCCAAGACCGATACGTCGCGAGGTTGAAGCTAGGCCGTCCAGCATCCGGGTTAGCTCCTCTAGCGACTCCGCCATTAAGACTACGTCATCAGCGAATCGCAGGTGCGAGATGTAGTCGCCGTTTATGTTTATGCCCTTACCTTTCCAGTCCAGCGTTTTAAACATATCTTCCAATGCGCTCGTGAACAGTTTCGGGGATATGACATCCCCTTGCCTCACTCCTCTGCGCAATTGGATGGGTTTAGACTGCTGGCCCTGTACTTGGACACTCATAGTGGCGGCTTCGTAGAGACACCTCAGCACCTCGATATAACGATAGTCTACTTGGCATCGCTGTAAGGATTCCAGAACAGCCCAAGTTTCGACAGAGTCAAAGGCCTTCTCATAGTCCACAAAAGCAAGACACAGGGGCTGATTATACTCTTCGGACTTCTGTATAATCTGCCTCACTGTGTGAATGTGGTCTATGGTGCTATATCCTCCGCGGAACCCGGCCTGTTCCGGTGGCTGGAACTCGTCGAGTCTCCTGGCGAGACGATTCGTGATCACTCGTGAAAACAGCTTATAGACGTGGCTCAGGAGAGTGATGGGTCTATAGTTTTTAAGGAGGGCTTTATCACCCTTCTTAAAAAAGAGCACCACCATACTCCTGCTCCACGCCTTAGGAGTTCTCCCACTGTGAAGGACGGCACTGAAGAGTTTCTGTAGTTCCTGTATAACAGGAGCTCCTCCAGCCTTCAGAAGTTCCGAAGTAATTCCGTCCTCACCGGGGGCTTTTCCATTTTTAAGCTGCCTCAGAGCTAACACTATCTCGTCTTGACTGATATCAGGCAGTTCGTCGGTATAGTGGCGTGACAGGGTGGCTCTGGAATCATGGTCGTCTAGTCGGGAATAGGGGGCATGTACAGTGTACAGACGGCCATAGAAATCCTCTATCTCGGCGAAGATCTCCGGCTTCGACAATACGGTCCTCCCGTCGTGCGTTTTAAGTTTCGACAGATGGCTCCTGGCAAGCTGCTGAGTGAATACTTTGGACCCTCGGTTTCGCCTCTTCAATGAGGCGTGTATTGGAGCTCCGAAGGTCGCACCGTACCATCTTCGCAATTTTCTTGTTCAGGTTTGACCTGTCTGACGAAGTCGCTTGGGTGGTTTCCCGTCTTCTTGTCATCAGCCCCAGAGTCTCATCCGAGAGTTTGGACTTCCTGCCAGTACGCTCTTTTTTGCAAAACTTGATGCCCTCGTCCCTCAGCGTTTCGACCAGATTGTGTAGGGTCTCGTCAGCGTCATCAGTGGGTTCCAAGGCAACAAATCTATCCCCAAGAAGTTGCTGGAACTTCTCGGTGCCCGCCATGATTTGGATTGGGTTAGGCCGGAGCGTGGACATAATCAGACGGTTTCTTTCTAGCTTCAGGTTGATATTCAGAGAGCCTCTGAGCAGTCGGTGATCAGATCCGGTATTGAACCTGTTGACCACTGAGACATCTCTGAATATGTGCTTGCTATCCGTCATGATGAAGTCGATCTCATTTTTTGTCACAGCGTCGGAGCTTTGCCATGTCCACTTCCTTTGAGGCTGTTTCTTAAAGAAGGAATTCATTAAGAACAGCCCCTCTTTCTCGAGGAAGTTGACAAGCATTTGCCCCCTGTGGTTCCTAACTCCATAACCATGTGGGCCTATTCGGGATTCATTGCCAGTCTGGGTTCCGACCTTGCCGTTAAAGTCCCCCATAACAACGTTGAAGTGAGCCTTAGTGGTGTTGTGCAAGGCTTTGGATATGTCCTCATACATATCCTCCACTTCATCATCCGAGTGTGCCGAGGTCGGTGCGTAAACCTGAATTACCTTCATGCTATACCGCTTGGATAGCCGAAGGATCAGGTACGCTACCCTGGTCGACACGCTCGAGATTTCCTGAACGTTGTTAGAGAGGGCCTTATTGACGAGGAAACCTACGCCACCCTGGGATGTTCTATCACCCTCGCGAAAGTAGAGAAGATGGCCCGAGTCAAAGGTTACGGTGGCTTCGCCCTCTCTACGGACTTCACATAACCCGAGAACATGCCATTTAATGTTCTCTAACTCCACTTCCAACTGCGCTAGATGATGGTCAAGCCTCAGAGTGCGTCCGTTAAACGTAGCCAGGGTCAGTTTATGAAGCATGTGGTAGCCTAATGTAGCCCGGAGATTCTTAGCACCCCCTGCCCCGCCGTTACCATGGCCGCTACCATGGCCAGGGATAGCGAGGCGGCCGGGAACTGGGGGCCATTTTCTATTGGCTGTAATCTTCATGAGGGGGAAATGCCCATAATCCTCACGCTGGGCAGGCGGGTTGGGGATCGCAGTTTGGTGGTGGGGTTGTTCTGCGCCCCCTGATATGTCCCTTAGTCGCCTCTTACGACACCCACGGGAAGAGTTGGGGTGGTACAATTCTAGGCCGGCACACACACGGCGTTTATTATTTAGTAATTATTTTCTTTTTGTAGTGTAGTTTTATATATAAAAGTAATAATAATACCATTCTGTGTATGACGATGAAGCCTCTTCTCAAGGGAGGGCACGGGCCTAATTACTACGCCAGCGCACAACGTAGTGGCCATTTCAAACCGCGTGAAATCAACAGTTCTGCTTTTTTCTAGATACAGTAGTACTACAAGAACATTTCTAAAGCATTGAATTTTCCTGACGATGTTTTCCTTCACTTTCAACCGATATTGTTACCAATTTAAATGAGTAAATGTATGTAAATTCTGAAAAAATCGTTGGTACATACCTGGCTTAGGTACATATTTTTGGTACATATCTGCGGACATCGAAATAATATTACGCAGGTCTAAACCACTCGACTCGATAAATTAATTTTCAAACGTTTTTTATGAATTCTTTCTTGTATTAAGAATAATTATGACATTCCACATTTGTTAGGCTATAAGAACGGCCAATAATACTTGTAGGATAAAAACTGAATAAATTTTCAACTGATTTTCATGAAACAAAATTTATAGGTAATAAGAATTGTCAATAATATGAGTAAAAATAAAATGGATAGGAGAAAATAATTACTGATTCTATCTATCTGAATCTAAACCTAGTGATTATTTACAAAATATAAAATTCTCATACGAAAATCGCTTCCGCATATACACTAAAACCGTTCCTAAATATAAAGCCCCATATACGTTGACTGACTAAGAGCTACTACACACACGGCGACAATCAAAATTGATGCACATACCGTAATATTTTAAACCCAGCCTTATTGGGTAGTTGAAATTAGTACAGTTCCACTCAAAAACCTTTTTACTTACATTTCGAAATAATTTACGTGATACCGGCTCGTTTTATGTCATTTTTACATTAGCTTTCGAAAACGTTTTTGTCAGCTAGATATTTCTAATGGCCCTGTTTCCATTATTTTTTATTTTAAAGGGTCAATTTTTTGATACAACTTTAATCCTAAACATTTATGCGTAAATGTTCTCAAAATGTGTAAAAATAATGTACATATATTAGACTGCGTCAGTTTTTTTTTTTTTTTGAGTAAGCATGTCTAAAAAGATTCTTCGTTATACAAAAAAAAAACTACCTAAAAGATGAGCTTGATATTTTGAAAATAGAGCTGGCGCATGGGGGGCCCCTTTCCCATTTAAAATACATTGAAAAAAAACTTTTTTCTTTATTTATATTGTAAATCGTTATTTTTAATTTCCCTTTTCGTTGTATTGTAGGAAATTAAATTTTCTACAAAAAAGGTCCCTTTAATTTTTTATGGGATAAAAGTTACAGGGCTTTAATAAACGAAAATTATAAAAACAAAATCAGAAACAATATCTATGCAAAGTTGTCCAGCAACATCGTGAGTTATTGCTGTTTTTGTTGACTGCTCCGGCGCAGTAAACTGAGTTGGCACAATTGCGCGGCGTAGCGCAGCGTTACAACCATATCTACTGGTTACTACACCCTGGTGTATGTATAGTGGTCGCTAATCTGACATAATGCCATCCGACTAACCTGACATACCACTCAGCATATTAAAACTCCCACAGCACCTCTATCACTAAGTTTATTTGAGTACAAGGATAATAATTCTAAACGTCGCATTAAAATTCTATCAATTATAATATAAATATTACGAAAAATTCAAGTAACTAGAAAACGTAAAAGTTCCAGACAAATCCCCTTAACGCACAATACCTAGAAAAAACAATTAACAAACTTAGCCTATAAAATCAAGTCTGAGTACTCGAATAAAGCCGAAAACCAATTAAAAGTAACGCCCGAGTGCAAAGTTGGAGTACGCCCACAAATACATACATATACGTGCGTTCAATTAGAAAATACGTTTATTAAGTTTGACTGGTACAATGCTTTATTTTTTGTTTTGTAAATTTTGTTTGTTTGTAAGTTTTGTAAATTCGTTGAGATTCTATATTATACTATCCGTGGCTCACGGTTTCACTTGTGTTAAAATTCGGCTAACTCTCTACCACGCCGCCGCACCGCCGACGCATCCGTGTAGAAGTTGTTCCCACTTCCCAAACTTGCAAACAGCTTACCAGATTACTTGACGTTAATGGTTACTGCTCCGCTCCTTACGAGTTGTAGTGTAAAGTATATAACTATATATACTATATATAACTTTCTATCTATAACTTTCGTCAATAAATAGTCTATTAAATGCAGATTTTTTTCCAAATCTGCAGAGATTAGCGCGTTCAAACAAACAAACAAAGTAGTATTGATAACTCTTATAGCCTATGTTGAGGTTGACAATGTATTTTTTTTTTTAAATATAATGAAATTATTATTGACAATTCTGATATGGCTTAGCAATTTTATATGAATTGGCGATTACATGTACAAAATATAGGTTGAGAATGACTACTTTTTTAACGATTTCTAAAATTATTATCGACAGTTGCTATCAATTGTGGAATGCCATATACTTTTATTTACAAAATTTCGTTAAATACGGTTGAGAATTAGGAGGAAGTTAGCGATAGCATATATCTATCTTCTAAGGATCACCCACAATAAGCATTTTTGTCTTTAAAATAACTAGCGGCCGATCGCCGTGTGAACGTCGTGTGCTCAACCTGTGGCATTCTGTAATCCAAGCGAGCGGAGCCGCGGACACAGCTAGTATCTCATAAAAATTAACTGTACACTGACTGATCCCAAAATGTGACAAGCCAAAAGAGTCACTGGCACGGCTTTATCACCATGGGCATGATGGTTGCAACCCAGTCAGTTACATATATCCTAAAACTCGGGTAGATTAATGAGTTGACATACATTTACAGATCTCGGAACGCGACACGCCATAGAGTGCCACTATGGCACCTAGCAAAAATAAAACAAAAATAAATGTACAAGGAAAAATTTAAAACGCTTTTCTTCTAAACCCAACTTCGCCAGTTAATCCGCAAATACTTTTAAAATCCCGTAAGAATTCTGCAAAGTAAACACCATCGATCATAAAAAAAACTTAAACCAATACTTTCGAAAAGTTCTGTGAGTTATATAAAGTTGTTAAAAAAAAACGTCAAAAGCTAATAAAAGCCTTCCCAAACTCGGAGGGTGGGCACTGAAAACTTCGTAAGTTTGGATCGGATATCTGTGAGTGCTTGAAACCGGTTATTCGATGGAGGAAAGTCGATGCCTTAATTATCTTCAGCATTTCTTTTGATTTATGAGACACCAATGAGATCTTTACCAATATTTTGATCTGCATTACATTACATGATATTATAATATTTTTTATATGTATGTATGATACTATTTATCGGTGGTAAGACACGATATCAGGTGTGACACCCGCTATACAGCCACTCTTAGGCGACTCGTAATCAGGAATCAGTTGGAATTACAAGGACCAACTTCCCATACCAATACATCATATTAAAGAAGGTACTATTTAATACATTCATACATACATAAATCACGCCTCTTTCCCAGCGATAGGCAGCGACCACATCCTTCCTCTTGCTACGATCCTGACATACATCTTTCGCTTCTTCAACATTCATCAATCTTCTCATGCATGCTGCTCGGTTTAGAGTACTGTTGACCTGACTTTTCTTTAGAATGTACCCGATTTGATCGCGGAACGTTCGTCTAGGAGTTCTTTTTCCAACGTTCCCATTCACACTCATCTTATAAATCTGTCTAGTGATTCTTTTTTATTTCACCCTCTCCACATGTCCAAACCATCTAAGCGGCCCTTTCTCAATCCGTGTCACTATATCTTTTTTCACACCACTACGTTCTCTTACAACACTATTTCTTATCCTGTCACTCAATTTCACTCCTAATATACTTCTTAGCGCTCTCATTTCTACTGCATTTATTCTACTTCCATGTTTTTTCTGCCACACCCAGCTTTCACTTCCGTAAATGAGTGTGGAAACTAACACTGCTCTATGCACAGCCAGAGATGAGCCTGTCTAGAGATTTTCTGTCTGTTCATAAAGGTGTTTAACACCCCATTCACCAAGCTACCAGCATTAACTCTACTTTCAATATCACTTTCATACTTCCATCACTAGTAAACATCGATCCCAAATATACAAATTCACTCACCTGCTCCAATTTGTTACCACCAGTCTGGATACATACTTCTGTTATGCTCTCTTCCTTTTCAAAGACCATTACGTTAATCTTCTTTGCATTCACTTTCATTCCCTTTCTTTTCAAAGCTTCATTCATAATAGTCACAATAGCTGGTAAATCTTTATCCGACAACGCAAGTAATACTTGATCATCGGTCTAAAGAAGACATTTGACGAGTAATTCATTCATTCTTAGTCCTTAATCACTCTCTTTCAAATCTGTCAGACAATTATCCATGAATAGGTTGAACAGTCATACAGATGCTACTTATCCCTGTCTAACACCCTTTTGGATATTAAACCATTCAGTGTACGCTTCGTTTATTCTGATAGAAGCACTGGAATTCTCATAGAGGGATTTCAATGCTTGTATCAGATTACCGTTCACCCAATGCAAAAATAGTGCTGACCACAACTCATTCCTCACCACTTTGTCGTAGTTTAATATATGTCGTAGAATCATGTCTATGTGATTATGGAATCCGTATTAAGGACTTAGACTCGTACTATTAATATTACTATTGACCCGTAAAATTGGTTGGGTGCGATAGCGATAGGTTTACTCTATGACATATGCACCTTACAAGCAGACAACGACAGGCTGGAAGATACTCTCGCTCGAATAACCGAATCTTGAAGACCTCAGTTAATAAGTCGACTATAATAAACACTGTCCCTGAGTGACGACACTCTGCCCATCTCGCTGCACATTACACTGGTGTATACATCAGCCATCTATTACTGGATATGTGTAGTGGTGGCTTGGAACGCAGTATATTGAATATCAGAGGAATTACAGAGGAAGACATTCACGAGATGGCAAGACGACATCACAAGGACTGTGGGTCGGAGGTGGGCACATATAACTCAAGACAGAAACAAATGAACTTCTTAAGAGGAGACCTTCACCCTAGGAGGGGTTCTTGCAAAACAAGACTACTAGTAATAAGATTAGTTAGTTATTACATATAAATAAATTATTAGCAATAGATAGCTATAATAGCATTAAGTTACTAATTTTGCAAGGAATTAAAGGTTTTTAAATTTTATAATTTATTTTAAATCTAGTAATCAAGCGGGATGGTAGGGTTCTGCACCCGACTGGATTGCGACCATCATGCACATTTCTTTCTTTTGTTTTGATCAAAGCACGTCAAAGTGACTTCACTGTACCTGATGGTGAGCACAATGCAATCCAATAACATCGGCGATTTACAACCGTGGGATTTACAATCCATCGACAGTCGCTGCTGTCATACCGGCCTGCTCAAATGTCTCTTCACGTCATATTTGAAGGACATAATTTTATAGGAAGTAGGGAACACACTGGCCGGGAGACAGTTTCAAAACCTCACAGAACGGCAAAGATAAGACCTTCTTAAAGATAAGAGATTTTTCAAATTTATTTGTTCGTACCGAGATGTGGGTTACGCTCAGCGAGGCAATGTCCTTGCGCAGCTGAAGCGGCTCGATAAACTTAGTAATGTCTGCATCGTTTACAACGCGGACAGCTCGTCTCTGCGACCTGTCTAGGGCTTCGAGGATGTATTTTGCAGATCTGTCCCAAAGGTATGAACAGTATTCAATACGAGGTCAAACTTGTGCCTTGTAAAGCAGATACAGCTATTCGGGTGTGAGAAAACCGTCGCGCCCTGTTCAGGAAAAGCTTGTAACAGCGACTCTCTTTTGTGTATGCAGGCTGGCATGATACCGATATATTACTGATCTTTCGGTGTTCGTTTTTGTTTTTGCATGGTAATGTGCTTATCATTAGGTACAGTGAAGTCAATTTACCTGGCTACTATTAAAAAAAAATTGCACACATTTAGCGACGACGTGATGACGACGTTTAGAACGACGTGCGACTGTCCGATACTGACATCTGCCGATTCTATGCATACAAAAACAAAGAACCAAAGAAAAACAAGAAACCTCCACTATAAAGAAGATCGTTACGTAACGTACGTAACGTTAAAGATAAGTAACAAATAACCTTGTGTTGTGTTAACAAATAACCTTGTGTTGTGTTCCTGAAGTTAGTAGGGTTTCCAGAGTTTCTTAGGGAAAGGGGGATCCAGATCATCAAAGCGCTAGTAACCATCAGGAGGGCCGGCCGTACGTTTGTTTGTGAACTTAAATGTAAAAAAAAGAAAGCCTCTGGTTACAACGCCGCTTAATTGCAATTCTAGACGCTTCAATCCGAAAAATATTTAGAGCATAGCCAATAATATATTTCACTGTATAATTTTAATCATGTTTACTTTTTCCAAAACGTTGGCAAGGCCCATTTCACGCATTAGCCAGTGTCAATCTCTCTAATAATCTCAATGGTAATTAGACTCCATTTAATTAAACCATTCTAGGAGTATATTGGACATATTACAGAAATCATTTAGTAATATCGTTAGGCCACTGATATATTAATATTTACACTAATATTGAGATTGTTTTTTGTTTGTGTGAACACGTTAATATCTGGATCTATCAGTCGGATTAAAAAAAAACTGAATTTTATAGACAATTTATGGAGGAATGTTTTGGCTATATAACTTCACCCTACGACCATAAGGAGCGCTGCAGTTAAAATACAAAATGTAAGTCAGAAGTCTTAACCACGGTCTATCATGTAACATGCAAAAAAATGTTGGAACTATAACGTGACCAATTAAATACCAGTTAGAAAATCTGTAATTTCGTTTTAAGTAACGTAAGTAATACATGTTTTTTTTTAGAAGATGTACCTATATCTTCATCCCTCCCATCTACCACAATAACAACACGGCTTAATAGATAAATGGATTCTGTGATTAAGAAATAACAGAAATAACGAAATGACAGAATACCAGCCTCGAAGCAAACCAAGGGATTGATGTTACCGTTAATGACCATTTTATCGAATAACACAGGCGACAGTAAAAAAAACATTATTAAGAAAGCGGAAGAACGTAACTCATTGGAAATTAAGCTCTCCTTAGTCACTTTAAAGTTTTATTTCAAAATACTTAGCTGATTTTTATTGTGTTGAATGTTAAGTCAAATATTTTAAAAGGGTACAACTTTCTACGAATGTTTTCAAGCTTATCTCATTCCGAACGAATATATGGGGACTGATGAATTGGTATAAATGTGCACGGAGTCTAGATATAAGAAAACCGATGTGTATTATAACAGTTGAAAATTAGAGGACAGATCCTAGAGCACCTAATGTCACTTCCCGTACTTACTACCCCTACTTCCCCTACAGCTTGCCGAATTATTTGTTATTCATGGAGACTACTCCGCACCTTAGGGTCGCAGTGTAAAGTTATAAAGCCTTATAACTTCGTCAATATACAGGCTATAATATTCAAGAGTAATTTTGAAACCTGACAAATAGTTCTAGATACTAGTGCATATAATCTCATGAGTCTTATTTTCTATACATATTATAAAACCCAACGTCTCTCTGTCTGTATGTCCGTTTGTAAGTTTTTTTTATTTTAATTTATAGGTATGTTATTTGGCCAGGTTATAGAACATATTTTGTAAGATAAAGTAATATACATAATAAGCAGACGATAATGATAAAATCAATCCGAAAAAAAAGCGCATTTGGGGCGTTTAAATGGTCTACGCTGAGTAAACCATACGAGATATATCAAATTAATGTTATATAAAATTATAAATCTTAAAAAACCTACAAAATATCAGCGATAGCATATATCTATCTTCTAAGGATCACCCACAACAAGCATTTTTGTCTTCTATGTTTTGAGCGGGAGCAGCAAGATTCGCGCGTGCGCTCAACCGACGGCATTCTATAGTCCACGCGAGCGGAGACGCGGGCACAACTAGTCTTATATACTATATCAAAATCTTTAATATATTTGTTTTATGGAGACGATAGTTAATTGCTATATTATGGGTCCGATAGCTGGTGCTGCGATCAAGCCATTAACTAAAGGGAAGGACAGAAGAGTGTTTGCCGGTCCAGCTAGTATTTGTAGAGACAAATAATTTGAATAATTATGACAATATTGGAAAAACATTTCTAAGACATTGTAACCCGTAAGTGATAGAAAAACAAACGAAAGTATTTTTTTATCGCACTCAATCACTCACCTGTTTAGTTATATTATCTAGAACACAAAAAAGGTGTCGACAAAATGGCTTCGAGTGAGAGCAATTAGTCTTCCGTTTATACAGCCTGTAGATTAAACGTCCGGGAGAAACGCAATTAATAACTGAAGTGGAAAAATTATACGATCCATTACCAAGTCCTGCGAAAATGTACTGATGAATGATTGTTTACGGGCCTTACTATTTGCTACTTCGAAGAATTTATTTATTTATTTTATAAGAAGAATAACAGCTATTCATCGACAAATTTAAATAATTACAAGCTAGAAATACACAGTCATTTATAAATCCTCACAGATAGGATACATTTTTTCTTATTTTCAACGTCACATTCGTTTTTACATTCACAATTTTTTTTTTTTATTTTTATAACAAGCGTCCAAGGCTCCGAATGCACAAACACTGCATCACACAATGTTATGAAGTAAACTATCATGTAAATTAGAACAAAAAAGAAACAGTAACAAAAGACAAAAAAAATTGGACTGAGCGACGAAGTGAAAAATTTTGAAACGCTTTCGAGTTGATATTAATTCTTATAAAGCGACACCCGAAATCTACTTTTAACATCATTTGACAGCCATTCTTCGTGCAACTGCGATGCCATTTAACATCAAGTGAGATTTTGGCAAAACTAAGTATGGAAATTATAGCCATTCTTATATCATTGTATATTAGTGAAATTGGCTTTCTTGTAATCGCTATTATTTCACAGGTGATAAATGAATTTATATATACTGATATATTTAACATTATTTTGCACATCATCGCTTAAATAATTTCTGGATACTACAAGTACCGAGCATTTTCATGAGTAACCTTAATGTGACTATACCTACTAAATACAGTTGATAAGCATTTCGGATTTATAAAATCATATGAAAACAAGCAGTAATACAAATTCATTTACAATAATCATATGACGAATTATGTATCATATCATATAAAAATAACAATCTACTAAACTATCTAATAAATTAGGCCAAACGCTATCCTTTAATACCAAGTTTCTTATTCTTATAGCACCACGTGAAGTACGTATTAAGTTTTCGAAGTGACTGACACCCTTAAAAATCTTCTCATCGAAAGAAACTAAGATTTTTAAAATTGAAACAGATGTTAATATTGTCACATATGCATATGATTATAACAATATGCTGTTAATTTATCAATTAATGAGAATGATGACCTTGTTTCTTGTCAAAAAATGAGTTATTACTAACAATTTTGCTCAATTTTAATGCTTAATCGTGAAAAGAGCGTAAGTAAACAATTAACAAAGTATTAGGTAAGAATGTGAAGGGCATGAGAAATATTTAGAGAGGAAATTATACACTATTTTCGTTACCTAGGTAAATGGAAACATAGATACAGTTATGTGAAAAAATTGGGTGAATATTCAATGAGAATTTGCATTACAGTAGGGGTTTCATACAAATTTGTTATCAATACATTCATGAGTGATTCTAAATATGTAACTAGATACAAGATAGACAAACATCTTGTGTCTCAATATAAGATCTAATTCAATTACTTAATGACGTTGTTTTTTTAGCAAAACGGCAAATTGTAAGCGACGTATACTCCTAAATAGTGTGACCATCGAGTAATCAACAATTCCTCGCCAGTCACGGCTGTCATGCCCAAACGCAACGCGCATAAGCGACTCACTACGCCGATCTACATATATCTATAATACATCTATAATATAATACATCTATAATGCCTTTTCACATCTCGTTTGGAAGTCCCAATATCAAGGGAAAAAAGGAAATATGCTGACCGGGAGGACAGTATCAAACATAAAACTTCTTTGCAACTTTAACACAATCCTTTGAAAAAATGATAAAAAATAAAAATCACAGCTACGCAATTTTCATGCGAATTTATTTTGACCCTATAATTTTCCACAGTCCGTGTATACGAATAACGTTTTCAAAAGTTCACCGATTTGTGTAAATATTATGCTTGGTGAAATTTCGCAATGTGTGTTGACGCTAATTGATAAACTTGATTAGTTATTTTATCTAACATTTAGTTTGGACGCCTTTCACGTGATATACTTCGTTTATTGCGCACAAGTAAAGTGAAATTGAATCTTCACAACGTAGTACATAATACAGTGGAACAAACTTCTCAAAAAGTATTTGTCAAATCAAAGCAATGAAGTCAGTATTACGAGTATCAGAGAAATTTCTTCGGAGATTTCTTTCTACTCGAGGCAGCCCGACTGGTAGAATAACACTACCCTACAGAAGATCGCAATCTTATGACCTAGTGTTGTGTTTCAGCGATGAGTAGGGTTTCCAAAGCTACTTGGGGTAAGGGGCTTCAAGGTCGGCAACGCTTTAGTGATATGTATGGTATTACAAACGACCATAGGTTGCGCTAGCCGCTTACCATTAGGCTGGCCGTATGCTTTTTTACCACATTTGTAGAATAAAAAAAGTCATAATCCTGTCTATGAAGCATGTGAAACATTCAATAGCACGTAAGTCAGTGGTCGTGGTTCATCCCGGGATCCGTGGCAACTGCGCGGACTAAGTCACTAGGACGCGGGCATTCGCAGCACCCGCCGCGCCGACCCATCAGTGCTAGCGCCTAGCTCCCATGCGCTGGCAGCAACGAGTCGCACCATCAGAAATCTGGCTTAATTCTACTTTGGCGGCAAGTACCGCGTTAATTCGAAATACCATGACATATTTTTGACGTATTGTGAAGGTGTTGAAATGTCTCCCGCCCAGTAAGTTCGGTCTCTCCTACAACACGGAGTCCTTCAAACATAACGTGAAGAACCATTTGAGCAAGCCGGCATGACAGCAATAACTGACGATGGATTGCACATTGTTAGATTATTTTATATATTGTTGGATTACATTGTGCTCACCATCAGATTGCCGTACTACGAAAGAAAAGCACGGAAGGTATCTCGGTAGCGGCCACGTACCGGAAGACCAGCCACAAGGTGGACCGACAACCTGGAGGCGAGCAGCGCAGAACCGGTTACTGTGGCGATTATTGCGGAAGGCCTATGTACAACAGTGGACGTCTTTCAACTAAGATGATTATCAAAATAACTACTATACCAAGCGTTAATAAGGTATCCCACTAATTTACAATTACTTGACTTGAACATGCAATAAAAATGATTTGATGATGAATAAAAAATGATGATAAGAAAACTTGCATCCCTTCTTACCCAGACATTTACAAAACGTGACGATAATTTTATTTTTATATATAACTCAACTTTTTTCCAACCCTACCACGTATTTATCCCTTCCCCTTGGCATAGATTGTTCTGTAGTCAAAAGTTGAAAGATTTCACGAACATAAACACTAAAAACTTTTTAGTTACACGAGGAGAGGTAACGACGGCTGTTTTTAATTAAAACTTAATTGTTACCACGGTGAACCGATAAATAAGCTTCTAAGCACAGGCTGGTATTTAGAAACACATGTGGAGGGTATGACCCACTGTATACGTTTATGTGTATATTAAAAATAAAATATTAGTGTAATTATTACACTTATTACAATGATCTGATATTGAAAAAATACTATTATCTGTTAAGTTATAGTATCAGTTTATAATTTTTCTAAGCACCGGCAAAATAATCTTAAAATACTATATGCATAGAAGATTCCAATTGAATAAAATTTTATTACTTCTATTTAAAAGTTTATACAAATAAACGATAATTTTGTATATTTTTTTATAGATAACGTTAAATATAATACAAGTTTTCAAATTCATAAAGTAATATATCTATATTATTAATCTGCAGTTTTGTCTGTACATATTATTATTTGTCCAAATTTTGTGTTGTGTATTTTGTCACATATGACGATGGTTACTAAAGTATACAAAAAGGCATGAATAGGCAAAAATAAATTAAAACCACTATGAAACCCGAAGATACGTTTCATATTTGATCTAGCCTTTTATTTTAAATCACATATCTATTTATTTCTACTCTTGCAGAGTTATTTGGTACCTGAGTTTACGAAGATGTAACTTAAAATACCTATGATTTATTAGGACTTTTTATTAATGTATTGTAATATCTCATCGAAATAAATGGAGGCAATCAAATCGGAACAAAAGCCACAATTGAAATTGAAACAATATGTGTTTTTTTTGTCTAATTGACTATAGTGTTAGGATCAGAAGGCTTTTACAGCTTCATCGGGCTTGAGGACGAGCGCTGATGGCACTCAGCCACGAAAGCGTGGCAACAAGCGCAAGGGTGCCAAAGTGGCTGAACCTCGGCTTGGACTGTTGCCGTAGATATGCAAACATCGCGATCTGTCTAATTCGATATAACTAATTATATATATATACATTTTTCTACCTCTGGGAGGAGGGAAAAAAGATACGTATGTATATTTAGTAACCGGACAATTTTTGTCTAATCTAACTAGCCAAAAAAGGCCCCTTACAGAATCTATGTATCTAAATGGTGTGTAAATTGCAGTGTAATGATTGTATATTGATCGCTAGTGAATGTAGTGTCACTGTATCGCGCAAGCGACTGTGGCTCAAAGGCTCCATGTCAGAGGAACGGACCTAGGCTTGAGATGTGTTGATTGTACAGAGAGGTAGGGTACAAAGAAATATCTTTGGACATTTCCACTTAGGGCAGCCCGACTGGTAAACCACCCTACCTACAGAAGATCGCAATCAAATAAACTTGTGTTATTTTCCCGCGGTGAGTAGAGTTTCCAGAGTTCCTTGGGAAAGGGCGGTTAAGGTCGCCAACGCACTAATCACTCTCATGGTTGTGGTATTTAAACATACCTTTTTGTATGATATAACTGCATTACGTGTTATTTGTTCCCCCGTCAAAGTTTCCGAATCCGTCCCAATGTTTTCGCTCCTTGTTTTACGAGAGTTCCGTACTAAATAAATAATAACTCCACAATGGATGTTGTAAAATGCTTGTTTTTTTTTTATATTTATCGTTATGACAATAAGGCGCGGGCCGCCATTTTTATTGCTTACCGAGCCCTAATTGTTTTTTGCGAGTCAATAATGATTTGTTTTATTCGTACATACGTCGGTAAATAGAGGGCAAAGTCAACAATACGAGTACGTATTTCTGTGGACGAAATTTTTTGTACTGTTTACATATTTTTATATACTCACCTCTCTATGAATTTCTATTCTTAGTTTAAGTTGTCAAGTAAACAAATAATAATGTCATTACCCAGGGTAAGAAAAAAAATACGTTTGTATGGATCAAACGCAACCCTTTCTTCTTAACTTTTTTTATGTGGACAGAATTGAGGTGTAAAAGGCCCTAAAAAAATCACAATGCGGACAAAACTGCTGGAAAACGTCAGTATGTAAGAGTGTATTTAACCGTTGGTACTTAGAGATGATAGAAGCATTGAAACTGTTTTTAAAGATGTTGTTTTTGTAGTATTCAGGTCTCTACGGCATTCCATGGGCCTAGCTGTTTATGGCAACTGTGTGATACTACGCTACATTCCTAAGGCTTCGTCAGTAATGTTCTGATGTATAAATAATTTGCTTTGTCCGTGACTCCGCTTGCTTTGATTATTATCTATAGTGTTTGTCAATAGAGTTTTTGTTGTTTGTTCGTTAATCTATGGAAACACCAGACAAAATTGAATAAATGTTTTTTTTTATATTTTATAAACTATTTATTGAGAAAGGTTATAGACTATCTAACATCATGCTGCGACCCTTAGGAGCAGAGTAATGAACATACAACTGTAAATCAGAAAGTACGCTAAGCGAGTACAAAAAGCTGGCCAATGGATGGCGGGTTGGCCGTCCGACAAGAATCTAGCTGACTTACAGATTATCTGCAGTATTTCGCCTGATCGGGCGGGCTGCCGTACACGGCATTGCCTGCAGCCAATGGTCGATACCGGCTCTGTTAACTATTAATAAAAAACTTCTAAACAATCATTCTGTATTCCACGCAAGCGGAGTCGCAGGTACAGCCTGTTATATTTATATAGTACAGTTATATAAACAATTTTACAACTTATCTAAGTACTGTAAGGTAGTTAATCGAACGGTTACTTTCAGGGCCGGGGAAACAAAGTTGAGCAGTTCATATAATATTGGATAAGTTCTGATAGGTGCTGTCTTATTTACAAAGTTTTTCTATCAGATTTTGGAAGTAGTTTACGGCGAGGTAAGCAGACAGTCTCGGCTACGTTTGATGTATTTTGGCTTAGTTTCTAGATTTACGCAGAGCGTTACTGTTAGTGGGTCACTTGGACTTTATTATTTTATTAGCTGTGCCTCGCGGTTTCACTTGTGTATAATTTAAAAGAAATCACTGATTGATGATTTATAATACTTCAGTATAGAAAATATTTTTATCGGGCGGACAGGGTTATGCGTCACAACTCACACGGCTCGTTCGCGCCACTACACCTATAGTTATAGACCCGAGTAGAGTGTTGAATTATTTTAATTTTTCATTATCTCCCAAACTATGCGTCCAAATAACATGCTACAAAGGGCAAAGTTTATATTCATAATATTGTCTTGGTGATGAAGCAACTTTTATCCATAAGGAAGTTATATGATATCGTAGACTTTTTTAAGGAGCAATATTTTTGTAGAACATTGCATTTACGTATCACTAACCATTACGACATTACGATAGCCCACGTGGATAAATCAATTCGGGAGTGCTTTTTCTTCCAACTTACTTAGCAAAAATGCATATTTAAGGCTAGATGAGAGGTGTAGCCTAATGTTAGATAGCCTATATACTATTCCTTATGAATCTGGCTATCATATAAAATAATTTTTCGAATCCGACTGGTAGTTCTAGAGATTAGCGTGTTTAAACGAACAAACAAAAACTCTTCAGCTTTATTAGGTATATTAGTATTGATTACGATATATTATTAAGTTTGTTTATTGATGGCGAATGTTATTTTTGCCTAAATGTTAGGACTATATTAGAGGACCGGCTTCCTCTACCATTACGTCACTTCAATAACATACAATTTAATATATAATTAATTGATCTCGACAACAGCTATCTTGAATTTTTGTTCCTGAAAACTTTCCCACGACCTTATCAAACAAAACAAAAAGAATAACTCATATCTATCTTTCTAATCGTGAGTTTATGGTCTTGAGTTAATAAAAACCTAATAAAAAAAAGGGTTTTCAGATTTTCCAATTTTTGTCCAATTTTCCGGGTGACTTTTTAAGTTTTTCTTTCCCTAAAAACCTTTTTCGGACTATTACTAACATTTAAAAAGAGATTATCTAAATCGGTCGGGCCGTTCTCAAATGATACCCTTACCAACGAAGAGCATTTTATTTTTAACCGACTTAAAAGAAGGAAGTTATGAATTTGATACGTATGTATGTAATATTATTGGAACTGAAATGTATGCACATATGATAATCTATTAGGGTTTCCAAACAAATATGCAAAATTTTATAGGTGCACAAATATACTTTTTATGTACCTATGTATGCTTGTCCATGGATTTCTCCGAAACTATTAATCAAGTTGTAAGATTTTTTATTGGCTTATATTTACTTCAACTTGGTGAACAGTACAAGTTTCGTCATAATCGGTTTAGTAGTTTTCAAGATATGGACTAATTCGTGCAAGTGTGAAGGCCTACCTTATTCATAAGAGCTACATACAGGTGGGTTGTCAAAGGCAAAACACATCAAAATCTAGTGCATGTGAGAAAAATCAAACTAAAAATTAAGGAATAATATAGTAATTTATAAAAAAAATGACGAACAAAATTAAGAAATAATATTTTTATATATACACGAATTTAACCAACAAAACGACATCAAAGTAGATACGAAACAAATTAGGGGCCTACAATTTTTTTTAAGTTTTTTGAAGCTTAAATATCACATATTTTGCGTCCAATTTCTATTTATATGTGATTAAATATGAGTAACATGTCTTAGCTCTTCGATTTATTAGACAGCTCATCAAACGATAATTCTGATTTTGAATTCGATATGCAAATTGCATTAGCACATTCTAAGATATTATTATTAGAGTAGTTATCGCATCGTGACGTAGATGAAGACGTAGCTAGTATTGGAAAACATCGATTAACTATCAATTAATCAATAGTCATTAGCACTATCAAGTATACGATATTTAGGATAAAACTATTGTTAGTTTATTTCTAATACACATAATACGGGGTATTTTTGTGCCTACAGAAAAGATGTTTTTTTTAGCTCGCCAAGTTGATAAACTACGTAAGGTGCGAATACACGTATAACCTTTTTTTCGCTGTAGTCGCTCGATGTGTTGACTTCCATTCCGTACTACGAAATAATTGATAGTCAATAGGTGTAACTGATAGATAAAAAAAGTATTTAGGTAATATAATATGTATGTACATATTATAATAATATTATGAACATTTATTTATTTGAATAAATATTCGGTAAATCATAAGTAATATTCGGATTTGCATACATTCCATGTTTTACCAACACTAGGCACAGCAATGCACGACAATGCACTCGTGAGAGTCGCATCACCCTGTGACAACATCGACACCCCTCGCCCCGCACGGAGAACATGTCATAACATTTCAAGATGAAAATATATACATATTATTTATCTTTGCCGTGTGTGTTTTCCATTGGATTGTATGGCGAACGATATTTTATCTTAAGATAGAATATGATAGCATCTTCGCCGACTGTGTGATACGCTTAAGAGTCACAGCGTGAAATTACATAACCTGTAAATTTCCTCAATAAATAGGTTATAAGAAATATTTTTTTTTAAATCAGACTGGTTTTTCCATATATTAACGCAGTCAAGCAAAAAAAAAACAATTTCTTGCTTAAGTAGCTCTGTCTACCTCTAGGTTTGTTACTTTTCCACGACTAAACCTGCGAACCGAATACATTAATAATTTTGCATAGATGTAGTCTCGAATTTAGAGGATACAGTATGCAAATAACGCAAACGAAGCCGCGAGAGAAGCTAGTAGGTATATTATATTTAATAGAATTAACATAAAACTCACCAAACAAACCGATGACAAACATCCAAATTTTGGCACACATTTTGATTAGAATATGATTTTTTAACAATGAGTCTACACATAGTTCGTCAACGCTCTCGAGTTTAGAATCACCTCCACATTTTGTTTAACTCGTTTGAATTTATTTAATTCTAGTCACACACACACTGAAACACGTCAGTCCCAAGTTCACACTGCCCGAATGCCCTGTGTCATCATTCTTATTAATTTTACCAGGATAGCCGGAGAATCTGCAACAAAATTAAAATTATAATTAAAGATGGTATATAATCTACAAATATTAGCTTTGAGATAATAGATTTCTTTGTAACTCAACCCGTTTTGTATAGACAGCGATGTAAAATTTTATTTACTTATTCAAAAAAACGTATGTTTTTAATTTATATTTATAATCCACTTCACGTATGCACAATATCCAAACTATATCGCGCAAATTGCCAACAATATTACATAATATAGTAACCAAAGAACCTAAGTTCTTGAATTAAAATAAAAACCACAACATGGCAACTAAATATCTCGCCAAAAACTCCCATATATTCAAATAAAATATAAATGTCAATTTGAAAAAAGCATTGTACCTATATAAAAAACAGATGCTAAGAGTAATAATAGCAAGTACCTACTAATGAATTGTACCACAAAAAATTTTTGCTAAAAATTGAAATTACCTAAATGAAATTAAAAGTTTTCATGTACTTTAATCTTCTCAGTAAGTACAGCGTATAATTGTCCCAAATAACGTAAAACATTTTATTATATAATTCGAGTGGCAACGGTATTCATGGATCACAGCTGTTAAATGATTAATTTATCTCATATTATAGATTTGTTAAACGGTGACAAATGAGATTAACAAAAGTTTAGATACCGCGCGATTAAAATATATTTTTATTTGAATTAACCACAGGTTATACCTATACATATGTACATTTTTATTTGATGATAGCAGTTGTACTAGCACACTAATTGATGTTACGGTGACAGTTAGTTTGAAAAGGAGATTGATTTTCTATAATAACTACCGCTGAGTATAGTGACAACTGCTTGGCAACACACAGAAATTAGGGCAGTATTACAAATGGCTTACCATTAAGTTACCATTAACGTTGATAATTCGAATAAATTAAAAAAAAAAATTGTGTGGTTTTATGAATGTATACACGATGCAGGTGTAACTTAAAAAAAATACAAATAATTATTGAAGACATGTGACATACATTATTTAATAAGACACATTAACAAATACAATGTTCCGAATTTACGATTATATACCTTGACTGCACGGCATAAAATTCAATTTTATTTGTAATTTAATAGAAAATTTTGGGCGATAGTATAAAAGTTTCACTGTCAAATGGCTTACCACCAAGTTACCATTAAAATTGATAACTCGAATAAATAAATAAAACATTATAATATTTATCTGTATATTATATAAATAACAATACATGATAAATCCGAAAAGTTTCTTATTTTTTGATTTAATTATTGTATAATATAACAATGTTTAAAATAACTTTCATGTAACTTAAACAGTTTGCTAATAGATGGCGCCTTGAATATATTTCCATTAGCATAAACAGATGGCATTCCTGATGAAAAAGGTTTCTCATATAATTTTTTTAACGAAAACATTATAATTATATTATATAATTAATTAACTGTTTCTTCAATAGTGAGGAACATAAGTTTTAAAATGATATTCGAATCACTAATTCTGATGTAGAATTAACGAAGATATAACGAAGGCGTTTCATTTTTTTAACAAATGAATTATATTAAAATTGTTCTGTAAAACCTGAATTATAATAAAAAGCGAATATGAGTTCTGATTACACATTTTAGTATACAGTAAATCGATACGGTATGTAGCGAGTTTCATAAAAGTATTTTTTATTTACTCTGTATAGTTACAAGCATTTAAAATACAAATTATAGTTACAACAAAATTGTATGTATAGACAATAGAGAATATTTATCTAATAAAAATTCAAAAGCTTCCAACACACGTGTTCGCACGTACAAAACGCTCTCAGTTTATACACATCACGTTGTGAAAACACATAAAAATTTGTCACATAAGCCTTAGTCCTAAGCAAACAGACGAAAATGCACTTTTTTTTTATCACAAATCCAAACATTCAACGCGCGTGTAAAAAATTGTATAACTTTTTTTTTCACACACAGATGACAGTAACTTGACAACCTTTTTCAGTACTAGACACCTCTTTGAACTCCGAATGGCAACATGGCGTCAAATGTTTTTTTTTTAACTGCGTAAAAGAAATCAAACAGTCGTTTTATATCCGAAGCGTTTTTTAAAATGGCTCATAAAAATTCAGATGACATTAATGCAGTAGATAAAAACAGAATCATTTTCGGGGTCAGAGTTGTAAAAATTGATGTAATATGTTCCGGGGTCCCTTTGGGAGTAATAAAAATTTCGTTCGCTAAAGTACTTCACGATTTTGTTTTAGTTCATATTTTTTTATTTAAGAGTAATATTTCGATAATGTTACATACAATGTACAAATTTCAAATTATATTTTTTAGGGTTCTGAAGTCAACAAGGAACCCTTATATTTCGCTGTCCGTCTGACTGTCCGCGGCTTACCTTAGATTCTTAGTACTAGAAAGGTGTATTTGGTATGGGTATACATATATTAACACATATAAATCACGCTGAAAACGTGGTTGAATAAAATTAAAAAAAAAACCTCCTGTACACGTAAATTAATGATTTTTTTTCTCGTTTATCCCATCATATTTCGATTCAGGGATCCGTTTGCGAAACATTAAGTTTTAACTGCTAATTTTTGTTATAGTCAAGTGTGTCTTCCCCTGCCAGCTAAATGGTTGTTATTGGATATGTGAAAAAATTCATGGTAGTAGTATTATATAATGAAGTTCAAAGGAAAACTATAAGAGATATAAGTATTAGAAGCTTTACAAATTAACGAGTAATAATCAATCAACTTGTAAAATGTACTTGGAGAAGTAATTTCCTAAAAAATCCATTGAACATTGCTTAAAGCCCCTTCTTTTTTAAGTCTGCATATTGTGACGGACATTTACGTGTTGCCTGTGGCCCGACACGCACTTCGCATTTTTTTATTTATATATTTTTTCAAGTAATATTTCTTTAGAATTACTCGGATCGTGGGAGCTTTTGGCGGGATCTTGAACTGGTTTTATTTTGATTCATAAACTTATGTTAATTGGGCCGCCATCTTCTTAGTGATATGTTTGAATATTACAAAAATAATTAGAAAAACATTATATTGACGTGACGCTGGCAGAATTGTGGATGAACACAGTTGCCATTAAAAAAAACAACTCGGATTTTTTTTCGACGGAATTAATTGTCAGTAAAATCTATAGTCAAATTAAGTTCTTTTTATTTTTATATAATACAATAATAATCAGGTTATCAAAAACAATTTTATAAAAAAATTAAGTATTTTTCATAAATCAAAAATACTAATAATAATATATGCGCGTAACCTTTAGGTGCGTATGAAATAAAAATTTCACTTGACATTGGCGGAATTGCCTACATAGGCAGAAACAATAATAAAAAAAGAAAAGAAATAAAGAAGTAAATTAATTTGACCATCCAATATTATGATTTGTGATGATTATACTACACCCTAAATAAGTAATTTTAGTATTTATTGGTATAGTATAGTTATTATAAATCTACTACTTTGCACGATGCTCAAACGAACTGAGCGGGAGAGTATTTTATCAATCATTTGTGAAATTGTGATATATTTTATAGACAATGTACCTCAAAGAATGTTACATAAAAATCAAATTATATAGAATTGCATTCTTAAATAAGAAATATTCCATGGAATTTAATGAGGAATATGGTTTTTTATGTAAATATGTATTTTTAAATATCAACTTTCTACACTTTTATGAATCATTAGGTAAGTCGTATAATATATCACCCACGGTCACGCTAAATTACAAAATTAAGTAGCCAATGGTGCCCACACTGCATTTTTTTTACTTGGGCACCGCTTGCGACACCGTCTTTGCCCACGCGCAGCCCAGTTCGAGATATCGTATGGTTCAATGAATAAACGGTAAATTATTATCTTTGATTACCATTTCTTTACGTTAACTCCCAGCTGCAGCTGATACCCAAATATAACTGGCTTTAAATAGGTCCGTAATCTTAACTGATATCAGTACATAAATAGAAGTAGGATATAGAGAAATATCTTTGAAGATTTATCTCTACTTGGGGCCAGACTGGTGAAATTCCTCCACCCTACAGAAAATCTCAAGTTTTACAGAGTTCCATGGGAAAGGGGGTGGAAGGTCGGCAACGCGCTAGCGAATATGTTACAAGCGTCCTTAGGCTACGCTAACCAGTTACCATCAGGCGTTCCCTACGCTTGTTTGCCACCTTAGTTGTATACAAAATGGATAAAGACTTCTGAGAGCTATGGTGAAAAGGCTTGTGTATCAAAAGCCGAGAAATAACTTAGGATTGCCATTTTGACGAAAAATATAATGTAGTAGATTTTTTTTTATTTAAAAATAGTACGACCGCTGTAAGCACGACCTTTTTGATGGTTTGCGGGAGGCGGGACGGCAGGTTTGCACGGATGCACACGGTATTGAGATAATATCCTTTATCTTAAGATTCGTTTATGCATGTTATTGTTACTAGGACAGGTATTTAATGATAAATAATATATTTAATACTCATAATCTTGCTGTCTTCTTTGAATTGAGTAGTATATATTGACAATACAATTGAATAAAAACGAGTTTAAGTATTACTTTTGTTTGACTGTATAGTTTTTTAAAACGCAGCGTGTATAATTTCTATATTGATAAAATAATCTCATGTTGTAGCAGACATGAAAATAAAATCGCATAAGCCAATACAACAAACGTCTATTGCTGCCGGTGGCCGGAAACAAACTAGCATATTGTGTGGTCATGTTTCCCTCCCGCATCCCGCAGACCATTATGAAGGTCAGGCTCACGGCAGTCAAGCTATAGTTATCATTTAAGTTAACGACTGTACTAATATAGGCTGAGTCACAGTCGTCAACTTCTCCCCGACTAAATGACTATAATAGAAGGATAGGCAATAAATATGGGACACAATGTCACAAATCACTATTAAATTTCTAAGTAAGGAAAGCTTGTATTATGGCACATAAATACATATATAACACTCAGGCACACAAATGATAATTATGTTTATCACACAAAAGTCAGTAATAGGCGGATATTTCACCCACAACCTTTGGGCACAATAGTTAAGGTTTACTACCACTGCGCCATGAGGCCTGTCAAATCAAAATAGAATTTCCGATAATTACGGCCATTTCCTAGAGTTCCTACAGAATGTTATAAAGCTCAAGACATTGTTTGCTTGTTTGAACGGAGTAATCTCTAAAACTATCAACCAGATTAGGCATTTTATTTTATTATACACTATGTAACTACACGCTAAGACCCTATGGAGCGGAGCAGTAACCTTCGTGGTTACTGCCAAGCCATCTGGCAAGCTGTAGTCAAGTATGGGAAGTGCGAAAAACGATAAGCTACGTATGCGTTGGCAACGGCGCTGTAGAGAATTGGTCGAATAAATTTAACACGGGTGAAACCATCGTGTATAGCTATTCTACTTAATACAAATTTTAATAATGAGTTAACGCAACGCACAAATAAATTATAGAAGCATTAAATTTTGCACAAGACAATTTTTTATTATGTAACGCTGCTGAGCACTAGGTTTTTTTGTAATAATACCCTAAGGGTAGCACAGAACGATTCCTGAGGTGTTGCCGTTAGTAAATCCCATGAGGCACAAGACCAGTATTTAGTATCGAGTATTCCCTGTACGCTACCTCTTGTAACTTACAGTCTATGTCGAACCTTATATGTAGGCGTTGAAATGTTTGTGCGTGGCAATTATTCAGTGTCTATGTATATATTTCCGTCTCTTTCCTTTTTGTGTATCTCTCTCTGTTCTGTTGATTCATTTTCTGTTTGTATTACCTATTAATATTATCATGCTAGACAGATTTTCATTTACAAATGTAGGAAAAAATTTGCATATATTATATTTTTACGGTTTTGGCTTTCGTTGTTTGGTAGACTCTCTGTCTAAGGTTTTAAAGAGATGCATAAAATGTTTGGTGGATATTCGTTATACATAAATTTTCTGAATTTAGCTTATGAACAAACACTTCGTGAAGAAACCTCAACGCCCTGTGAAATGCTCTCATAATAGGAAAATGAAGTGGAAAAATACGGAAATATATTTCTCGGAGTTTGATATTGCCTACACGTTATACGTTGGTGTGGTATCCTTCCTCGGGAAGAAGCATTAAAAAATTGAGGCATTTAAAAGTTTATTATTAGAACTTCGTAATTCAAAAATTTAATATAAAAATTACAAGTAGTAGAAGTCAAGTTAGACAGGCATTATTTTTACATCGTTGCGAACCGAATAGCGCTCTCGTTTGAATCGAGTAATAAAATTAATATTCAAAGTACCTAAATGATAAAATCTAACTGAATTATAATGTAATTTAACAAACAATTTGAAAACCAAAGGAGCATTATATAAAACTAGAAGTGCCCCGTGATTCAGTACACGCTTGTTACACTGTAATTATTCTTATCCCGTAACTTTATTATTTCTCGTATTATTCGCCAATTCATATAGCCGATTCATCATATCGATTATGGAATGACATGTTCTTTCCGTGCACAAGATTTATTTATGATTTCTAAAAGTATTATTGAAAATTCATATAGCCAATCATTTTAGTAATGACATTAGCTTCCTGTGTATTAAATTTCACAAGGACCAAGTCAAGCCATTTTTTATTTCATTCCGGATATACAGAAAAAACATATTTTAATGGCATTCGTGATCACTGTATTTTATATAGTACTAAAGGTGCCCGCGGCTCCGCTCGCGTGGATTATAGAATGCTGTCGGTCGAGCGTACGCGAATTGAGCTGCCTCAAAAATGCTCATTGTGTGTGATCCTTAGAAGATAAACATAAACTAACATTGGTTAACTGTACTGTAGGTGGTTAAGATCTACAAATATGTAGTACATTAATTTGATACATCTCGTATGGTTTACTCAGCGTATTGTTACTTTACGTTAGAAAATATATCCTATAACCTGGCCAGGTGACATAAATATATTTGAATTAAAAAAAAATACCATGATAATCAGATTAGTGATTTTCGTGTAAAAATGACGTACACGGACAGAGAGACGTAGAGTTTTATAATATGTTAGAAGATATCTATCGCGAAATTTTGAGAAAAAAATACTTGTACCTGACAGAACTACAGTTTTATTATCATAGATTTCAGATCTATTTAAATGTATTTGAAATACGCCAAAACAAATAATAAATAAGTGTCGAAACATAAATGATGTCAGTGTATAGAGAATAAATTCAATTTTTATGCGGCCATAAAATTGTAATTATGCAGTTAAAATCGCTCGTTCAGTATAACGTAATTTATTGATATTCTGTATAATTTAGACAAACCATATAATGTTATTTATAATCCAAATTAGTATTTTAAAATACTACCTGTTATAATATCATTGCGTTACCTTTTTTTATTTATTGGCAACTATGTTCATTTAAAATTCTGCCAACGTCACGTAAATAGTTTTTTTTTTTATTATTTTAACATGGGAACTCCTTAAGTTTATACGTAGTGTGATTAATTAATTTCAATCATTTTTAATTAATTATGGGTATTAACAATCCATTGTTTTTGAAAATAATTACATACTAAATATATATATTAATATAATTTTGATGCTGCACTGTTAGTTCAAAAAGGATGGTGACAAGATTTTATTTACCAAAAGTCATCGCAAATGCCATTACATATGTATTCGATAATATCAAAAAGCGACCTACAAATGTAAGCAGATTTTAATTATAACACATGCTGGTCGAGATGTCTACCTACCATGCATCGTATGGTCGTAATGATAAAAACAAGTTGTAAATTTAGACGGGCGTGTGAAACAGAGTCATATGCTGCGCGAATGCTTCGTGTTTGTTCGATCGAAGATTTTTTTTTGTATTCCCAATGTCGTTTACTGAACTTAAACGCTTTGATGTTGCATGTAAATCTGTTTTACATATTCAGTATGTTATATTTAACACTAGCCGTGTCCCACGATTACACCCGTGTTTTTATTCAACCAACTTTCTACCGCGCCGCTGACAACACGCTAATGTTTTTATATCTTCCCTTTTTTGCCTACAGAATGCCAGAATGCTTGAAGTTCATGATTACTGCTCCGCTTTTTAGGATCGTAACGTAAAGTTATATACCCTATAACCTTCTTAAATAACTAGGCTACAATTGGAAAAAATATATATACAAATCTGACTGTTAATTTCTGAGATTAGTACGTTCAAACAAACAAACTCTCGAGCTTTATATATTACTAAGTATAGATATGCAATTACGCTATGATCTATATATTTAAAAGTTAGTACTTTTAAACCGCCCACTTTAATGAGAGATAAAAAAGTGTAGTATATCCTATTCCATAACATGTCGACTTCTTTTCCAATTTTCATTATAATTCATCCAGCAGTTTGAGTGTGATTGATGGACAAAGATTCTGGCTGGGCCCGCAAACACTGCTCTTCCCTTGCCAGTAGTCGGTAACTTGACCACAGCGACATCAGCGTTCAGGATTTCGTTCAGGGATAACAAAAAACTTCTCACTGAAAAATACTTACATCTACCAATTTTCATGGTGTTCGGTCCAAGTGTGTTGGATTGTATTAACCTCTTATATACCAAAATCCATTTATATATATTGTAACATCACTCATTCGAAGAATCTCATCTGACTCTATGGCACGTGACGTCATACGATCGCTCGCGGTAAGATTACAGCGCGCGGCGGTGCGGCAGCGATCCTATGAAGCTTGGGAAGCTGAGTAGTGCGGGGCACCACTCAAGTACATAGGTTCTTCAAGGGAACTTTTTTTTTTCGTTTTTTGGCTAGTTAGTGTAGACAAAAATTGTCCCATCACTAAATAAATATACACATGTTCCTTCCCTCCCCCCAGAGGAAAGAGATACGTGTTTATACGTATATGTGTATGTACAGTTAGTTTAGATCTAATTACGAATAGGGAATTAGTTATATCGCGACTTATTTGGGTAAAATCTAGCAAGTCTGCAACCCTGCCAGATGTGTTCCTTCACCATTATTCACTCTGAGCCTGAGGTAAGAAGTGGATATTAACCTGATAACTTCCAAAACGGGAATTCACTACCCATTGAATCAAGAACCATCTAAAATATAAAAAATGGATGTTGATAATATATGAGATTGATAGACTTCAAAACCGTTGAACTGATCATTATGAAAGTTGTTAGACCTAAGTTTTTTTTTGGTGGAGTAGATTTTTATGCTATCCCTGTGCACGATAGATGGCGCTATATTAGAGTTATTGACTCGTTAATCTCCGAAAGTAACAGTTAGATTCAAAAAATATATTTTAAAGCCTATTTATGGACTACTGCCCTAAGGAGCTGAGCAGTTACCATGAACGTCAAGCAGTCTGGAAAATTCTAGAAAAGTATGGTAATTGAGAACAACGATAGGGTAATTGGCTAAAGGTTAAATTGGTCGAATAAATTTAACACAGGTGACACCGAGGAGCATAGCTAGTAAATATGTATATACTTAGTTCTGTCTTTATATATATATATATTATAATTTCCTATTAGACGTTTATTATATATAATTAATACAAAATGTCAATGTCTTATTGTATCGAATATAACAATAAATAAGCAACCTAAACAAATAAAATATTAATTGTTTCGATAACAATGCTTTGGCGATAATAATCCATATACCTGTCTAAACAGACAACGCACTGCTTACACCGGTTGATATAGACTGTATAGAGCATTAAGTTTTGCTCAAGAGTTCCTTACATAAAGTAGATGAGCATTAAGAACGGGTCTCCGAAAATTCATCCCCTAAGGAGGTTAAATTGGGTGTTAAAAATTATTACCGAGATGTTGGCCAAGGGAAATCGCATCGGGCAAACGGCTAGTATACCTATACTAGCTGTGCTCCGCGGTTTCACCCGCGTATAACTGAAAATAAATCGCTGATTGATGATTTATTATACTTCGGTATAGACAATATGTTTATCGGGTGGCCAGGGTTATGCGTTACAACTCACACGGCTCGTTCGCGCCTCTGCACTTATAGTCATAGACCCGAGCCGAGTGTTGAACTATTTTAATATACCATTCCCAAACTATGCGTTCAAATAAACTGATATGAAGGGAAAAGTTTATCTTCATAAAATTGTCTTGATGTTGAAGTAATTTTCTTTCGTAAAGATTAATATGCCATGACTTATAATAATGGTCATAAATCACTATTTTAATTTTTAATGAATTTTTGATACAAAATACCTTATTGTTGCTTATATATAAGAGATAGGCATATGGCATCGCTGACATTTTTTAGATGTAATAAGAAGCAACTATTTTCTTGAACACTGTATTGATGTATCACTAACCATTACGCCAGCGCACGCGGATAAAGTAGTTCAGGAACGCTATTTCTTCCGGTTGACTTAACAAAAATCAATATATTTAAGGCTATCTCAGAGGTGTAGTCTCATGCTAGATAGCCTATACTATTCCTTATAAATTTGAGGTCCAATGTATATCTCTATACTAAAACTCAACAATATTATAACAATATCAATATCAAAACTTATCATGAGAGGTTTAGGCGTGAAAACGTAACAGACAGACTTACTTTCGCAGTTATAATATTAGTATGGATGGATAGTATGGATCATGCCCCTAATTTTAGAAATTGTAGGTTCTTCATAGAAACTTTCATTCCCAAGTTCACTCCTTCAAGTTTTATTTTGGCGAAAACAGGTAGCCTACGTCCTTCTCCAACGTTCAATATATCTCTATATCAAAACTCATCAAAATTGGTTCACCGGTTTGGCGTGAAAACGTAACAGACAGTCACTTTCGCATTTATAATATTATAGTATGGAATAATAAATCTGTGGTTCTATTTCTCCTTTATGGAAGACGCTGATCATGAAAAGTTATGGTTTTTTTTTATTTCTTAATCGATTTTAAATTAAATTTTGTACACGGGAAGTAAATGTCATTCTTCAGTTGATAAGCTATAAAAATTGACAATAATATGAGAACAAATAAAATTACGAGACGAAAATAATTACTGCTACAATAAACACGTGCGGACCCGCGGGAATACCGCTAGTTTAGTATGGAATCATACATTTATTTTGTCCGTTTGCCGAAACGCGCTTCAATCCGGTAGTAGCGAATTTTGTAAAATTGTTTTAAACTACATTCATTGTTTTAAACATTCTATGTTTAAAATAATATCAGTTAACTAATATTCATTCATTACTACACCTTTAAAGATGAAAAAATATTTTAATTAAAAAAAACATGCCGCAAAAACGCGGCGGGACGTCATCATTTAACAAATAAAACTAAGGTTAAATGTATCATGTGAAATGTTGACCTTACTAGCTTTCAGTTATGAAATTTCTTCAAGCAAATATACCAAAGATATTTTTTGGTAATATGTATATATGTAATACAATATATATGTAATAGGTAATATGTAATACTTCTAGAGACCCACCGGTTTAAGTTGACAACGCGCCAGGAATTTCAGTAGTAGATTATATAAGACTAGGTATAAATTAGTATTGTTCTCTGCTTCCCAAAAAACGGTAACAGCGTGATGTTGCTATAATACAATCTTTATACTATAATAAGATAATGTAATATAATAAATTCTGTGTGTAATACACATGTGTCGTCTAAATATGGACGCCACATTGCCGCAACGCGGGAGACGTATGGCGTTGCTTTTACACAGGCTGTTTAAAATATATTTAAATCGTAAAGTGATTTTTTGTATAATAGTAGTATGCTGAAGCGACGTTAATGTCATTTTTAAGTCAGACAAAGCTGTGACGACTTGGATAAGTAAATTAACTTGAACTTTCAAGTTATAACAAAATTAAACACGGCAATAAAATTGTCTTCGTTTCTTTCTTTTTTGTATTCGATTAATTACATATGCTTAATAGTAAGGAAAGTACAGTCCCAAAAGTCAAACTCTAGCTATACAATAAGATCGAGTAATGTGTTTGTTCCAAAAGAACCATACAACTCTGCTAATTAACATATCCATTTTGAGTCCACGTCAAGACTAGATATTCGCAAATACCACTTTCACCAAAAAATATCTAGAGTCTATTAATCATAGTTCTGGAACCACTGTAGTTACATTCAGATGGCAAGATATGATAAAAACACCCTAATCAGATCAAAGAACATATAATTTTAAAGTCACCCTAAGGGAAATCGAACCGCTGTGGTATGTTTAAAATTCACGAGTGCCTTTTAAGGACCCTAATTTAGATAAGGGTATTTATTTAGCACCTGTCTCTTCCGCGTTTGTGATAACAAGTTAGTTAACAGTGAAAGCTGCCTTTTAGTTTCTGTTCTTCAGTATATTTCTACATCTAATTATTATTGTATACGACATCAAGGATTCTATAATTACCTCGACCCTATTCACTACATTTTCTTCATTCCTTATAGGTTAGTGTCTACAATGTTACTTGAAGTTAAATATGGCCAAAGTTGGGAACAAGCTTAAAAATCGTATAAAATCTCAAGTGGAGCTGATAGAACATTCAAGGTATTTATTTATATTGTATTCTTACACCGATCGACACGGTGTTAGAACAGATAAATATTTTTTTATAGTTCTGTCATAAAGGTTACTCCTGTTCTTGTACACATTTCAGCTTGTGACAGGTTGTTTTAATATGAAAGACATTATTTTTATCCAGAATAATTTGAAACAACCTAAACAGTGTCATATAAAACTTATACAAGTGTACATATACATCATACAACAACAATATACAATATACATCCAATATAAATCATAAATGTTAAAAAAAAAACATGCTGTGTATAACTCGCTTAAATAACGCATCTTTAGCACAATGGATACATAGTATAAGGTGAAGGACCAACGCAGAATTATACAAATAAAAACAGCACGTGCGTCTTCAACACCTCGTTGTGACACGAAAAAACAGAGATGATTATTACGGCTGTTTGAATTCAACGCTGGTGCTTATGTTCTAAATTTAAATTTATAAAAATATGATCATTGCTAATAAGTATTGTTAATTTCTGGATCTATGAAATTCGTATCGAAGTTCTTTGCGGGATTCTGGTCTGTCATGCGATGTTTTTTTTAATTCATAAACTTATGTTATTTTGTCCTATATCATGTAATTTGTTGGTATTTTACGTGATTTAATTTAGTTACAATTTTAACAAGGGCTGTTACGGATATTTCGGATATGAATATCTTAAAGCGGATTTAATCGATTTCTGTCATGGATACGGATATAAAATCATTTCGGATATTCGATAGTTTCAGATAATTTCTGATCTGTCATTTCTTTCAAAGAACTGTATAATAGAAGTAAATTATGTATTATTTATATCATAGGCTACGAAAGCCGCTTACCATCAGGCAAGCTCTATGCTTGTTTGCCAACTTAGTAGTACATAATAAATAATAATTTGAAAAATATTCTTTTGTCGTTGACGTTAGCAGAATTTTATATGAACACAGTTGCTATTGGATAAAAATATTAAGAAACAAAACAAAAAGAAGATTCATAATAAAACAATTTACTACAGAAATAGTTGACAATTGTCAAGTAGATGATTTTATCGTTCTTGCCGTATTATTTTTTATACGGTAGTTAAATTTCTCTGTTACCATTTCAATCCTGTTACCCCTATGACCTATCAGCAAAACTCATTTTACCCCGCCATAAATTTTATATCAAAGAGAAAACAACACACGAATATACAAACATTATTCATTACCTTCTATACATATTGTAACATTATATATAATTATTATACATATTATAACGTTTTTTTGTCTGTCTGCCCGTTTTTGTTCTCTTCACGCGAGAAGCAGTTATCCGATTTACATGGTTTTTGTTTTAATTCTTAGCTATGTTATAGCCAGGTTATAGGATATATATTGTAAGATAAGTAATAATAAATAGCAAAGCAAGTTAATAAGCAGTGACGCGAAGTAAATGCGTACCCGGTACTTACACATCGCTGATATTTTGCATGCCGCGTGTGCTGCGTTGGTGTCACGACGCAATTCGTATTCGAAAATAATTTGCAATTTAGATTTTTACAAACAGCGACATCAATGAAATATCGAGCGACGGAAAACAAATGAATAACTGATTTATCAAAACAAATTACATACATAGCTATATTTTAAAATTAATTTGAATTTAGAATTCACAGGTGCATTAAAGATATCTTCACACTAGCCAGTATTAATAATCGGCAAATTCATAAGTAAGAAAGGATATTGTACATGTTGTGACATAATGTGTAGTGCACAATATATTAGCGATTTGTTTTGTATGTAAATCACAGACAAGGGAATAGAACACGATAACTGTAGGTACACATGCAGCGAGAGAAAGAGAGAGTGCAAGCCACGTGGCGCTGATCTGTCATTTGATTAAATCAATGATTATAAAATTTATTATGTACTAGCTGTGCCCGTGATTCTGCTCGCGTGTTTTACAGAATCTAAAATAAAAATAATCTAAGTAGCGCTTTATAACATCAGCTATACGCCAGTGAGAGTCCCGTCAAAATCGGTCCAACCGTTTCGGAGATTACCCGGAAAAAGCAGACGGTTTTTTTTTGTTATATGTAGGTACCGTAACTTTCATATGCATTTGGTAAGAAGCTGTTATTTTGACATTTCAAATAGACACCTTAATTTTTTTAGATTTATAGATTACAGCTTTATTACCCCCGCAGGATTGTGATTTTACCCTCGAGGGGGTAATTACATCCAGGTTCGGAGCCCAGGTACTAGAATAGAACAATTTCTGCCACATCCAACAAAAAATATAAGCTTGAAGGTACACCTTCAATGATATACAACGAAATATAATGAACGGATGTCGGCTACCGGATGCTCGCTTGCAACTTGGAAGGCTTTAGAACTGGTTTACTCTGTAACAAGTTATTATGGTCATCATGGGATGATAACCTCTGCGTGCTGTCCGGAATGATGAAACCACAACTACTTTTAGCCCGTGGCATCGTCTGGGTAACTAGTGATAAAAAGAAGCTACATGGACCGTAGGGTATTCTTAGAAACTGGATCTCACGTGATGACGAGAAGGGTTCCCCGGGAGTCATTCAAAGGAACATAAATAAATAGACATTTCAGAAATATATGAGCTTGAAGGGGACGAAAATATATACACCTACTTTTTATACTTTATAGGTATATGACGTTTGAGCAATAATTCACAACATGCTAAATGTAGAGGAAATTGTTCTCGAGAGTAGTTATCAGAAAATAACAAGTTTTAAGAATTTAGTTATCTTACTTTGCCCGCCCAATACATCTTGGATAATTTAATGTATGTTCCAAACATTTTTAGATAATTAAGACATGTAAATAACAGGCACATTTTCTATACTAAAAATAAATAAATAATAGTCATTCCTTCAACGTAAGATAAATAAATGATTTTTAGGTAATTAATTATTATGTTAGGTTCTACAATTGACTTTCTAAGCACATTACCAATTTGCCGGATAATAAGTTCAAGAATGATATTAAACAAGGTTTATTCTCGAAAAGATGTTATGAAGTAGTTCATTACGTGAATGACGGTGATGTCTGGAAGTGACGCCCTCTTTGTACATAAATTGAAAATGATAATAACCGTAAACAATATACATACAGTAAAAAATAATTTAAAAAAATGTTGATAAACGTTATCGAGTTTCTTGCCGGTTCTTCTCAATGACTGGAATGTTTTCCGAACCTTTACTTTTGTGTATTGATATTCGTAAATGCCTTTTTAGGGCTATTATTGAATAAAATATTTTTTTGATATTAACTATTGGTGCTCGGCAATCGATTTTCAATTTGAGGGTGGTAGCTAGCCAGGCTGTTTAACATCTAAATACGTTTTTGATCTTGATTTTACTTATGATTTATTTTATTTTATTTTAATTCATAAAGTTACGCCTAAGCATGACCCTATATTATGTAATATAAGTAATAATTTGCGAAATATAGTTTGCTTATTGTACACAAGTGAAGTGTATTGTAAATAATAATTAGGAACATGCAATTAAGTTGCCACAAAACTCGACAATTTTAACAAGGAAGCCTCCATTTTGTTTGTCATTTTTGGAATATTAAGAAAGTAGTGCAAAATTAGACTTAAAAGACTTTAAATATCCCGAGTACTTAAAAATTAAAATCAAAACAAATATGTTAAAAGAAACATGATCCACTTTTACTAATTTTGACATATAACAGAACGGTCAGTGATAACCGTATACGCCCCCCTAACCATGTCATACCTACGTGTTACGATTTCTATGATATTTAGTGGCGTTTATTTAACTGAGAAGATATTTTGATGATATCTACATAAATATTTGGCCGTTTACTATGGGCATAACATGTCGTAAAGATGGAACAAACCAGGATACCCAAAAGACTCCTCGAGGAAAAACCTGTTGGTCTATACTCAGATCGATGGATGGCTTTCATAATCTTCTAAAAACATTTTGTGTGAAGACTATGAAAGAGAAAGCAAGAAACATATTGGTCTGGAGTAATATACTAGACCAGGTTAAGGCTCACCTGCGGCTCTCACAATCTGACTTAATGTTAAGTGACGATGTGGCCCATGATGGTAACACAATTAGTCTGGTGGGAGGACTGTTTGTCAAGTGCAACTGCCGGAACACATCTATATGTGCTTGGCGATAGATTTTCAATTTGAGGTTTTTTTATATAATAGCTCGGCACATTGACTGTACTGTCTCTGATGTTAAGCACAGTACAATCCTAATACAACGGCAACCACCGAGAGATAAAAATCCATCAGCGGTCGCCGCTGTCATGCCGGCCTGCATAAATATCTCTTCACGTTACGCTTGAAAGACCCGATGTCATAAGAAGGAGGGAACACATTGACCGGGAGATGGTTCCACAGCTTCACGGTACGACAAAGATAAGACATACGTGCCGATATGGCGTTTACCGTAAAGCTGTGATTCCGAAGCCCAGCGTGTGTGGAAAGGAGAGGAGGGTGATAGTTAAAGGCGAATATTAAGAAATGACCTTAATATAAATGGTTACATTATGATGTTTTCTTTCACCGAAGGCTCAGGCTCACTGCAGGGATTCGAACTCACGTTGAACACGCTGTTCAAAAGATACCACTGAGCCATAATTGCTTCTAAAATCATGAAGAATCGTAGACGCTAGAGAAGGGTTCCCGCATTACCGTTGACAATTGTCAAGCATCGTAAGAGCTATTAATTCACAAAAAATACCAATAAAAAGACAAGTATACTAAACTACTATTGTACAGTTATAGACGGATATAATAAGCCAAAATCGTAATTCACGTCCGGTTGCCATTTGTCAACTGTTCGTACAGCTTGTCTCTAAAGAATATGCAAACTTCTAAATAAAGATATTATATATCGTAAAACTCGGTCAATTGAAACTTTAAAGAGAATTTCAAATATATTTTGCAATAATATGTAATGTATTTTTTAAATATATTCATACAAAACAATGTTGTAGCTATACAGAACAGTTATTTCGTATGGGACACAAACATATTAAGTAATGTTATGTCATGTTTATTATAGTTTTTTAATTGGTTTGTCGAATATCAAGAGAGTCACTGTGACCGGTTTGACACCATGTTTATATCGCGATCCCTACCACCCCGATTGATTACTTATATTATTATACATATACTTATTATTATTACACACAGGCTGATACCGGAAAAGCTAAGCTTGCCGCTATAGCAAGTGTATTAATTATATCTAGATAAATATTTTATGACTAAATGTATCGTATCTAATAGATATGTAAAATATCGTTGATACTATTATATAATAAAGTTTATTGTCTGTTTGTATGTTCATTTAAACGCGCTAATCTCTGGAACTACCTTGTCAGCCAGATTCATGAGGAATAGTATAGGCTATATAAATTCACGCTACGACCCTAAAGAGCGGAGCAGTAACCATGAACGTCAAGCAGTCTGGCAAGATGTAGGACGGGAAGTGGAACAACGATAGAGCTATACGGGCGCGTTAGTAGCGGTAGGTACTGTGGAGAGTTTGTCGAATAAATTTAACACGGGTGAAACCATGGGGCACAGCTAGTTTATAATATAATACCACGATACACCTGGTGCATGGTGGTCGCAATGTAGTAGGACACTTGTTGTCGTGTGGTCCGTAAATTGACAGATTATACTCGCGAACATTTGAATAATTTGAGTAAAGCGTGTGACTTGTTATTTTTTCTCTACCTACCATTAGTACTTCAAGCATATGGCTGGGCCAGTCATTATAAAGATTCAATGTCTACTGTGCAGTTCAGTGAGCTTGACAATCTTTTATAAAAACGAGCGATATGTTTTTTTTATAATTTTTACTTGGTATTGTGTGACATTTACTAATGCCCGCCTGTATAACCACAAACTTCAAGTTAAAAATCTATCGACAAGTACCTACCGTTATGTCCCAGCAGGGTAACTTAAAAAGCTTAGCTTGTTATCAGCCACACCGTCACGTAATAAGAAATAAGATTACATGAAGTTTTTTTTATTCAGTTTTTTTTCTAAGATTATTTTTAATACGCTTTGGGAAGAAGATTCATTCCACTTGATACCCACTAAAACAGTTAAAAAAAAATTGGAACTGTGAGTCGGACGCGCAAAATAAGGCTTCCGTTCCACTACAAAATAGATATATTTGTATCATTAATTACCACAAAAAAAGTTGTGTTTTCTCTCATTCAGTTTAGGATCCTTGCCACGAATACGAATCACAGTTGGACGTTTTTGAGTTGAGTTTGAGTTTCCATTATAATTAGACCAAGATTGACGCTTGTATATAGACTTGGTATTGTATATGACTTCTACAGTTTGTAAGATAGAAGGAGAGAAAAATGTCGCATAAAATACGTTTTTGTATAGAGCCCCCATAGTTGTCTTAATATTTATTACTAGTTGTACCCCGCGAATTCACTAAGAAATCACTAAATTTTGTTACATAAATAACATGATAACTACTAAACTTGCACTTAATTACTTGCATACAGATTTGTTAAATTATTTGACGTTTACGCTCACTGCTCCGCTCCTGAGAGTCGTCTCGTGATGAGAGCCTATAACTATAACTAACAATATGACTTTCCTCAATAAATAGGCTATAATATAAAACACAAAAATATTTTTTTCATATCTGACCGCGCGGCTGTTCCAGAGATTAGCGCGTTCAAAGACACGAACAAAAACAAAACAATATTTTGAGCATTATTATTAGTATAGATTCGTCAAGATATCCACCATAATAAAACATATACTATAAAAATCTCAACCAGCTACTTATTACGGTTTAAAAGATACACAGCCCTGTATAGCGTAGGCTTGGCAATAGCGTTCCTCTTCTGAACAGAACCCTAAAAACCATGACCACCTACAACGTTATGTTATTTGACAGTGGTGTCATCCTTATGTAATAATACTATAATTGTTCTACAATACTGACTGGTCAGTCACTGTGACTCAAGTCAGTCTGAGTCACTGTGACAAGTTGGTCACGATGTGTGTAGTTGATCACGACCCAATCGAGCATAAGTGTCTAAAAAATCTATACGTTTCTTTCGAGGCAGGCACTATTTTATTTCCACCTACCTACGGTCTTGTGTTAAATAAAAATTATTTTACCCGTACAATAATCAATGAAACCAGAAACATCGACTGTGCTAATCAAAAGCCGTAAACAGCAAACTATACACTGATATAATTTAAACGTACCTACATTACTACAAAAAAAAAAACATTTTTTTAAACTACCCCAAATTTATTGTTGGGTATTTTTCGATAAAAATTATTTTCATTTACATGCTGTAAATGTTGTTAACATATTAATAGACAAAGCACAAGATTTCGTGGTTGGCAGGCCATGAATTCGACTCCCGCTCAGGATGGACTTTTGCATGATAAAACTATTTGTTACAAGAAAATAATCAGTATACATCGATTAACCTAATACGTTTTACTATCTCATTTAATAGTCTGATATTCACCGTCTATATACAAGTATTGTATTGACCTCCAACTAGAAATCGAACCTAAAGTAATTCTTCACTAATATCTTGAATAAAGTAATATTGTGAACGTGATAGATTATAAGATTTTCTAATTTGAATAAAGAATGTTCGATTTTGCTTAAACATAATTAGGTTATATTTCACAAGTCCATATGCATAAACAAATTTAAGAAAAAGTTAGTTACCTGAATTAATTAATTAACGATCACATAGAAGAACTGGTTGATAAGCATTATTAATGGCATTAATATAAAAAATCCGTAGGCTCACTCCCACGGCTAAACTAGTATCAGCGGAAATCAGCGATTCCGTCACAACCGGTCCGTCCACCGCTTTATTAATAATATAAAATACAAAAAAAAAACAGGTTTATCGTTCATTCATCAGAACTCACTATAACACTAGTATTCATTTCACTGTTATTTTTCAATTAATATATATTTATTTATTTATCATTATCACTGTAATCCGTTTTCACAACAAAAACACAGCGCGGTAAAAACGATGAGGTTGGCTTTTCCGTTTAGCCACAGGTGTGCGGTGAGAAGCGCGACGCACGTCCGATACATACAGACGCCGGGAGCCGTTTGCTGGCCGTGCGTCTATCGGAGGCTGCGCACAGCGGGGAAGGGTTGCTTGATCAGTAAGCTCGCCCGGGATGCCAGAGCTTGCGTGGACCGCGTCGGGGGTTGATGCGTTAAACGTAGCTACATGATCGATTAGATATTATTTTAAAACATTACTTTTGTAATTAACTTATTATCGAGTTTTTAAAATCTATAATTCAGCTAAATGTTTAAGTAGGTTTGCGTTTTATGCAATAATTGTAATTATTAGTATAAAAAAAAAATACATATTAAGACTTTGCAGTGTGGTTATATATAATTATATGTATATAGTAATTTATTTTCTAATGGACTTATTATCTAATTTTAAATGTCCATAATTAGGCAGAATGGTCAAGTTACCTTTGCCATTTTTGCAACAATGATAAGAATTTGAAAGAAAATAATCATGACATTGCAGTGTGGTTATCTATATATATATAAAAATGGTTTTCCTAATGAACTTAATATCTAATTTTCAAAGTCGATAATAAGGCTGAATAATTAAGTTACCTTTGCATTTTTTGTAAAAATGATAAGAATTAGAAACAAAATCTATATAATTTAATGGCAACGTGTTTATATACACAATTATAGCCATATCACGTAGATAGAATATTTTTCAAATCTTTAGAATTCAATACAACGCTTTAAAAAGATGCTGGCATTCTTGCTAAAACTGTCCAGAGAGTTTTTGTGGCAACTTATAATTAATGCTTCTAATTATTATTTATAATAAATTCCACTCATGCACAATAATCAAAGTATAACACGCAAATTTCACCATTATTTCATAACATACGACCATAAAACGAATTACTATAAAAACCAAAATATTACTGTTCAAGATAATGCCAAAAATTCAATATACATATATTATTATGTAGATTTTACAATGGTTATCTATACATGCTTTTATTTAAATGAATGTTGGAATGTATATGTATATATTGATTAACTCTAATTTGAATGATTACCATGAAACTTGGTAGATCTGTTTTTTTTTTATTAACGGAGAAGAATTTTAAACTAACCTCTTTAATATTGTAACGAACGATGTTGACGGGCACAGCTAGTATTAATACATATCGGAGACTTTTTAATATGTATTTATACAATAATAAATTATAATCTGGAAGTAGTCAACTTTTGGAAAATTCTTCTATAAACACTTTTCATGTTGAAAACAATACCTATGAAGTAATTTAACACACCTAAAAGAAAAAAAAAATTTAATCTAAATAAAAAAAGGCGTCGTGACGTCATTATTAACGTTATATGTGCAAAGTTGATTGAACTATAATTTTATATTTTTTTTTTACTGATATTATTATTGTTTTACTTTTCTTAACTATTATAATCATATTTTGTTTAAGATTTTCATTTACACATTTATTTATTAACAAATTTATTTATTATTCAAACGTTTTATGTTGTAGGAAGACGAAACTATTATTAAGAAATTTCGGATAAATTATTTACTATAGAATTCCGCAAAGTAACGCCATATAATTTTAAAGCCGCCATTTCAACCCTTTGTAATAATTATTGAGTCACTTATCACACAAGAACATTCAACTGTGTATGTTCTATGAACGATGACGTCACATTTTCTGTATGGCGCTCTAAACACGTGACACACAAACAAAAAAATTGATTTTGTTAAGGTAAAATTAAATAAAATAAATAATTATTTTTACCAGATTTGTATTGTTTTAGGCTTTGTATCAATAGTACAAAATTATAATATAATTAACTTAAATTTTTGACAGTATGTCAACTCTAGGGTTAGATAAATTGAAAAATCTTACCTTTCTTTTGGTACGTCTGTATTATTTACTAGCTGTGCCGCACGGTTTCACTCGTGATAAATGTATTTGCCCAACTCACCACCGTGCCGCGCGCCATCGCGCCGCCAATGCCCAAGCCCTATGAAGCTGTAAAAGCTGCAAAGACTCCAGGGCCCCCTAAGGCTAACAGTATAGTCAATTGGAAAAAAAAAACACCAATGCACCCTATACTTGTTTTTACTTCACGTACTTGCCTACAGCTTTCCAGATTACTTGACATTCATTGTCACTGCTCCGCTCCTTAGTGGCGTAGCGTGATGTTTTATAGCCTATAGCCTTCATCAATAAATAGGCTATAAAAGGTAGTTCCAGAGATTAGCGCGAAACAAACAAAAAAAAAACTTATGCACTTTAATCTAAAAATATAAGAATAATATTAATACATCATATGAGGAAAAAAAAACATTACTTCTATATTACTCGCACTAACATATTATATCACTAAACCATTCAGTGTAACCCCACATCACCCCAACTCTGGAGTAACAAAGCATGGTGGGAGGGTACTTCGGGCCCGCCTGGTTTGCAACCACCCTCAAGGTGAAAGTATGTCGCCAGCACTCTCGCGTGTGCTCCGCCGATCAACCGATGAGAACCAGTCTCGTTACTCCATGGGCTGGTCCAAAACATTGTGGTCATGTGGGGACCTTCTGCTGGTGAGAGTAACCCAGCAGTAAGCATGTATTTTAGTTTAAATTTAAATAGTTATAAAAATCTCACTTAGTTTTTGTAGTATTTTGTTGCTCCCATAATAAGGCAGCTATTTTATAGCAATTAAAAACCCTTATTTAATAAAAACTCCAACTTAAAAAAAATGCGCACTACGAGTATGTATGTAGTATTAATGTTTTATTTAAAAAAAAAAACAAACAATCTCTCGAGCTATGTTATGTTATACTATTGATTAGAGTTTGTTCGAAGAAAAGCTATCTCATATTTCAAAGAAATATGATTACTGTTAATATAAAGTAAAAAATCTGAGTAATTTGGTATCTCATCAATTCCATAGGCATATTCTAAACTAACTGTGCCCTCGGCTCCGCTAGCGTGGACTACTAAAAAAAATATTTTTTATTTTTATGCGGAAGCTGTGCCTCTGCTTTATAGCATCAGCTATCTGTCAGTGAAAGTCCCGTCAAAATCGGTCCAACCGTTTCGGAGATTAGCCGGAACAAACAGACAAAAATTTTGAAAATGTGATTTTTTATGTCATAAGTACTTATATATATATATATTTAGTAAAAAGCTGTTATTTTGACATTACGAACAGACACTTCAATTTTATAATATGTGATAGATTAATAATATTCTTAAAATTACTTTGTTAATTATATTAGATAGGTAATCAAAAAGTTTAGTTGAAAATTTAATTACATCTTTGTTAACTTATCGTCTCTGTTAGAGAGAATATATTAAATTGTCTACTGAGACCTATATATATATACTGTATTATTATATACCGTAACTACGTCTAGATTAATTAATTATAAATTATACGGATTCAGAAAAGGTTTGAAAGGAAAAAAGCGAGGTAACCCTATTCTCATTGTTATAACAAAATTATATACTGATATTGTATATCTCAAGATATTTTTTTTAGTGTTCAACAAGGAATCCTTATAGTTTCGCCATGTCCGTCTGTCTGTCTGCAGCTTAGCTTAGAGATTCATAGTACTAGAAAGTTATAATTTAAAATGAAATCTTATCATTTTTTTAAGGGTACCTCCCCGACAGGTAAAGTTAGGATGTTTTTTTTTCTCCTCTATATCGTGGTGTGATGTGTCGTCGCATAGGTCGTTCAAAAATGTTGCGGGTATTTAAGAACAGTTTTTCGATTCACGGAATCGTTTGCGAATATTAAGCATTACAGTAATAATTTAGTTTTTTGAAATTTGAAAAAAATCACGTCTTTAAAAGGAAAACTATCACAGCTAAGTAGGCTTTACAAGTTAATGGGTAAAACTCGACCAATTTACAAAATGTACTTGTTGACAAAATTCGTGCAAATTCTATTGAAAATTGCTTGAAGACCTTAAAGTCCCCTTCTAAGTTTGCATATTGTGATGGGCAACTACGGAACTCTACAATGTACGTGACCAAACCAAACCTTTTAAAGAGAGGTAGGGCACAGAGAAATTTCTTTGGAGATTTCTCTCTACTTGGGGCAGCCCGACTGGTGGAATACCTCCACCCTACAGAAGATCGCAGCCAAATGACCTAGTGTTGTGTAGTGGGTTCAAGGTTGGCAACGCGCTTGTGATACCTATGGTATTGCAGGCGTTCATAGGCTACGGTAGCCGCTTACCATCAGGCGGCCCGTATGCCTGTTTGCCACCTTTGTAGTATAAAAAAAACGCATATTTGGCAATTTTTTTGTTTAAAGCGCTAATCTCTACCAGTCTGATTTGAAAAACTTTTTTTATAATAGCTCGGCACATTGACTGTACTGTATCTGGTGGTAAGCACAGTACAATCCAAATACAACGGCGACCACCGAGAGATCGAAATCCACCAGAGGTCGCCGCTGTCATGCCGGCCTGCATAAATATCTCTTTATATATCTTAGATATATCTCTTTATATATATCGTTACGCTTGAAGGACCCTATATCATAAGAAGGTGGGAACACATTGGCCGGGAGGTGTTTCGACAGTTTCACGGTACTACAATGATAGGACATAGATAACTCTTTAGTTCGTGCCGAGATGGAGGTTACCGCAAAACTGTGATTCCGAAGTCCTGCGCTTGTGGTTCTGTTGTGGAAAGGACAGGAGGGCATTAGAATGAACAGCTCTTCAGAGCACTCATCATGATACACTAATATTGAACGGAGCAATGACATTGAACGTCAAAGAATCTGTCAAGCTGTAGGCAAGTGGGAAGAACGATGAAAGAAAGAAGAAAGAAAGAAAATACATTTATTCCAGAGAACATACGGCACACAGTTTTAAAAAACACAATTAACAACACATAAAAGTTCAATACTAAATAGGAAAAATTAAAAAAGTCAATAATGATATCATATAAACTCATGTGCCGTAGTACCACTGCAAAGGGCACACAACCGATGCGGCGGCAACACGTCGGCGGCGGTGAAGTGAAGGGTTACTCGATTAAATTCAACGCGGGTGAAACCGGCAATACAGCTAGAAAAATGATAAAAACGTTATTTATTCTTCATTGTTTTTAGGATTAGCGTTCACAATTTCAGCTGATGTGATGATGTGGCGTAACATGGTAACACGATAAGCCTCTAGAAACCGGTTCTCAAGTGCGGCTTTAGGAACACACCTATAGGTGTATAACCTATAGATTTTTTAATAGAGGTAGGACACAGAGAAATTTCTTTGGAGAGTTCTCTCTAGTTGGGACAGCTCGACTGGTGGAATACCTCCACCCTACAGAAGATCGCAGTCAAATGACCTAGTGTTGTGTTTCTGCGGTGAGTAGACAGCTTTGTTTCATTGCAGTATTCAAATCTACGACTATCGATACAGTGTCCAAACATGCTAATACTGAGGCAGGCATCATCGCTTCATATATTATTAAAAGTCATGATTATTTTTAATAAATCTCGGAAACTTTCTAAATGAAAGAAGAAGTTCGATTTTTTTCTATTTTAAATACATCCTATCTTGAATATAAAAAAAATTATCATATTGTATCGTTCGAAAATGCGTTCCAATTTCGAATTTCACTGACAGCCATTGTGATGCCGTTTTTTGAATGCATTCCTTTTGGTGTCGAGGAATGCCTTTGCCTGCCATTCGAAAACCGAACTAAAGAGCTGAAACTTTTAACTTTATAAATGATCGTTTTGGTAGGATCTTAAAATGTCATAAAGAGGTATTTATTTTAATTCATAAGCTTATTATATTTGACACTTTAATACTATTATTATTCGATTTTACATGAGTAATTTTGGTTTCATTTTACGTGATTTACGAGTAGTTTGGTTATTGTGTACTAGTGAAGTGGATTATAAATAATAACTAGATACATGTATTCTGAGTTGCCACAAAAACTCCCTGGTCAATTATAACAAGGGAACCGTCATCTTATTAGAGCGTCGAGTGAAGTTTAGATATATATTCTATTCACGTGACATTGGCAGAATTGTGTATAAACACATATTGCCATTAAGTAAGAAAAAAAATATATAGATACAGTAAAATGAAAATTATTTATTTTGTGACATAGATTTACGAGTTTGTATTAGTGTAGTGTAGTAGTTAGCTACACGAGGTAAGTTCTAGAAATTTCTCTACCCCGCTTAATCGCAATATCTTCTTTTATCAAAATATCGGGTAGGTAATAGTAAAAAGTTAAAAATAATGTTATTATTTTAATGATTTTTTAGATTTTCTTCACTCTTTAGCAGTGCGTAGTTTTGACATCTGCCAGTTTAAATTTTATCATTGTATAATATATCCTGTATTAACGTCTAATAATTCTATAAATACATTTAAAAAAACTACGAAGGCAATGATATCGTAGACACAACGCACCTGCTCACCAAAAAGTTTGTGTCGAAAAAATCATCCAAAACAAGATCGACCTTCCGACCACAGTCGCCAACATCCCATCCATCACTCACAACAAAACGTCACGCAAATATGTACCTTAGTGAGATAGACATAAGAGCGTCACAAAATATTTGATAGTGATAGAAATTCGTGTTAATTTTTTGGTCCGTAGAAATGACAAAAAACAGGTTTAGAAACAAAAAAGGGACAAGCTACCGGGATGATCGATTCTAAAACAAAGTACAGCGGTGTATAGGGAGTCAATGTTTAGATTTATTACCGTATTAGCCCCATGATTTTACCTGTGTCAAATTTATTTGAGTATTTCCCTCTTGCATCGCTGTCAACGTACGCGTGTAGGCTGTCGTTGTTCTCGCTTTCCGTACTTGCCTACAGCTTTCCAGATGGCTTGATGTTCATGGTTACTGCTCCACTCCTAAGGATCGTAGCGTGATATACCTACCTTCCTTAGTAAGTAAACTATAAAACCCATAAACAAATGTTTCAAACTAACTGGTCGTTTTAAAGATTAGCACGTTCAAACGAACAAACAATCTCTTTCGATTATTTTAAAGGTAATTCTGCGTTTTTCATTCCACTGTTTATGACTTTTAATTTATAAATGTCTATAGGTATTATATTTGTTACCTACTTGTAATACAGATATCAAAAATGTCAAAGCAACACACATCTTTTACAGAAACGGCAAGTTTTATAAATTTATAATTCATTTTTTTCCCTTGCAAAGTGGAGATTACATACAATCTTTTACTTCTTGGAAACATACTGGACGATTTTAAAAATAGAACTAACTTTCTTGATCGTGTTTGGTTTTCATAAAAATAAAAGTTAATTATTTTATCCAGATTTTATGTGTTTTCATTGATTGATAAATTTCGTGTTTATCTCATTTTATCATTTCACCGACAATTTTAATACAGCTTTTCTTTAAATTGAGAGGTAATACATTTAGTACGTCATGGAGCGACGACATTTGACTGCTGATGAAATGCAGAGATCTGTAGGAATGGTACAAGTGGGAATAAATCAGTCCCAGATATCTCGGCATTTTGGTATCAATAGGAGCGTGATTTGTCGTCTTTGGCAGCGTTACGTTAATACGCCCTGTATTTCCTGCTGAGTGGAAGGAGTACAACTGTTCGACAGCACCGATACATACAACTGACTTCAACACGTCAAACTATGTTAACCGCCCGGGAGATAGGTTTAAAACTACAATTCTCAAGCGGTGTTATTGTTAGCCCCCAAACCATGAGAAATAGACGGCTTACGAGCACGACGCCCAATCAGGTGCCCATCTATATGCCATGGGAAGCACGTCCGTCGAAACGAAGGCTGTAAGGAAACGCGTGACATGGACCCAGGAGCAATGGGATCAAATTGTATTTTGCGATGAGTCCCGATTTGGATTTAGACCTGATACGAGAAAGGTAAAAGTGTATCGTCGTCCCGGAAATGCTGAATGCCTGAGAGAAGTCCAGGAAGTGCACCATTGTAGTGGCTCCCGATGATGGTATGGGCAGATATTATGAAGAACAGACGAGCTGAGTTCGTTTTTGTAGATGGCAATATGAATGCTGAAAGTTACGTTGAAGCTATCCTCAGGTCTTATTTCTACCTATTTGCACAAATTCTTGGCTTAGATTTCAGGCTGATGCATGATAATGCGCGTTCACACTCAGCTCGGAGGACCAAAGAGTACAGCAATGAGAAACATTCGAGTATTGCCGTGCCCTGCTCAATCATCATACCTCAAATCCACCACGCAAGGGATATGCTCCAAAGACGTGTTCTAGAGAACCTGGACGGAGTGTTGACAACCCAACAGCTGAAAGATTTGTTGAAATTCCATTTGGATCGATTGCCGCAGGATCAGATAAACAATCTTATAAATTCAATGAAGAATCGTTGCCGACAAGTTTTAAACAACAGAGAAAGCTACATTTTGTATTGAATTATAAAAAAAAAATTGTCGTAATTTAATTTTTCAAAACATGGATAGATCAATTTCGTTTTAAGTAAGTTTATTTCTGCGGTCCTGCGCTGTTTGTATCAAACGGCTTCCCGCAACCTTTACCAGTTCGTTAATAATCTACCTAAATTACGGTAATTAGAGAATAATAAATATACAATTCTATAAGTTTTTTTTTTATAGTAGCTTGGTAAATTGACGGTACTGGCCCTGATAGTGAGTACAATATAATCCAAACACAACGGTCACCACCAAGAGATCGGTAATCCATCAACGGTCGCCGCTGTTATATCGGCCCGCCTGGATATGATCTCGAAATGCGACACGCAAAAGCTAGTTACTATGAGGGACTTTTCACCGCGTCCATGATGGTCGTGATTTTTAATAGTTATAAGCTAAAGTGAATACTTAACAATATAAAAAGGTTCTTTATGTCTTATCTTTGTCGTACCGTGCTTACAATCAAACACAAAACCGTCAATTTGCCGAGCTACTTTAAAAAAAGTTGCGTGGGAAGGGCTTTTCAACTTGATGTGTGTAGCAGTAGTTAACCAGGCAAATTTTGGAAGATGCTATGTCACCATGGAAAAAAATCATCGCGATCTATTAAAGATAATGAATTCACTTGTAAATATAATCAGTGGTTAAATGTTTAGAAATATATAATACTAGCTAGGCCCAGCAGCTCCGCACGCATTTGTTACACTTAGTAGTCATATTTATTCGTATTATTGAAACTCTTACAGCCTATCAACTATAGAATGACAAAAATATATCATCCCTGTTTAAAATTTTACAATATTGAGAATATTTTTTATGGCCTTAGGGTTACGTTGGTCTTGGTTTCTTTGACTATACCGAACTAGTATACCGAAAAGGCGTCAGTACTGTCAGGTTTGGACAATAATTATAGCATGGAACTGAAAGTACTTATTCCTAAAAATTTAATTGAAAATTCTTATAGCCTATCAATTGAAGAATGATATCGATGGACAAAATTTCATAAAAGTCGATTAAGCCCTTTTTGAATTGAATCGAGACAGACAAATTTTTTATATATTCTTTTCGTGATCAGTTTCCTTTATATGTCTGACATAAGATTGGTAAAAAAAAACACATGTAGGTACAGATAGAACTACATATTTAATAATATATATATATAGATATAGCGTAGGCGGTATGGCACGTTGAACTTACCTAATTAAATAGCCAAAATAACTAGATACATGCTACCTATAATTATCGTTCGAAGTGAGGCTTTGATTATTTGGTTATTGGTCAGGGATAACCGATGTTAATGAGCTTCGTGTACAAGCATTTCATAAATCGAGGGAGGTCGCATTGAACTGGACGTTATAATACGGCGTAGGAGCGATTTTACTTTAGAATGCTATAAAGTTTGTTTATTTAAATATTGACAAACGATATGTTTTTATTTTGTTTAGATTTTAATCCATTGATTGATTTACGTTTGAACATCTGGACGATTTTATTGTTTTATGTTAATTTTTAAACGTTTTTCGTTTGGCTAATTAAAATTAGAATCGATATATACGAATTGTTTCTTATTTACATAAATTGATGTCGCGGTAGCATTTGCCAGTGTCAGTATTTATATTAACTAAAACATTACGAAAATGTAATTCAATTTATTTTTATCTTGTGGTTCGTTTGTTCTGCAATGTACAATGTGAAATGACGTTATAGTACCGTCGTTTAGTACGACGTTTGTCTACCTTATTACATTATTATAAGTATAGTAGCGGTGCGCCCGCGGCTTTGCACGCTTTAATTACGCAGTAATTATCTTCATCCCGTAATTTTATTTTTACTCATATCATTGACAATTCATATAGCTTATCGTATGAGGAAATGATATGTATTTTCCGTGTACAAAACTTCATCAAAATCTCGTTAATCTGTTTCAAGCGAATATACGGCCGTGTGTTGATTATTGGTGCATATCTGCCAAACCTCAGCTGGCCACTCTGGACTCCATTGATCGACGAGCTCGAAAGCTCATTAGCGATGGATCACTGACAGGTATAGAAATGCATGCCTTGCTCTTTTTTCTCTTTATGCATACGCGCAACAGTCCGAGCCGAGGTCCGGCCACTTTGGCACCCTCGGAACTTGTTGCAATGCTTTCGCGGCTGAGTGCCTTAAGCGCTCGCCCCCAAGCTCGGTGAAGTTGTAAAAGCCGCAAAGGCTCCAGGATTAACAGTATAGTCAGTTGGAAAAAAAGAAAAAAAAACTTTTCACGTATTTTTGACAGTTGCAGCATTAAAAACACTCAGAAACTTACTCGAAGTAACAATAATTCCGTTCCATTAGGCGCATTTGCTTGTGTTTGTCGGCTCTTCTCGGTGACTGGAATGTTTTCTGAACCGGTGATAGTGTTCTGACATTCCTAAGTACCTTCTTAGGGCCTAAATTGAGTAAAATATTAAAGATTTTGATTTAATAATAATACAAAATCAAAATTCATGTCTATTTGCTACTTCATACATATATAAAAAACTATGAAAGTGACTATTAGATTTTGTTATAAAATATTTTCCATGAGTGTGCTTCCGGTACCACAGTTCAATGCATCAAAACGATCGTTCTGATCGCTCAATCTAGTACCTCGTATATACATCGTTGTTTACGTTAGTTCATAAACAAGTCTTCACTCCGATTACGTATATCGTTAACATTTCACCAATAGATGAAGATGGTACTGTTGCATAACGCGGGAATCGAACCAAGGACGCTCCGCTCACCGTAAATGTCACTAGACTCTCACCGTGTTTAGTACAAACCGCGACAGGTGTATGCGCTTGTCGTGATATGTATAGGGAAATAATACGATAAAATAAGCTTAATATATGCTAGCGGTGTCTCACGGCTTCACTCGTGTTAAATTTATTCGGCCAACTTACCCGTGTAACTTATCGTTGTTCTCACTTCTCGTACTTGCCTACAGCTTGCCAGATTGCTTGACGTTCATAGTTACTGCTCCGCTCGTTAGGGTCTTACCGTAAAGATATATAGCCTAAAATCTTTCAGAATAAAGATGCTAAAAATACAGAGAGAATTTTTCAAATCTCTCTGGATTTACAGAGATTAGAACGTTTAAATTAACAAAAAACAAACTATAGCCTGGACTATTATAGTTTTATTGTTGTTTCAAATTGCCAATACGTCGTAGATTGCCTTGGTGATTAAGACCGCGCTTTCTGATATCTTTGCTCAGAAGAGATGTTTCCTATCGCAAACGTCCGGATGTGGAATGAGCTCCCTGCTGAGGTTTTCTCAAGGGACCACAGTATGGGAGTGAACAGGTTTTCAAAGGGTCGGCAACGCGCTTGTAATGCTTCTGGTGTTGCGAATGTCCATAGACTGAACGTATGCTTATAGCTACTGTCGTGATCTAAGAAAAAAGTATGTGCGTGTAAGCGTGTATTGCGTGTTACGAAATTAATTTATTGATTTTTTGCTTTTTTTAGGGACTTTGGTTCTACCGAATATATCGATCCTATTGTACCATATGCTTTATAAATTCACATCAGGAGAGTAGCTGATGAGATAGCACTACAAGGTCATACAACATCTTGGCATCATCCGAATAGGGTTCTGCCAAAATGCTGTAAAAAACACCAATATTTTGACAGTTTAAATTCATGCTATTCACCAGCAGCTCCCTATCGGCAGTTCTTGGCACAGTCCATTAGGAAGTGATGCACATCAACATACTTTCCACATATATTACAATTGGGTGACTCTGCTTTCCTTATATGATACGCCCGATACTATCCCGATGGATAGTAACCTGAACGAAGTCTTAATCTTAGTCTTAATCTTTATTTATTGATATAACATAATATAAGGATTGAAAATTAAAAAAAGAAAAGTAACGTCTAGTGAGACTATCTTCATCAACATAAACAAGAGCTTTAGCAAGCAACTTCTAGACTTAGTTTTACATAACACGTCTGAATAAGTATTAAAAAAAAATTATTACTATATATACCTTCACAACTGTGCGTCATAATATACTCGTCATATTGAAACTCGGAAAGTATTATTTTCGAAATGTATTGTAATAAATACGAAACGGAAATATTTGAAATTACAACATTTCCCGTTTTAATTTTGCTTCGCTTCGAAACTCATCAGTTTATTTTTGTTTGTGACAAATTATCTTGGAGTTAGGATGATGGAATGAGGAAATTGCGGATTCAATATCCGCTAGGGCTTATTTAATTTGTCGAATGGGATTAAGTCCATTCGATTTTAGGGTCTCCAATTGGGATAAACCTGTACTAGATATTTGTAAAGTACACTGAAAAATTAGATAAAATATTTGAGCGTCTATAATGTTTTTTAGATAATAAGTAGTTAGCAGACATACAAACTATCTAATGTTAAGTGGTCGTTGTACCTATATCCAGTCACTCATAATAGGCTATTCCTAAGTACTGAATTGAAACGACTCGTGAGTGAGCACGTGTTGCCAATTACACCCGTCGGATCGCTGAACAGAAACACAAGCATTACTGTTCTGCGTTAGAAATAGGTGTGAAAGTTTTTTTAAATTGAATATTCAATTATTTGTCATTTAACTATTATCCCACTTATAACACTTATCCGTACATGTTATACCCTTCCAGTCTCTTCTATCAGCTGTCATCTCAGTATTCACACCTTTTATACGCATATAATTCTTCACACAATCCATTCATATCTTCTACGGTCTTGCTCTACTCTTGTATCCGTCCATCTTCATCCTTAACATTCTTTTAATTTTCTAACCTTTACCTTTTTTCCTGACATACCCTTACTACACAAACCATTTACTTCTTAACTTCTCTATCACTGGTGCAATTTTTATATGTTCTCCAATACAATCATTCCAAATTTTATCCATTGTAGTTACACAACACATAGAATCTCTGGCACATGTAATCGTCTTTCATCCGTCTATTTCATTCCAAAGCACTCAAATCTATATATCAGCTTTTGTCCAAGCTCCATACATCACCATTTCATCCAATCTGCATTTATCATATCTTCACGTCCCGTTCAATGCCATCATCGTCTTGGATTAATAAACCGAGGTACCGAAAATCACCTAGAAAAACTAGATGGATCACCGAGTTCGCAGAACAAGCAAGCGAAAATTAAAACTGGCCAACTTAAAAGATGGTTGCATCATGATACATTATTTGACCAAAAACTCATACTCATTGTAATATTGCCTCATATTTTGACACGGCGGCGTCCAAGTACATTTAGGCATCGTGAACAATAAAATATGAAAACTGTTCATGAATAGCATGAGATAAAATACCTATAATTATTCGACAGATAAGTTTCGTGTTCACTTCATATTCTTTGTGAAGTTCCATTCAAGCCTCGAATGTAGGTCTCACGAGGGGGTACTTTTTCAAATCCGGTGAGCGAGCTGCACGAAGATATCTGCCTCTCGCTCGCTCGCACAGATGCGCCCGCGTATGAATTAACAGCGCTTCTTCGATCAGCCATCTTTGTTTTTATTCGTTTTTGACCACAGTGTAGGATAAAAATAGTAAACAAATAGTATTTTTAAATAATAATATAACGGTAAATGTATTATCTTAGAATGACTACATTACGCCGGCGAGTCAGATCGGATAATAATCGTGAAATAGAGTTTAATTTGAAAATACAAGGCAAATGTAAACACTTATTTTGTACAAGAGATGGTCTAAATAATTCCTTTTTAGCTAAGAGTGAGATTAATCAAATACAAACACTATAACACGATATTATTATTTTTTATACATATTAGCTTGGATGTCTAAGTTTATTTTTAAATCAATTTAATATTTGCCTACAATATCACTAAATGTGATGTGGCCTAAGATGGTAACATGGTCATTTACAGATGCCAGAACACACCTATAGTCGCTTGCCGATAAATTATCAACTAGAGAGCGGTAGTTAGCCAGGCAGGCACTGTAAAATGCTCTAAAATCATGCTGTGGTCTCATCACGATTGTTTCCTTCAACGGACCATCAAAATCATTATAGGACTCATCGCTTTTATTCGACTCTCCGTTTTTACATCATATTAACGATTTGAATCACTGAATTTAATTATACTATGACAAGCCAGTTTAATTTTCTGTGATAGCGTAAAAAAATTACACTCGTTCGCTAAGACATCCTATAGTATTCAAGTTGCAAGGATGCTGTGGTAAGTTGCAATTGGCATAATAACCTTGTAAAACTTAACCGTAGACTTTACATTGGAATGGGATTTTACACATACATTGAGTCATGATTTATATATACGCTTCGTACTGTTGTGAGTCTCTTCTGGGTTAAGTTAATAAAACACATTATCTAATTTGTCAGCCGACTAGCTCGGTTAGAGGGTGGATAGAGGCTGACTGAGAAGGGACTGTCTAGCTAATTAAATACACTATGAAAATGCAATGAAGGCAGGATTAAGTGAGGTGTATGCAGGTTGGGGTGCAAATAAATATACAGTCATGGGATATAACAGTACGCATTTATTACGCAGCTACGATTTTTTGTATTATATTGATAATTTTCAATAAAATCTTTCAAGCCGTTTTTGAGTTACATGCAGACATACCAACGGACAGAGAGACTGACAAGTTATTTCATAAGTTTCAACTGAAATTTTCAACTTTGCATATAATTCTTTTAACCTTATTTTTATTTATTAAATGACGTCTTTATATGAAACTAATACCGAGTTTTTGTGGCATATTTTTCATTTAAATTTAAAGCTATTTTTATATTAGTTTAAAGGTGTGACAATAAATAAATATTATTCATGGTTATTATTTTCAACAGAAAAATTGTTAATAATAACAGGTGTGGTGTCGTGGCACACCAGATAGGAACGAAGTTAAATAATTATTCGGGTTTTAATTTTTTTTTTTTTTTTTTTTGTCGATAAACATAAAAAAACTACTTTACAAAATTATCTTACCACCTTTATTTTATTTACAATGATTTATAAAAATATATAATAAAATAATAACTAACTGCAATAATATTAATAGTCATCACGTAGACTATACATTAGACACTGTATAGCCATCATACGTAGACTATACATAAAAATCTTACGCTTTTGCTTTAACGTTACGGACAGTTTTTGCCGGCTAGGGTACCCCTCCGCAACGGCCCATAAGGAACTTCGTTCCAAAACTTTTACGAAAGTTGTCTACTCTTAGATTGTGATTTCCACCAAACGATACGAAAATATGATTTATCTGTTTTTAATTCCTAATAATCTCCTTGCCAAGCATCGTGGGTGAAGGAATCGCGACAGATGTGGTCAGTTAACCGATTCAAACGTCTCCCCACCTGTCTTATTCAATACTTACAAAGCTTCCTGAACCGTGTCGAGCCATGACTCAGTACACGGGTCACTGGCTATATGTCTACCGTGGGACAAAGTTTTTATTGTCTTTTGTTTACTTGGGGCTTCTTGTAGGTGACGTAAAATTTACTCATCATTTTTAAATAGAATTTCAGTTACGCTTGATGTTAATTTTTTTGTGATACAAGCGAATTATAATTTAGACTTACAATTTGTTTGTTTAATAGCCATAAATGACACAGCGTGTAGCTGAGTCTTAAGAGTATTATGCGCTTATAATTTAGACTTTTTTGTTTAATAGCCATAAATGACACAGCGTGTAGCTGAGTCTTAAGACCGTTGCAGATTATGCGCAGTAGCTCGTGCAAGTACTACCACTGTGCATCAAATTTCATCATTTTGCTACGATTCGTATAAATAAGTAAAAAACAATTTTTTCGAAAGATCTGAAATGTCAAGTATCTACTACATACATCGAGTATGTATTCATTTGTAGATGAGAAAAAAATCGCCGATCTCTCACACATTCAAAGCTGATCGGTGCGATAACGTAAGCTAAATAAGAATGTCTAAAAATAGCACACTTTCCCCTTATTACAAGCTTTTTATAAACAATGTCAGAATGCTAAAAATAGAACAAGATCAAATATAGATAAGTTTCGACCGCTAGTTTTATTTGCATATATAATCAAGCCGTGTTTCGAGGCAGGATACATACGAGTAAGTTCTGTAGGGGACCTTCTTTTCACTTTTTTTTGGCTAGTAAGTTTTAGTCCAAAATGGACAGATTGCTAAATGCATATATGCATGTTTCTTCCCTCCTCCCAGAGGAAATAACGTTTTTATATATGTATAGTTAGTTATATCGAATTTTTTGCATGTTCGGCAACAGCCTAAGCTTATTGCCTCGCTTTTAACCTGTAAACCTTCTGAGACTTCAGGGCTTTTAAGGCTAACAGTGTAGTCAGATTGAAAAAAAGGCAGGACAGTTCTGTTTTGGACAACCAAGCAAAAACAACAAGCTATAAACGCAATAAATCTGCATGAGGAATACAACAACCACAGAGTAGTGTAAACAACAGAGACTAAGTACCACCACAGTGTAGTGAACCACAGAGTAATATATAGACGATTTCTCTGCACTGCGACTGAGGACACCTGAAGAGATAATTATAAATGCCGACATGACAGCAGCGACAGCCGAAGGGTTTTCTGATCTCTCGGTGGTTGCCGTTGTGTATGGACTGTCCTTCAGGGGCAATACCGTTAGTTTGCCAAGCTACTATTACAAAAAAACAAATGTCATTTTTTTAACCATTTATATAATATTTTAAACACTTATTGCTTATTGCGAGTACCAGTGCAAGATGCTTAGTAGTATTCGCCTCGCACCCCCGCACTACTCCTGCGAGCACCCGTTGAGCGTTGTTGGATCATCGCGCACTCAGTACTAGCGCCAACATTTTCGTAAAACCAACCAGTAGTCCATGGGTGTCTGCTATCAACATGGACTATACAACGTACCTGGCAAATGAAATATGACGTTTGAACGCTATCGCAAGTAGTAAGGATAAAAACTTGTGCAACCTACTGAGCATCGTTTGGAACGGGCTTCTATGTGTAGTGATACTGCACCCTACACCGCGGTATCACCGGTGCCACAACGCGGCGTATACCTTAATTACACGTATCGAGTAAAATGGCGAAATAGTACTCTTAGCCGAGTATTCGGTAGATGTAAACACATCACCGAGGGCTCTGCCGAGTACTTGGTCGAGTAAAAAAGCGAGACAGTCCTCTATTCTATTTCCTACCTTCTCTACCTTCCGCGTTTCCCGAACTGTCTCGCTACGTCACAACTCGGCATTCGACGTTTACTTGCTTCCCTTCTCTTACGACTCATTTTCCAACTAGTTTGTAGCTAATCCCGGTAATACATCGAAACTAAACTGACTACTGTTAAAAAAATACGTATAAACACGTACTCAACTAGATCATTCTCTCGGCCTAATAACATTTTGCTGTCTCGTCATTATGCCTGGTATATGTAGGCAATGCAGTAGCGTATAGCCGAGTGTTATAAAATTCCCACGTTTCAAAATCACTTCCCATGATATTAACTTCATTAATTATAACTATTTACATGTAGTTTCATTTACATACTTATCCTTAGCTAAGTATTTTTAAATTTTATACAATTATTGTATAAGAACTGGTTATAAAAAAAAACAGTAATATGGGAATAATATAATAAACAACTTGCCATAAAAATAAGCTTTCATAATTTCATAATATAATGCAGTTCATTATGGTAATTCTTTTAGTGCGTTGTGGTCATTATGTCTTGTAACTTGTAACCACAACAAAAAAACAGGGTAGATCAAGACAATTGTGTTCGATTGGATCGCGAACATCATGCACCAGGTGAAATAAGTTGCGGTATCATCCGGTATTATATCCAATAACCAAGCTGGATGAAGTCTATCTTTTGTTTGTCGCGTCTCGAGACCCAGCTGCCGAGAAGCTTAAAGGCAGGATTGACAGTAACGACCGATCTCTCAGTGGTCACTGTTTTTGTGTGGATTGAACTGTGGATACCATGAGGCACAGTCGCATTGCTTTGCGGGGCTAATATATAAGAGTGTATGGTATTTCAAGGTTTACTTAAAGTGTAATTATTTCTTGCAATCCTATTACCACATATAATTGTGGTAAAATTGCCGTACCGTTTAAAGTTCGTATTTAAACGACCAGTAAGTTTCTATGTGTTGTAATAAATTGTATGCTGTAACCAAGTAAATACAGTTTCATTTAACTTGAATTATAATATATAGATGTAACTTAAATGTATTCTTTTGATTTATAAGATTTCAAATTTCGTATTTCCTTAACGTTGTAATATTTATCTAAAATAAAATGATAAAGATATTATCTTACTTAGTATATCGATCTCGCTTACTCCTGGATTGACTCTTGGACGCTTGTAATACCATAGGTATCATTACAATACAATACAAGGTCATTTGGCTGTGATCTTCTGTAGGATGGAGGTATTCCACCATTCGGACTGCCCCAAGCAGAGAGAAATCTCTAAAGGCATTTCTCTGTGCCCTCACTCTGTCTACGATTGGCTGGGCGCGATAGCAACAAGTGTCCTTTATGACTGCTCGCACTTTGTAAGCAGGCAACGACCTGTTCGAAGGCATAGGGATGATCCATTGGTATGGAGTCCTTGAGCCAAGCAGCTGCTCGCGCAATACTGTGACACTGCACTCACTAGCTTCCAACATACACTCATTACACTGCATTGGTACACACATGCACACCACTCAGGGACATAGGATCTGTAAGGGACCTTTTTTCTTTTCTTGGCTAGTTAAACAAAAATTGACCGATTACTAAATACATATACACTTGTTTCTTCTGTCCCCCAGTATAGTTTAGATCGAATTACGGATAGATCGCGACTTATTTGTAATCGCGGCAACAGTCCAAGCCGAAAAAAGTATGAATTGAGAAACCTCTACAAAGGTTCTGTAGTTTAAAAGATACGTTCAAAAGACAGGAAAGCTGCAGTTTCGTGTCTATGTAATTATTTATTTTGCTTCCGCGTACTCAAGTAGAGGGAAGCTTTTTGAATGACCGGTAAATGATAGTCTAGACTTCCTATTACCCATCTACCTAGTAACTTAGGTTAACTTTGATTTGATTTGAATTACTTCTTCAAGTACATTTTATAAGTTTGTCGACTAGGTATTACTCGTTAACTTGTAAAGCCTACTTAGCTATGATAGTTTTCCTTTTAAAGACGTCTATATACTATTGCCGTGAATTTCATTATTTCACATAGCTAATAAGAACCATTTAGCTGGCGGGGTGGGATACTTGATTCTAAACTACGCTTAATATTTCGCAAATGGATCCCTTAATCGAAAAATGGTTTTTACACACCCGCAAAATTTTTGAACGACTTATCCAACGACACCCTACACCATGGGATGGACTAGAAATAAAAATCATTACCACTTTACGTGTCATAAGGTCGTCTGGTTAAGTTTGGTTAGTTATCATAAAAAAAAATTACATGATTTTATTTTACGTCTATATCCATATATGCATATTGCATAACCATGCGAAATTACAGCGTTTTAGTACTAAGAATCTCTGAGTTAAGCCGCGGAAAGACAGACGGACATGGCGAAAATATAAAAGTTTCTTGTTAACTTCGGAACCCTAAAAAACCATCACATGTTAGATCAAGATCCCGATAAAAACTCAATTTAAAGTTTATTTCAATGGCTATCGATTTCTAGACAGTTAGATTGACTGCCATTCATTAATATTCGTCTCTATTGGCTGCATGTCAAGTACTAGCTATGTAGTAGCTTCACTTGAACTTCAGTTGATTTTGTCAAGGTTACATGCAAATAAGATTTTTAATATTAGAAAAGGAATACAATACCGCTGTGCAACTTCAAAACCTAGTAAGTGACATTTGTAAAGAAGGAAAAACGATTTTTTGCATACTCAATAATTTCAGATATTAGCAGAAAATGTTAATTAAATCAACACCAGATTAAGTCATAGTCTATAATGTTCTTTAAAATTGGAAGGTCTTTGTACGTAAGCTCTAAAGGCATTTAATTCTTACCAAGTGCTTGGGCCGTGTACTAGTGATAAAATTTTCTTAATTCTTTCTGAAGTCGATGGGTTTAGGAACAAGAAATTTTGCACATGAGTTCCTTATCTAACTTTTCTTTATAAGTTTAGCGTTTGGTCACAATCTCATCTGATGTTAAGTCACGATGTGGCCCAAAATAGTAGCACGCTGAGTTTGGTGGGTGGACTGGCTCTCAAGTGCAGCTGCCAAAACACATCTACAGATACTAACCAACAGATTTTCAACTTGAAAATTGTAGCTAGCCAGGCAGAATTAGAAAATACCCTACCACCTGGTTTCATCACGTTTTCCTTCACCGAAAGCTCAGGCTCATTGTTTGATTCGAACCTACATCGTACGGTATGTAAACATGCTACCACTGAGCCATCATTACTTTTCACGTGAGCACTAAGGACTATTTTATAATTCATCCTTTAAGAGGGTTATACTGAGATTAAAGTTACTGAAATATCGATGGGAAATTCAATCAGACACATGGCTAGAACTAATAAAATATATCATAATGTGAAGTCAAGAACACGTATCTTTGTTTGGGTATGTCACACCTTAAAAGTGAGGAACTGGTTTTCTTACACTCCTGAAAAATTTGGTTTGTGTCCCTTACTAAGTTTCTTCTTCTTACTAAGTTGGTTGCTAACTATGGGCCTTATAAGAAAGCTCAAAGTCACTCAAAGGGCAATGGAGAGGGCTTTGCTCGGAGTTTCTCTGCGTGATCGAATCAGAAATGAGGAGATCCGCAGGAGAACCAAAGTCAACGACATAGTCCGAAGAACAGCTAGACTTAAGTGGCAGTGGGCGGGCCACGTAGCTCGTAGAGCGGATGGCCGATGGGGTCAAAGAGTTCTCGAGTGGCGGCCACGTACCGGAAGACGCAGCGTGAGCAGACCCGCCACATGGTCAAGGTAAAGATTGCGGGAAGCCGCTGGATGCGGGCAGCACAGGACCGGTCGTTGTGGCGATCTTTGGGGGAGGCCTATGTCCAGCAGTGGACGTCTTTCGGCTGAAATGATGATGAATGATGACTAGGTTTTAAAACTGAGCAGCCATATAGCTCAGTGAAGCGTGAAAACAAACGGATAATAATAATTCTTGTGGAATATATCTAGTATCCTAACATATTCCCAGCCGGTGAATAGGACACTTCGTGTATCTATACAGAATTATTTTATACTAGAAAGCATTGGCGACTTCATTCGTATTATTTACAAACAAACTTAACTTATAAAAATATATCCTGTAGAGACTGGTGACATACCTCCACCTTACAGAAAATCGCAGCCAAATGAACTTATATTGTATTCCTACGGCAAGTAGGGTTTCCAGAGGTCCTTGAAATGGGGAGATTCAAGGTTGGTAACGCGCTATTGATACCACCAGTGTTACAAGCGTCCATAGGCTATGGTAACCAGTTACCATAAAGCGGGCCATATGGTTTTTTGCCACTTTCGTTGTGTATAAAAAGGGTAATCTATACTTAATATTATAAAGGGGAAAGATTTGACTGTTTTTTTTTTGCATTGAATAGGCTCTGAAACTACTGGACCGATTTGAAAAATTCTTTCACCATTAGAATCCTACATTATCCTTGGCATCCTTATCATAGGCGATAAAATAAAAAGTTAAGGATCCGTACGAAAATTTATAATTTTTGAATTTTTTGTTAAATACCTATGCGAAGCCGGGGCGGTCCGCTAGTTATTTATAAAATCGGATCAGTACACCCAAAGATTACGTCCTACAGGACTATTCATAAACGTAAAATTTTTATTATACTCGTAGTAATGTAAATATTTGTTTAATGAAAGAGAAATAAATCGATCGTCAGTAATTTTTGATTGAATTTCTGTCCTAGAAGAATATACCTAAATAGTAATGATCAGACGGTTCAAACTGGTAGAATATTGATCCGATGCACTTACATTCAAGTGTCTTTGTGTCTTATAACAAATATAATAGTTTGGATCGCAGAGGCCAGTGTCGTAGTCCCTAGTAGTCTCTGGAACCTCGTGTGAGGGATAAGAGTCGTGGGACCATCCCACAATGGGCCGTGGACTGTGACCGGCATTGAGTTACAAGATAACACCGTTCTTTATATACAGCATGTTTTATTTCTGTAGGCCAAGTCAAACATAAATGGGTCAATCAACGAATATACCCATACTACGGAGAGGTAACACAAAGTTTTACAAAAAAAAAAGAGAAAACTTTTCGTTTATTCTGATCAAAGGACCTATCAAAGCGCACCGTCGCTTCGTATCACGCTCATGCGTGTGAAGGCAAACAGAATGGAAACTAGTTACGGTGAAAAACCCATCTATTTGTTTCCTGACAAATTTCTTAAGGTAGCTCGGTATACGCACTTTGTAAGGGACACGAATAGTAGTTGTTTTGTTTGTTGTAAAAGTGTTTTACTTTATTACTATCTTAAAGTTCACAAGTTGATGTGGTCTTTGGTCATTCATGTTTAAATGGAACGGATATTTCGTATCTTAAGTTACCATTAGGAAGTCTGGTAAGCAGTAAGCATGAACAACGGTAGGCTATACGGGTGTGTTGGCAGTGGCGCAGTGGAGAGTCAGTCGAATATATTTGACAAGAGTAAAACCGTGGGGCATAGCTAGCATAAGATAACAATACACAAATTGAATTAGAAATTGAGCTATAAAGGCCAAGAAGGCCAACAGCTCATGTTACTTTGGCAAAAAGCATGAAAGACAGCGCGAAGGAAAATATGCACTGCAAATATGCACATTTGCACACCGCTTCAAATTATGAGGGTTCGAAAATTACAACTGTTATAAACGTTCCACCACAAGATAACAGGTTCAGAGGGTTTCACCTTTATGTAATAGACATTCCTCTGATTTGGTTCCTTATTTTATTATGCCAACGGCTAAGGAGTGAAATTTACTCCCATCGTCTGTTCACGCCCAACAATAACTTGGAAGTTTTGGAGTCTCCGGGGGAAAAATGAATAGGTATTTGATAGATAAGAGCAATCCATCGTCGGCCTTATCTTCACTTACAATCAGATACAATAAAAAAAATTAAGACGGCACTATTAAAAAAATTATATCTATGTCCTCCAATATCAAGTTGAAAATTGTCAAAAGTAAAATAGTCACTAGTATGTACTAGCACCTGAACTTGTGATATTGTACCCATTTTATGTCATCGGCACTTAATGACAGTAAAAATTTAGTCGTTAAAAAAAGTTTTTTGTTTCTAAATCACGCTGTATATCGACGTTAAAGTAGCCACAAGCCCTACTAATAATTCCGCCCGGCAATGAATAATCTCACCTACCGTGGGATAGTTCTAATTACTATATAGTGAAGTTAACTTCTTCATATATCCATATAACTAAATATGAACTGGTAAGTATTTGTTACGAGGCTTAATAAGACAACTTTAATTAAATATATATTCATGTCGTAAATTTCTCTGGAACGATTACAAGTGACATCCCATGACCGTAGTTTGTTTGATGTACCTAGGATTATTACGTATAACCAAAAAACTCAACACCCTTAAATATAATAAAAATAGCTGTGCCCGCGGCTTCGCTCGCGTGGACTACAGAATGCAGCCGGTCGAGGGCACGCGCGAATCGAGCACACGATCTTTTTAAGGTCTACAATTATGTAGTACATTAAATGAAATATCTCTCATATACTACAACCTGGCCAGATAACATAGTTATGAACTAAAAAAAAAAAGGTAATCGGATAACTAGTTTTTACGTGAACAGAACAAAAACGGACAGATAGACATAAAGACGTTGAGTTTTATAATATGTAGCAATAGTTTTTTTTTTTTTTTTTTTTTTCGAACTGACTACACTGTTAGCCTGAGGGGCCCTGGAGCCTTTACGGCTTTTACAGCTTTACCGGGCTTGTAGCAATAGTAAATAAATAAGTAAATAGATGAAACATATAGGCACTGTAGCACAAACGTGCATTTTTCTCTCTTTGATCTTTGAGAATGAGACGCACGCCATCTGTTGTGAAATAGTTGTACTAATACAGAAACCTTCGGGGGCGCACGTACAACTTACCAATGGTTTTATCGTAATCAGATGAATAACTTAGAAGCACACAGCATAGCATAACATTCATTTTTATTTATATAAATATTATACAGTATAGTCTGTACTCCTTACTGACATATTATTCTTATTTATTATCGTTATTATATAGTTACAAAAATATAACTGTTAAGATGTGTCTTAAAATAGGAAAATATTAGTGTGTCGTTGGAATATAGAAATATACTCCGCTCGTTAGGGTCGTAGCGTGAAGTTATATAGTCTATCCTATTTCTCATGAATCCGGCTATCATATACAAAAATAACTTTTCTAATCCGACTGGTAATTCCAGATAAACATGCAAACAAAAAATCTCTTCAGCTTTATTATATAACATTATAGATGTGTATAATAAACGAAAATAATCCTTAAGTAAACAAGGTCTCAGTTTAAAATTGGTTGTTCCAAAAAGTAGTTACTTATTTAAAATAAAACATTTTTCTTGAATAATACCGAAATATGAAAGTGCATGACATATTAATATTTGTCGGGTTATAAAGAGATATGTAAGCAACGGTTCGAGGGTTAAAAAGAAACAGACGGTGCATCGCAGGTGCTGACAATGGCTCCGTCATGAGTCGATACACTGTCGACCAAAAAAGTGAATAGATTACGTAAAAAAATTATTATTAATTTATTTAACCTTCCAGGCATTGTAGCCGATTCTTAACATGCAATGGAATATCTAGGCGTAATTTGCATGTTCATTTGTTGGTATGTTTTCGATCTTATGCAACCGAATATTGTTTGATTCAAATTTTGTTTGAAATGTTTCTTGATTAGGCTTGATTCAAAATTACAGTGTGGTCCGCACATTATAACTTTGGCGGGGAGATTAAGCTCTGCTGCATTCGCAGTACATAAGATTCGCAAGTTAACAGTTATTGCCACTGCAAGATTAGTCTACTTCGATTACTTCTATAGCTTAATCTCTTACGGTATTTTGCTGTGGGGTTCCTCAGCTGAGGTAGGTACCATATTAATATTACAAAAGCGATAATTTGAGCCATGTACAACATGAGACCTAGCAAATCACTAAAGAACAAGTTTCAGGAATTTAATATCTTCACTTTGCCCTCCCAATACACTCTTGATATCTAATGAATATTCGTAAAAACTTTGACAGGATAGATTTTGTCAAAGACTAATACTAGAAATAGATATAAATTATTTTTACCGTGTTTTAGACTTAGTAAGATTTATAAAAGTTTTTTTATGTAATAGTGTTAGGTTCTATAACAAGATTCCGAAGCATAGTACTGATTTGCCAGATAATGATTTCAAGCATCATGTCAAGCAAATTTTACTGTAAGAAAATTATAGGAGGGATCATTATGCGAATGATAGTAATGTCTGGAAGTGACTCCGTTTCTGTACATCCAATAAATTATCAATAATATGATTATGTATCAACTGTAAATATTGTTTATACAGTTGATACATAATCGAGTTTCTTGCCGGTTTTTCTCTATGAATGGGATGTTTTTCGAACTGGTAGAAGTGTTCAACGTTCATAAGTGCCTTCTTGGGACGTAAATTGAATAAAGTATTATTTTACTCTGATTTTGTGAATATCGGTTTCAGTTTAATTGTTGATTTCTCAAACCCCAACAATATTTATTATAAATATGTAAATGACTTCTTCTCTTTTGAAGCTATGTGTACTGTAATGACTATAACCTCAAAATTGTAGATTTAATAGAAGCTTCATTAAAATAAATGACAGAAAACAATAGCCTTATAATTTTACTCCATTAATATATTATGCGCCAGGCACTGTAAACGCCATGTGTTGGAATCGAGGGTCAACAGAAAGCGTCTGGTTTTTGTTTGGCGACGACTCCGAGACACAAAATGTATTCAAAACTTAAATGCATTTTTTTTCTTTATGCACTTCTAATAACGTTATTGTGAATCATCATTTTGTTTTGTTTTGAATATCTTCTATCGCGGCGTCATACCTTTGATGGTATAGGCAAAAATAATCGAGCACTCTATCCTTATTTCTCTCGCTTGTCTTCTCTTCTTTCTTCTTTTTATTTACTTCCTCAACAATTCTGCCAACTTCAAGAAGAATATATTTCTACATATTTTTGTAATATCCAAACATAGTTCTAAGTTGGCGGCTTCCTTGCTAAAACTGTGCAAGGAGTTTTTGCAGCAACTTAAAATGCATGTTCCTAGTCATTATTTTTAATTCACTTCACTTGTGTGCAAAATAACCAAATTATATATATTAAAATGTCATCAAAGTTATATTATATAGTCAAATAAAAAAATGTATGAATTAAAATATAAACCACCACATTACAATTCAGTATTCCAATAAAATTAATCTTATTTACGCTTTACAGGTTTAGCGTTGGTCTATAACCTCACTTGATGTTAAGTGACTATTTGGCTTAAGATGGTAAAACGCTTAGCCTAGGGGGACTGAATCTCTAGTTCAGCTGTCGGAACACAGCAATGATTTTGAAGCAACTATGACTCAGTTGTAGCGTGTACGGACTCCGCACTTTAGTTACTCGTGGGTATATATCATGCCGGTGCTTACTTAGGGTAAGGAAGGAAATATTCTTAACTTGATTTGTTGCATAAAGTATATACGCGTACATACATACGCGATAACGATTCCATAGAACGGCTGATCCTGCAGGGAAGAGTGGAGGAAACTAGATCGCGTGGCAGGTCACCTATGCGCTGGACTGACCACGTGAAATCCACAGTAGGAGGCCGTGTATTTGACTGCGCCAGATCTGCAAACAGGGAGAGATGGCGGGAGATCGTAAGGAGAGCTGTGTCCGCCTCTAACACCGACGTGGACGCCTCAACGTGACCACGACCGCTCTGCCAAAAGCGAAACGACAAAGAAAAAGACACGCGTGTGGTCACAGACCTATCGTAGAGACAACTGTCGTTCTCCTGAGAGGTGGGCATGGGAGATGTTTCTATACTCTGTAATGAGCCTGAGCTTTCAGTGAAAGAAGACATCGTGAAGAAACCGTAGACGGTGGTAGGGTAATTTCTAATGCCGACCTGGCTAACTACCACCTTTAAGTTGAAAATCTGTTTCCAAGCACTACTAGGTGTGTTCTGGCAGCTGGACTTGAGAGCCAGTTTACCCATTACGCTTAGCGTGCCACATCGTCACTTAAGATCAGGTGAGGTTGTGGCCACAACGCCAAACCTTCAATGATAAAAAAAATTCAATGCGGGTGAATCTCCAGGGCACAGCTAGTAAATAATAATATCTTGTGACGGTACTTATCTACCCACATCTTTTTAATGGTAGCGTGATAAAAAGCACTCGCCGGCTTCCTCGGGAACCGCAGTAACTACGTCTATACAGCGAAACGACGGTAAATAATTTAAAATTAATTCGTGCCATCCGGTTATACTGGACGTCACGGAACCGGGTGAAACGGGCGAAACCGGGTAATTATACCCAGTTCGCATAATTATACGGTTATGTTGCTGCGGTAACTTTTTTGTATTTACTTAGTTTTGAATCGACGTTATTGCATACAACTTTACAAGAGCAATAATGTATTACGGTTATAATATACAACAAAAAAAAACATGGTGTCTCATTTGAAGTGCATCACGTATCAAGATCCACCGGTTTATCTATATATCTATAACTATCGCTTTATTCTTATCCACGCGATTATATTTTTCTGATTTCTAAATATATATATGTTCTTATACGAGTAGTCTATCAATTATGGAATGCATGCAGGAAGTACATGAGGAAGAACAAAATTTCATAAAAATCAGCTGAGTATAGACACATTGTTAACTCACTCTAGGTATTAGTACCATTTACAATTAGAAAATTATGTATAAAAAGATATAACATAGTTAAAAAAGAGCATTTATCCATGTACACAGCCTGAAGAAGATATAAAAAAATGTTTAATATTTATTTAATTTAGTGTATGTTAGCCTGCAAAAACAAGAAATAGCATAAAGACACCAATAAGGCGTAAGAGACAATACGTAATTTTTATTCCTCGCAATTTACCACCGTCCACCCCGAAGGAGATCCTCAGAATGGCACTCATTAATTAATGGACACATTAACGCTTATTCCGCCGCCTTGTTGGACGCCGTAAATTCATTAATTTATATCGAAATGTGCGATATTTTTTTTCTTTGCCTAAAGTCCATTTATGAAAGTGAATTATCTTCATAATTACCGTAAGAATATAGCGTTGATACTAGTTGGAAAGAGACAGGTATAGAACAATAAATCTATAGTAAATTGTGAGCTTTTCATGTGCAGTGCAGTTGCTGGGTGTTATGTCTGATTGGATCATGACCACCATACATCAGGTCAACCAGATCTATCACTGGCCATAGTGGCTCGCTTAGGTGTGTCGAGTTCCGAGATCAACAGGTACTCGACTCGACTTGTACTCGACTGATTCATAACCACAATAAATGTGGTGATTAACCAGTCATAGTAACTCTCTTTCAGTTTATCGCGTTTCATGATCAGCCATTGTATCCAGCTACCGATAAGCTTGTACGCCCCGACAATGACGACTGTCGATGGATTTACGAACTTCTCGGTGGTCGCCATTGTTTTTAAGCACAGTGCATATCATCAGGTAAAACGTTATCACTATGTCGTGCTACCATAAAAAAAACTGTTTAAAAAATACTTTGGGAGGACCGTTGATTGTAGTTTGCAACACAAGAATTATTTGTACCTGAAATATTAACTGCGCAAGTGTTACAAGGAACGGCTAGCCCTACCAACACGTTATATTAAATAAGATACTGTTTAATATAAGATGGAGAATCATGTCGATGTGATTTTTTTGACGATGTGGTCCATTGTGGTATCACTGTAAGCCTAGGAGGACTGGCTCTCAAGTACAGCTGTCGAAACACACCGCTAGGCGACAGATTTTGAACTTGAGGGTGGTAGCTAGGGTTGCCAACTTTGTTTATATCAAATATAGTGTAGTCTATTACCAGAAAAAATATAGTAGATACCAAACAAAAAAAAAATATGAAGTAGGTTTCAAAACAATATTTAATTTTTTAAAGGAATATTTTTACTACTTACATAGATAAGGATGATAATGATAAATACTCATATTGACAATGACATACCAGGTCTCGTTCAGAAAGAGATAAAGCCTAGATATAGGATATATTATACTTAGGTACTGCAAGAGATAAAGGCTGAGGCCTGTGTTCCGATACACATCATAAACATTTCGGAATAAAAAAATTATCAAATTAAAATATAATAGTTTGGTCGTCTATATATTTTTTTAGAAATATAGTAATTGGACGCCTAATATAGTAGGATTCTATATTAAATAGTAGAGTTGGCAACGCTAGTGGTAACTAACGAGGCAGACATTAGAAAAAGCCCTACCACCATGCTATAGTTTCATCACGATGTTTTCCTTCACGGAAAGCTTAGGCTCATTGTAGGGATTCGAACTCACGTCCATCGACGCGATATCCGTACACGCAACTACTGAGCCATCATTGCTTTAAATTCTAATGGAATCCTATATGGCTTCATTACGTTCAATCAATCAATCTGTTCTAATGACTTAATGTTCGTACCATTGACTTTACTATTGACTCGTATTATTTACTGGGTATGATCTGTGACCGCAACGAGCGGCTTGAAGGCATTCTCGCTCGTGCTGATGGATAGTGAAGACCTAAGTTATTAAGTTGACTGCAATAAACACTTAGAAATATAAGTGTCGTCTCGCTACCAATCTCGCTACGTATTTGTTAGAACTCTATATCCTTTAGACGTCTTTCGGCTGAAATAATGGACTTGTATCTATTTATTTTTACAGTTAGGTAATAACTATTATTGCCTTGCTAAACAGTACCCTGAAACGTTTAACATTCCAGAGGGAGTATTAGTTAACCGTTTGTAACTGCATTAAACCGAATAATAGTGTAAATTACAACCGGATAGTTGCTGTTCGAACCGGTGCTTAGCATAATTGAGCTGCTGATTATGAATGTTTAATTACACTATTGGGTAAAATCCAATTATTTGCCAATAATATCCTTTTTTAAATCGAAATATGATTTTATCCTAATGACGTCTATCGATACTAATCTATGTTCTATATAATATAATAAAGTGGAAGTTTTTTGTTAATTGTATAAACACGCTAATCTCTGAATCTACCAGTCGGATTTGAAAAAATATTTTTGTATATGATAGCCATACTCACGAGAAATAGTATAGGCTAGCATTAGGCTACACCTCTCAGTTAGCCTTAAATATTGATTTTTGAATAGCGCATATTGCAGAAATAGCGCACTCTAACTGCTTCAATGGCGTGCGCTGGCGTAATGGTTAGTGATATGTAAATATAATGTTCTACAAAAATATTGCTCCTTGGTACGTCTAAAAAAGTCTGCGATACCATATGTCTATCTCTTATACATAAGTCACAATAAGGTATTTTGCGACAAGGTATTAATGAAAATTAAAAAGTGATTTATGAGCATTATTATTACACATGGAATATCAATTCTTACGAACGAAAGTTACTTCATCATAAAGACAATTTTATATAGGTAAACTTTGCCCTTTATAGCATGTTATTTGGGCGAATAGTTTGGAAGATAATGTAAAATTAAAATTATTCAACACTCGGCTCGGGTCTATGACTAAAGGTGTAGTGGCAAGATCGATCCGTGTGAGTTGTGACGCATAACCCTGGCCGCTCGATAAAAACATTGTCTATACTGAAGTATTATAAATCATCAACCAGCAATTTCTTTTAAATTATACGCTGGTGAAACCGCGTGGCATAGCTAGTATGTAACATTAATCCTATAAATTCTCCATACTCCGTGCAGGTTTTTTTAAGTGGCTCGGCAAGATGACGCCACTGTGCATGATGCTAAGCACAGTGCAATCTAAAATAACGGCGACCACCGAAAGATCGGTAAACCACCATCAGTCGTCGCTGTCATGTCAGCCTGCAAGTCTATTGGCAGCTGGATATACACGGGCTGATCCCAAAATGCGACAAACCAAATGAGCCACTGTATCGAGTTTATTATTATGTGCAAGGTGATCGTAACTCAGACGGGTACAAATAGATCCCTAGTACCCCGATTGTTTGCTAGATATACTCGTAAACCGGTTGATCTCAGATCGTCACACGCCGTGCCACCACTAATCGATTGTGATCATTTCATATCTCATACGCTTTTCTTTAATTATATTATTGTTTTATTTTTTAAAGAATAATAATAACTTTAAATTTTATATTATTCATTCCTAATTGGTTAATAACAATCGGGTATAAAATATAATAACAATTGTTTTTTGCAGAAAGGTGTAGTCAATTCCAGGCGGAACTAACAGAGATTTTTATCAGAAAATTTTGTGCTCTCGTCCCGCCTGATGATAAGCGGTTACCGTAGCCTATGGACGCTTGTAATTCCAAGGTATCACTAGCGCGTTGCTGATCTTGAACCCCCCTTCCCCAAGAAGCTCTGGAAATCTTACTAACCGTAGGAACACAACAGAAGGTTATTTCACTGCGATTTTCTGTAGGTATTTCACCAGCCGTGCTGCCCCAAGTAGAGTGAAATCTCCAAAGATATTTCTCTATGCCCCATCTCAATTGTTGAACAGCTCTTCCCCAAGGAGCTATGGAAGCCCTACTCACCGCAGGAAAAAACAAGCATATTTTGCTGCGATCTTCTCACCCTTTCGTTATATTACAAACGCTAAGAAATGTTTAATTCTATTTAGACGCTGAAAGAATATTTCTCGAGTGAATTTTGTTCTTTGTAAGAATGTTCTATATTTATTTTTCTTATTTATTAAATATAGTTTATAGTGGCAATGCCAATCCTTGTACTCTAGATCGGATAAAGCCTGAAGGCCATATTTAACTACATAATACAATTGTTAGGGCTGACTGGTTAACGTACAGCTCAACCGTCTAAAAGCATAAAAATTCTCACAGGAGCTAACTATATCACATAAGTACTAAGAACGAATTTTTGAAAATTCATCTCTTTAATGGGTTTAAAAATATGATGAATCCTTAGATGTTTCCGATAGGAAATCCTGTCAGAGGCACGAATAGTAGGTTATATCAAAGCCTCTGCGAAAACCCAATATCATATTTTACTTAGATCAAATATTTTACACGATGCGACGTCGAAATTCAAGTGATTAATAATTTGAAAAGAACCGGATTATCCGGTCAAGGGACTGAATAATAATCGGAGATAATTTAGAGCGATGAAGACGTAGCGGTATCGCGTCTGGGCATCGTGTCGAACGAAAGTCTTGGACATAAATTTCCTATGGTTAATAAGTTTAACGATTGATTACAATCTCACCTGATGTTATGTGACGATTTAACCCAATCCATGCAGGCATTATAAAGTGCTCTACTAACATGCTATGGTTTCATCAGAATGTTCTTTTCCTTCATCGAAAGCTTAGGCTCATTGTAACAATTCGAACTCACGTCAATCGACAAAGAAACAGTGTTATATTATCTATACAGTAAAAAACTATTTGTCAAGAACTCGGTATTACCTAAGTAGTTAGTACATAAACGTAATTGTAATTTTTTCTAAAATTTATACCTTTTTCTCAAGAAGTATGTCTTTTTCTCAATTCCATTGTAACAAATATAATTTTTTAACCTTATTTTTTATAGTTATTGGTTTTGGCGTAGTTGCCACAATCTCACCTGTTATTAAGTGACGATGTGGCCCAAGGTGATATCACGCTAAACCTAGTGGAAGACTGGCTCTCAAGTGCAGCTGCCGAAACACACCTATTGGTGCTTGGCGACAGATTTTCAAGTTGAGGATGGTAGCTAGCCAGGCGGGCATTAGAAGAAGCCCTACCACCATGCTATGGTTTCCTCGCGATGTTTTCCTTCACCGCAAGCTCAGGCTCATTGCAGGGATTCTAACTCACGTCTGTCGACGCGAAGTCGTACGCACTACCACTGAGCCATCATTGCGTTTTTATTATATAATTGAAAGTTGAATAAATTGCAAGAAATTTATTATGTGTTCCATAATTTTAAAAGTTTAAGAAGCACATTTTCATTGTTACAGATACAAGCGTCTATTCATATACTTGAGAGACTTCAAAACTTACCATTTTACCATCTTCTGCCACATCATCACTTACAATCATTTGAAATTAACCCTAAAAGCAATTTAAAAATGCTGCCCTTTTATACTTTTGTATGCTTCCATAAAATGCCAGAATTCTCAAAAACAAATTATTAAACATTCTCCCCATGTGGGTCACTAATTAGTTGCCATGGTAACGACTTGAAAGTCATTAACGAATGAAAGTATGTTATCAAACGTAGGTACGTTGATTATTTCTTCCGGGCTCCCACAAAAGACGTATTAAACTTATGTAGCTGTCAAACCTTGGTGCTGTGTTTTTATCGAAAAGGCTATTTATTTAAATAATATGTTTATTCTATTTACACATGTATGCATAATTATATATACGTACTTATTTACTTGTTTATTGATTTCAAATTCAATATATACCAGTAATTGTGGCTACTTAACCGAAAATTGTTCTTTCTTATGTACTACAGTGCGTCTTTTATTCTGACGGAGTTAAATAATATTTTACATGTTAATAGTTTATTGTGTTTATAAAATAGTGGTATCACCAATTCGAAGTAATCGTAAACTGTACTAAATATGATTCCTAGTGATAAGTTTTACAAATAAACATTGAACCCTCCAAAGGTGAAGGTTGAATAAGGCTCTCTCGTTGGTCAACTGCAGCATTTTTTTTATTTTGTAAGTTGTGCGCAATATTTATATTTTATAGTTGTTTCTTGAATAACAGAAAATATTTCGATAATTAATAAAAACCCTTAATTCAGTATTTAAAATCTTACGATGCAAATAATTGTACCCTAAAATATACGGTAGCTCAATACTGCAAAAATAAATGTGGCAACATTATTTTCAAGTTTGACGTTAGTGATTGTCAATTTACTCCATGGTAATAAAAAACGCAGTATAATGTTGGTATAACATCAGTTTTTCGAACAGTCGATAGACGTCGTTTGTTCTCTAAAGGCCGTATGCGCAAATCTTTCTTGTAATCATAAAAAATACTCCGTTTATGTATTCGATATCAATAATCGATTGTTTTTCATCTATCGCTTATTATGCTTATCTATAGTCGGCCTCATCTTCACTTAATATCAGGTGAGATGAGATCAAGCGCGTGCCTGTACCTTACAAAAATAATATTTTTTAATTGTAATGTAATTCAACAATTACAAGTAATCGTTGAAAACATTTTGAACAAAAATTATGTTCAACTTTTTCAGTGAAAATGGATATTATTATCTATATGACTCGTATTACGTATCGTATTTTACTTTTGTATGAAAGTCTAATTTCTTTGTAATGACCGTAGCATATTACAAAGTGCATCACATCTGTCCGGTTGCACGTACTGGGCCACGCCGCACCGCGCCGCGCACCTGCGGGCTATCGACCTGTTACTGTCGCTTTTTATAGACCCTCGACCGGTCTTCAGACACAGGACGGTTTCATACCACATGATGTAATATTTGTCTTTTTTCTTCTATCAACTTCAAATCTATGGGGCATACCGCACTACGCGGCAGCGGCACTGCGCAGCATGGCACGGCACGTAGTGCGGTATGCCCCATAGAGTTTCATAAAAAGAATGAAAGGCCGCGCCGTTGCCGCCTAATGCAGTTTCACCTTAATTCAGACCATATTCACTGACTGATAACATAAATAATTAGTATTTAATAAGTTTCGTATGAGACCAAGAGTACATATAATTGTGAATTATTTGAAAATAAACCTGGAGTCCACGTAGGTATATCAAATAAGCTTATACAAATATTCCACCCTTTTAAATTCATTGGACCAACTCTCCACAGCGCCGCTATCTGCGCATCCGTGTGGCTTCAGCTTTCCATAATTATTGAGGTTCATGGCTACTGCTCCACTCCTTAGAGACGTAGCGTGGAGTTATATAGTATATAACCTTCCCCAATAAATAGGCTATACAAATATATTTTTTTTATCTGGCTTGCAGTTCTATAGATTATCTTCCACGCATAAACTCATAAAGGGCTGCAGTAATAATTATGTCTTTAATAAAATCTTATATCTCAATTTAAAAGAGTCAAAAGGACTGTTTTAATATTATTATTAATAACATTTTAGTATAATGATTAATATCATAATTCACTGTATTATTTATCAAGAGAGAAAAATTCAATTTAATATTCCGAGCAAAATTTCTCAAAGTGCAAAGTCATTGGGTACGAATCGTTCGTGACCTCTCACATTAAACCGCTTGGCGGTTACAAGGTAAAAGGGCGCTGTGTAACGCTCTATGACACGATATAGGCGGAATTACATCATTTGAAAAGAGTTTTATCTTGTAGATTGATGTTCTGTTGTTTTTACTTCTACCTAAAATAGTTATGTCAAATTGATGTAATTACCAAAATTTACCCACTCATTAAATGCAATTCGAGAGTACAAATAACTAAATATCTATTTTCATAGATTTAATAAATCAAAAACATCTATTCACTTGAACATTGATCGAACTGGACGAAATGTATCGTAGAATTTTATCGCGTGAGTGGGAGATAGCAATCCGTCAACAAAATATTCATTTGGAAGTTAACAAAACAATGAACAAATTTGTAAAAGGTCAGAAATGCCGTACAGCTCGTAACGTAATAGCCACTTGTGGTCAGTACGCCTTTATTTATGTTATTCCCCCAACCAATACTACTCAATAAGTCTATTTACCAAATTTATTACATATAATAATCAACAGTTAAAACCTAGGTACCTAACTATTACAATTAATAAATACAACTTGACTCTTTGTTGCATAGATTGACCAAGTAGGCGATCTCCACGGCGACCGGACGCTGGTTCGGACTAGTTCTTTTTTTTTACGTATTTTGAAAACAAATTATCTCATACGTATCTACTTTATTATATATTTTTAAATAATAGTGTGAAACAGATTAACAGAGGTGCAGGTGTTCTCATAAAATGTTATTTTTCTTCGAATATGGTTTGACATGAATTTCATCAATTTAGTTTCCGCAGAAGGACTAAATTTGGCAATGCAGAAAACCAAAAATTTATAGGTCATATTTGACAACTATCAAATTTTGTATAACATCATTTTTATTTTCATAGCTCGAATGTTGGAATAGTGGCCGGAAGAAGTGGGCTTATATTGGTGAAGGAAAACATGATTCAACTATAGCTTAGTTGTTCGGTATTTCCAAGTAATCGACAACCCAATTGCCAACCCGGGTAGAAAATTTCCGTTTTCCAGCTTCGCTCTTCAGAACGTTACACTTGCAATATAGAACAGTCTCCGTATCTTAAGTATGGATTTTAGCAGCGACCTCAACTCCAGGGATTACATCGGGAGTGTCATCTCCGCTACATCTCTCAGACAAAACACATGTTCCGTCTTGTCTCGAATACCGTTTTTGGGCGAATCCGTAATTATACATTTTCAACACATTTGCTCAAAAAATGCATTTACGAAGCCTGTATACATTGTTCGAAAGTTAAAAATTACGCACCATACAACGGAGCGTGCCGTAAAATTTTTACCGCACGCTCCGTTATATAGCGTTATGCGTATCCGCCACGGTTTTTCTAATTTCCATAAAAACATACATAAGAATTCAACCAAGGAGTTTTACTTTAAGAGAATAAATAAGCTGAATGATCGAACCTTGGAAGCACTTTTTATTAATACATTTGCCTCACTTTAATACTTAAGAGAAAATGAGACGAAAGATGTAGTTCTAATTTTCACCACGCGAACGTGATGCCATTTACAAATGCGCGCCATTTTCATATTAGAAACGTCAAAGATTCTTGCGACATTCCGACTGATATTTATAAACAAAATAATAATAAGAGTTCAAGCGAAGAATCCGATATTAATGTGGAATCTACTTCAGCTGATATCTTGAATGAGGCGCAAATTACAGGTAAAATTTCCAAGTTCCAATTTATCGCGTCACGGGATCAGACAGTACATATTCAGCTGCCGAGAGTCTTAGACAAGAGGCGGTGGATTGTCGATCTCTCGGTGGTCGCCGTTGTTTTTTATTGTAATGTGATTACCATAAGGCACAGAGACGTCACTTTACAGTGAAACTAACAAAAAAATTAGAATTTAGAATTTCATGTATCAGTCTTAAAGTAAATAACCCGTCGTGTCTCGTTAACCACTAATCTAGTTGCTGCATGCCTGCTTACAATTGCTTTTTCATATCTAGTAAGATCCAGGATCCAGTGGGGTTAGTAAACTTACTATAATATTTTAAATATTTATGTATTTTTGTTACTCAATTACGCTAAAATAGCCCTGATGAAGATTAGAAATTTATACGCAAAAGTGTAATGATATGTAGTATAGATCTTTCTTTGGGTTCCGCCCTGAAAACTTTTTTTTTTATCGTTATAGGTTTTTGGCGTAGTGGCCACAATCTCACCTGATGTTAAGTGACGATGTGGTCCAAGATGGTAACACGCTAAACCTAGTGGAAGACTGGCTCTCAAGTGCAGCTGCCGGAACACACCTATTGGTGCTTGGCGGCAGATTTTCAACTTGAGGGTAGCTAGCCAGGCGGGCATTAGAAAATGCCCTACCACCATGCTATGGTTTCCTCACGATGTTTTCTTTCACCGAAAGCTCAGGCTCATTGTAGGGATTCGAACTCACGTCAATCGACGCGAAGTCGTACACGCTACCACTGCGCCATCATCGCATCTTTTATAACACCAAAAAATATATGAAGGACACATATTTGTTGAATCAAATCAAAGGCCACCTACTGTGCTTTGAAGTAACCATGCTATCAATATTCACGTAAGCGCCAAAAATATATGTACTAAGTTTAAGTTCAAAAGGGTGACCGATGCGCGGACACATAGAACTCGGACACACTGACATTACATTTGTGAACAAAATTTTATACCAGGCCACGTAGATACCGTTTATCTAAATATTTAAATAATAGGATATTAAGACTTTACTAAAGATATCTATCGTGTTAGTAAAAATTCTTAGATATCTTAAGGTTTAACTACCGCGTACGAAGTCTTGGGCGGTTGCTAGTTATAAATAAATTCACGGTAACAGATGTCAGCTCGCAGACAGTTTTAGTCTCTCGATGATACAGTTGTAGTTCATTTCAGATTCGGAGCAATCGCGATCGCTCCGACTTCCCTTTGGTAGATAGCTACAGTTGTCGTTAAAGTTTTTATAATCTATATGGCGACAACGACGAATAGCATAATATACGCGAACACATGCTTGAAATGGCTGATCAGATTTGGATAAAATTTGGCATACACCTGGATTAATACATAGGTTTTTTTTTATCTCGGTAAAGAACCAGTTCATACGAAGACGCGAGCAGAAGCTAATATTATAAATGTGCAGGTTTGTATGTGTGGATGTTACTCAATCGCGCTAAAACGGCTGAACGAATTTGGCTAGTACTATCTCTAACCACTATACGATTTATCTCGGTAAATAACGTATTTTTCAATTCTCTCGGGAACCAATTCTGAAGTCCACACAGAAGGTAATTTTCTCTATATTAACATAACGTAAGTATTAAAATATCCAAAATATATTTAATTTGTAAGATCTAATTTGTAAGTCACGAAAGATAAAATATTTAAAATCAACAAAAATTTTAAAACGAATTTCACCTCACCTAATGTAATACTCATGACGCAACCTATTATACATTTTCGTATATTTGTACAGTTAGAGATTAACAATCGCGGCTGCCTACCACCCTTGACAATAGGCGTGAAGACGAAAAGTAAATAATGTCGACATACCGCACGTACACTGTGAACTACGTAGTGCGGGGTCGATTTAGTTTCGGCTTTGAGTTGTAACCGAAAAATCGAGATTTACATACGAATTATAAGTAATTGACCCGTGCGAACATTTTGCACATTATAGAATGCAAACAATCTAACAGCTTTCATGTTACTTTAACAGATTGTTAGTAGATGGCGCCTCGTACTATATCTATTATTTAATTAATTTACCATATAATAAAATTAAAGTGTCTGTTTGTTAAATCAAAATAAGACCTTTTCACTAAATGCATATGAAAGTATATACGCAAAATTGAACAAGAAACAACTTTTACAATTTTCGTTTGTCTGTCTGTTTGTTCCGGGTAATCTCCGAAACGGTTGGACCGATTTTGGAGTCGACTTTCAATGGCAAATAGCTGATGTAATAAGGTATAACTATTTTAGAAAAAGAATTAGCGTTCCGCACAAATACAATATACAATAATAAGCCCTTTTTAGTAGTCCAAGCGAACGGAGCTGCGGGCACTGCTAGTTAGTTGAATATATTTTCATTAGAAATGTCGTGTTATATGTGGCGATACTAATTTTGTTATTGCGTGGTGTTACATATGTTTAGTAAATTATAAAATTGCATTAATGTCTGTGAATATAAGCAATTTTTCCTGCGGGAAGTTATAATATTTCACCGGAAAGCTCCAATGACGTCGCCCAGGTACTTAAATTTAAACAAAAAGAAATGTATACACAGTCTAACGCCGACATAACAGATTAAAAATTCGTCTACAATTTTCGGCTTCAAAACTTTTCACATCACTATTAATTTGTGAACACCAAAAAAGACGATGTCATCTAGACATTTAAGATTTCTAACGTAGGTATATTACTTTAACAGTACTGTAAACATGATGAAAGAAATTTAAAATTATTTAACACCTAGGGTTGTCGACCAGGAATTACGATGAATAAGAGATTACAAAAATATATTTTTGAACGCACGACTGATGTGTTTACTCCTAAAGAACTGTCTTGAAATATAGAATATATATAATTGATATAAAGAGTAAATAAAGACAACTCCTACGATATAGACCAAAAGAAAAAAATATGTAAACCTCGCGCGGCTTTCTCGCTCATTTCAACAGTCGATTCGCGTCTGGCGGCTTTCGCAGCAAACGAAAAGGTCTTGAATAAATATCAACCTTATTGGCATAACATTAAGGATAAAAATTGTTTACGTGGTGTTGCCATATCAATTTTACTCTTCATATTTTTTCATACTGTGTGCGTAAAAACTAGAAGAGAATCAATGTGATAGGTGTAGTAAGTACCATGTGCATGGTGCTCGCGAGCCAGCCGTTACAGATTCGTACCACCCCGATTGAATACGATATACATCCGCTGATCCTGTCATCCCGCGTGTTGTTTTGGAATTTGTCGCTGACAGACAAATCCGCAAGAAGACAACTTTTAATAAGTTGTTTTAAACACTTTAAACGTGACATACTTAAGAGTGCCTTTATGACGGGTACTAAACCTAGCATAACATAGCGAGATCCATTCGGACACTACTGTCGTATACCTTGTTTATTTATAATTTTGTTGTAATTGTTAACTAGTATTTTACAACAACTTAACATAAACACGTTGTTTCACACTACGAAAGAACGTAACAAGAATAAGACAATAAAATTGTTTTCATTAAAAATAGTACATATATGCGACAAGAGGTTTCTATTATTTTATGATAATAATAATCCCGCCTGTAATTAAATATTTCGTTTATGAATCAAAAAATAAATTATATAATATAATATACATAAATATACGAACATTTGAGAATATATTTGGAATGTAATTTAATAGGAGTTTTTTAATCAATGATTCAAAAATAATTTTTGGATCATTTACATCAATTTAATTTTGATGAAGAATTAATGGAGTTATGGCGTTGCGAAGAAAAATACTTTGAGAAAAATAAATCACCTTAGGTTATTTACATATGTAATTAGCGTTTTGCTTAACTGGCCAACTTGATCTCAAATATCTGGTATTTGGTTAGGAATTCCAAATTCAAATTTATTTCAAATTTACGCTTGTGTATTTTTGTTTCGAATTTAGTGATTCATTCACAAAATGGAAATCTTAAAACATCGCTTGATTTACTAATATGAGTTTTACCGTGGCATGAGCGCTGCAGAGACAGCTCGAAGGATTAATGATGTTTTGGTTCCAACGTTTTATTGTTCTGGAAATTTTGACCTACAAAACAAACCCCGTGGACGGCCTGTGACCCTAGTTGTTAATGAAGAATTGAAGATGATCAAGTTGAAAATCTGTCGTTAAACACTAATATATGTGTTCCGGTAGATGCACTTGAGGAACTAGAGTTGGAATGTCTCCGACACCCACCATACCCTGCTCAAAAATATTACCAATATTTTTGGAATTTGAACAATTTCTTACAAGGAAACAAATCCAATTCTGATGAGGCTGTCCAAACCGCCTTCAAAGACTTTATTGGTTCTCACTCCCACAATTTTTTTAGCAATGGAACCAATTAACTACATATAAAATGGCGAAAGTGCATAGATAATAATGGCTTTTTCCATATAAAACGCTAATTTCATAAGGATTATTATAAACAATTATAAAATAATTATACAAACATGGCAACCCTAACCTTAAAGCAGCCGTACGAACCAAATACAGATATGTCTAATTGTTTCGTTTCCCAGTTGAAGAATATTGGTCTAACATAAGAAAAAACATTTTACTGAAACTTATAAGGCAAAAACCACATACCAACCAGTCTTGTTTTTAAAGTTCTGAATAGTTGTCCCATGAGTATTAGTGACAGAAATGGAATTATTTGATTATATTTTTACTTAATGGTACAGAATTTTTTTCTTGTTAATAATATTTAATGTTTAACTGGAATATCACCTGATATAAATGATAATATAATCTAAGATTGTAACACGCTAGGCTATATTTAGGCTACATCTACATTTACTTGGTGACAGATTTTTAAATTTGAGTTGGTTGGTATGTTCTAATCAGAGTGAAACAGTAAATTACAATATGATACTTAGCGTTTTTTTTACTATATGAAATAGCAAATAAGTACGCAGTTCATCAGATGTTAAGTGGTCACTGCAGCTTTTTATAACCAGCCTCTAAATGACCGCAATCTAAAAGACTACAGGGAAGACTGTTTTTAAAAGAAAAAGGATAATATTTTGTTAACCTCTTCAGACAGTATTGATATCATTTTGTAAATGTATCACTGTTGAGCCAAACTCTCCTACCAAGACTCAATCATAATGACATCTTAATATAGGTCTTTCAAACACCGAGAACAGCATAGTTTTTTTTATTCTTCATAGGTGTAGTGTATGGCCACAATCTCACCCGATGTTAAGTGACGATGTGGCCTGTTGGAACACACCTATAGATGCTTGGCGACAGGGTTGTAGCTAGCCAAGCGGGCATTAGAAAATGCCTTACCACCATGCATGCTATGGTATCATCACGATGATTCACGTCAATCGACACGGTGACCATACACGCTACCACTGAGCCATCATTTCTTTTGCTTTGAATTTATTTATTACTTACTGGTACTTAAATAACATTTCTTCAAGACGTTTAAGTTTCCACACGATATATTCCTTCACTACTATTACTAATTATATTCCAATTTTTTTTAATGGAAACATTTTGGTAGGTACTCCTTAACGAACATTTCACAATCAAATCGGAGGCGTTCTGAAGAAACATTGGGTCAAGAGTAGTCTAAACCGACGAGCATGGATGAAAAGCAAGTGGCAGGACGTGGTCTCTGCCTACCCCGTTGGGAAAGAAGCGTGATGGTATGTAGATTTTTTAATGGTAAGAGATAGTAAATAGACGTTCAGTCCAGTTCAGTGAATATGGTCACTGCAGCATACAGATCGTCCTGAGGCCAGTCATAACACCAGCGCGAGTACTATTACTTTGCGGTATAAAAATAAAAAAAAAACTATATAAAAGCGGCATAAAAAAGGTGTGTCTTGCCAAGCCCGGTAAAGCTGTAAAAGTCGTAAAGGCTCCAGGGCCCCTAACGCTAACAGTATAGTCAGTTCGAAAAAAAAAAGGTGTATCTTCCATAGTTGAACTTTGAACAGGCTCTACTACTCTTTTGAAGCAATGAAGCCAGTGATAGCGTGTACGGCGGTCGCGTCGATCGACGTGAGTTCGTATCCCTGCAGTGAACCTGAGCTTTCAGTGATGAAACCATAGTAGGGGTTTACTAATGTCCGCCTTGCTAGCTACAACGCTCTAGTTGAAAATCTTTCGCCAAGCACCAATAGCTATGTTCCAGCAACTACACATGAGAGCCAACCCTACCAGTAAGCTTAGCGTGTTATAATCTTGGTGAGATTGTGGACCAATGTGAAATTTATAAAGAAAAAAATATTTAAATATTGTTGAAGATTATATATCACTTTAACCCTATCTAGGCTTTGGCACGAGAAGTCGTACTACACGGTTGTTGTACGCATTTTTCACAATACACGGGAAAACATTAAATATGGACCTAACACCTCACCCCTCCGCGCCTCGGTCTATCACCGCTACGCGCCGCCGGAAACGGAAGTCGCTCGTTTCCCACCGAAAACGCGCGTAATTTCTTTACAGGCCGGCGCGCTAGCGGCTGCCGGATGTGCGGTGACGTCAAGCGTCGCGCGACGACACTTCCGTTTCACCTCAGAAAGGCTGTACATCCATCCTTTATATAACTTTTTTTAAACTATTCTTTGCTATTTTGCATTACAGTAACGTTTTACTTGAAGAATGATGGCTTAGTGGCAGCGTGTACGACTTCGCGTCGATTGACGTGAGTTTGAATCTCTGCAATGAGCCTGAGCTTTCGGAAAAACATCATGAGGAAACCATAGAATGGTGGTAGAGTATTTTCTAATGCCCGCCTGGCTAGCTACCACCCTCAAGTTGAAAATCTGTCACCAAGCACCAATAGGTGTGTTCCGGCAGCTGCACTTGAGAGCCTGTCTACCACTAGGTTCAGCGTGATATCGTCTTGGGCCACATCGTCACTTAACATCAGGTGAGATTGAGGCCACTACGCCAAAATCAATAACGATAAAAAATAATAACTTGATGGTGTTAAAATCTCCTACTTGGTAATTATATATTCGTTACCATGCATAATTATGATGAAAAGCCCGTCATAGTAATTTGTTTATGCGCGACGCTTTTCGGGATTAGCTGATGTATATCCAGTTCTTATGTTTGCAGTTTATTAGTAAAGCAGTGCCCACGGCGCGGCTCGCGTGGACTACAGAATGCTGAGAATCAAGTACACGCGGGAATTCTGCTGCCTCAAAAATGCTAATTGTGGTTGATACTTACAAGATACACATATGCTATCGCTGACTTTTTTGTATGTGTTTTTAAGATATACAATTATGTAGTACATTAATTTAATATGTCTCTTATGGTACTCAGCGTCCGTTTAATCGCCACAAAAGCGTATTTATTCCGATTGATTAACTATTATCGTCACTGCTTTTTTGTATGTTACTTCATGTAACAAATTATATTCTATAACCTGGCCAGATAATATATCTATAAATTAAAGGAAAAGCCATGTAAATCGGTTTCGTGTTTTTCGCGTGAAAAGAAGTGTCAATGTGTCAATGTAAACGGACAGACAGACAGAGAGACGTTGAATTTTATAATATATATAGAATGATTAGAATATTATTTAATCCTTAAGGTTAAATTATTTTCTGATAAAGAAATCAGTAAAATGAATTAGAATTGTTATAATTGATGGGTAACTTAAGTTACATGATTCGCGAGCAGCTCTTAATTTTACCCTATACTAAACTAACATAACTTGCACTATTATACGAAAAAAAAATTACTTCTGTATCTGTGTATCACGTAGAGACCCAACCGGACAATAACGTATATCACACAAAATTTCTGTTGTTTGGGAATCGAACCTGCGACATCTCAGGTAAGCGGCAAGGCCAGTACCACTATGCTAAGAGGTCTATCAAATCTCGTACATAATATAAAAAGAAAAACAAGGAAAATTAAGACAATTCCTTACAGAAAAAAAAACAAAAGAAACAAAAAAATTCCTTCCACTTTGAATATTTTAAATGACTTCTCAAACAAAACGAAGTCGTGATTATTTCTTTTAAAGATGCTCTGAAAAGTTTATTTCATATTCAAGCCGCCGATGCTTAGTAATTTAATGGACGATGGTAGTTGGTTCAATTCCTTAACCTAAGTCGAAGCGTAGGAGTATTTGTGGTCACAACAGTCCATTACCATTGCGATCAAGGCAGCTTGTCTATGTTATTTGAAAACAATGTATATATAAATTAGTCAATGGATAAAAATTTCATTTGTAAACAATGGAATGCCTACCTGGTTACATCGTATCGATATTCTACTAGCTTAACAGTTCCCGGTATGACAGTATGTTTAAAAATGAAAAATAATTAGTTAATTGTATTGTTCTATTGGTAAAAAGCCTAAAACGATACGAATCCGGAAAACATAATTGTTCATTAATTTAAATAATGAGTCTGATAAAATATATTTGGAGATTTCTCTCGACTTGGGGCAGTTCGTTGGTAGAATACCTCCACCCTAGAGAAGCTCACAGACAAATAACCATATGTTGTGTTCCTGCGTAGGGTTTCCAGAGCTACATGGGGAACGGTGGCTTCAAAAACGTGTAGGCATAGCCCGACACGCACTTGGCAAATTTTTATCATCTCCTTTTGGAGACCGTTTTCATTAATATTACGACAAAAATATTTCTAGGAATATATTATAATTAGGGGTTACATTTTAGTGAAGAATATAACTTTAAACAGAAAATATTGTTGTCATTTATTAATCATTTTTTTATTCAGACGATGTTATTTATGCCTTTGTTACGCGTACACGTTTTGTTGACTTTGTTTATCGTCGAAAAACAGCGCTTTTTCTACTGAAATGATAGGAATATTATATATAATTTTCCAAAGTTACATGCGACTGATTCTTAAGGTAGTTCATAAAATATTGTGTGTCTGCGATGTAATAATCTTCTACGCTACAAATTACTAATAGCTTATTTTTGAATAGATAAGTAATTAACTATACACACGAACAAAGAATCAAAATTAAATGCAAGTAAAACCATATTATTCGCGCGTAAAGTGACTGGCTGGCTGTAGCGCAGTAGCGCCGTTCCATATTTTGTAAATTTTTCATGCAAAATCTTTTGTTTCACGTGCCGAGTTGTATAGAATGTTCTCTTTTACACTCACTGAATTCCGAGCTTGTACGGAACTTTGTTTCATAGGAGCGCAATCGCTAGCGTTTCACTCAGAACAACTTAATATAAAATATTTTTATTGTACGTAATTGTTTGTAGTGAATTGCTGTGTTTAGCTCAGATTATAAAGGACTAATTTATACATGATACCTATCTAAAATGCATAAGAAGAAAACACATTACACATTTTCTTTACTAATTTATTGTAGGGGTGCACTGCACCAGTGCTCTAGGACAAGCTGTACAGTGTCAACACTTTGCCATGCTAAAGTGCAACTAGTTAACGTGAAATATAAAGATCATATTCAAGTGAAAGAAGTCGCGGGTATGGGCTTGTTAATAGGCTGTGCTAGTAATTACTTCGATATTAGTTTGGTGTAGTATTAAAAACATACACATACATATATTTAGTTTGTATAAAAAACATCAGATATTTGCTGAAACGTCAAAGGGAATTCGAAAAATTCCAATTTCCCGCGCTTTCGGCAGATTGCAACCACTCTCAATACATTCGCCCCAGAGTTACGAAGACCTCGCAAATATAAAAATATTAAGACTGATTGAACTGAGAGAACTTCATTGATTCGTAGCGTCGGGGTTTTAAGGATGGTCGACAATCAAGTGTTGTTAGATCTTTATCCAATCTCTGACAAGTGGTCGTATTTTATTTTCTGATGAAATATAATGTTTCACAATATAGTTTACTAGCGCTTTTCCCGCGTCGTCGCACGCGTTATAGTTGAGCTATATCGTCCATCTTTTTTAAACTTTCTAACTACATTTCTAAATACTAATTTTCATACATTTATGTTACAAATGACGTATTCTCATACAAATTTTCATCCTCTTTTTCACCACCATAGAGGATGAATTTTCAAAAATACTTCCTTAGTGCTAACCTAAAGTAGCATCGCCACGCCAACAGTCGGTCTGATCTGCTTCATTAAATATTTCACATCAACAAATCAATATAAATAAATAAAATAAAATCTACCACATGATTAGATTACGATCCCGCCAGAGGGCTTTTGGTGCAAACTTGATCTTTCATGTAGTGGTTTTTATTTGAATTCATAAACTTACGTTATTTGCTCCTATATATGTATCATTGGCAGCATTTTGCTTTGCCAAGCCCGGTAAAGCTGTAAAAGCCGTAAAGGCTCCAGGGCCCCTAAGGCTAACAAAATAGTCAGATCGAAAAAAAAGCATTTTGCTTGATGTAGTTTAGTTATTGTGATTACTGTAACAGTAATTAAACGCAAGAATTTTAAATTGTCACAATACTACCCGGACTATTTTGAAGTCTGTTCGATCTCTGATGATTAGAAAAACATGCTATTCACGTGACATTAGTATAATTGTGTACAAACAGACTATGCCATTATATAAAAAGAAGGAGAAGAGAAGATCCCGCCAAAAACTTATTTTATATTCAACATGATAATTCCTCGAGGTGTCTAATTTTAATATCAATATAATACAATTCTTTTTTTATTTCGTAGCTTCTTTTCTAATAAGTAATACCATAGATATAACTAGCGCGTTACCGACCTTGAACTCCCCTTGCCAAGGCGCTCTGGGAACCCTACTCCGCAGGAACACAACGCAAGGTTATTTTGCTATGATTTTCTGTAGGGTAGAGGTAGAGGTATTCCACCAGTCGGGCCACCACAAGTATAGAGAAATCTCCAAAGAATTTTCCTTGTGCCCTACCTCTCTTATTTATTTCATATCTATTTCGCAGCTTCGCAACTCGGCATTCAGTCGTCGAACAGTTTTAAATTTTTCGAGAAACCATTCGCCACTGGACGACACACCGACCGCTGTCCGCTATCCGGTGTCCCGCCTGTCGGGAATGCGACCTAGATCCAACTCGCACAGGAATACCAACTGAAAAACCTCTTTTACCTGATTTCGCAAATATCGAAACTCTAAATAATTTCATATGTTTCCTCAGTCACACGTTCTGAATGGGACGTTTTGTAATACTGTATTTCAGGGATTCCCAAACTATTTTATTTCACAGGGCTCTTACATGTTTAATATTTAGACATAGCGCGCGGCGTGGAGCCCTAAATTATTAAATAAATGTTTTATTGATTTTTTTATTTCTTTATACACTGGTAAGCTTAATGCGTTAAAGCATTTTCAACCAGCTAAACAGAGGTATAGTAAAAAAAATATATTTTAAGTACTGTAACTAGAAAATTAATAGAAATAAGATAAACACTACCTACAGTATACTAGATAAATACAAAACATATATACTACATACATATGCACAAATAATAATAAAATAATAATAATAACATACCCAACCACCTTCACCATTACCTACAGCAGATTGACTTACACAGCAATACATACATGACCATGCAAAAAGCTGCAATTTTAAATACGTGCCGGAGTGTTCGTAAGTTCTTGCAGGATGAATCTATAACAGAAAATGTACTCCACTTGACCTAGGTCCGTGGATTGCATAATTACCGAAACTTATAGTTTCTAGAAAAAGAATAAGAAAAAGGAAAATAATAATAATAAAAATGATTCATATTTCATACATTGTCTAGGCATTCTATAAAACGCCAAAGGAGAAACCGGCAAAGTATGAAATATATCTTCGATTCGTTTCGAATATCACGTGACAGTTTTAGGCGGAAATTTAATGTGTCATATGATTGAGACAAACACCTACATCTATAGGATTAAGCCTGCGAGAGAATGAGATAGAATATACATGGTTAATACAAATCCTGATTTTCACGACTATGTTCGTCATAGCAGTGTGATGATCAGACTTAACTGATTGAACTGTTGTATAGATTTATGCACGTCATTAATTTATAACATATCCTAATTATTATATTTTGAACGTAGCGCTCGCCGACCGCTGCCTAGTACTTGTTCGCAAATCCAGTCTATCCCAACCAAGCATCGTCGGTGTTTTGTAACGTATATCATTTCTCAACTATATTCGTCATCAAATTGGCCTCGCAGTGTAAGCAGACTTGTACGAACTGATGTATAGAGGTATGCACATCATTTATAACGTTTCCTAGGTATTCTATAGAATTTACGTTACAAAATACTGACGATGCTCGGTTAGCTTCGGCTGGATTTACGAACCAACCCATAACGGCATATAGAAAACCGGCATTTCATACATTGCCTATAACAAATACACAATACATATAAGTTATAAATACAAAATGAAATAAATTGAAATAATAAAGAACAAAAAGTTAACGTCACGCGATGTTCCCAGGCGGTCACACATCCAAGTACTGACGCGCCCGACGTTTCTTAACTTGGGTGATCGGACACTAATTAGACACACAAATAAAGACTACTTTGTAAATAAACCTTACAATCTAACAGAGTACACAATTATCGAAAAATTGTTTTAAACCTTTTAATATGTTAAAAATAATATCCGAATATTCATTATTACACTTTTAAAAACTTACATAAATATAGTTTTTGATTTAAATAAAACATATGCCACAAAAACGTGGCGTTATGGCCATGTGTGTCGTCATCGTTCAATAAATAAAACTAAGGTAAAAAGTATTACGTGCAAAGTCATTAATACTAGAATTTCAGTCATGGAATTTCTTCAGCACGTATACAATTTTATAGCCACTATTTTCAGACAGTAAAATTAAGTCCTTTATCACAAGATAGCCTAATAACATTCAACTGTGTATATTTATAGAATGATGACGTCATATTTTCGGGTGTGCATTTCCAATCACACTCACCAAAAAATCTAAATTTTCGTAAGTGAAAATTTAATAAATGATCAGTTATTTTGAGATCTGTATTGTTTAGCCTTATTATCAATAGCTATATTATTAAATAATTAACTTTATTTTTAAAAACATTGTCAACAAGCAGAACACTTATATAAACATATTAGAATTTTTTAGTTATTGCCAGCTCCTGTTTTGTATTCTCCTAATACCGCCCACGGCGTTCCACCTTTCTCCCAACGGCAAGCTCCAGGACGTCTAGACGCGCACACTTTAGGAACCCTTGGTGTAATTTGTTCGGAATATTTACTTGACTTTTGGGTGTCTGACCCAAAAATAAAGCATTGATGTCATAACAAAGCCGTGACAAATCTTCAATAGGATGACTTTCATCACTCGACTGCGGCCCAGGAAGTTAAGGGCCATTGTTTATCAAAGGAAATTGACTAGAAAGTGAATATACATTTATATAGATTTATATATCTAGTCTATGTTACATCTTGTTTGAATAATAATTTTGGAGGTCGTAGAACACGGGAATTGTGTCGGACTGGATCGCGTCCACCAAGCATTTCACTAACTCGTCATAGTGACTCAAAATATTTTATTAAATTTAGGCCCTAAGAAGGCACTTATGTATGTCAATACACGACTACCGTTTACTCTGTTTTGATTTATCGCATTTCGAGATCAGACCTCGAATGCTGAGAGGCATATGAGATATGAGAGGCAAGATGGATTACCAATCTTGTGGTGGTTACCGCTGTTTTTGGATTGTAAGTAAAGATATTTTTCAAATAAGCGCGTTAAAAAATAAAACAAACTAAAAATATTTATAATAATTTATAAATATTATATTATATTTCCCCGGCTAAATACTAGAAAATAATTACCTTTTCAATATCCCAGTTACCAAGTCAAGATTGTAGCTAATAATTTTTTATTTAGATCTTGTTATATACATGATACATATTTTAATAAATTTGACATATATGAACTTTTTTTGTGTTTGTTAATTTTGTATTTTTTTTAGCTTATTTTAATATTTATATGTTGTTATTAATGGATATTTTAAATTGATTATTACTATTTTGGCTGTTTTTGAGTTAATTTATTTGGACTGTTATTTGTGTTTATGTTTTTATTAGTAAATAGCTGTGTCCGCGGCTTCGCTCACATGGACTACTAGAAAAGGTTTTTTTATTTTTTTTGTGCGGATATTTAATTATTTTTCTAAAATAATAGTAGCCTAAGTTACTTCTTATAACATCAGCTATCTGCCAGTGAAAGTTCCGTCAAAATTGGCTCAACCGTTTCGGAGATTACCCGGAATAGACAGGCAGACAAAAATTTTAAAAATGGGTTTTTTGTTATATGGTCCATGTATACTTTCATATGCATTTATTAAAAACCTGTTATTTTGACATTACAATCAGACACATCCCAGATCCAAAAAAAAATATTTTCATAACCGCAATATTTTTGAACGACCTATCCAACGACACCTCACATGAAGTGTTAGACGTGAAAACTTTACGTGTATTAGAGATACCGTAATCATTTTTTTCGAGATTTTACCAGACACTTCACACATAAGCGCAAGCACTAAGAATCTTTGAGATTAGCCGCGGACAGGCAGGCGGACATAGCGAAACTATAAGGGTTTCCTTGTTGACTCCGGAACCATAAAACGGACCTATTGTATATCGTATATTTTCTATTCTTGTCTTGTAAAGAATATAACGATCGTAACTCATTTCAATTCCATTTTACATGAATAATAAAATCCGATGAAAGCTATTATGGCTCAATGTAGGTATCCCATGGGCATAGCGTGATGTTTTTCTAAATAATCAGTAGCATATTAAACCAACTAGAACTAATAGTAACAATTATATTCACTATCAGGTGTCTTCTTTAGGCGCGCGTCAGAATTTCTTACACACCTGCCCAAGCAAGGTGGTAGATCCACCTGCCCGCTAGTGAAACTTTGGAAACTAGAGACCTTTTGTTGTTTAAATACGAACAACATTTTATGAGCGAACTATATTTATTAAGCTTATTCATTTTTTACATGTGGCAAAGATGCGAATATTGAGATGGATGTATGATGTAACTAGAATGGATAAGGAATTAGAGGAAGTATTGACAGAGAAATTGAGAAGTAATAGAGTAGTGTGGTATGGACATGTCATGAGGAGAGATGAAAATCATATAGCTAGAAGAGTGTTAAGTATGAAGGTGGAGGGATATAGGAGTAGAATACCGAAGAAGTTATGGATGGATATGATAATTGATAGAGGAGAGTGAATAAGGACAACTTGTGCTGACTCTACTAAGGTGGAATAAGTGAAAGATGAATTATTAAAAGCAAATTAGTTTAGTAGCTGTGCCCTACGATTCCAACCATGTTAAATTTATTTAATCTCTGTTAATCTCCAGAACTACCAGTCGAATTCAAAAAAATATTTTTGTATACGATAGCCACATTTACGAGAAATAGTATAGGCTATCTAGCATTAAGCTACACCTCTCAAATAGCCTTAAATATTGATTTTTATTAAGTAAGTAGGAATAAATAGCGCACCCTAATTGCTTTATCTGCGTGCGCTGACATAATGGTTAGCGATACGTAAATACAATGGTCAACAAAAATGTTGCTCCTTAGTATATCTAAAAAAATCCATATGCCTATCTCTTAAACAAACGCCACAATAAGGTATTTTGTGACAAAGTTTTATTGAAGATTGATTTATGAGCGTTATTATTAGGCATAGCATATTAATCCTTACGAACGAAAGTCACTTCATTATCAAGACAATTTTATGTACATTAACCTCGCCATTTGTAATACATTATTTGGAAGAATAATTTGGGAGATAAAGTAAAAATTAAATAATCCAACACTTGGCTCTGGTCGTGGAGATTGTGACGCATAACCCTGGCCGCCTGATAAAATATTGTCTATACTGAAGTATTCTAAATCAGCAATCAGCGATTTCTTTTAAATTATACGCGGGTAAAACCGCATGGCAAAGCTATTAATCTATATAAATAAAATGAGGGCGGTTTGCATTTATGCGCGCACCACTCAAAAACCAGTGGATAGATTTTTAACATATTTTTTACTCCTTAAATACTTGGTTCTTATCAAAAAATAATATTAATCTTCATTCAATAAAAAGTTATTAAGTTTTAACAAATTACGATTTCTTTTGTCGTCCACGCGAACGAAGCCGCAGAGAAGCGAGCAGATTAATCGTTAAAGTAAATAAGTAGATATAACAGACTGATCTAGACGATAGTGCTCACCTTTTTAGTTACTACTTTCAAGTAGAGAACATGACCATAATAATTTATCCGAAATGTCTTCTATCTGCAATAGATTAATAGTAGTTTCGTCCTCCTACAACATAAAACATTTGAATAGTAAATATTTTTAGAATAAATAAATGCCTTAAACAAAATATAATAATAACAATTAAGACATAGTTCTTTTTAATTAACTATTTTTTTAATATTACTCGTATTTTCTTAGTATTTTAAATTTTTTTTTTTTCAACCTTATAAATTTGTTTTTTTTTAGTATTAAGTTTTTTATTATTATTTAATTGCTATTATTATTGTTTTTATTTATCAACAAGTTTATTTGTATTCAAAGGTTTTATGTTGTAGGAAGAAGAAACTATTATTAATCTATTCCAGGCGGAAGCACCAAAGAAATTTCGATGAATAATGTACTATGGATTTCCGCAAAGCAACGCCTTCGTCAATCAAATGACCATAATTACTGTTTATTTTTGCTTTTGGTTTTGCTTTTGAGCTGACCTGATTTTAAGTAGCGATGTGACTGACCATAGACTGGCTCTCAAGTGCAGCTGTCGGTACATCCTCACTGGTGTTTGGCGATATAATTTGTAACTTGCGGGTGGTAGCTAGCCAGAAAAACCCTGACACCATGTTATGGTTTCATCACGATGTTTCCTTTCACCGAAAACTCAGCCAATATGTAGGTGTGTTCTCCGGCAGCTGCACTTGAGAAACATATCGTCACTTAACATCAGATGAGATTGTGGCCAAACGCAAAAAAAAATAGTTAAACGCCCTTTAAATAATGTAGAAAAAACAGTCAGGGGTTCTCGACTATTCTATCAATTGTGGTTAAGTTTCTTTAAGAATTTTATTTAAAATCACAAGGTACAAACATCATTGTAAAATACAGTGTGTGTGTTCGGTAACTCGTAGGTTCATCTACCGTATACTCTAAACATAGAATAAACAAAAACATTTAACACAAACCCTTAACAAGCCGGGCACGTCAGCACGCAATACGCAGCTGCCACACGGCACGTGCTTTGTTGCCATCGTAAACACGCCCTAACATAGAACATAAGCGAAAGCGTTTTTATAAAAATACAAAATAACATTAATGTTAATGCTCCATATATACGCTTGCCAAAGCTCGGCAAACATTAACATATTAAAACGTGTGAATAGGGCGTTTGGCTGTGCTTGCCACCAATCCGAGCTAAGTAGGTATTTGATGCCCAAATCAAAAGAGCTTGCGGCAAGCGCTTGCGATGCGTCTACACGTTTGTGTGTAGTTAGTATCGCTTGAACTAAATGATAAATAACTGACAAAACCTGGTACGGTTTCTGTGAATATTTAACTATCTTCGTTGGCGAATTTTCCATATCCTATTATTTTTCCTCGTTTACTTAGCTTCTTTTTACAATAAAAATAGGTTATACCATATGTTATAACCAACACGATATCGACATCTATCATGCTTGTTATACAAAACACACTAGCATTCTCGCAAATGTGTGGATACTTATGTTTGCCCTACCTATTTTATTCAAGCGTTTGTAGAGGTTTGAAGTTTGTGGCAAACGGCAAGTATGTGGATTGGGTATAACAGATAAATACTAGGAAAGTGATATACATCTTTTTTTAAAGTAGCACTGCTAAGTAACGACTGTGTGCCTAATCGTAAGCACAATGCAATCGAAAAACAACGATGACCACCGAGAGATCGACATTCTATCACCGATCATCATTTTCATGCCGGCCTTCAAACTTTTCGGCAGATGGATATACACTGGCAGATCCCTAAATGAGACAAACCAATAGAGAGTCACTTTTTACGGGTTTATCACAATGTCCTTGGTGGTCGCGACCCATTTTGGTGCTGATCCCTACCATCCCACTTGATTTCTGAACGCGAGAACGTTAGTTGCTTGGATTGGGTCTCTTGGAGATTTCTTGACATTTCTACAAAGAGGTACGCAGCCCATCTGAAATTATCACTGTAGTTCATGGCATATATAATCAATAATAAATCAGACTACAAGCCTATCTGAAATAAGTCACTGACATGTTGCCACTTCTCTGAACTAAGTTGTCAAAACTTTGCCTCATGTGTCAAAACTTGCTTATATTTCTCAACCTCTGCAGTAAGAGTACAGCTGCTTTTTGGTGGAACCTTGTACTTAGTTATTTTTATTGTTATTATTGGTTTATATAACTATTTAGTTGTTTCTCATGTCGTGGGGTAGACTGAAAGGATGGGTACCATTTTTCTCTTACCTAACAAAACCGGAATGGCTTCTCTCAGATTTATTAAACCCTACATGCATCTCACCGGTTCTGAATGTTTCTGACATTTCTTACGCTTATAGTTTTAATTGATACAAACACGCTGTATTTTCAGAACATGGACCCAACACAACGGAGGTAACACAACGCAAGCAAAAACTTAATTACACCTTACGGGATCACCTTGACTTTTAAGACTAACAAGGTGCTCAGCTAAGGAGGCTGCCATCTTCTCGCTTCAACTGAGACTTTGTAAACAGAAAAACGGACATCGAGTTGCCAAACAGTTTTTAAATTTGAAACCATATTAAATTATATGAGGCTGCTTCTCCCGTGAAACATTTTGAAGATGATGGACATAGGCTACGGTCAGGGCCAGATTATCGATTAGGCAGTGTAGGCAACTGCCTAGGGGCCCCGCATCAGCTAGGGACCCGCGCTCCGAGATTTTTATACATTAAAAATTAAAATAAAAACTTCAAATAACTAGTAGTAACTTCGAGTGAACGTTAAATTTCGAGATTTTTATGTAAAAAATCCTTGATGACAATATTATTGGCTTATTTGTTATTACATCGTCATATTTCAGTACATTTCAAAAAACTATAGTGAATGCACACTTACTGATACAACAATATTAATTTTAATCTATGGTCATGTCACTTTCATAAGGTTTAAATTTTCTTCTCTTGTTTGCAGTACTGGTCCAAGAGCTTTAGGGGAGACCCCAATTCAATGGATAAATATTATGTTATATCATAAATAAAAGTCCGCTATAATCCATAACATTTCTTTAAATTTTTTAAAAAGGTGATAGAGGCATACTTTTGTAATATAGTAAAAAAAATTGAGGAAATCAAACTTCATATTCCGTGATATTATTTCGAATTCACTTCACTTACGCATACGAAAGTATTTAATACTATTATATAATTTTAGTGCTGGAAATGAGAGAGACGGATGAAAGAAGGTTATATGTAGCAGAGACGCGATTGGATGTGAGGTGTTATTAGAATGGATAACATTGGGAATGAGTATATTAAAGAATGTATGAAAATAACACCAGTGAAAAAGAAGTTAAGGGACAGCGCGTCATCAGAAGTTATAAAATGCATATAGCTAGAATAGTGTTAAGAATGGTGGTGGATGGATATAGGAGTAGAGGAAGAAGGTATAGATGGATTGTATAACCAATGATACCTATGTATAAATACTTAGATGATAGTTGATAAAAGAGAGGGGAATAGGTGGCATGTTGTGTCGACACTACTTAAGTGAGATAAGGGTATCATACTACGGTCTATGGCCACGCTTCCCTCAACTTCTCTGTCACTGGTACTATTTTCATATACACTGGAATAATCCGTGATAATAATATCGGCCTGCATGTGTCCCACTGCTGGACTGAGGCCTCTTCCAAAGGGAAGGTATGGACTTAATCACCACGCCAGCCCACGACGTATTTGCAATCTCAAACACACAGAAATCAACAGTTTTATATTTTTCCCACATACAGTGGTACTACAAGAACATTTCTCAAGCGTTCAGGTTTCCTCACGATGTTTTCCTTCACCATCAGTCGATAGTGTTACCAATTTGAATTAGTAATTGTTCCGGGTAATCTCCGAAACGGTTGGACCGATTTTAACGGGACTTTCACTCGCAGATCGCAGATGTTATAGGGCATAACTTAGGCTACTTTGATTTTAGAAAAATAATTAGGGTTCCGCACAAAAAATAAAAAACATTTTTCAGTAGCCCACGCGAGCGGAGTCGCGGGCACCGCTAGTTTTAAATAGAAATCAAAATATTTTGATTAATAAAATAAAAGATTTTTTATGTCGGCTTAGTACCTAGTAGGAGAGAACTAAAGATGACTCAATTTTGTAATCCTTGGTTAAAATAGTTTAAATGATCTTACCCATTATATAATTGACACATACGATAAATGGTTTTAATGAAAGGTACTTACCCAATTACCCGCTATTATACATATGCGTATGGATCATTGCGCGGCCTACATTTCAGCTTGGTCTGAGATACAAGATATAAGAGATTTGACGATGTAAAGTAAGAATGTCAGCTCAGGAGCTATACGTGTAAATATGTAAAGATTCTGATAAAGTTCTTGCGATGATATTTATATTGGTATCAACTTGCTCTAGGACCAAAGTAATATAGCACAAAACGTCACAAGCACATCCCCTAAAGTCACCTTAGAATGAAATTACGCACAGGACACCTCCTATCAAAAACTTCGCTTGAAGTGTCCGATTTGCGGACTCACCATGATGTACACCACATTCTGGTGGAGTGTGTTCTAAGTAAATTTATTAGGTTTAAATTTAATGCTTCTGGTTCGTTCCACATCGGCATATAATAATTCCATCTTGAAGGACTCTATGTCTTCTTCTGCAAGGAAATTGATTAAAATGCGGTTAAGTTATTGATAGTTCATAAGTTGTATTGTGATTTACTTGTAAAGGTTATATTACACAGGCGACATAGTTGCTTATACGACGAGTATACAAGTTGTCGGCTTTTGAATTGCACTACACGTCCTAATCTCATATTAGATGGTGGGTTTAGAACGCGAACCGATAATGCCAAGCTGTCTCGATATAATATGGTTACGAATAATTATAATCGATTGCCAGGTAGATTGTTTGCAAGTGGAGTAAAACGTTGACGGATTGGTGGCTACGTACAGATAAACAAGACTACGGACGCCAACCAGCTCGTTAGGTCGACGATACTGTGGAAATTGTGGGTAAGACCTGGATGAGATAAGCTCGGTACTGGGACCAGTGTCGTATTAGAGAGGATTATACTCAGCAGTGAACCATTACGGGCTGAAAATGATGATGATGATGAACGATAATTAATTAGTAATTGAATTAGAAGTGGGAAAAATTGTAACCTTGTAAGAGATTTAATTTAAGTAAAGAAATGTTGACGAAGCATAACGAACCTGTGACATAAGAATTTCGTCAGTTCTGCAAATTGTAGACGTAGCTAAGCCGCACGTTAACTCCGGCATAGAGTTCGGCACTGAAAGAATTTGACAACGGTTAACATAAAAAACGGTTCGCCTTCGCAATTCAAACAATTAAAAACTCATTCCGAGTGGTCGCTGAATGATTTTCGAATGGAAGGAAGACTTTAAAAGATTAGAATTGTATTACAGCTTTCTTAAATTTAAAAGTTTTTTTCTGTAATAACAATATCATTAAAAGTATCTTATCGAACATTTTTAAAGAATATGAACTGTCTATAACTAAATGTTTATCTCGTGCCTTTGCTTGTTTTATGATATAATTGTAATAATAATAAAAAAAGTATATATTAGGAAATTTTCAATGAATGCCGCACAGAAAGTGAAACTGCAAATAATGTCTTGATGACTCAGTGGTTCGATCGAATGAGCCTGAGCTTTTGGTGAAAGAATACACCTTTTTGAAGTCATAGCATTGTGGTAGGGCATTTTCTAATACCCGCCTAGCTACCACCCTCAAGTTGAAAATTTGCCGCCAAGCACTTTTATACGTGTGTTCCGGCAGCTGCACTTGAGAACCAGTCTTCCACTAGGCTTAGCGTGCCACCATCTTAGGTAACATCATCACTTAACATCAAGTGAGATTGAGGTCAAACACTAAAACTAATAATGCATGTAAATGACTAATTCGATTTTGCCCAGTCGTGGAGCAGTTTATAATCTGGCATTATTATTAATTACTAGCTGTGACCCGAGGTTTCACCCGCGTATGATTTAAAAGAATTGCTGATTGATTATTTATAATACTTCATTAGTATAGACAATATTTTTTATCGCGCGGCCAGGGTTATTTGTTACAACTCACACGGCTCGTTCGCGCCACTACACCTGTAGTCATACACCCGAGCCAAGTGTTGAGTTATTTTAATATTCCATTCCCAAACTATGCGTTCAAATAAACTCAGGCAGGAGGGCAAAGTTTATCTTCATAAAAATGTATTCGTAAGGATTAATATGCCACGCCTTATAATAATGCTCATAAATCACTTTATAATTTTTTGTCACAAAATACCTTATTGTGACATAATTATATAAGAGATAGGCATATGATATCGCAGACTTTTTTTAGATGTACTAAGGAGCAATATTTTTCTTGTACACTTTACTTAATTATCACTAACCTTTACGCCTGCGCACGCGGATAAAGCAGTTCGGGAACGCTATTTCTTTCGACTTACTTAACATAAAACAATTTTTAAAGCTAGCTGAGAAGTGCTGAAGAAGAATGATAGATAGCCTCTACTATTCTTCTTTTATCTGGCTATAATATACAGAAAGATTTTTTTTGAATACGACTGGTCCAACTAGCTTTACCCCAGCTCCGCTCGTGTGTACTACAGAATGCCGTCGGTCGAGCGTACGCGCCCGTTATTTTAATCCGGTCGCCAGCCGGATATTTTAAAGACAAAAATGGTGATCCTTATAAAATGTACATATACTATCAAGGACTTTTTTGTAGGTATTTTTAAGATCAACAATTCTGTGGTATAATAATTTCATGTATCTTTTATAGATTACTCAGCGTGAACCATTTGAGCGCCCCAAAAGCGTCTTTTTTCCCGAATCGATTCAGCTCTATCGTCACTGCATTTTTCGTATGTTATTTTATCTAACAAAATATATCCTATTATAGCCTGGCCAGATAACATGGTTATGAATTAAAATAAAAAACATGTAATTCGGGTAAGTGGTTTTCGCGTGAAAAGAACATAAACGAACAGGCAGACAGAGAAACGTTGAGTTTTATAATTTGTATAGATATATATTATATAGAAGAATCGTTCATTTAATAGTATTAGATTTTAAATTCTATTCACTGCTAATATTAATTATCTTTTAACACATTTTCGTGCGTGAAATTACACAGTAATTACATTTGATTAAACGTAGTTCTCTGATGAAAGATTACAACACGAAATTACTAGACAGCTCCTGTAACGTACGTCGTCACGTATAATTACAATAGATTTGGAAGAGTTCGTGACCCTGGAACCTTGCTGTACGTATATAAAAATCTCACCCATACTAATAAACTGACCTAACTAAAAAAATGGTTATTGTAGATTTTATAATGAAAAGAGTTGTATGGTGTGTGTCACGTTGCTGTCGCGCTCAGCCAATCGTGCGGGTCAATAGTACGACACTAACTCATTAACATTAACACATCTTTATCATATTACATGTTGCCTGGGGAAACCGGTACTTGTAACATAGACGCTGCATACGAAACAAAACAAGCCGGTCTATTTTTGATTAAACCTTCTACAACATATTCTTGGTCTTTTGAAGATGGAAATGGCGCTATTAGTAATTAGGCCATAACATTATCATGGGCTTACTTTCAAATAGAATTGAACTTTAATGTAGCAAAGCTTTTTTAAATCAATAATAAACTGCATTATATATTAACATCATACGCTTTAAAATAAAAATTTACTAAGAAACTGAATTATATCTCAAAGTCACGTATTGTATAGACTTTTTATATGAATAAACTGTAGGTATTATTAGAAGATGTTGTGTCGAGAAGTATTTTTAATACTTACCTGCAAAATCACTAATGGACTTCGGAAACCAATTTTTACGTTTAAATAATGTGAATTATTTTCAAATATGATTCAAAGGGGCATTCTATTGATAATACTTAATGTTTTCTTTACATTTTGTAGCTTTACTTACGTTTCTTAATTTTCATTAAAATATTTTTGTTAGTCGGAGTCGATTTAAAAAACTTTAAACGCGATTTCACAGCAATCATGATTTTTAAGTTATATAGATTTTCAGTCGTGCGTGCGGTTCTATCTATATGTACGTAAACTGTGTATAGATACAGTGCCTACGTGTACGTGTCTAGAGGTACTTTCAAGTACATAAGAGAATTCTATTAGCTGTTTAGAAAGAGGTACATATGGAACAAAGAAATTTCTTTGGAGATTTCTCTCTACTTGGGGCAGCCCGTTTGGTGGAATACCTCCATCCTACAGATGATCGCAGCCAAATAACCTTGTGTTATATTCCTGCGGTGAGTAGCGTTTCTAGAGCTCCTTGGGATAGGGGGTTCAAGGTCGGCAACGCGCTAGTGATATCTATGGTATTATAAGCGTCCATAGGCTACGGTAGCCGCTTACCATCAGGTGGGCCGTACGCTTCTTTGCCACCTTTGTAGTATAGAAAAACAATATTTTACCTTTATTAACAACATTAATTTCTAAATTGTTAATATTTAAAAGAAATATTAGCTAAATAACAGCACATATATATAACAGCTCAGTTAGGTAAATGCACGTTAATTGAACACATTATTCGGTATCACTACCACTAGAAATATCAAATAATGAACTTTCGGATTAGCTGCTATTACCAACGTGAAGGCTTAGCGTGTCACCACCTTGGATCACATAGTCACTTAACATCAAGTGAGATTGTTGCCATAGTGCTAAAATCTACAAAGAATAATAACAAAATAATTAAATATCTGATGTTTATTTTACATTAATAGCGTTTTGAACAAGGTATTTCGTAAAATAGATACAGAAAACTATTTCAAAATATTCAAATCTCATGAATACTAAATTATAATAATACAAATATATTATTAAGCATAGAATTAAATCCTCCTTCACGATTTAAATCCTAGCTTTAGTCTTAATATCAATGCCGCGTTTCCTGTACACTATGGTGCAAATTAAGCCATTCTCAACGCAGATAATTCTACACAAGTGCCCCTTGAACTATGTATAAAATAGTAGACATAGACTATAAAAATCATATGGATACAGAGAGTGGAAAAATGTTGCGTGTTAAAATATGCTTTTCAAGTCTTATTAAGAATGTCTTTTTGATTGAACGCGCTAGTCTCTGAAACTACTAGTCAGATTTCTAAGGAGTGGAGTAGTTACTATGAATGTTAAGTAATCGAGCAAGCTGTAGGCAATTAGGGGAAGTGGGATCTACGATAGTTTACAGGGGAACGTTCGTTTCACCGGCTACGGTGCGAATAAATTTAATACGGGTGAAACTATAACTATAACTATAGAGTATAGCTATTAATATTATTTAAGATTTATTAATTCGAACTTCTTTGCATGACATCAAAGTAAAAATACAAGGTCTAATATTTTGTACAACGTTTTATATGCAAACGATCCTTACGCGAAATGGTCGTAAATAGGTACTTGCCCAATGAAACAAAAATAAAAAAATACCCTGTGAATCTGAGTGGGTTGAGATAAGATAATTGTATGGAGGTGAATAACGTTGTCATTCCATTACATTTTGGTTTTTGATAAAACGCACAAGTGATTGAAATATTATTTAAAAACGTAGCACTTCTGTCATGTGTGTTAAAAGCTGTTTTTTAACATTTGCATATTTGGCGATACAATCACTAAATGACGATGTGGCCGAAGGTGATAACACCCTAAGCATAGAATAAAGTAGAGAGTAGGAAACAAATTTTGAACGCTATTGATGAATCACATACAAAATGTTTTTTTTATAGTGCAAATATTATTGAAAGAAATACATGGCCTAGTGGCTACGACTGCTGTTACAATATATTATTTTAATAATAACCCTTTAAGTGCTCTAAGCATCACACAAAATTCGCGTAAAATTGGCATTAATGCCATCCATGGGAGTCAAGTCTATTATATACATGTAATAAAATTGAAGTGTTATGTCAAAATAACAGTTTTTTTACTAAATGCATATAAAAGTATATACGGCTACCTATAACAAAAAACCCATTTTTTTATTTTTGTATGTATGTCTGTCTGTCTGTTTGTTCCGGGTAATCTCCGAAACGGTTGGACCGGTTTTGACGGGACTTTCACTGGCAGATAGTTCATGTTATAAGGGATAACTTAGGCTACTTTTATTTTAGAAAAATAATTAGGGTTCTGTAAAAAAAATAAAAAATGTTTTTAGTAATCCACGCGAGCGTAACCGCGGGCACAGCTAGTTGTTAATAAAAATGCCATCTTTTGTCTTATACCTGGGTTCTAAACATACAAAAGTGATGATAATGAGAAAAATATAAACACTAACTAACAACTCTTTAAGGGTAGGTATATAATTAAAATTAAAAAAAAACAATAGCAAACATATAGGTAATATGCCATGAGACGCTTGGCAGATGTGAAACAGTATATTTTTATTATGAAATATAAATAAATCAAAACTAAACAAAAAAGAACACAAACTAATTGATATTTACGAATGACCTAAAAGATTAGCATAAGAAACCGCGCTGATACAATAACACACACGTAAAGCTATGACTGTACTTAGTCGAGAGAGAAGATTTCTGTATAAATCTTGAGAGGGGAGCACTGAGTCAGAAAGAGATGACCAGACGCTACCTTGCCGAATGGCACGTAGCAACGTCCCATCAGAACATTAGATGTTTCGCAACAAAAATATGATGTCTCAGGTTTTGAATGCACTAAGTAAGAATAGTAAATATGTTTGTAGAAACTTTGCCCGTTATAAATGTCTCCGATACTATGTTAACAGAGTTAACGGCAAAGGAAAACGGTTTCCAACCACAGAGCGTTCAACTCAGAGAGCGGACGATCAATCCAATTGAATAAAGTTCAAAACAGAATTCTTCTCAGAGACATAACTATTTTAGGCATCAAAGGAATTCTACCGTTCTACATTGTTAAACAACTTTGAAGTCCCTGTGTAACAGTGCGCTCTCAAACAAAACGGAAATTCCGGTACAGACTGGAGCTACTAAGAGATACCCTCGGAACAGTGTTGCCAACCCTCCGCAATAGGAGACAGGGTTGCCGTACATCAAAAATAAACTAAAAAGTTTACAAAATCTATTGAGAAGAAAATTAAATTTCTTATTTCCAGTGAGTTTCCTTCTAATTACTTTTAATCGGAAAATGAACACTCTGGATAGAACATGAGTTTCTAAAATAAACGATTTTATTTTAATAATACGTTCTTGATAATCTAATGTATATTCGTAAAACCTTCTTTTCTTTTTTTGTTGTGGCTTTGGTCGTTTACGGTTTTGGCGTAGTGGCCACAATAGCACCTGAGGTTAATTGACGATGAGGCCCAAGACGATAACACGCTAAACCTAATGGAAGACTGGCTCTCAAGTGCTACTGCCAGAACACACCTATTGGTGCTTGGCGACACATTTTCAAATTGAGGGTGGTAGCTAGCCAGGCGGGTATTAGAAAAAGCCCTACCACCATGCACATTTTGACAGACTGGATTTTGTCAAAGATCAGCAAAGTTTTAATACTAGAAATAGATATAAATTACTCATACCGTGTTTTAGGCTTAGTAAGACTAATAAAAGTTTTGTAGGTTATATCCTGTAATAGTTAAGATCCCGAAGAACATAAATGATCTGCCAGATAATGAGTTCTAGGATCATGTCAAGCCGGCTTTACTGCCCAAAGGTTATTAAAGGATGGATCATTATGTAAATGATAGTGATGTTTGAAAGTGACTCCCTCTCTGTGCTCATTAAATTATTAATATGATTATTAACTGTAGTAAATATTATTTGTACAGGTGAAAAAATAGCCCGATCGAGTTTCTTGCCTGTTCTTCTCGATGACTGGGATGTTTTCCGAACCGGTACTAGTGTTTGACGTTCATAAGTGCCTTATTAGGGCCTAAATTGAATAAAAGATTTCATGTTTTTTTGTGTAACTTTTATTCTATCGCCCCAAAAAATGTCGTTCATCTATCGCATGTCGCATTACAGCTGTATAAATATATATATATATATATATATATATATATATATATATATAGAGGTATTAGAAGTAACATAGGATGTTTTTATCCCGGTAACAACAATTTATGTCATCCACGCGAGCGAAGCCGCGGGCATGGCTAGTATATATATAATCTTTTATTGATAGAATAATTGAAGTTGACAACGATTCAATGATTTAAATAAATATTGCTCTTACTTTTTAATATACGTCTATCATCTAAATTATTGTATTAATTATGTATTCCGTACTCTACTAATACGCAAATTGAAATTAAATTTTATGACTGAATATTTTGTCTACTATTGATTTCCCATTATCATTCCCATTTTTCAATAATTAAAATTAGATTAAAAACGCAATTTTAATACACTAAACCAAATAATTTTTTCATAAAACCACACAATAATTTTGATTCGTATAAAAATAATTGTATGTAGCTAACATAAAAATACTTCTTTGCGGTAAGAATTTTTTTTTCCACAAAATACATATAAGACAGTAATATTATTTCATATTATTCATTGATGGCTAACTTGGCAGTGTTGTTGTTGGCACGTGGGATAAAATTTTATTGTACTTATTTTTGTTTTGTTACGACGAAGAATATACTTCCTACGTGCGTAAATAGTTACACAAAAATATTTTGTCAAATATAAAGATAGATCCTGACAACCCTAACACGGAATTAACCGTAGTGTTTAACTGAAGTTTTGCAGTCAAGTTCTCATGCAAGTTTGCTGTCGGCTACGCCAAAGGACAGACACACTGGAAGCTTTTACAAACTAACCGAGAATTTCACAAAATTATTTATACCCACTATTTCTTTAACGTCTTTTGTTTTATCTCAATGTCTGCGTAACCGTTTGCTTTTAACTTCTACTAAAGATTATCCACGAATTAACGATAAGCAGCATCAATCTATACAACTCAGTTTTCGGAAACACATAAGGGAACCAATAGTAACGTTTTTTTGTGAGGGAATAAATCCATATTCGTCACTGTTCATGATATGCAGGAAGGTCATCGTCAATCATCATCATCATCATCTCAGCCGAAAGATATCCACTGCTGGACATAGACCTCCCCTAAGAATGGCCACAATGAGTGGTCCTGTCATACTCGCATCCAACAGGTTTACGCAAATTTTACCCAGTAGTCGGTCAGCCTTGTGGAGGGTTTTCCCACGTTGCGTCTTCCAGTACGTGGCCACCACTCGAGAACTCTTCAGCCCCATCAATCATCTATGTTACGAACAATGTGCCCCACTTTGTGCACTTGTGTGTGGGTATCTTGCAAATTCTAAATGAATGTCCTTCTAATAGCATTGAATTAACAGAATACCATATTTTCACTTGATCAGACTTGTAGAAGATGCTCACATCTATTTATCAGCTAGAAAATAGCTGATAATCTTCAAACGACTTAATGGTTTTTTAAATCATAGCTAAGAATACTTTCGATTAAGTCACCTTTCAAACAAAGAAAACTAAATCAAAATCGTTTTTTTTATAGTTATAGGTTTAGGGTTGTGGTCACAATCTCACTAAGATAGTAGCACGCTAAGCCTAGTGCAAGATTGGCTCTCAAGTGCAGCTGCGGGAACACACCTATTGGTGCTTGGTGACAGATTTTCAACTTAACGGTTGCTAGCTACCCAGACGGGCATTAAAAAAAGTCGTACCACCATGCTATGGTTTCATCACGATGTTTTCCTTCACCGAAAACTCAGGCTCATTGCAGGGTATAGTGGTCACGATCCTGTTAGACATAATTGTCTTATTGTGTGACTTGGTGTTAGGTTTTATTCGGATAACCTATAAGTATATTATCTTGCTTACTTAAATCGTCGGACCGTTCATATCTTTATGGGCATTCCTTGAGGTTTACGAAGCTAAAAGTTATCAACATGTCTCCACTCTTCTTGAGGCCGCCTTTTGTCACTCAGCTCTAAGTGACTCTACTTTTCACGCTACATATGTGAGGTAGACGTTGTGGGCCTTATTTTTGTGTGACAATATGAACATCGATGTCGACAAGGTGACATCGCCATTTGTGACGTCATATTTGATGTTGACATAAACCCCGTTAGATGATGTCATATTTAATGACCTCTATTCTCGTTTAATGACCCTATCATCTAAAGTTGATCTCGGCATCCGACATCTATATTATTTTTAACTTACAGCGATATAATCCGTACACCCGCCTAGATATCAATTATCATATATTATATTACAAAGAATTTATCGATTCGGACAGCTACAATTAAGTTAAGCTTAGCCTGTCACCGACATCGACCATATCGTCACATAACATTAGGTGTGGTTGTGGTCAGATGCTATGAACATAATTGTGCAGGGAGTAAACAAAAACAAATTGAAATATACACACAGTTGAACATATCTTAGTAAATTCTCTGTCGGGTGCGTTACTTACGAGACGAAATGTACAGTTTCAATTTTTGTATAGCAAGTCCGCCAACGGGCGAACGTTATTTTTGAAGTGAAAACTTCTTAAGCACCGTTGGGAAATTAAACTCTATGAAACGAAAAATCGTAAGTAAAAAGATACGATATAGCTTAACGACAGAATAAGTAGAATACATTTACATTATGCACGGTTAATGCAAGTCCTGATTTTGATAATATTGATCGTCGTCGGATTAGCCTAGTGGTGTCAGATGAGTAGACTTTATACGCAGTATTCACGCGTGGTCGATAGTTCGAATCACGCTGATATATGTTATTTAAAAAGAATTTTTAAATAACATTATTTTCTGAAGGTTTCACTTCTGACACGTGTGAACAGTTACACACATTTGGGCATATGGCGGTGTGCATTTAACAATTTAACACTTCTTCCAATCAATATTGTACAACATACATAACAATACTAGCTGTGCCGCACGGTTTTACCCGTGTTCAATTTATTCGAATAACTCTCCACCGTGCTTTCAACGCACCCGTACAGCCTATCATTGTTCTCACTTCCCGTACTTTCCTACAGCTTGCCGGTTTGCTTGACTTTTATAGTTACTGCTCCGCTCCTTAAAGTCGTAGAACCTTCCTCAATAAAAATAGGCTATAAATCTAAAAATATTTTTTTACTGTGACTTTTTATTCCAAAGTATAGCGCTTTCAAATAAACAAACCAGCTCTTGAACTTCACAGTGTTACTTGTAGTATAAGTTTTCAAAACGTTTAGATGAAAAGTAACTCGTACTGAAAATCCGCGATGAATAAGGCCATTCACTGATCTTTAGCCTTACTTCGTCCACGCCGCGCTTTATGTATACTGCAATTAATGACGAAAAGTTTCTGATCTAGCCACAGAAAACAGTGACAACAATGGTCATCTGAAAATAAAAAAAACACGGAGAAAAGAAGTAGAAAATGTGCCAAGTAAGTAGCTAAAACAATTATTACACAGTACCAATAGTTTACATCATATCTTCCCGTAATATGAAGCTGTGGAAACGTCTCCCGGCCATGTTCCCTCCTTTCTACAACATAGCGTGAAGAGATCTTTGAATAGGCGTAACAACGACAATTGGTGATAAATTTTAGACTTCTCAGTAGTCATCGTTGTTTTGGATTGCACTGTGCTTATCATCAGTGCAGTCACTTTTTAGGCATAAAATAAATAAAAAAGCAACGATTGACGCAATTACAGGACGTGTGTACACAAAGTCTCCTGTACACGGGATTAAATAATAGTAAAATCGTTGCCAAGTTGAAATTCCAAAGCTCTTGCCAACTACGGACCTACACACCAAGACGTAATTAATTCGAAAATTTCCTTCCGAGCGACTAGTCTCCTCTCGACGTTCGGTTAATTAAAAACGAAATTAATTCGATGTTTGATTGTTTAACGAGATTCGAGATTGGCGGTTTGTAAACAACGATACGCCAATTTAAACTTTATATGTACGTTGTGAAAGTAAATTATTATATATTTTTGAGAGAACAACATCTGTTGACGACATCGACCGTGTCATAAACGTCTAATATTTAAGTTTTCCGAACAGATATCTGATTCACAGGGCAGAACCAAGGATATCTGCCGCCCGGGAGCAAGAAACAATCTGCCATTATAGACTATAGACATAATTAATATTAATTGTAAGTTATGTTCTTTTACTTCGCAATTAATAATACATTAAGCAATACTTGCTGATGGTAAGTTATGCCAGTATCTTTCTTATTTATTTTAGTATTGGTTTTACAGTTTGTCTGCACATATCGAAATTTCCTTGGATTACATAACACTAGATGGTGCCCGCCCACATCACTGGTCTTCGTCTTGTTTTTTTTTTTTATTAATTTTATCAACGCCATGTCAGACGTCATTATCTACATAAATTAAATGATTGAGATTTTCAGTTGTATGCGCATCTCGCAAAAACTACTAGATAGATTATGACCATTTTTTTTTTGTTTTCCGCCTTAGTTACTTAGTCCTTATCAAAAGAAATATCCCGATAGCTTCATAACGATGTGGCATAAGCCTAGCGGATTACTAGCTCTCAAGTGCAGCTGCCGAAACACACCTATAGGTGCTTGGTGAGAGATTTTCAACTTGAAGTTGGTAGTTAGACAGGTGGGCATTGGAAAATGCCCTACCACCATACAACGGTTTCATGTGTGACGTCATTAATATGGCGGCTAACGCTTCGGAAATTTCTAGAACCGATTAAATTAAATATAAAAAAATATTTTGTAATGTCAATAATTCAAATTAACTTATTTTGATAGCTTACGATGTTAAGTATCCTATTTATGAATTTTTATATTTCTTAGCACACTTAGTAACATACCCTACTGTGTAATACACCTTAAAAAGTTGAGTATGTATGTTAATAATTAAACTAATTTCCATTCTACAGACGGGATGATATATAGACATTCCATTTGATATTTATTATTCTCGCTACAGCTTTGCTCCACTGGGCCCGTTACGCGTAACGTATGCTATGCTGTAAAAGATTTATTTATTAATGAAGTTATTAAGTAGGTACTAGGCTGCACGATCTGAACAAGTGCTCGTCTTTTTAACCTTTAAATGAACAATGATGTATTTTGAACATCATAATTTTTTTTTTCAATAAAATCTCAAACTTTAATTTTTACACGTTTTACTATTCTTTTTTTTTTTTCATGTGCTCATTGTGCTCACTGAATTGTTTTAAGTTTGAACTATTACCGTTTACTACACTACTTCAAATGCTTATTGTTTTGTAAAATTATTTAAAAATAAAGATAACATTATCTGCTTAAAAACGTGTGTAGGTACTTAACCTGTATGCACGTAAGAAGTTATATACATATATAACAAAATAAAAATAACTTCTAAAATGTTATCCTGCATGCCAACAAAATGAAGTTAGCCAATCAATGATCATAATTTAGATACAATATATCAACTTTTTTTTATTGTGTTAAAATCATTTAATTTTCAATAAATAATCATTATTTTAATAATGAATACGGTTCCCGAACAACATATTTAAAGAAACTTTTCGTTTATGAACGAAATTACGCACACTAGGAATCTTATTATTCAAGTATATAGTGATACACTTGAATAATAACATTTGTTGTAATTAACAACATAATATATACCACAGAGGCCACTTTTAAAAGTATGACGTCATCAAGTCTTACGTTACGAAACTTTGAAACGATGTGAACCGTCCTACGAACCCAGCGTGTATGCCGCTTGCTACCTATCAGCCTTTCAACTTGAGTTGGAATCCCTGCTATGAGCCTGAACTTTCGGTGAAGGGAAATATCGTGATGCAACCATAGCATAGTGGTAGGAGAATTTATAATGCCCGTCTGGCTAGCTACCATCCACAAGTTGAAAATCTGTGTAAAAAGCACCTATAGGTGTGGTCCGGCAGCTGCACGTGTGAGCCAGTTTAATGTGAGCCACTAGGATTAGCGTGTAACGTTCTTGGGCCGCATCGCCACTTAATATCAGGAGAGATTGTGGCCAAATGATAAAACTATAAAGAATTTTAAGAAAATATTTAGTTGGCATTGAGTCGTCGGTGGACCTAGTGAAGATTGCGAGAACCGGTTGGGTGCGAGCTGTATGCGTTGGAGTGATCTTTGGGGGAGGGTTATGTCCGGCAGTGGACGTCTTTTCGCTGAATGGATGGATTGATTGAACGGATTGAGTTGTCAAGAAAATAATTTCAGTTTGCAGAAATAGTGTAATAATGTTTTCTTTTGTTATTCTTCTGTCAATGGTTATTTTTTTAAGAAAATCAGTATAATTTTGTTTACAAGTACTTGTTTATGGCCAGTGTTACATAATTATGCACATCAACACCGTCTAAGGACATTTTATATAAAGTTATTAAACTCTAAAAATACTGGCCGGTTTTATAATCTTTTGAAGAAAGCTAATTTTGTAGGCGTTTTTAGATGATTTAAATTAAAAAAAAAATTGCGCGGCATAACGTTAGCGAAGTTCAAAGCTTACCTGTCATAGTTTTTATTTTGGTGATTTTTGGTGTCAAATTATAGAATTTTTTTATACTATAAAGATTGCAAACAAGCATACGGCCCGCCTGATGGTAAGCGGCTAACGTAGCCTATGAACACCTGCAATACCATAGGTATCACAAGTGCGTTGCCGACCTTGAACCCCCGTTACCCCAAGGAGCTCTGGAAACCCTACTCACCGCAGAAACACAACACTAGGTTATTTGGCTGCGATCTTCTGTAGGGTGGAGGTATTCCACCAGTCGGGCTGCTCCAAGTAGAGAGAAATCTCCAAAGAAATTTCTCTGTGCCCTACCTTTCTTTAAACCCACCCTTCTCCAAGGAGCTCTGGAAACCCTACTCACCTCAGAAACACAACACAAGGTCATTTGGGTGCGATCTTCTGTAGGGAGGAGGTATTCCACCAGTCGGACTGCCCCAAGTAGAGTGAAATCTCCAAAGAAATTTCTCTGCGCCTTACCTTTCTTTTATTTATTTCACTTTTTGTCCTTATTTAAATAAAACTTCATTTACACAAAAATGTGTAAATTGAGAAAGTTTGAATGTGTTTATAAAACACTGGTCAGTCGACAGAAGGGGGGGAGTGCGCGTAGGGGTAGGTTGCCTCACAGCTCGCAATTCGGTGCACCAGAGCGCTTCAGTTCCGTTCAGAAGCAGAACGTGTTGTCTCTGCAGCCGCCGCGCGGAACGCTGGGCTGACGTGCTTTTGATTATTGGTGGTTTGAAATGATGCGCGTCAGCCCCGATACACGACCGGAATTTATATAGTACTATTTAAGAAAAATTGTCTTGATAACAATAGGCAAAATTAAATTAATAATATATTACTTCCGTATACAAGTAAATTGAGCATAATTATGTGTTATAGGCAATGTATGAAGTGCCGGCATTCTATAGAATGTAAAACCGTGTATATTCTATCTCATTCTCTCGCCACCTAAATCCTATAGATGAGACACACTCAATCACATGAAACGTTGAGAACTTGCCAAAAACTCTCACGTGATATTTGAAATGAATCGGAGATGTATTTCATACTTTGCCTAAATAGCATTTGACGAGATTCTATATATTGCCTATAAAATATGCATATACACGCCTTCAGTATAATTTGCGCGAATATATTGCGCGAAGGGGCAACATAACAACTTCACTTTTTGTTAACACTCGATTTTGCTCCCCGTCTGAATTACGAAACGCGGGCTATATATGAAAATCGGTTCTTAATGAGTAAACTTCAAAAATTAAATCAATTAAACTCTAATTAAGACTGATTATAATTTATGGAAAACATCTTGGACTTCCAAACCAATAAGTAAGAAATATGACCAATATCACTATTTCTATTAATAAGGCCATACACTTAGCTAAATTATGAATATAATATATGAGACTTTAAAATATAAAAAAGCAACGTTCATAGAATTATTTAGTTTTTCAGAACGATGCCGCGGACTGAGGCTAAATAAGAAAAGAAATGAGCAAAGAGCAAGGCTTCTTGTGGACTAACGTATGAAATACACAGCCTCCCAGGCTTATTCATGTGACCATATCATTCGAATTTATAGGATATTTCCTGCCTTATAATGAAACTAGCTTTGTCCCATCATTTCACTCGTGTCAAACTTATTCGGCAAACTCTACGCCGCTACTCCGCCAATGCATCCATATAACCAATAGTTGTTCTAACTTCCCGTACATGCTTACTGTTTGCCAGATTGCATGAAGTTCATGCTTACTGCTCCACCACTTAGAGTCGTAGTGTGAAGAGATATGGTCTATAAGTTTTCTCAATAAATAAGCTACAAAATAGATTATATTTTTCAAGTGATAACTTCATTAGCACGTTGTGATTTGATACTCGATGAAACGAAAAAACGACAGTAAAAAGGGACAACCATATAAATCTGTTGGATTTAGCCTACAAAAGAATGAGGTAAAATCCATTTACATTCAGCACGGTTAATGTTGATTTTGATGATTGTAATTGTAGTCGAATTTGTCTATCTGACCAGACTTCATACGCAGCAAGCACTAGTGGTCGATAGTTTGAATTCCACTGATTTAGGATATTTAATAATTTGGGCATATGGTAGTGTGAATATATCAATTTGACATATCTGTCATTATCAGTCATTATTGTACAACATGCAAGCAATACTGGTTGTGCTTCACAGTTTTACCGGTATTCAATTTATTCGAACAACTCGAATCGAATCGAATCTCGCTGATTTAGGATATTTATAAAGACCTTTTTTTCTGACGGTTTCACTTCTGACACATGTGAACATTTCCATGAATTGTTAATCTCTCGATGGTCGCCTTTGTTTTTGAATTATTTTGTGCTTACCATCAGGCACAATGCCATCAATAATTGTCCCTGGTACTATAAAATAATCTGCAGTAGGTATGCGTCGAAAGTTGCAATAGTGGTACTTCTCATATAGTAAGACTTTGTCATATAGTTTGAAAACGTTCATAAAATAAGTTATATCGTTATTTTATTAGTTTCCGAAATAGCCTCTACAATCTCTTACTCACCAGCCTTACCCGTCACAGCTTTGTGAGGACAAAAGAACAAAGAGAACATGGAAAAGGAAATATGAGAAACTATATTAAGGGGGAAAAAAATACATATAATTTTTACTTCTACATTTATTACATCTATTCAACGTTATTGTAGAAACATTGTCCAAACATGTATCTTTTTTAGTGTCTTTATAATATTTTCATAAAAATCTTTACGAGAAATTAATTTCTTTAAATTCCACATAAAATTACAGACACCGTAGCTTCAGGCAAACTAGACTCGGGAGATGGAAAAATAACCTAGTTTAAAATGTAGACATAACGGGCAACAAGCATAAAGTGCCCTCTTTGTAAGGGCGGAGTCTTTCAAAGAACAGACTTATGACAATAGAGAAAAAAGGAAGCTATCTTTTTTAATAGAATCAACACGAAAAGCTCTTTGAAATGAGTTTGCGTTTGAAATATTTTTTTATATATGTAATTACTTTAAAAGCGTTTATTACTACTATTGCACTGTAGAAATATTGTTCATGCCTATAGGCAGCCTTTTTGAGAAGTCTATTTTAATTATTTCAAAGTTTAACGTTTGGCCATAAACTCGCCTGTTGTTAATGACGATGTGACCCAAGATGGTGACTATTGGAAGAACTGGCTCTCAAATTCAAGAGTTGAAGGCATTTGATTTTCAACTTGGGGAGGGCAATTAGCCAACCGGGCAATAGAAAATACACTATCACTATGCTATGGTTTCATCACTATTTTTTCCTTCACCGAAAGATTAGGCTCATTGTAAGGGTTCACGTACGGTCACGTACATACTGCGTGTGGTCCATTGGAACGATGAGCAAATGTGGTCATTATACGATGGTAGATAAAGAATGTTTTGTCAAGCGATACTCGGCTACAAAGCATACATCGCCTTTGAGAATTGTTTTAAAGCACGAATTCTTTTTTACTTTCATTTACGTAGTAAGTTTTGATGCTAAATTGACAGTTTTATATGCAAAATATCTATTAGCATCCATTTACTTGAAATATTCATCACTTTAAATGAATTCACGAAGGTATTCGAACTATATAAAAAATAGATACACTAAACCAAACTTCGGAAAGCTAACTTTAACTGCATATTACTACATGCTGCTGGAATAAAAAAGGAATAGCTAATTGCGAAACCGCAATATATATATATATATATACCTATGTACGTATATATCGTCATGATGTTTGCAAAACATTGGTCTCTCCACAGACGTATTATATTTCTAAGGTGATTTACTTTTCAGCTTGAAGTATTTAAAAGACCCAGACCCAGTCTAAAAGTTTAAATTAAAACTGTTCGCTGATGTCGAAATGAAAAATATATTTCACTATTAAATCTTTCACGTCTGAATGATAACTTTGCTTTTATACGTTTTTTGCTCTACGAAGGACTCTTGCATAGTTAATTAAATACAATGCTCACTCCACTGTTAAATTAAATACGAAACTACATATACTTGTATCGTTTTATATCCTAACCTTCTTTTTTGAAGGAGGTAACCTCCCGGGATTAAAAACATGTATAAGTTTTCTGGTTAGAATCTCGATAGGTTCCTACTTGTATTTCAGTTTTATCTTTACTTTATCTCAAGATATTGGGTCACGATGTACTCAAAAATATGGTGAAAGCTTAGCTAAGGAGAACTGTCTCTCAATTGCAGCTAATAAAATCTAAAAAGTGAGCAAAATAGAAAATGATTTATTGCAATGCAAATGTGTGTTGATTGTAATTTTTTTGGGGATATTTAGTTAGATAGTTACTGCTACCGCTGCGTATATCTAAGTGGAACAAATGTTGTTTATAATTCACATCTGCATAACTATTAGGATGCTGCCTTTAGCATGATATAATGTAGTTGGGTCTAATAAAGCAGTGAACTTATTCGTTATTCTTGTTTTATTTATAACTGTAAGATATTTCTAACCTTATGCTGCCAAACTTCAATAAAATAAAGCATATAAGGAGAATGATGTTTTAGCTAAAGGAACATGAAGATTTAATTAGTCAGTGGCTTGCATGCCTCACAGCGACGACTACCGATGGATTACCGATCTCTCGGTGAGCGTCATTTTTTTTATGCGATAGTAAGTAAGTGCGAAGTGGTGTATAGGGTGGATAGTCAATTAAAACTCTTGGTTTTATAAGACCTATACTATGACTAGCGCTGTGCCCGCGGTCCATACGCGTTTGTTACGCAGTAATTTTAATCACCCGTAATTGTATTTTAGACATGATATTGACAATTCATAAAGCTTATCAATTAATGAATGTCATGTACTTCCCGTGTAAAATTTTCTAGAATGTCGGTTGTACCTACATTAAAAATTTCTAAATGTATTATTATGTATGTTCTTATTACACAATAATTATGGAATGATATACACTTCCCGTATACAACATTTCATAAAAATCGACTGAGAATAAAAAAACAACAGAAAATGTTTTTTTTTTTTTACATTTTATAAAATTATGATTGACATTACTTAAAACTTATCAATAATTGATTGATATCATAATTATTATGAAATGGCGTATGCTTCCCGTTTACGAAATTTCATGAAAATCAGATAGCAATTAATAAAAATCTATTGTTTTGTTTTTACCCTTTACGATTTTTAACGTATTATTGAAAATTCTTATTCTTATAATTCTTCAACTGATCAGTGATTTAAGCTTCCCGCGTACAACATTTTATAAGAATCGGTAAAGCCATTTTTGAGTTATAATTAGTTATATAGTAATACAAAAAATAATTTCACCAAACAAACTTTCAAACTCTATTTATACATCTTTTACTTGTAAATTCTGATAAATGCTAATATACGTGAATCATTGTTTTTATTAAAGAGTCTTGGTACAAAATTTCAAGTCAAAAGACGAGTGTTTTTTCAGCTATCCCATACAATCTTTCAACCACTATTTTACACCCTTAGATGTGGAATTTCTACACCGCGAAAGGAGTAACTATGCTAAATTTCAAGTTAATTGGACCTACACATTCAGAGATCTTTTGATGAGTGGTATTTCACTTTTATTTATAAATTTGGCTGAGTTTCCTGCTCTCATGGACCACACACCAAGTGACTTAAAACAAATCGAAATAATCGAGTAACTCCCTTAATATTCAACAACCTTAACGTAATTTTGATGGTGATTCTGCAACATGTGTAACAATATAGATTTGCCAACGCATAGAAATGAAACTTCGAAGGTCACCGACAAAACTGAAATCTCGTGCCCCGTTTAAACTTGACCCTAACTAAGCTCATTTTAAAGCGATTTAATAATGCACACCGTTCACAGTTTCCCAGCGTTGGTATTCCAAAGTTTGTTGCCTTAAATTAGTAACCTTCCCCCGTAACACAGATTTAAGGTACTCAATACTAGAACTGGCTTATTAATGTATCTTTTTTTTTCCTCGTGCTCGTGCGTCGATAGATGGTCTATATAGTGTACCTGGTGGTAAGCACAGTGCAATTTAATAATATCAGCGACCATCGAAGGATTTGCAATCGATCGCCAGCCGTCGCAGTTATGCCCTCCTCTTCGAATGTCTCTTTAAGTTATGTTTAAAACACTCCATGTTGTAGGAAGGAGGAAAAATACAAAACGGGAGGTAATTTCACAGCTTCATAGTGCGGCAAAGATTTGACCTAGTGAACTTTGTTCGTGCCGAGATTGAGGTCACCGCAAACCTATATTATTAAGAAAAAATTAAATAAAAGTTTACCTTCAAATATATCTTAGATGAAGTCACGTATCGTAACACTGTCTTATTGACGTACCTAATTAATTTGTAATTTTTTTGTAATAATCCATCTTTAAGTCTAATATTGCTGCAATATGTAGTAAATAATTTGGCACTTAATATATTTGCAATTTAAATGACACTAAAATTATATTTACACTTAAGAATTATTAGGGTGTAAGACATAACAAACAGGATTTAAATTACAAACTTCTATTTCTAAAGCAGTGATATTTATTTCATGGTTCTAGCAATCATCCTAGCAATTAACAAAATTATTTCTCTCTTACTTACATGTACACAAATAAATGTTTTTTGTTTGCTTCTTTTCTATGCCTTCCTAAAACATTCATTTGATTGCGATGAAATTTTAGTCAGTTGTTGTGCGCACACCTATGTTGTTTCTATACAAACAGTTTACAATAGGTGGCACGTGTGTTATCTCGAAGAGAACGGGCACAAAGTCGCAGACAAAACTACTTTCTTTATAAATATTTACTTCATATACGTAAAAGCTACGCTTAGGATTTTGAAATGTGACGCTGTACGTGTTCTAAATTATTTTCATACTACATGTGCCTGGAGCTCCACTCGCGTGGACTACAGAATGCCGTTGGTCGAGCACACGCGCGTATCGTGCTACATGGAACACAAAAATGCTTATTGTGGGTGATCCTTAGAACATAGGTAATGTAGGTCTTTATAACAGCTAAAATTATGTAGAACATTAATTTATATATCTCGTATGGTTTATTTAGTGTGAGCCATTTAAGCGCCCCAAATGCGTCCTTTTTTCCGAATTGATTTACTATTATCGTCACTGTTTATTTCGTATATTACTTTATCTTATAAAATATGTCCTATATTCTGGCCATGTAACATAGCTATGAATTAAAATATAAAAGATGTAAATAAGATAAGTAATTATAATATATATTTTCTTATAATATTTCGTCTCATTGACTATACTTTCCCTGATAGTAAGCAGAGTACAATCCAAATACAACGGCGACCACCGAGAAATCGAAATCCATCGGACTACACATACATATTCTTCTTCTTAGCCTTATCCCAACAAAGTAGGCGAGGTTTAACATGTTTTCCTCTTCCACTCTCTTCTGTAAGCTGTCATCTCAGTATTCACACCTTTTATATACATCATTTCTCAGACAATCCATCCACACGTTCATCGGTATTTTAACGCTCTTTTAGTTTATGACTTTCTTTCCTTCTTATGACGTACACGTACCACGCTAACCTATCACTCCTCAATTTCTCTGTCACCGGTGCTAATTTCATAGTTAGTTAGACATTCTCATTACCTATCTTATCTATAATAATTACATCAGACATCAACCTTAAAATTCGCATCTCTGCCACATGTAAAATCATGCATGCATATAAAAGATAAAATATGATATCTCATCCAGTATTTTTATATATCTGAAACCAAAAATCCCCTCTGTTTCAATTCAACGCGTAAATTCCGTCTCAAGTTTCAACATCCACGAAAACTTTACGTCAAATTGTAAACGTCTCAACTTTTACCGTCATCTATATACTCGTATATATCCATAGAATTTTTCAAAGAAATCTAATCAGAATCATTTCTACAATGATAAATCCTTGGATAGTATAGCACGCGATTCCACTTCTGATTTTATTAACAAATATAAACAATTTTCAATTATCAAGTTACGAGCGTATCAATTATTACAAATATAATTTAATAGATTGATACTGTGTTAATCAACTATTTTACCAATACTTTTCTGTTTCTGACATATTATTATAAATATGTACCAATTGTTAATAGTCATACACTAAAGGAATATCAAAATTGTATCTAATATTATTAGGCACAACGGAAAACTTAATTACGTTCTCAAAAATAGTAAATGACCACCAAAATTAAAACCTCATTTTAACGTGAAATCATAACTAAAATTTTTATATTTTACTGTCTTATGCAAATGGCTCCAAACTAATCATTACCAAATTACCAAAATTTTAACCACATTATATGTGGGTTTCTATTATACATAAAAATAAATAAAATGGAAGCATCTGTCTGTAATGTCAATATAACACCTTTTTACTAAATGCATATGAAAATATATACGGCATCTATAACAAAAAACCAATTCTTAACATTTTTGTCTGACTGTCTGTTTGTTCGGGCTAATATCCGAAACGTTTAGACCGATTTTGACGGGACTCTCACTGGCAGATAGATGATGTTATAAGGAGTTAATTAGGTAAAAATAATTAAGGTTCCGCGCAAATAAAATAGTATGCCCTTTTTTATCGTTATAGATTTGGCTTGTGGCCACAATCTCACCTGATGTTAGGTGACGATGTGGCTCAAGATGATAACACGCCAAACCTAGTGGAAGACTGGCTCTCAAGTGCAGCTGCCGGAATACACCTTATTGTGCTTAGCGACAGATTTGCAACTTGAGGGTGGTAGATAGCCAGGCGCGCATTAGAAAAAGCCCTACCATCATGCTATGGTTTCCTCACGACGTTTTCTTTCACCGAAAGCTCAGGCTCATTGCAGGGATTCGAACTCACGTCAATCGACGCGAAGTCGTACACACTACCACTGAGCCATCATTGCTTCATCCTTGCCTTTTATCTTAAAAAAACCGACGCGGGTGACCACTGTGAGTGAAAGTGTGGTCACCACAACAATACCGACGGCACTCTGTAGTCCACGCGAGCGAAGCCACAGGCACAACCAGTCTTCACTATTATTAGTATCTGGTTTCTAACTAGTTTGTCACAAGTCAAACCTAACCTAACCCAGCGCACATCTCAATACCGTATTAATTTGCTCGGTAAGATTTGATGATCATTTACTATATTTGGTATTTGAATAAAATTTAAAGAACAGTCATTACTAAAAAAGGCTAGAAACTCTTAGGGGCTCAATGTATTATTATTCTTTATATTATCATTATATTTAATTTCTTGTAATAATACAGGAATCGCTTCAGACTTTTTGTTTAACCACTAAGGGTATGAAAGTGGGTGCGAAAATTTGTACGGGAAATAATATTTTTCGGCTCGGATTTATTTGAAAGTTGGTATAAATTATAGTATTCAATACCAATAATGAAAAAAGTATTTTAAATTGAGCCTCTAAGGATAGAAAAGTGGGTAACAATTTTTATAGAAAATGAGATTCTTCCAAGGGTCTGATTTATTATTGTATGTGACATATTCCAAAGTCAGTTCCGAGAGCCTGTTTTTGATTAGTCACACTAGATGTTATGTGAGGTGTAACATCGAGTGTGACTATCTTCACCTCAATAAAACAGCGTCTTTTATCGTCTGTATCATGGTGGTCTTCATCATGATCTGATGAATTGTTTGACCTTATCCCCTTCCACTACAGAACAACGCGGACTGGTCTTCGGAGCCATAGTTACACGGTAGCGCCCATCATAGAAGTCACTAACTCTTACCTTTGCCGTATTGTGCAGATGTGGAATAGTCCTCAAGCCAACGTTTTCCTCTTTTCTATGATATTGGATCCTTAAACGAGGCGTGAAGAGGTATTTCAACGACTGCCGATGATATTTGTGTCACCGACGGTCGCCGTTGTTTGCGGATTAAAACCGTATATACCATCAGGTACTGTATAGTCATTTTGCCGAGCTGATATAAAAACAAGAGGGTCAAACAACTTCATAGTGTAGATTTATTGCTACAATGTGCGCGTGAATCGTAAAAAATCCCTTCCATCATTTTTCCTTGACGCTGCGAAAGAAGCATAAATAGCAAAAAAAAATAATTCTAAGTGTAAGAAGATAAATGTCTTAATGTAGTACATAAAAGTGATGAAATGGAATAATTCTAAATTAAACATCCAAACCACGCAGAATCTGTAACAAACTTACTAGGCAAACTTGTTTCACTCACTTTAACAGTTCACTTAAAGTTTTATACTAACAAACCACCCTCATCCCCCGAAGGTAAATTCAACGAACTACTTAAGAAAAGTGGAAATAACAAATTTAAAAAGTCCAAAACATTTTGTCAACTTCGCTTACTGCAAATTTAGTTCGGTGGCGTGTACACAGCGCGAATAAATTCATTCGAAGATATACGTTCAAATTCACTACGTAAGACTCAAAATTGTTTAACCTGGTATGAAAAATACCATCACAAAAATAAACAAAAATCTTTCTTAATATAAAATAAGATGGAGTCGAAAATCGAACAACAATTTGGAGGTGTATAGCGTTTTGTGATTTAACCGTTCAATGGAAATACAATTTTTAACTCTATGAAATGCAGAATAAAGTTTAAAATCGCTTACTGTTTAAAAGGATTGTAATGTTTTTGAATTGGGACAAAGTTAGGCTTTCAAAGAGTTGAGTACAAAGAAATTGTTTTATTGGATAAGCAATAGCTTAGATTACAGTATGGTATTATGAAAGCGAATTGAAATCTTGGATTTAACCTGTACTTCCCATGTACAGATCAATGATCAAAGTATAAAAAAACCTTATTAAATTTAAGTTTTAATATGGCACTTATATACTTTGAAACACTAGTACTAGCGATTCGGAAAACATCCCAGTAATCGTGAAGAGCCGACAAGAAACATGATCGGAATTAGCAATATATTTTATACTATTTAAAATTAAGTTTACAGTTAATATTTATTTTAGTGAATGTACATAGAGGGAGTTTTTTCTACATATCACTATGATTCTCGTCTACTCTATAATAACATTTTGACAGTAAAACCTGCTTCACATAGTTCTTGAACTGATCGTCCGGCAGAACGGTAATGTACTGAAGAACCATATTATAAAACATAACACTATTACCTAGAAAACTTTTATAGGTTTTACTGAGTCTAAAACTCCTATATACAAATGTACTCTGTGGTCTAAAATATTGGGATGACCAATTTGTATTTATTTCAAATAGGTATTAAAACTATACAAGTCATCCATCTATTTATATCTATACATATTATAAAACTCAACGCGAAAACCACTTATCCGATTTACATGTTTTTATTTTAATTCATAGCTATGTAATCTGGCCAAGTTATAGGATATATTTTGTAAGGTAAAGTAACATAAGAAATAAGTAATGACGATAATCTATTACAAAAAAGCCAACAATAGAATAGTCTTCTAAGTATTTTTGTCTTTTGAGCAGAAGCAGCACGATTCGCGTATGCGCTCGACCGACGGCATTCTGTATAGTCCACGAGAGCGAAGCCGCGGGCACAGCTAGTTTAATATATTTACGTATTATCAATCACTACTACGAGGTTAATTGTGATGAAGAAATTTATGTTCATAATGTAAGAACCTGAATCCATCTATTTTGTCAATTGACTAAATTGATTGATTGAAGATTGTATCATCATCATCATTTCAGTCGAAAGACGTCCACTGCTGGACATAGGCCTCCTTCAAAGATTACCACAACGACAGTCCTGTGTTTCCCGCATCCAGCGGCTTCCCGTAACCTTTACCAGGTCATCGGACGACCTTAAGAACCTTCGAGAACTATTTGACACATAATATTTGGTTGAAGATTTTCATCATATTTAATTCAGCTTCAGTTCTGTATAGAAACAGTTACTACCTAATTACAAACAACCATTATAAATTACAGAGTTGATTTTACTTGAGAATCTTTCTAAAGACGATTCAAATTCTCTCTATTAATTTAGGACTTACGTATTTCGAGAATAATTTATTTCTTTTTTAAACTAAAGGGCAACAAGCAGGTTTACTTATCTGAATCAGTGAACCGTAATGAACACCGTCGATAAATATAATTGAGTAGATATAATTGCGTCGTTGATCGTAGAAATGAAATTTGAAAATTTCACACGTAGTAACACTTTCGTTAAAATTTGGTTCATACTAAAGTTTTATACTAATCTGGCATCACCCAATCACCCTACTATTACATAAAAAACATAAAATTCGATCGATCATACCTGTGAGAGATGGTAACATCCATTTATCAACTAGAAAAAAGTTAGTTAGTTAAAAAGAACACTCTAAATCATGTCACTATTCAAACAAAAAAACTAGATCAAAATCGGTTCAGTCGTTTGGGAGCTACGATGCCACAGACAGACACACAGATACACCCATACACAGATACACAGATACACACGTTAAACTTATTACATCCTTCTGTTTGCCTCGGGGGTTTAAATTAGTCGCACGTCCTTTAATTTATTAAAATCTGAATTCTGAAATTTTGTAAGCCCACGCCGACGACGCCGTCGCACCCGTGGAAATTTTCAAATGGCAAGCGGCGCTCATATATAATGGATATACGTATATCCTTTGAATCATGAATTATGATCTTGAGTTTATATAAAAATCCAATAAAAAAATGAATTTTTTTTTCTTTCCAATTTTTCTTTCCATAAAACCCTAATTCGGACAATTACAAACATGTTAGATCAAAAATAGCCAAATCGGTCCAGTTGTTTTTAAGTGATGCACTTACAAAACGAATAGTATCTCATTTATAATGTTCCGAAGTCAAAAGAAGCCCTTATAGTTTCGCTATGCCCGTCTGTTTGTCCTCGACTTAGCTCAGAGCTAGAAAGCTGTAATTTGGTATGAATATACATATTAATCACGACGATAATGTGGTAATAAATACTTGAAAGGAAATATGTTTAGTGTACCTTCCCTACACGTAAATGGGGATGGTTTTTTTTCTCGTCTATCCCATGATGTGCGATGTCGTTGGATAGGTAGTTTAAAACTATTGCGGTTGTGTAAAAACAATTTTTACACCAGCCAAATGGTTGTTTTTAGAAATTAAAAAAAATTCACGGCTGTAATATACGGATATATAACGAAGTTAAAAGGAACACTATCATAGCTAAGTATGCTTTACATTTTAACGAGTAGTAGTCGACCAACTTAGGAGAAGTGATTTCATAGAAATTCTATTGACATTTACTTAAAGCTCCATTCTAACGACCCTCAACCCCCCCCCCCCATGACGGCCAAGTACGGAACCCTACACTGAGTGTGGCCCGACATGCACTTAGCAATTTTTTTATTTATATAGATAGATTGGTTAGAACAAGAAATTATTCAGAACTTTTTATGATGATATGATTTTTTTATGATTAATTATTAATTTAAAAAAATCGACTAAATATAATATGGTCACACTTGGGCATAAAAACTTTACTATTTTTTTTTTGTTTGTAAAATGTTTACTGTTTTCAAAATATTGAAACATGACATCTTATTTCTAGTTTCTAATTTAAAAATGTCAAAAGCTATTCTTAGTAAAATGAGACTAAAAATTGAGCTTCTTTTTCAATGTAAACGAATATGTCGTCATTTTGCGGGCCCTCTGAATCCGGGGGCCCTGGGCAAATGCCCGCTGTGCCCTTATTGTAAAGAAGAACTGAGTATTGAACAAGATAATGTAATAAGTATTTTATAATATTGTACAACAGGTGAAATGTTGTTATCGTAAGTTTAATGATCCTTTTAAATTAATTGGTAAACGTTCATAACAAATGCAAATAATACAAATATATTATGATAAAATACTGGTTTTTTCTTTAGCCTTATAAGATAATGTGGTTTTAATTTGTTTGTTTTTTATGCAATTTGATTACAATAGTGTATTTAAATGCAACTAATTATTACTTCTGATGCCAGTAAGCTGAGAATAAACTTATTGGTAAGTTATCTTTTATGGAAAATACATCTTATTTAATAAAAAATTAAAAAAAGTAGGATTTATATTTTGAATTGTATTGATTAATCCCTTTCACCTGATACCAAACAAGACATTTTTTTTATATATACGACTTTATGTCCTTTAATAAGCTCTATATAGGATTAAGTATGACGTCACATAGTTTATCGCCAGCGGATGATCAAGACGCTTCCAACGATACCTCATTTGTCAAATTATGATAGGTAATTTAGAGATATGCGGGAACAGATGCACATACATATATAGCCTGCTGAAATCATAATTTTCCTTTTGGTCTCGTCGTACTCTGCTAAAAACAGATTTGCGCTCCATTTTATTTAAGGTCATTATAATCCATATAAAGAAGGCAGCAAGCAACTTCAAGTAGCCAGTCAGTCAGGGTCAGTCAGGCACAAAAAAGTTGAAACTGTTGAAGTCTAAGTTGGAATGTGTCATATAACCTACCTAATCCTTCACGAAAATCAGTATGAGCTCTTCTGCTTTAAAGCAACAAGTGTAGTAACGATTATTGTGCATTAGATTTCTCTTGCATTAATTTTTAAATTATAAGTTATATGTCTATAGTTTTGTTATTGAGTTTCATGCCCAAACTTTCATGGATAATATAATATATCTTGTATTACAACGCAATCTTTATGGACCAAATTGAATACAATAGACCGGTCACTACGTAGTTCCCAAGTCCACGCTCTGCAGATCATTGGTGGGAAAGTGAAAATACCTGTAATTATTACGGATTAATTGTACGTTAGGTTACTATCTTTGATCTTTGCGTTAAAATCTTATTTACGTTAGAAGGGTATTACCAATCTCAATTTAGGAATTCTAGTTCAAGGATTAACGTGTAATCGTTAATGTAACAATTAATGTAAAGTGTAATCTTCGATTACATTGTTATTTAATGAGGAATGATTTTAGTAAAACGCTAATCCATAGCAAAATGTTTCGTCACGCTTACACAAGATTTGTTTACAGAAATGACTGCTGCTATAGTAAGAACATTAGTAGATGCAACACACGTACCTTTGGGTTTATTAACTGCATTAAATTTATTTAGTTTATTTTGGCCACCTCAAGCAAATGTTAGAGGTAAGATAATCTTTATATTATAATTATTACATTATAAATTTATGTTAAGCTGGATGCCTTTTCTTAATGACTGGACACGCTGCTGGACTATATATAGTATTCTTCTTAATGTATTTGTTTTTTATATGTATGTAGAAATTAGTTTTTTTTATATGCACAGTTTCCTGTTTATCTTTACATTTATCTGTATGTATTGTGTATTGCCGTGTCTTGTAATTGTGAATAATTTTTTTTTCTTTATTCTTTCTCCTTTTCATATTTCAAAATTATAATTATATATACTTTAACATTATTGCAACTACAAGTTTTGACTACATCTGATTTTATACGCTCAGAAATGGTAAGACGCTAAACTAATAACTGGATCTCAAGTGCAGGTGCAGAAATGAAATCATGCGCTTGACAACAGATTTTTAACAGAAGGTTGTATCAATAAAAATGTATTCTATCAGAATTTTTATGTTACTACTATCACGATGGCTATATAACTAATAAAGGCTAATTTAAGGGTTCGAGCATGTTTTTTTGCCGTTGCGTCCGATCTCTCAGTAACTATCATCAATTCTTCTATTATTATTGATTCGAATGAATCATAAGTTTACAACATAAGAACTAGTGTAAGTAATCTAGAACGCAAGAAAATGTTTTAGATTAAATTTGAAATTCTATCTAGATGGAGACCGTTTCGACTACATCATTATTGGATCTGGTGTCGGGTCAATTCTAGCGAATAGACTGAGTGAAAATGAAAATTGCACTGTTCTGATTATAGAAGCTGGTGACAACCCTTCAACAGAGTCGATGGTTAGTTAAATCAGATATTTTTATTACTACAAATTACTGTTTTTTGTGATATAAAGTAGCAAACAGGCCTCCAGTCCACCTGATTTTAAGTGATTACTGCAGCCTGTCGCAGTGTTTAATAATCTTCAAGTAGTTTATCTATTCTTTATCGTAGTTCTGACTAAGGGCATTCAACGATATATACTTTTACTCTACTTCTGAGGACTTAGTTGGAACGCTTCGTATCAGTGCAGCTTATTAACCATATCCTACAGACCAGAACAAACTCCCTGTGTTCATAATTTCAAATAATTTACAATATATTTCGCAAACGTAGATTAATAATGAAGTATTTCATCAGCTTCCAGGTCTGTTCTTTACATTACAAAACTCGTATCAAGACTGGCAGTACAAATCAGAACGCGAGTTAGCGACTCAGTCTCAACAAAAGGACTATTACAATCTAGCAGCAGGAAAGTCTTTAGGAGGAAGTAGCGCTATAAATCATCTTATTTACTTACGTGGTACACCTTATGATTTCGATTCATGGGCAGAATATCTCAATGATCCTTCTTGGAAGTATGAAAATGTACTACCTTATTTCATAAAGAGTGAAACGTTGCAAAGTGAAGAAGTATTAAAGTCTAAATATGCTAAATATCACGGCACTAAAGGACCTATGAAAATATCAAAAGAAACTTATCAAAAATCAAGGAAATATTTAGAATCATTCGCTGAAACCGGGACACCTGCAGTATTAGATCTAAATGCAAACGTATCGCTTGGATATACGGAACCAATGCTTTCTATAGGTGATGGGAAAAGACAAAATACATTTCAAGCATATATAAGAAAAATAAAAAATAGGAAAAATCTATTTGTTTTACGGAAAGCAAGAGTTCTCAAAATTAATATTGAAAATAAAATAGCACGAAGTGTCAAACTTGATGTAGGTGGTAACAATATAATCACCATCGAAGCTAGGAAAGAAATTATAGTTTCGGCTGGTGTCTTTAACACTCCCCAGATACTAATGCTATCCGGAATAGGTCCAAAGGATCACTTAAAGGAAATGAAAATTAAAGTAATATCAAATTTACCGGTTGGTCAAAATTTACAAGATCACGTCGCGGTTATTTTCGTTCACAAAATGGAGAAGTCCATTGAAATACCTGAACTGCCTAAACTAACAAAAATACCTTTTCCAGTTTTGGTAGGTGGAATTACTTTGGATAAATTGAAAAATTACCCAGAATACCAAATAACCAGTCTAATTTTTACTCATGATACGCCATATATTCTAATAGCTTGCTCCGTTCTCTTTAATTTTAAAAACAAAATTTGTGACAGGTTTCAGTATAATAGTATAGGTAGGAATACCATGTTCACTATACTAGCATTACTCCATCCAGAATCGAGAGGTACGGTGAAACTAAGAAGTCCAGATCCAAATGATGCTCCTGTAATATCAGAAAGATTTTACAGCATTCAGTCTGACTTAGACAATATGGTAAGTTATATTGAAGATTTCATACGTGTCACCAATACAACTTATTTTACAAGCGTTAACTCTGAACTGGTTGACTTAAAACTTGAACAGTGTAAAAATATGATTTATGGTAGTACAGAATATTGGAGATGCTACGCCAAACATGTAAGTGTCACTCTGTATCACTATACAAGCACCTGTGCAATGGGGAGTGTTGTAGACAGTGAGGGTAGAGTTTATGGTGTTAGAAAATTGAGAGTAGTTGATTCTAGTATTATGCCCAATATAACAAGAGGTAAAATTTTAGCTACGAGTATAATGATTGCTGAAAAAATTTCAGGTGTCATTAAAAGTAATTGTAAATGTGAACTGGACCCGCCAAATAAAAATTAATAAACTTTTTATGAGTCTATCTTTCTTTCCAAACCATATGCTAAATTAACTATGCCTGTTTGTCTGCCTGATGTCTGTTTATTACCCTTTTGCGACTAAGCCTTTGAACCGATCACAAAATTTGAAGGTAGCCTAGCAACTTTAGAAGGACATAAGTTACTTTCCATCCTGAATATTTATAAGGAAATAGTATGGAAAGAGGTTTTTATCCATTAAGTCGAAAAAATATTGCTTCTATTCGTGCTCTGGCTAAAAAGTTGGTGATGTATATAAACCAATGTATTATGAAATCAATAGCGTTACAAAAATGTCTAAGAAATTATTTGAGTACATCTGATTTCATATAACAGACACAGTACCTACTTTTACGTGAAAAATTAACGGAAATTATTAGGTGATATTTGAGTGCATTTATTATTAAGGTACTATAAAACACACGTCGAGGATGTCGCAGGAAAATGCTAGTATTTTATAATAAAATGCGGATATTATTTTATGGTGTTGGGCCTAGATGTAAATAAAGAAAATAGTGTTAAAATATTTCTTAAAAATTTTGCTGAAAAACTAAATAACTATTGCATTGTGACTGACACAATATTCATGTCCGACTGGAGCGTGCCTACCATACACCAGGTGTAACATACAGCATAGGGGCGCGCTTAGGAGTATCGTGTCCCAAGATCAGCCGGTTGATATCAGGTAATCAAACTGGGTTGTGACCACCATACACATAACTGTCACAGTAACTTTCTTTTGTTTTATCACTTTTCGGAATCAGCCAGCGTATGGTCACTATCAGAGAGTTTAAGAAATAACTTTAATGTTTTTTTTTTTACATTTTATTATTCAATGTTCAAGTCGGTAAGCGAATGGTTAACTAGTGAAATAACGATCCGATGTCCTGTCGTTTGCACTTGGATACCGAAAAGGAGTTTTCGGTACTTGCATATATTTATGTATAATCGATACTATAATATAATAAAGCGGAAGAGTTTTTTTGTTTGTTTGTACGCTAATCTCTGGAATTACAAGTCGGACTGGAAAAATTCTTTTTGTATATGATAGCTCGGCGCTCTAGTATTAGGCTAAAACCTCTCAGCTAGCCTTAAATATTAATTTTTGTTAAGTAAGTCGGAATAAATAACGCACCCTAACCGCTTTATCCGCGTGCGCTGGCGTAATGGTTAATGATACGTAAATACAATGTTCTACAAAAATATTTCTCCTATTTACATCTAAAAAAAATGTGATACTATATGCCTATCTCTTATACATAAACCACAATAAGGTACTTTGTGACCAAGTTTTATTGAAAATTGAAAAGTGATTAATGAGCATGATTATTACGCATGGCTTATTAATCCTTACAAACGAAAGTTACTTCATGATCAAGACAATTTTATGTAGATACACTTTGCCCTTTATAGTATGTTATTTGGACAAATAATTTGGGAGATAATGTAAAATTAAAATAATTCAACGTGAGCCGTGTGAGTTGTGACGCATAACCCTGGCCGCCCGATAAAAATATTGTTTAAAGCTGAAGTATAATAAATCATCAATAAACGTTTTCTTTAAAATTGCGCTTTAAAAACGCGGGTGAAACCACGGGGTACGCTGGTATTTAATTTTCCTCATTTCGAATTTTGAATTTTTTCACATATTTATCTCATATTTCGCAAATAGATTTCTCAATCGAAAAAAATGTTTTCACACTCCCATAATCTTTTTGAACGACCTATCCAACGACACTCTATACCATAGGATAGAGGAGAATGGATCATTTGGGTAAAATGCCGAAAGGCTTGCAGGCCGCATACAGTTGCCACAGTAATAGTGTTCTTTTGTTACTCTTGAACTCATTTATATGAATCTATAATCGACAATATTTACCTATCACTGCATAGCTTATTTTTTTATTTATCTCATTTTATAGACAGTTGTATAGATAATTAATATTATTAAATTAATATATTTAATATTAATGTTAATAAATTAATTATTTTTACGAACCATAATTCAACTTAATATAATCAGCTCCAGAAATACAAGTTTTCTTTGCACACATTATTACAATGTTAATTTTTCTTTTCGTGATATATATTATTATTATCTTTTCTTCTATACATATTATAAACTCAACGTCTGTCTGTCCGTTTATGTTCTTTTCACGCGAAAGCCATTTATCCGATTTACATAGATTTTCCTTTAATGCATAGCCATGTTATCTGGCCAGGTTATAGCATATATTTTGATAGATAAAGTAATATACGAAATTAGCAGTGATGATAATAGTGAATCAATTCGGATAAAATAAGCTTTTAGGACTTACGCTGAGTAAACCACAAGAGATATATCAAAATAATGTTGTACATAATTGTAGATCTTAAAAAGACCTACAAAAAAGTCAGCAATAGCATATGTCTATCTTCTAAGGATCACCCACAATAACCATTTTTTTGTAGATTATGTAGAAGTATTCTGTAGATCACGTAAGCGGATCCGCGGGTACAGCTAGTATTAATATTAGTCTAAGTGTTAATTAATGATTAATGGACGCGACTGCTTTACTTCTGTAGAAATTTAAGAATTAGTAGAATTTAGATCTCCAAATATTTTCTTCACGTGTGAAGCTAACGTACGACACGCCATCATTATAGACGTGAACATTAAACTTTAAAATAACATATTCAACTTATATAAGGCAGCAAAATAAACAAACAGGTATCATTGCTGACAATGCGGCACGGCGGCGGAGAGCCCTCATCTACTGCACTACGCATAGCACTTCATATAAATTTAAATACACCGAAGACATTTGAGGAATATCGAAACAAATACCGAGGGCTGCGTCGGCACTTGGTCGTTTCCTCCCAACTTCGGGGGGGGGGGGGGCAGGTGGAAGTTGCCGGCGACTTTATCCGGGAGTCGTGCGGAGTATGGCCGCCGTAGACGATATGGGTGGATGCTCTTAGCGCCCTAACAAACGTGTGCTGCGCTCCGTGGCGCTAAGTGTGATTCGCGGATACCGATCGGTTTCTGCGGGGGCAGCCTTTGTGCTCGCCGGCTCTCCACCGTGGGAGTTGGAGGCGGTGGTACTTGCCGCCGTTTATCAGTTTACGGCGACGAGGAAGGAGAGGAGAGAGCTTCCGTCTTCCACAGAGGTCTGCAGGATAAAGCACATACTCAGACTGCAATAATGCGGCGATGGGTGGAGGACCTGGCGGATGTGCGCTATGGGCGTCACACCATAGATGGCGTCTGTGTCGCGTGGACAATTAAATGATATATATTCCGGAATAAATATATTAAAAGGGATAATGAAATGAAAAATAATATTGATTTAAATGTGTATTCCGAAGGCATTTAACAATAAAACTGAAATATGAAATACCTTTAGTTACGAGTATAGCCTATTAAATTTACTAAACTTTCACTGTAAATATAGTCGACGTTTATGCATCATCTGAACCAAAGCTGTTAATAAAAAATCCCTCTTGAGATGCTTGTGTGTAGGTATGAATTTGGCAAACAAGCATTAGTTATCCATTCTGTTCCAGTTTCTTCAGCTGCATCGCCAAGCCAGCATTAATGAAAGCGTCCGCCAGGTTTTCCATTGGTTTAATAATAATTCTAGACTCTTGACAATTTGGGATGAATAAGTTCAAATCCTTCGAATACCAATTACGATGCAAGGGGTCTCTTGTAGTAACAAAATAACTTTCTGTATTGACTCCAGATTGGTAAGAGTGACTCCAAATAAATATACAATTAGAAATGTAAAATAAAATTATAAAAAATCTTATAAATGACTTCACATGTTTAGCCGTAGACGTCTCTCTGATAAGTCACAAGGAATAATCTTTAATTTCAATTATTTTCTAGTGTCATTCTAATTTTTGAATTCAAAAGGTTCTTCCAGCCAGCCACTGGTGTTTTGGCTGGTACCTGCACCTGATTGCTCGCAGGTAGCCGCGCACATCGTGCCATGAATACGGTGCCGTCGAAGACTCTGCGCAGCACACTCTGTCGGGACGGAGCACTGTGAGGGAATGGACGGCCATGGTCTCCTTCTGTGAGGACGTGATGTCATAGAAGGAGACCGCGGAGAGGGCTCACGAGGAGGATCCTCTTAGCGGCCTTCTCCGCCACAGACGAACGGGCGGCAGGAGGGGGCCGTCTTCCGTCTGCCGTCTTCCCATTCCACTGGTTCGCTGGGTGGGGAGACAGTTAGGGTTGTACCGAATTGTCTCCTATTAGCGCCGGGGCCTAGCATCTTGCCGCGGGAGAATGCTACTAGTGACTCCGTGTCGCCCCATTACGGCGGCGGATGGTATACCGTGGAGTTTTAGTGAGACGGAGTTTCACATAACCACTCGCTCCCCCGGGCGGGTGTGTATCAATGACGGGTTACTCAAAGTTAAAAAAAAGTCTCTGTTATAAATAAGGAAATTGGTATTTAGGGTTCCGTAGTCAACAAGGAAACTTCATAGTTTCTCTACATTCGTCCGTCTGTCCGCCCGCGGCATTGCTCAGAGATTCTCAGTACTAGAATTCTGTAATTTGGTATGGGTATACATTATTAATCACACAGACAAAGTGGTAAATAAAAAAATAGATTTGTATTTTCTATTTGAAACCTTTAAGTGGTGATGTTTTTTTTGTCTGTCACATGTTGTGGAGTGGCGTTGGACAGGTTGGTTTAAAATATTACGGGAATGTGAAAAGTATTTTTTCGTATCAGGGTACCGTTAGCGATATATTAAGCTTTAAAGTACAATTTTTTTAAGTCAAGTGACCCCCTTCCCTGCCAGCTGTACTTTTGTTAATAGTTGTTTATGAATATATGATAGAATTCACGGAAGTAGTACATATGATGAAGTTAAAAGGAGAGTTATCACATCTAAGTAGGCTTTACAAGTCAGCGAGTAATAGTCGACCAACTTATAAATTGTACTTTTGGAAAAGTAAAGGAGAAAAGGAATATTTCGTACAAAATCCATTGAAAATTCCTTAGAGGAAGGCTTCCTTTTAAGTCCGCATTTTGTGACAACTACGGAACCCTGCACTGCGCATGGTCCGACGTGCACTAAGCCAATTTAGAACAATTTGTGAAAAATAAATTCTTATTGTGTTCAAAGAAATATATAAAAATGTATATAGCTCGTGCTCTTGTACATAAAACACGTGTAATGCTACTTTGCTGGAAACTTATAAAACATAATATTATTTGATAATTCGTCCAAGAGATTAAACTATTTTAGTTTTAAACCACTTTAATCTTAAATACCATACTTGATGCCTTTTTTATTTCGCGAAAATTGATAATGTTAATATATTTAAATATATATAATATATACTATTTCGGCGCGAATAGTCAAAACATGTTTGAATAACGCGTTCGGCTTGTTTCGGATACATATTTGAATAACGTGTTCTGCTTGTTTCGGCAACAATCGACTACTATCGAAGAAATCCATATAAATACGACCGACATTTGCGGCAAGTTTGCACAAGCAATTTGCGCAGTGTACGTTGCTTTTGCGGCTGAGTGCCGTGCCTTAAGCGCTCGCCCCCAAGCCCCAAGCAAGCAAGCAAGAAAATATTCCCGCAAAAATTTTCAAAATCGGGAAAACTTGAATGTCCTATTTTCTATCGGAATTTTGTATGAACTGAAGACTATATATAACTCACGATTCAAAGGTCATGGAAAAACTATCAGAAGAAAAAAGGGATATGGTTTCTTTTTTCTATCTGACTATATTGTTAGCCTTAAGAGCGCTGGAGCCATTAGAGGCTTTGACAGCTTCACCGGGCTAGGGGGAGAACGCAGAAGGCACTCAGCAACGAAAGCGAGGCAACAAGCTCAAGGGTGCCAAAGTGGCTGAACCTCAGCTTGGGCTGTTACTATATATCTGACTAATTCCCTATTCGTAAAATGAGATAGATGAATGTGTAGTTGAGTTATTGACTATTGGGAAGAAGAACAACATCTGCCGATCCAGCTAGTTTATAAATAGTTTAATATCTATGCGTTCGTACATTGTTCATCCGTTTGCATTGAAACTTTGCGTAGATGTTGTTGGCATTAACGTGAACATTGGTGACCTATTTCCATTAAAGTAGTTAAAAAATAGATGGCGCGTGAGTAGTTTCAATAAACGTGTGTCATATAGTAAAAAGAATATCCCAATTTAATGTGTGTTTTAGGTGAATTTACGGAAAATAGAAAAAAAATAATTTATATAAAATCTACATAAAATATAGTGCAATGCTCCGCCCGACCTCCGCGTATACTAATCTAATCGTAAAAGCCTTTTTTGAGTGCATGAAACATTGTGATATCTTTTAAAATATTTGTCAAGGATGCTGGGTCTAAGGGTAGCGGTCGAGAAAATCGGCTCTTTTGTGTCGTGAGCCTCAATGTGGACAGCCTCCTGGGGACAACATCTTTGTAGATGAGTTTAGAGTGAGGAATGGGGCTCATATGAAATATCTGGGCCTTATCCTTTATGGACGTTGGCGGTTCCAGCGGCATTTTAAGGGACTAGAACCGCGGGTGGTGGGAGCAGTGGTGACTCTCACCCGGCTCTTTCCGAACTCGGGAGGGCCGTGTGCGAGTTACTGGCATCTATATGCGGTGATCGTGTGGAGCATGACTGTCTGGGCACCGATCTGCGTATGCTGCGTGCAATACAGATTGTTGTGGTGCTAAGGGTGATTCACCGATATCAATCGCTGACTGCGGGCGCAGCCTTTGCACTCGCCTAATCCCCGCCGTAGGAGCTAGAGGCAGCTGCACCCGCCACCGTGTATACGATGGCGATGAAGGAGACAGAGCAGCCTTCAGCTCCCACAGAGGTAAGCCAAATCATGCGGGAGGCGCAGGCTAATGATTTTGCGGGTGTAGGGTGAGAACCTGGCGGACGCGCGTTATGGTAGATGTACTGTAAATGCCGTCCGTCCGGCCCTGGGACAGTAGTGTAAGTGGGAGCCGGGCTTCCTGTTGTTTTATCTGGTGCAAGTACAGTACTATCAGGCTACGGGTTTTTGATTGGTACTTGCACCGGATCGCCCGTAGGGAGTCCACCATCGCCGCTTTGACCGCGGTAGTTAGAATTGACCTCTCACTGTCGAGTGTGGTTAGCGCCATGCTACGCGCTCCTACGCAGACGACCGTACGGTATGAGGAGGCGATTTGCTCGCCTCCTATCTCCACTCTAGCCGAACCAGGGAAGACGAGTCGGGGAGCCCGTCTTTCCATTGTACTGGTTCGGTGGACGGGGATACTTTTAGGGTTGTACCGAACTTTTTCTTATTAGCACCGAGGCTACACAGCTGAATGCTTGCACGATTATAGCAGAGAATGGTAGATCGTGGTAGTGAGTAGGAATCTAACATAACCACTCGCTTTCCTTAGCGAGTGTGTACCCATGGCGGGTATTTCCGCGTTAAAAAAGGACAAAGTAGTTTGGCCGGTAACATATACTCGTATAGCCTCCAGGAAAAACTTAACTTACTACTAGTGAATATTTTTTGAAAATCGTAACAGTATCCAGTGTTTGCTTTTTCCATAAAAACTTACAAACTTTACCGTTTTATAATATTAATGTATAGTTAGATGTAATAAAATACTTACCTAGAAATAAATATATGCTGTGCATATTATGATAAAATACTGGTTTTTCATTAGACTGATAAGAGGATGTGCAATTTAAATTGTCTAGTTTTTCATGTCATGTACTAGCATTTGTGTATATAAATGCAACTTATTATTATCGTGTTACCAGTAAGCTGAAAACTAACCTATTGGTAAGTCGTCTTTAAAGGATAATAGAAATACTTTTTTTACGCTCCATCTTATAAGGTTATTATAATCTATAAGAAGGAGTCAGTAAGCAAATTCAAGTAGCCAGTTAATCAGATAGGGTCTTTTTTTACATTAATGCTTTTGTTCACGAATTTCTATGTCATTTATAATGTTGTTTTGGTTAAAACGATAATATTGGGGCGACCGAAAAAAAAGGTTATTGACGTGATCTTTTAGTGCAGTCTCATATTATGTATCTTCCTTTTAATTTCACAAATATCAATCATTTCCATGCCTATTGCCGATAGTTTAACCCATAACGTCGATTGATCGATAGTGCAATTGACTATTAATTAATTGTTTTTAATTTACACTATAAGTGAACATGTTGTGCAAGATGATAACACGCTAAGCCTAGTGAGGTGACTGGCTCAAAAAATGCAGCTACCAGAACACACCTATTATAGGTGCTTAGCGAAAAACTTTCAACTTGCAGGTGGTAGTTAGCCAGGTGGGCATTAGGAAAGTGCCCTACCACCATGCTATGATTTCATCACGATGTTTTCTTTTATCGTAAGATCAGGCTCATTGCAGGAAGTCGAACTCACGTCCATCGACGCGATGTCCGTACACGCTACCATTAAGCCATCATTCCTACAAAGTTGTTTAATAGTTTTCCTTTCAATTTCATGATATATACTACTACCATGATGACTAGGACATGACTTGACATGACTACCGAGAAGTTTGCTAACGATGTAAACGTTAATTGTAACAAGATATTTATTCAGTGGCGCGAGTATTCCTCTGTCTTACATTTTCTCATAATTTTCACTCGCAAAGTAGTTTTCAAACACTTTATTAATAAGATGGATGGTTGAAATTATATCTTGTGGCAATTCTATTTCTTTCATTGCATTTAATGACAATTCCTCATTGCCTAATTTTAGTAAATATTCAGCAAATTGTATTTGCTCTTTACCAACGCGCATGTTTTCTTCAAGTGCAAATATCTTTAAACGTTACCATAAAGAATATCGTTAAATATTAAGGTTCAAAAAGTCTTTTTTATTTTCCTTTTTATTTTTATTACTTTTCAACCGAAAAAAAGATTCAAATTTCCCATGGAGCGCAAAATCTCCAAATTTTTGGGAGTATTGAGGCTTCATCTATAAGACGCATATCTATTTCTGCTAGGTTTGTTAATAAAATATTGTTTTCGATTGCAACAAAAATATCTTGATTAACTTAGGAAAATACAAAATTTCGTCCAAATCCTTAGAGCTATTTCCGGGAAACCACTTACATGTATATGTACAATAATTACTAACTTAATGGTATTAGAAGCAATGCCAAGCATAAGCAAATGGTATGGTACAGTAGCGAAGATGGTTACGATTTTATAAAATTATTATCTGCAATTACTGATGATGAATGATAATGAATATCTGACGATTGTCACCGAACATGAAAAATTAGATCACAATATAATAGTAGACCTAAACATATGGTAAATACGCAAAACATGGTAGAAAATATGCACAAATGATACGAAATTGTAGAGAAATAGAACGGTACACTTGGGTAATAATCAGATAAAGTTAGTTACAAATAAGTAGAAAATAGTGAAGTCCAAGTTCAACTCATAAGGAGTAAAGAATTCTTCAGGAAAATCAGCAGCGTGATCGATGCTATTTTTGAGAAATAGGTTGGGTAAAGTTTTTTTTTTGAACTCTTCAGAGGCTTCTTTTTAAAGATAGAAGATTATTACCAACTTCAATGTAGAACTTCTGCGCGGAGGACATAACGCCTTTTCGTTTTCCTTTTTTGAATATATTGTTACTTAAAAAGTGTTGAAAATTTTTCAACACGCTTATTCAAGATACTTTTTTTACAGCAATGACTGCTGCTAGTACAAGAGCATTAGTAGATGCAACCCACGTGCCTTTTGGCTTATTAACTGCATTAAATTTATTTGGTTTCTTTGAGCCACCTCAAGCGAATGTTAAAAGTAAGTTTTTTACCAATTTTTCCACATTCTTTTTCTTCTTGTTTATGTTAGGGTTTAGTGAAAAAATATTACTAGACCATATTAACACCACTAATTTTTGCGGTTATATGGACCAGTATTACTCAACTGTATCCAATGTTGTTGTACATATTAAGAGCAAATATTGCGAAGAAAACGTAATCCTAGAATTTCTGTCGGTATTTTTTTCATCCAAATTTAAAAAATATGTTAAAAGCTATAATTTGTTGCTACTATGAGTTTTGACTATAACCAAATGTTATGCGGTCGAAAATGATGGTGCATAACAAAAGACTTAAACAAGAACAGGTGTAACCAACATCTCTAGTGCAGCTGCCAGAACAAACCAACATTATGTGCTTGACAACTGATTTTATCAATTCGTAAGCTTTTATCAGCAGAAAGTATTTTATCACAATGTTACGGTGTTATCACGATGTACTCCTTTGCCTAAATTCAAGCTGAATTGAAGCTTGAATTGAATTGCTGATTCAATCAGGTTTTTTGGCGTTTCGTCCGAACTGTGTACATTTTAACCATAATTAATTATTTAATTACTATTGACACGAATTAATCATGGGTCTACAACATAAGAAAAACCTACTGTAATAATTATGAAGAACTCTTAGAACACAAGAAAATATTTTAGATTAAAATTGAATTTCTATCTAGATGGAGACCATTTTGACTACATCATTATTGGATCTGGAGTCGGGTCAGTTCTAGCGAATAGACTGAGTGAAAATGAAAATTGCACTGTTCTGATTTTAGAAGCTGGTGACAACCCTTCATTTGAATCGATGGTTGGTAAAATCTAATTTTTTTTTGATAATTACTGACTAGGTTTAGTTTTTGTATGGTATGAAGTAGCAAACAGGCATGCATTTTACCTGATGTTAAGTGATTACTGCAGTCTGTATCGATGCATATATAATAAACTTCAAATATAATTACAGTCCTAAATAAGGCACGCTCACAACAGATAGTTCTACTCTACTTCTGTCGACTGAGTTGGAATGCTGGGTGTGTCAGTGCTTTTGATAAATCAAAACTCTTGGGATCGGAACACAATAGTAAAAAATTGTTTCTTTGCGGTAGATATAAGAGTGATTTGTTTTTACTTATATACCGCAGAAAAAAATAAAATGTATATTAAAAAAAAAACTAATATTTCGCTAATGCAGATTGTTAATGAAATATTTCACCAGCTTCCAGGTTTGTTCTTTACATTACAAAACTCGTATCAAGACTGGCAGTTCAAATCAGAACGCGAGTTAGCGTCTCAGTCTCAACAAAAGGACTATTACAAACTAGCAGCAGGAAAGTCTTTAGGAGGAAGCAGCGCAATAGATGATTTTATTTACTTACGTGGTACACCTTATGATTTCGATTCATGGGCAGAATATCTCAATGACCCTTCTTGGAAATATGAAAATGTGCTACCTTATTTCATAAAGAGTGAATCGTTACAAAGTAAAGAAATATTAAAGTCTAAATATGCAAAATATCACGGCACTAAAGGACCTATGAAAATATCAAAAGAAACATCAAAAATCAAGGAAATATTTAGAATCATACGCTGAAACCGGGACACCTGCAGTCTTAGATCTAAATGCAAACGTAACGCTTGGATATACGGAACCAATGCTTTTTATAGGCGACGGTAAAAGACAGAATATTTTTCAAGCTTATCTAAAGAATAAAAATAATAGGAAAAACGTATTTGTTTTACGGAAAGCAGTTGTTCAAAAAATTGATATTAAAAACAAAATAGCAAGAAGTGTCAAAGTTGATGTAGGTAGTAACCATATAATAACCATCATGGCTAGAAAGGAAATTATAGTTTCAGCAGGAGTCTTCAACACGCCCAAGATACTAATGCTATCCGGAATAGGTCCTAAGGATCATTTAAAAAAAATGAATATTGAAGTAGTATCAAATTTACCAGTTGGTCAAAATTTACAAGATCATGTCGCAGTTGCTTTAGTTCATAAAATGGAGAAATCCATTGAAATATCTGAACCGCCAAAACTAACACAAATTCCCTTTCCGATTTTGATAGGCGGAGTTACTTTGGATAAGTTGAAAAATTACCCAGAATATCAAATAACCAGTCTAATTTTGACTCACGATACGCCATATATTGTTATAGTTTGCGCCATCCTCTTTAATTTAAAAAACAAATATTGCGACAGACTACAGTATGATAGTATAGGTAGGAATACCATGTTCACTTTAGTAGCATTACTCCATCCAGAATCCAGAGGGACGGTGAAACTAAGAAGTCGAAATCCAAATGATGCCTCCGTAATATCAGAAAGATTTTACAGCGTTTAATCTGACTTAGATAACATGGTAAGGTATATTGAAGACTTCAGACGTGTCACCAATACAACTTATTTTACAAGCGTTAACTCTGAACTAGTCGACTTACAACTGGAACAGTGCAATCAATATATTTATGCTAGTACTAGTCATGTATATTGCTACGCCAAACATGTAAGTGCCAGTCTGTATCATTATACAAGAACTTGTGCAATGGGGAGTGTGGTAGACAGCGAAGGTAGAGTTTATGGTGTTAGAAAATTGAGAGTAGTTGATGCTAGTATTTTTCCCAATATAACAAGAGCTAATCCTTTAGCTACGAGTATAATGATTGCTGAAAAAATTGCGGATGTAATTAAATCTACTGTAAATGTGAAATGAATCTGCGAAATAAAAATTAAAAAATATATATTTGTGTGTATTTTTTTCCTCTAAAATTTTTGTCAAAGGAGAAGGATATTATTTCATATAATCTTTGCTCTGAATTTGAAAAGTCGATAGTGGTGTCACTATCAAGCTAAATATCTTATTAAACCATTACATTCATCGTGTTTATAAATATGAGATTATTATGAAGATATAGTGTTTTCTATTTTTTTCATAAGGATCATATGTCTAAATAGTAACACAAAAAAATATTAAAATCTATCCTGTAGTAATTGTGTGATGCGCGCACAACGATAAACCTCAATCATTTTTTTATATATAAGTATATCTTGTATTTCAATATATGTATCTAGCCTCAAATTTGTTACTCAAAAATATATATTATTCTATTTCGCAGTTGTTCTTCAGTTTGTCATACATAAGATTATTTTTATATTTATATAAATAGGCGAAGATGTGGTGGTTACACTTAATATATGTTCATAAGTGGATACATATAAATAAAGTTAGTTTATGAGCAACACCGTTTTGTTAGGAAGATTTAACCCTCGAATGCCTCCTATTCCTTGATTCTGCCCATTTGAATCTAATGTACGGACGCACCTACATTATAGCCGTGAACTTAAAACTATAAAATAATACATTCAACTTATGAATGTCAGTAAAGCAGGTATCGCGTTGGACTTTATCGGTTAAAGTGGTAGTAAATCAATCAAGCCTTGATATTGGACGACGTTTCCTTAGTTTCAAGTTTTATTACTCTACTAACTCCTATTTTCTACGCTGGGGTAATTATATTAGGTCAAGAGCTCACTAAATAAATTCTGCAGAATTCAAATACTTTCATGTTTTTTTTTTTTTGTTTAAAAACTATCTACGGAGCTTAGTAAATGACAACATACTTGCTGCTCCTAAATGCGTATTTCTAAATAAGTCTATATGTTTAGTTAGTTAGATTCAATTTACGAAATCGCTTTGAATTATTCCTGCTATCCCTGGGAAGCCAAATATTAGCTGGACGCACTGAATTCTATCGATTGACGAGCTCAAAGGCTCACTATCCGCGTCTGTTTTTCATATATAACGAAAAGAGGTACGGCACAGATTTTCTTTGGAGCTTTCTCTTTACACGGGACAGACCAACTGGTGGGAAACATCCAGCTAAAATGAAGAAAAAGATCGCAACTAAATAACCTTGTCTTGTGTTCCTGTGGTGAGTATGTAGGATTTCCAGAGCTCCTTGATATAAGGGAGTTGAAAGTTGGCAACGCGCTAGTGATACCTATGGTACAAGCCCCATAGGCTACGGTAGCCAGTTACCATCAGGCGGATCGTATGCTTGTTTACCACTTTTGCGCTATAAAAAAGTGGTATTCATAAGAAAAGTGAATCAGTTTTTACTTAGCGAACTCATGCCACCTCAGCCTCGTCTACAGTTGCCATCAGGTGTGACTGAGGTCAAGCGTCGAGCAGTAATGTAGTGTAGAATTGACTTATAATATATATATATATATATATATGTATGTCATATATTATGTAAACTTATATTAATGTGCACAACTAAATAAACATTGATTATTGAAACGCATGTACGGTAAGTACAAGCCGAGGATTCGCCACTTTGGCATCCTTGCGCTTGTTGGCAAATCAGAACAACAGCGTTGTTCAGATACAAAAACATTTTTATATGTTCTACCGTTAGGCGCCTTTTCTGGCAAACATTTGACTCCTGGTCTATGTATTGTAAACAAATCACTTTATACACGTCAATTAATTTATAACCCATTGTTCGATTTACATTACAAATAGGTTTCCAAAGTAATCGTTTGAGATAAGACGTACTTAAAAGATAAAAATAGCTGTTGTGGGTAAATACCGTAGTCAAAGCCAACAGTTAACTTCAAACTAGTTTATTGAGGAACGCCGAAGCGAGTCAAGTCCGTGCTTTTCATCATAGACACTGTTCTTTAAAATATTAAACATAAACACAAAAAGTCATAGATCTTTGTTTCGTTTACTACTTACATCTTATTTTCTATAGCTGTGCCCCACGTTTCACCCGTGTTATTGTACTTGCCCATACCCTGTCAGATTGCTTAACGTTCATAGTTACTGCTCCACTCCTTAGGGTTGTAGCGTAAAGTTATATAGCTTATGTACTATTCCTCATCAATCTGGCTAACATATACAAAAATATTTTTTCGAATCCGACTAGTAGTTCCATAAATTAACGTGTTTAAACAAACAAACATACAAAAAATCACTTCATCTTTGTTATAATAGTATAGATTTATTAATACTTATTATAAATGGGCTTCAAATTCTATTAATAAATAATTTAATCTTTTTGTTATAACTGTAACTTTTCTTGATATCCTGAAATTAAATGGTCAAGTAAGACAGAATCTATACTATAATAATTATTTTCTATACTAGAAATAGCATATAATATACTAGAAATAATATACATATAGCATATAATATACATAGAAATATACTAGGAAAAGCTACACATTGTAGCTTTGAAAATTCTCTAAAACACTTTATGACAACGGAAAATCCAAACAAGGAAAATACACGTAATTTAAACCGTCCACGTCTCCCACAATACATCGGGAGTGCAATTTGTGCAAATCGCAGGACATCAGACGAAAACGTCCCTTCCTTAGATGAGACAGTCGTTTATATAATGCCCTCCATTTACTGCATAACTCGAATGTAATGTGTGTTTGGATAGAACAAAAACATAAAATATACGCTCCGGTGACAGCGCGGCGGACAACGCTCATCTATTGCACTACTACGCATGGCAATAGACTATACGCTACGTTGTTAACAGCGCGGTGAAGAGCGTTTATCTACTGCACTACACACAACAGTCGCATATTTCCAAACCAGGTGAAGCTGTAAAAGCTTTAAGGCTCCAGGGACCCAAAGGCTAACAGTATAGTCAGGTCGAAAAAAGAACTATTTACGCTGCGTTGGTGACAGCGCGGTGGAAAGCGTTTATTAACTGCACTACATATAACAGTCGCATATTCCCAAGCCCGGTGAAGCTGTAAAACCGTAAGGATCCAGGACCCCTAACTAATGCTAACAGCATCGTCAGATCGAAAAAAAAAAACCTATATACGCTGCGTTAGTGACAGCGCGGTGGAGAGCGTTCATCTACTACACTACGCTCAACAGTCGGGTATACGCTGCGTTGGTGACAGCGCGCTGGAGAGCGTTCATCTACTGCACTACACACAACAGTCGCATATTCCCAAGCCCGGTGAAGCTATAAAATATGTAAGGCTCTAGTACCCCTAAGGCTAACAGCATAGTCAGATCGAAAAAAAAAACCTATGTACGCTACGTTAGTGACTCGCAGTGGAGAGCGTTCATCTACTACACTACACACAACAGTTGGATATACGATGTGTTGGTGACAGCTCGGCAGCACTACGCATAGCACCCGGCTATACGCTGCGTTAGAGATAGCACGAAGAGATTGCTTATCTACTGATCTACACATACCACTATACTATATATTTCACTTGTTTATTTTCAATAGAAAAATTATTGATTTATTTTCACCATAATCATGACAGCAGTAAAACAATAATTTTTAATATTTATTAAACACTTTTACATAAAGTAAAAAATATGCTAAGCAAGAATAGAAAAATAAATCTTACGGACGTTAGTGCCTAAGTTTTTAAGTGAATCAAGTATTATCTTATACGAACAATACCTAAAAAGTTTGGTCCTGTTTTAAAGTGTTAACAATACAAATAAAAGTCAACTTATCCCAACTTCATATAACTTATTTCGTAAATTACTTCTCGCGTGTGATTTTATTAGCTCACTCGCTATTTTCCATTCGCGACTTTTACCGCATAAGATTTACTAAAGAATCTTTTTGAAATCTTTTAATAATACCCTATCACAAGGATATGTTCTTTCAAAGAATTCATATGCATATGTATAGGTTGAATATATATACATATATCTCAGCTCTCTGTTATAAATAAGAAGATTAGTTTCTTACCATTTTTGAGATATAAATTCTTATTGAGTTAATACCTAAGGGGATGAAAAGTTGTTTAGGTTTTACATTTAACGAAAGGTGTTTATTTTACTACCTACCATGTTAAATGTAAACGTATAATACCAGCAAATTTGTTAAGAAACACCCAATAAAAAAATATGTGTATACACATAAGAAGTTATAATTCTGTAGCATAACATAACAAATATAACCCCAGTAAGTTTGTTACACGTGCCAACAACATGATGAAGTCAGGCAACAATGATAATAATGTAAATTCAATTAACTGACTTGTTTACTTGTGTAAAAACAATTTAAAGTTGCATAAATAAACATTATTTTAATACGATTACTCACAATTAAAAAGTAAGTAAAATTAATTCACATTATTATCATTGAGGACTAATTTTATTATGTCGCACTTACGTCATATGATACGCGCGCGGCTCGTCAGTGGTATAAAGAAGCGTCTGGTGTCGTGGTAAAACGGTATCCTCAGCGATGAGGTAACTTCAAAAGATCAGAGTTAGAAATAAAAAAACAATTTCTGCTATTTTTTAAATTTATACTTAATTTTTGCTTGCGAAACCTCTTGTTTTATAGTTGTGTGTAAATTAAAAATAAATTTGATGACGTCAAAGAAGTATTCTAAGGTGCGTACATAAGTACAAATGCACGTTTTTATTTTATTTCATTTAAATTTATAGTTGTTAACGTATAATTTTGTTGGACGCCGACGTCTACCAGTGTGGATTTTTATCTTCATTTTGTTTTATCATTTAATGACACTACAAGAGCTGCAGCTGAATCTGTAAGTTCTCTTTTACTTAGCATTTTGGAATTACCAAATAGTTTCAAGTCATGCACCCATACAGTAGGACACGCACCGTTTCGCAACTTTGCTTCGGTGCGTGGCTGTCCGTGTTCGTCGGCCGTCCGTAAAATCACGCGCCATTGGTAGCCACCTTAAATACGCAGTGATATAAAAAAATAGCTTTGCGTGTGTTAAATTTTTAAATTTATTGTATAAATATATGGTTTAGTTGTTAAGATACAGTATATAAAAAATATAACGTATTTAATAATATATTTCATATATAAAACTTTATATTACTCTAATGGCACTTTCACATTCTGTCACAAACTCACATATATAATTTACTTATATATAGTATATAATTTCCTATAGACACAATTTACAAAACTATATTCTATAGTACAAGCTTGAATGAATAATGAATACAAATAAAAAAAAAGGTGTGTGTGCGATTCACACACGATAGAAGTGAAAGTTCATTTTAAAAGACATTCTCTATTTAATTTAAACAGTGTGCAATATACATACACACCGACATTTACTCTCTCGCTCTGGCTCACACAAAGAGGAGAGACCGATAATGTGAGTTAAACGTTTAACGCTTTGAACTCGCATAAGAAGTTTCATTTAAAAAAGTTATTTACAGCGGTTGGACAAGACGAATGTTAAATTTAACTAATTAATTTATTATGTTTAGACATGATCTTTATAATAAGCGATCGTGTCTATAATAAAATGCCTCATAATTATTTTTTATTGTTAACAAGTTAGTGTTCCCATCTTCGCTCACGTAAATATATTCCACGGGAACTATCTGTCTACGTGGACTGTTTTTCGACTCGTTTAATATGTAATTTTGTACGATTACTGTTTAGTTTCTGTGCAAAATTACAATGATATAGGGGGAAGTGGGGTACTTTGATACAAGGGGCACATTGATACACCAACAATATTTCAATATTAACAAACATTATGTAGAGACCCGACAAAACTAAAACGTCCATATACATGTCTTAGCTCCACACCTATAACCATGCTGACCGCTTGTTAACCGTTAGCGTTGGAACAGAGTAAGTGTGTTTTTAGTACGACTAACTAAAAAATACTTAAGTATCTGAAAGTATTTCTCTGCTGTTTTATATGATATAATTAAGATTTAAACTTACGAAACGTTAGTTAATATATCCAACATTCGGTATTAGAATTATGTTTTAATGTGTTCGATGGTTTTATTGAATTTTTTATTTTTATTTTTTAATTATCTGCTGGGGCACATTGATACATCAATACGCGGGGCACATTGATACGTATTAATCACATCCATGTAAGCGATACGAATATGATAAAATCGGTAAATACAATAGAAGTCGTATTTGTGGATACTGATACTAGTGCAATTATCAATGCTGCCGAAATTGTGAAGAAAATGAAATATCTGCAATTGAAACTGACCTTTATCTACGAAAAAACCTGCATCTAGTAAGTTTGTGTTTGTGTGAATATAAGACAAGCGTTTATTTTGCAGCTGCAACTGCAATACCTGTGCTTTAGCAGTTACTATTTATTTAAAGGAAACGTCTCGAACTTTTTTCTTTTGTACTTTTTGAAATAATTTAAACGTATATAACGTTCAACCACACAGCGGTGGTAATGGTGCCAGCATAAATTGAGATACCTTTAGGAATTTGTCATTACTGAATAGAGCTCAGCTTATACCTGGAACTGTTACCAATGGTGCAAGGTTCACTGTACCTAAACATTTTTTATTGTAGTTATTAAATAATTAAATCCATAGTAGTTTCTATAGTTTTGTTTTAAAGAGAAAAGCCTTTGAAACATATAATTTTTCCTTTATTAATAATCTTAAGTCTTATTATAATGTCCACCAGTTAAACCTTATTTCCTATTATATATTCGTACATATATATTGTCGTACTAAAGTGCCCCATTCTATGTATCATTGTGCCCCGTACGTGGGGCACAATGATACAAAACCCATTTTTTATTAAATGAATTTTATTCTCATTATTATTTAACTTTAATGATTCTTATGACTCATATTATAATATTGATAAAATTTAACATTCAATAAACATAAAATAATAATATTTTATTAATTATTTATGCATAAAATACGACGTTGAATTTTTCTGTATCAATCTGCCCCACTTCCCCCTATAGGCCAATTATTCTTTTAAAAGCCCTCTACCAGCCAATGAAAGTCCAGTAAATTATCAAAGAAGTTTGAGGAGAGCAAAGTTAGAATATTTAATTCATGGAACTTGTTCTTTAGTTATTCGCGAGATCCCATGGAATATATCTTCATTTAACATCCCCTGTGATTGTTATAAAAGTAAAAAAGCATATATAAGCACACGATGAAAAAAAAATGTGTACAGATAACACGCGGTAGAAGTAAAACCTTTAGAAAACTAAGCTTCGAGAGAATGAGACGAATGCAGAGTTTCAGAATTATAATACATAGGAAACACTGTTAATGCATTCTATCTCATTCTCTCCGAGGGTAAATCCTATAGATGTATGTATTTGTCTCCTTTTAATGTCACTTTCTCTTTTCTTCGATTTTCAAATCATAACGGTACTTCAAAAGTTTTCATCTCACAAAACAAAATTTGAAATACGGTTAACATAAACAATGGAATTCAGAAAAAATATTTTGAAAAGTAATCCCAAAAACGAACAAATAATTCTAAATTCGTAAACGCAGTAATAATCGTATCATCAAAATAAACAATACAAAATAAAAACTAATGGACTATGGCTTACGGACACCATGAATCTTGGTTGATCGAGATAAATCCCGATTTATCGTGCTGTCTTATTCTTTGATTGCATTAAAAAAGTATATACACTGTTACGGTCTGAGTAAAAATAGAAAAAAAAAAACATCATTCTCGAAATCTCTGGAATCGCCTAGAATGTGCTCGAAACATCGAACGTTTAGTCATAGGTTCGAGGAATTGCTACATTTATTCACACAAACAAAGGCTTATCGCTCGAAATGCGTCAACAAAAAATGAATAAAAATAGAACGTTCCCCTTCTTTCAGACACGATGGCGTATGTTGTTTATACGTTCAAGTACCTTCTAGTGATTTCGTGATCGTCTTATTTAAGACTATAAGCGAACCATAACCTAACCTAAGCCACGACAGTTATATTTTGGATAGCGAAGTGGAAACAGAAAGCTATATAAAAGAAGAAATCTACAAGGGAACTATAGAAAGAGAAACTGTAAGTACGACAACACTACATTCGCAGACCGGTATTGTGAGTTTGTTTGGATTGTGTTTTCAGGTATTAATAAATTATTTACGCGAAAGTTAAAAGTATTTTAACCCACGGGTAAAACAATAAAATAATTACCTGAACTTATTTGTTATCTACCTCCGGCATGGAGACATCGAGCCTGCTGCATGCGCGATACAGTGACACTGCATTTACTAGTTTTTAACATACATACATGATACTGCATCTCATACATGCACACCACTCAGGTGCATAGGTTCTGTAAGGGACCTTTTTTCTTTTTTGGCTAGTTAGACTTTGACAGATTACTAAATATACATACGTATGTTGTTTCCTTCCTCCCAGAGGGAAATACATGTATATATGTATAATTAGTTAGATCAAATTTACGGATAAGAAATTAGCCATATCGCGATTTTTTTGCATGTGCGGCAACAGCTCAAGCCGTGGTTTCACTTTGGCACCCTTATACTAGTTGCGTGAAAATTACGTTTAATTTGTATAAGTACCTACCTATAATAGTATTTGTTTATTTATTTATCTGCAGATTATACCCTACTACAAAAGCAAATTCATCTCGATTTGTATGTAATAAATCTAATGAGTGTCCCAGTTGCATATTAGAAATTATAGTAACCCTACTTCAGTACGTACGGTAGCTCTGGACAGGTTGTGTTGCGATCCTTCCCGAGAAAATCCGATCGTGTTCGAAGGACGGCGCGTGCCTTGAACGTTACCGATGACACCCGACCTTTAACGGAAACACCCGATTGGGAGTTGCTCCACAAAATAGATAGATACAGAAAGACGGCTCCGGCCAACCTTGAATTTAGTTACCTACGCTCTCATCTATAATATTCTATGAAAACTTGCATTTGGAAATTTTAATATATTTCTTTAATTATAAATTATTTAAGAGCATAATATATTACTTATAATAGATAAAAATTTATAAATACTTGACAAAAAAATAATTAAAAACTTTGATTAAAAAAAACGTGAATACATTTCGGTTTAATACAGTTTTTATACAAGAAAATACACAAGAATTTCGATAAGAACGTTAGTTCATTGTCGATTCAGAACCTAGGTTCTGGACCTGAACCTAGGTTGAGGAAAAGCGCGGATGCTCGCGACTGCCGTTCGACCGAATTGATAAAAAATCCTCTTACGTACGTACGCGTTTGCGTGCGCCATTATCGCATGTTGTATGGAGTATTCTCTGTAAGTATGTATTTTGCGGTCGCGCGGTCGGATCGTGGGAGAGCGAATCGGTTAACCTTTAGATTTAGATTAATCCCCGCATTCTATTGGATTTAAGATACCCTTGTCGCACGAAATCCGACTTTACTGTTTTATTTTTAGTATTTATATCACAATAAACAGTCAAAAGTATCGTTATTTTTCTGTTTTAAAACATTTGATCTAGATATTCAATAGAAGATGAAGACGAATCGAAAATCTGATCCGGTGAAGAATCTGAAAACCGACGGAACAGATCAATTTTGGGGTTTTAGACACAAGAACATTATAAAATGCAGTGTTAAAAAATAATTGCAAAGATTTTACCTGCCAAAGACAAATTTCTTGCTTTACTCCTTAAGAAACGATTTTAATGCATATCCCGTGGTACGTTAATAAGATGTGGTGTAAAATCGAGCATCAACAAAAAGTGAAGTCGTTATGTTGTCCCTCCATCTCTCCATCCTGTCCTGCATCTTACACTAAACGCGTGTATTTGCATATACTCAACTTACTAGTATACGGAAGTAATAATATATGTAACATATTAATAATTGGGTATGATTTTAACTGTCGCCATATAAATGCACGTTCAATAACTTAATTAGTAAGATTTGTTCCTAGATAGATGTTTCACTGGAATCAAACCACTAAACAATATCCTAAACGCTGACTTAAAACTTCTTCAATGTTAATAGTGTCTGACGCTTGCCGTCTCTCGCTGTCTCTTATCACAAGTCAATCCTAATCTAACCCAGCCACATTCGATCAAATCTCTGTTTTCATTAATATGATGACAAAATTATTTGTTGGTGATATATATTTATAATTAGGGGATACACATTAGTGACGTATATAAACTTTGGTGACAGAAAATATTGTTACCTTAGGCCTCTATCAGAATAACGTTTGTCAACGCGCGACGGACGAACACGCACGCTCGATAAACGCTAGTATGTTAGCAGCCTTAATAATTTAACTATGGCTATTGTATATATTCCAAGACAATGGTTCTTAAAGACTTAACTCCAGTCGCAATTTAGAACTGACACTTACTATTTTTAGATTGTACCATAAGGCACAGTTCCGTTACTAAAGTTTGATAAAAGACAACGAGATATAAATAATTTTCAGATATGTCAATATAAAAGAATCGTTCCGACCACCCACTCTGTTTATATTTGTATTAATATTTTTATTAGGTAATAAGGCGTGTTGAAATGCCCGTCCGTCCGTCACACGTTGTCTATAAAACATGTTGTAACACGTGTGTTTATTTAAAATTTATAAATATTATTATAAATGTTTTTATGAATAGAAATTACAGGAATCTTAGACTACCCGAGACGTTTGACCTTCAAAAATGTATCCCTTTTTTCCATTTTTCTCATTACACGAACTCTAGGATAGTTGATGGATTATTATGATGAAACATGTTAAAAACTGTTCGGCTCCAACGGCCGCCTTCTCTACGAGCTACGTAGCGATATTTGCGAGAGGCCTATGTCTAGCGGTGGATGTTTAATAGTAACCTTCTATCCAATTTACGAGTCGACAATACATTTAAAAATTAAACATAATTATTTAATCATATTTCTTTATAAATAAAAAATATAAAAAATACAAATCTGAAAGAATATTGTTTGAAAAAGTATTGATTATATGGTCGAACCCTGTTACACATATAAAAGCAATAATTAATAAGGCGTGGAAAAGTTTTTAGCGGGAAACCAACTAATTTGTTTATATTTATACAATTAATGATATTTTGCGTTATATACATACTTATTTCAATTGTAGTTATTGTATACAGTTGAAATAAAATCAAAATAATATAAATCAATGAAAATCAAATTATAATTCTCTCAACATCTCACTAGAAAATTTACTGCTACCGGGTTTATGTTCTATACATATTATAAAACTGAACGTATCTCTGTCTGTTTGTCCGTTCACGTAAAAACCACTTATCCGATTTACATGTTTTAACATACGAAATGAGCAGTGACGATAATGGTGAATCGATTCGGAAAAAATACGCATTTGAGGCTTATGCTGAGTAAACCATACGAAATATATCAAATCAATGTTCTACATTATTGTAAACCTTAAATATACCTACAAATAAGTCCATACTAATATATATCTATCTTTTAAGGATCACCCACAATAAGCCTTTTTCTCCTCCGTCTTTTGAGCGGGGGCAGCAAAATTCGCGCGTGTGCTCGACCGACGGCATTCTGTAGTCTACGCGAGCGGAGCTGCAGGCACAGCTACTCACTTAATATGTAGATATTTAAAGATTTGTAAGCATTTTAATGATATATTGTGATTCACTATCATATTTTACTGATTTTAACTGTTGACAGTTTTAAGAAGTTAAATAATTCCTTATCGCAAACCTGCTTATTTAAAAGCAGTCATTATATTGAGAAACATACGTATTAAATTTAAAGAAAATATTATTAAGATACAATACATAATATATAGGATTTGAACATTCTGTTCAATTGCTAAATATTTGTTCCGTTATGCTTTCATAACGATGTTTTCCTTCACGGAAAGCTCAAGCTTATTATAGAATTACAATTTACTTCGATCGACGCAGAGTTAACTATAGATTTAACTAAGGGATAAGGGATTGACTGTAGGATAACGCCCAATATAACAATGTGAAATGTTATATCCGTGGGTGGTGAAAATGCCGTTAGATTTCACATAAATAATTTATTCGTACTCAGTGAAACAAAATAAAAATAACAAACTCACTATACTGTTGTCCACTACACTGTGGTCGTGCTAACAGTATCTTTCTATATTCAGATTTGTTCCTTTTGTCGCTTGTTGTTTTCACTTGGTTTTTCAAAACAGAACTATCCTGGCTCGGAAGATGGACCGCTTGTATACAAAAATAAATTGTTTGTTGCATTTCTAAATCGGAGCGAAAGTGAATAAATGAAATGCCTTTTCGAATCTAAAGATTACACAATCGATGTTTCAAGTATGTTCTAGACGTGTTCAGATATTTCGAGATTAGGTTGTGTTTTTGAAGTGAAACTTCTTATGCGACTTCCAAGTGTTAAACGTTAAAAGTTTAACGCACATTATCGGTCTCTCCTCTTTGTGTGAGAGAGTAAATGTCGGTGTGTATGTATATTGCACACTGTTTAAATAAAATAGAAAATGCCTTTTAAAATGAAGTTTCACTTTTATCGTGTGTGAATCGCACACACACCTTTTATTACTCATATCGTTACACAAACATGTTATTGTTGTTGGATCGCACGGGTACAAAGCCGTCTTCACTCTTGAAAATGATCACACAGTGACTTGAACTTATGATATCGTAACCCAACAGTGACACTGGCAAATGCATTTGCGGTGGCAATGGGAGTAAAAAAATATAGCGGGTACAATACCTAAACACAATTCTGCCAATGTCACGTGGATAGAACATTTTTCTGATCTTCAAAGTTCAAACAACACTTTAACAAGATGGTGGGTCTATTGTTAAAACCATGCAGGTAGTTTTGGTGATAAGTTGATGCTTCTAGTTATTATATATAAATCACTTCACTTGTGAACAATTAATTACCAAACTATATCACGCAAAATGCCACCAATATTAGATACGTAAGTTTATGAATCGAAATTAAATCCACATGACAGATCAAGATTCCACCAAAATTCTATAATTATAGCGGGCAAGTGCAAATTACTCACGTCGAGATGGTGATTTTTTTGATGCTACAAGCTACGGATTTGTCTCAAGGATTCAGTTGCTTTAGAAGGCTATATGAGAGTACCTAACCTTCTTCGCACACTTTAATTAAAAAAATTTAAATATACTAGTCGAAGTCACAAGTTTTAAAATCGCTAAAAAACTGTTAAATTGTTTTTACGTTTACCAAGATAAGTTACAGTAAAATAGCTCCTAATTCTTTTAAATTAAAATGTTAAATATATGTCTATTTTAAGTTTGCATAGAATATTCCCACGGATGAATGATACATCTAATGTTTGTATAAAACATAATTTTGTATTTATTTTTGTCTTTTCAATTACTATAGTATAACTAAATGATTTAGTATTTCCGTGTTCTTATGACCATATGGTTCGAGTGATAAGTGTTTAGGAGATTAAAATGTTCAATATATTTACCTTTTTTACGGAAGCAAGGGAAAGTGACAGCGCTCTTTTTTATACTACAAAGGTGGCCAACAAGCACACGGTCCGTCTGATTGTAAGCAGCTACCGTAGCCTATGGACGCTTGTAATACCATAGGTATCACTAGCACGTTGCCGACCTTGACCTCCCTACCCCAAGGAGCTCTGGAGACCCTACTCACCACAGGAACACAAGACATGGTTATTTGGCTGCGATTTTTGTAGGCTGGAGGAATTCCACCAGTCGGTCTGCTCCAAGTAGAGAGAAATCTACCACTGTTTTTTGGATTCTACTGTGTTTCATCAGGCACAGTTGCGTACTATTAAAAGTTATTTCTATTTATGACCTTACTTCAGATGTAAATTGAACATACTTATACACATAAACGACGGCGAAGAAACTACGTTGAACAGTCTTAAGAAATAAAATGAAACAATAACACGACACATTAAAATAAGATTAACGGACATAGAACGGATTTCACTGTACAGAAACATATCAAAAAATCCAGATAGTTCACTGCACGAGTAATGACGTAATAATCCGGGAGCAGACAACTTTTGAAAATTTGTTTTACACCATTTTATACGTTAGAAAATAATCATTTGAAAATGAATTAATATTTATTCATTATTCCACCTTTAAAAGTTATATAAAATTTAATTAAAAAGAATCTCACCATCATCAAAATCATCATCATTTAATAAACAGACTAAACGTGTAAAATTAAGTTTACTAGAATTTCTATTATATAATTTTAAAGCCACTATTTCTACTCTTACTACCTAATAATTTTAGAGTCACTTATCACAATATAACACTCAACAGTGTATATTCATTGAATGATGACGTCACATGCTCTGTTTGGTGTTTCCGTGACACACGGAAGGAAAAATTTAAATAATGTATAATTATTTTTTCCAGATTTGTATTGTATTAGGCTTTTATCAGTATCCCAATATTTTAAAATAACTAACTTTAAATTTATTAAACATACTTTCTGCATTCCTGTGATATTGGGTTTAAAAAGGCATGTATATACATTTGAGCAGACCAGCGTGATAACAAATGTAGATAAAATCTGTGTCACCGACGGTCACCATTGCTTGTGCGCCTTTAGGTGCAGTGTAGACATTTTACTGAGCTCATATAAAAATAAAAATAAAGTGATCCGATCGAATGGTGGAATATTTGTCGTTTCATCAACAAGCCTAATATAAATACATAAAAGTAGTCTAGTAATCGGATTTAACAGCGACGCTTACAGTATTCATAGTAGTTCAACTGTTGCGGCCGCGTAATGTAAAACCATTGTTAATTAAAGTAGGTAGTTGAGTTTTTTTTGGCGTTGCCACACCGTCGCGTCCGCGCGTTACAATACTCACTCATCTCGGACATTCCTCATCAGCCACACGATCCAGGATCAAATACTGTAAAGCCAGTGTGTGTTATCGAAAGGGCAGACTGACAAAGATGTTTACTGAGATCGAAAATGACTTATCGTGTTTTTTTTTTTAACCTATGGCTATCAAACTTTATACATGAGAGGTGGAGAAGTGGAGAGAGCAAAGTAATATATTTATTTTATAGTTATACGTAACTTAGCTGTGCCCCACGGTTTCACCCGTGTTCAATTTATTCTACCGGACTCTCCATCGCGCCGTTATCGACGACGCCAACGCACTATCTTTGCTCTCACTTCCCGTACTTGCCTACAGCTTGCCAGATTACTTAACGTTCGTGGTTACTACTCCGCTCCTTAGGGTCGTAGCGTAAACTTATATAGCCTATAGTCTTGCTCAATAAATTGGCTATATAATGCAGAAAGATTCTTTCAAATCTGACTGGTAATTACAGAGTAGCATGTTCAAACAAAAAAAAAACACTTGTGTGAATATTATCGTTATCTATCTGTTCTCACTACTTTGTGTATAAATAACGTGTATTTATGACTTTTTTTTAAGTAAAATTCTTCAAATTCGTTTCTTTGTTAAAGTTTATCTTTGTTCTTAATCCATTCAGTTATTTTTTTTATTAATCGTTAATGTAATGGAATGCGGTATTGTCGGGTTCAATTAAATGGTGTCCACATATATTCACCCTTGTCATGTACGGTGTAAGCTATTTGAAGTAGGTGTATACTTGTGTGTACACTTCATAAAAACATCTATGTTTAATAGGTACTTGCTTGACCTCGATCTCACCTAATGGTAAGTGAAGATGAGGCCGAGTATGGATCGCGCTTACCTATCGAATGCCTATTCATTCTTCGGATTAAGACTCCCAAGTTCTATATAAATTAATCTATATAAATACAATATAACTCTCTATATAAATTTACTAGCAGTGCCCGCAGCTCCACTTGCGTGGATTATAGAATGCAGTCGGTCCAGCGCACGCGCGACTCTTGCTGCTCCCGCACTAAAGACGGAAGGCACAAATGCTTGTTATGGGTGACCCTTAGAAGATAAATATATCGATGCCTAACGGCCAAAATGGGATAAGCGACATTTTATGCGAAATCGACTTATATATATGGTTAGAATCGTCTTTTTTTTCTGCGTCGTTTGGTCTAAGTCTTGTGATTCTACGACATACTTTTTGTCGCTTACGCGGTTTGTAAATTAAGGCCTTCTGCCTAATTTCTTCGTCGTAAACGACAGTTATTTTCGCGTTTTTTTAATTTTGGTAGTTAGATAATAATTGTATTTCAAAACTGATAGTTATGTTATTTGGGCTTTTTACAAAATTTTCTTACTTGACCGTTAATCTGTTTGGGCTAAAAATAATGTATGTAGAAAGGTATAATTATGACATTTTACTTGGATTTTTATTTTTCTAAAATTCTGGTTAGGATATTTTGTCTGTTTCTGTGAAAAATATAATTGTCGTTTATTATATTTAGGCCACATTTCCGACACTTTGTTTGGCGCTTAGTATTATTTTCACTATCGCTGTATCAATACTATCGGAGGCGCTTAACACAAATTGTCTTAACGAATCTCACCTAATATATTGTCGCTTATCCTTTTTTTACCTCCCGATATTCGAAGGAGTGTGGTGGTTATATAAAAAGGTAAAACTAAAATTTATCATTTCACCAATTCAATGTTACGGTAACTGTCGGACATCTTGTACAACAAAAACTAAAACCGTCGCTTATATATTTCTTTTTTTTCGAAACAAACACAATTGTGCGGCACAAGCGCCACGTATACAAGCGAACCATATTGGCGCGCAACGTTTCGACCCTACTTCGAGAATGTAAAAGGTAAGTTTCTAGATTTCATAATATTATTAATGATCTATGTGTAAGTAATTATTTAAGTATGAATGGTTCCTCGATTGTCAGAGGGAATGGCAACTTAAATTATAAAGTTTTTAAATGTTATTATAGTTGTCGGTAGGTACTTATGGCGAGGTGTCTCTACATCTATACAACATACACTTTCATCTTGTCTACATGTTCATAACAATAATATACAATACGTATCTTTGTTTCTAAATATCCATAAATATGAGCATTTGTATTTGTAACGAAAAAAGTAGTACTGATAAGAAATATATAATTAACTTTTTAGGGTTCCTTCCTTGAGGCAGCCAAAGGGGTTCTATTAAAAATGTGTTTCGATTATTTTTGGAGTCTATTAACGACATGGCGGAAAGATTGGCTGGTATCTATGACGTAAAAAATAGCTATTAAACGAAAGAGAACCAAAGATTCTGATTCTGAAACGATATTACCTATACTTATAAATACTCAATAACGGAAGGTGAGGGAAAGCGATCAGTGTGTTTACAATTTCTGGCTGCTACTTTGGATTTTAGTTTAAAATTCATTCAATATACCGTACAAAACTCTGAAACTGGACTATCTAAAGAAGATAACCGTGGCAGACGTGAACCGCATAACAAAACTAAAGAATCAACAATAATATCAGTAATTAATTTCATTAAAAGTCTTCCAGCTGTTTCTTCACACTACTGTCGTAAAGATTCTAGTCGTGTTTACCTCCCAAGTGAATATAAAAAATTATCATATTTGTACAAAATTTATAAAAAGAGTTATGTAGAGAAAGGATAGACATAGAAAGCGATCGGATGTTCTGGTCTATATTCAACGAGAAGTTTAACATTGGTTTTCATATCCCTAAAAAGGATAAGTGCATCAAATGCCTTAAATATGAACAAAGTAAAGATAACCCTGAAATAGAAGAAAAAAGAAACCAACATGAAAAACAATATCTTAAAGTTATAAAAGATTCAAGGTTCATCAAAACATACACAAAAATTACCCTAGTGCACTATGTGCTAGCTTTGACCTCCAAAATGTATTAAATACCCCATATGTGGACAGCATGCTATTATTTTATACCCTTAATTTGGCTGTATATAATTTGTGTATGAGAATGGCACGCGTAAGGTGTATTAAAGGAAAAAGAGGAGCCAACGAAATTGCAACAAATACATTAACATTATTGATAAATATGGTACAGTAAAGAATTTGTTACTATACTGTGACTGTTGCTCAGGTCAGAATAGAAATCGAATAATCATGGCAATGATAAAAAAATATTAAAACAATCCAGATAAACTTCTTGTTAACCGGGCATACCTATATACTAGTAGATTCTGTTCAGGCAATAACAGAAAGAAATTTAAAAAAAAAAATTTCGCGCCTTCACAATGGTATACAAGTGGAGTTTAAACTTTAAACATTTTAATAGGAGGGATGCAATCAGCGAAAGTAAAATGCGTGTGGTGACATTTAAAAATAAACGAGGGTTCTGAAATTGTTGTTAAAAACTCCATGAATGAAAATGCAAAATCATATTCTATCGAAGTTCAGTCAAATAAAAAATTAGTCCCCCAGCATGTTATAAATCTCTACTAGCTTTATCAAAAGCAAAACACGATGATTTACTCAAACTTTGTCGAGATATGGTGATTCCTTAAATATTTCTTAATTAATATTACAGTCTTACAATCGTTAATTATGTCAAGGATGCTACTCTTCCAGAATCTTATGCAGTTTTTGGTGATTGTTTTTCCAGTTTCAATTTTTTTTTGATAAATATCTATTTATTGAGTAGTACTGTTTTTTTAAGAATTTCCTATTAGGAATATGTAGGATTACTGTTTTTTGGCATTTGTAAAGTGTAGTGGTAATTTTAAGGATACCCATCATAAGACTACATTGTTGTTTACTTGTATTTTGTATTTTTGTCTTAATTTTTTTGCATTATTTTTTAATTTTATTAGTGTTTATTTAGGTAATGTTGGTAAGATTTTGAAACTAAAATAATTCTAACTTGAATTGATTACTTATAGGTACATAATTGTAACTAAATATCGTGCCTTTACTAATATTTTTATTGTTCTATATATATTATATATCTATATCACACTTAAATTATTGAAGCTGTGATTTGTTTAATTGTAATCTCTAATAAAGCCTGATCTAACAAAAAAAAATCCTAGGGCTCTAGAAACCTATTTAATCATTTGTAAGAATTGGCTGAATATATCTTTACGAAATTGTTGACTTACTACAATTTCCTTGTCCGTCTGTCATTAACCAATAACCTATAATATCAAATTGCTCCTACTTGACGTACCAAAAACTCACAGTTATGTTATTTGTCTTCAATTTAAATAAAACTAAAGATGCAGTTAAATCATTTGAGCTGGAAGTGAATTAATTAGTTGCTTTCATTTATGACGTTCTTCCTGTTAGTACAATCAGGGCCATTTAAGGCTAAGCGACAGTAAATGGTGTTAGCAGGATGATTTATATACAATTAAACATGCCATTATGTAGAGAAATAATTAAAAGCTATATGGCTAAATTTTCAAGCTTTCGGAAGCTATAACAGAATTTATATGATTTTTTTTCGCTTATTTTGAACTTTAAACCACTCTCCTGTAAAGTTTGTAAAGTGGCGGTTATTCCCTTTTGGCCGTTAGGCATCGATATGTTATCACTGACTTCTTTTAGGTCTACAATTATGCAAAACATTAATTTCACATATCTCATATGGCTTACTAAGCGTAAGTCATTTAAGCGCCACAAATGCGTCTTTTTCCCAATAGATTCACCTAATGGTGAATAATCGTCACTGCTTATTTCTTATGTTACTTTATCTTACAAAATATATCCTATAACCTGGCCAGATAACATAGCTATGAGTTAAAATAAAAAAAAAACATGTAAATCGAATAAGTAGGTTTCGTGTGAAAAGACCATAAACGGACAGATAGACAGAGAGATGTTGAGTTTTATAATATGTTTAAATATGGATAATTCAATCTATATAAATCAAAATGAAATGCTGTTTGTTGGTAAGCGCCTCCATTGAAAACGGCTGGATCGATATGGCTAATTATTTTCTTTTAAAATGTTACTAATAGTCCAATTAGATTTTTATGGAAGGAAAAATAAAAAAGATTCCCGGAAAATTTTACGTCCTTTTTTTCTATCAGATTTTACTATGATTTCAAGACCATAACGCATCACGATGCAAAGGATGGATATGCGGATAACAGGATAGGTAGGTACGCTGTGATCGAGATATTATTATTGGGAAGGGCAGAATAACATTTACTGGGATGGCTATTATTGATTGATTGATGAACAATATTGACTGGAAGAATTAATCTTGTTGTTTGGTGTCAGGCATTCAATCATTCAAGTGTTTCCAGATTGCCATTACAATAATGTTATAGTTTATTTTTGTTATTTAATCTACACAGCCCCCAATTGATTTAATGCATAATCGTATTATCGATTATATTTAGCTCTAAAAAAGAATCGATAATCGTAAAATCAAAAATTATCCTACATCTCTAAAATAAACATTTGACTTGTGTCATGCAAGTCTTGGTATGATGAATAAGGTATATATAGTACATTAATATATGTAATGAAAGCTTCAAAGAGAAACCAACGTTGTCTGACCGGTGACCTAACGCCCACGCACCGCACTAGCTCACACATCGGCCCGGCATTGTATCTCATTATTAGCATAATTAAAATACAGTCACTGTAGTTTATAATTTTATAGCTGTCCGATTCAAAAATACATAATAAATGAATAAAATTAGTAACGACAAAACGAGTGGGAGTGATTTATTTTTATTATCAAAATGATTAAGCTCCACACTTGATAAATACGTCGAGTCTCTCATTTACTTCACCACACACAGCACTCGGCTATATATCGACTCTTTTCGCTACAAAAGATATAAAGACCATTTTGGCCAAATTTACTTTTTGATGCACTATTACTTAGAAGTCTACGCTCTTTCTTTCTGTGTTTTTAAAATTACGCCACAATGAAAAACTGATCATAACTATCAAAAATTTTCTTAAAGCTAAATCACCACTTTTCTTCCAAAGCCAGTCCATAAAATATTTTATTTTACATTACGAGAGCATACTTGTAAAATCAAAGTATAAAATATAATAATATATTGTATTATATATATATAAACAAAAGAGTATGAAGGATAGTTTTTATTTTTTGCTAATTGTCAAAGTATGTAATTTGGAGTTACGTCCTTTGTAGCGGAAAGATTAAGGTCACTACAGAACGACGCGGTCTTGTCTACGAAGCCACAGTGGCACGGTAGTTACCTTTGTCGTAGAATGCAGATATGGAATAGTCTTCCAGCCAACGTGTTCCCTAATTTTCTTTGATACTGGGTCATTCAAACGAGGCGTGAAGAGGCACGTTAACAGGCCGACATGATATCGACGACTACCGATGATATTTGTGTCACCGACGGTCGCCGTTCTTTGTGGAAGAATGTACCGTACTTACCATCAGGTGCTGTACAATAATTTTGCCGAGCTAGTATATAAAAAAGTGAGTCGATATGTAACATAGATATTATGAAGCAATGATGACTCAGTGGTAGTGTGCTGGGTCTCGAGCTTTCGTTGAAGAACCCATCGCATATGTGGTAGAAGTTTATAATGCCTGCCTAGCTACCTATCACCCTAAAGATGAAAATCTGTCATCAAATACCTATAGGTGTGTTACGGCAGCTTGACTTGAGAACCAGTTCTTCCACTAAGCTTCCGCGTCGTCACAACGTCAGGTGAGATTATGATCAAATGCTAACTAAAACTTATACATAATAAATGTATGCATATTGCATATAATATACATAGAGGTAAATCCAGGGATGTAGTTATGTAATATTCCAAAATAAACTGACGATTTTGAACCGCTTTACCTCCCAGCTTTAACGCGTAGAGACCACAATACCCCGGTTTGAAACAACCCTGTACTGTAATTACATTCAACGTTGGTTGAATCTTGCACAGGATCTTGCAAGCCGGCGTGACAGCGGCGACCGCCGATGGATTTCGATCTCCCGGTGATCGCCGTTGTGTGAATTGTACTGGGCTTACCATCAGGGACAGTGCAGTCAATTTTCCGAGCTACTATAGAAAAAAACATCTCGCAAAGATATAGTTTTCATGGAAGCGTAAACATTATTAATAAAATCTTTTGATATTAAATATTAAATGGTTTGCTTCCAACAAAAAACAATACCAAGTGCGTGTCGGGCTACACGCAATGTAGGGTTCCGTAGTTGCCCGTCGCATTATGCACTCTTAGAGAGGGACTTTAATTTAATCCAAAAGTACTTTTATTACGTAATCATTATTTTCGTCTCGTATTTTTTTTGTACATTATTTATGACAATTCGTATAGCCTTTCATAAAGGAATGAATGACATATACTTCCCGTGTATAAAATTCCTTCAAAATAATAGGTCCTTATTTGTGAATTAGCGACTTAAATACTTTTAATTATTACTATACGAAAAAAATATTATTAAATTATACATTTAATCAATCGAAGTATATACCATTATTATTAATGCACTTTCGCCATTTTATAGATAATTCATTGATTCCATTGCTAAAAAAATAGTGGGAGCGAGAATCAATAAAATCTTTGAAGGCGGTTTGGACAGCCTCATCGGAATTGAATTTTTTTTCCTTGAAAGAAATTGTACAAATTCCGAAAAAAAAGTGGTAATCTGTTGGAGCTATGTACGGGGAGTGTGGTGTCGGAGACATTCCAACCGCATTTCCTCAAATTTAGCGAGCGTCTGACGGGAAATATGGGGTCTGGAGTTGTCCTGAAGCAGCAGTGGGCTAGAAAAATTGACCAGTCTCGGTTGTTTAACGACTAGCTTTTCCATCATGGTTTGCAATTGTTGATTGTACGAGGAGGGATCAAAAAGTAGTGAGAATAAGATAGAATATAATGACTATTGATAACTTAATTATTTATTTTTCTACATAGTTTCCGAGTCTCTCTACACACCGAGTCCAGTGCTTTTCCAAGGCTTCAATCTCTTTCACAAAAAAAGTTATGTGTTTGTCCTGCGAAAAGCTCTCCACGGCATCCATCACCTCGTTATCGACTTCGTACATGTTTCCTTTAAGTATTTTTTCAATTTGGGGAACAGATAAAAATCGCTAGTCGCCAGATCTGGTGAATAAGGGGGGTGGTCAACCAATTCGAAGCCAGCTTGCTGAATGGCAGCCATCGCAACTACCGACCTGTGTGCGGGTGCGTTGTCGTGATGAAACAGCACGCCCCTTCGAAGTTTCCCTATCCTTTTCTCTTTGATGGCATTCCTCAACTTGGGAATTAAAGCTGCATAATATTGACCAATAATAGTGGTTCCAAGCTCCAGGTAATCAATCAACAATATCCTTTCTGAGTCCCAAAATATTGAGGCCATAACCTTGCCAGCCGATGCCACGACAAGAAACTTCTTCGGGGTCGTTGATGATGGCCGTTTTCATTGCGAAGATTGATGTTTTGTCTCGGTATCAAAATGATGGACCCATGTTTCGTCCATTGTTACGAAACGAGACAAAAAGTTTTCAGAATCTTATTGAAATTTGTCCAACAAAATCTTCGAAATGTCAAGTCGATTTTGTTTCTGAATGTCGGTTAACATTCTCGGCACCCATCTTGCGGAGAGTTTTCTCATATTCAATTATTGTTTCAATATGGATTGAATACTTCCATATGAAATGCCCGTTTCTTGAATTAAGTATCGGATGGTAACTCTTCGATCACTCCATACAATTTTCTCGACTTTCGCAACATTTTCTTGGGTGACTGACGTCGATGGACGGCCGGAACGATGTTCGTCTTCCGTGCTCGTTCTCCCTACTCGAAATTGAGAAGCCCATTTTGCGACAGTGGAATACGGCGGAGCAGACTCTCCCAACGTTGACTCCAAATCGCTCTCTTGCGTCGTTAACTTTTTTAAACAGAGGTATTTAATAACGGCTTGCACTTCGTTTTTCTCCATTTTCGAGAACACGTTCCGACACGAAGCAAACAAATGACTACATTCAGAAAAAAAAGAGAATCGAAGATTTTTTTCTTTATTAATATTACAAATATGTATCTGAGCTATGCCTGCCAGTATATTTTATTTTTCTTATCAAGGAGTATGTCGTTCTCACTACTTTTTGATCCCTCCTAGTACAGATCTGCCGTTATCGTCTGGCCAGATCTTGGAAGCTGTAGTGTATGACACCATCACTGGTCCACCAAACACTCACCAGTACATTTTCTGAGTCAACTTTCGCTTGGGACAGGATTTGGCCGGTTCACCTGGTCGCACTGCGATAAGCGTTTCCGATTGTCGTAAAGGATCGATTTTTCTAACTAGCTTGTTTTGCTCCAAATGTAACGCCAGTTGCACCGTACCTATTTATTATTTTCGTGTGTTTAAGTTACTTTAATATAAAATCACCAAAAACCATTTCCTTTTACTTATTTGAATAAATTGTTTTCGTAGTAAATGAACCATCTCGATTAGGCTCAGCATCTACCATATTTACACATAGGGAGTTACAGAAACGGTTAATCCCTTTGAGACGACCTCTTTAGTCAGCTGGAGTCAACTTTGCGTCTAGGAGCCTAACTGAGTCAAATACAGAACTTACGAAAGTTAAATTAATTACACAAAGAACAATGCTGGCCGAAATTAATAGAACTTATTCGTGTTTCATAGACAACGTTTAGTGTACCATTACACCATACCAAAATTGTAATCAAAATAAAATAATTTATTTATTATAAGTCATTAATATAACATAGTATTATATATTTTAACAAAATCCATTATTGTATGAAATAGAAATGTCGTTATATTTAAAAGTGATCACATTCTAATCAAGATAAAAATGTAACTGGAACATGTACATTTAAAATAAAAAAACGAGAGTCAGGGCACGGATAAATTCCTTTGGAGATTTCTCTCTACTTGAGGCAGTCCGGGTGGGAGAATATATCCACCATACAGAATACTGGAGCCAAATACCTTATGATGTGTTCCTACGTTGAGTATGGTTTCCAGAGCTACTTGAGGTAGGGGGTTCAAGGTCGGCAACACGCTTTTTGATACTTACGGTATTATAAGCGTCAATATGCTACTGTACCGGCTTACCATCACCACAGCAGTATAGAAAATATAGATTTCCCATAAACATAAATAATAATAATAAAACAAAGTTATAGTGAGCGAAATTGAAGAGAGGATAACAACTAAAACATAATAATATGACAGATAAATCACTGAATAAGCTTAAATATTGGTAAACTAAAATAATACTTCTGCGTGTATTTTTATGAAATTACATTTTTATGGAAACATGCACTGCACTGTACAGTGTGACTAATCCCATGGCAGCACTTGTAAACGGCTGCGTCACATACTTGGTGGGTTGTTTAATTGTTTTTTCATCTTCACTGGGACTAGGTTGTGGTCAATGATGATAAATCTCGGAATAGTAATGGTTTAAGGTCGACAATTATTTAGGTTCAGTTTACAGTACTCAATAATGAGATGCTCAAAAGATGTGCGAACTTTGAGGTGTGATTAGTATCTCGAGTTTATGATTAACTAACTATGCCCTGCGGTTTCACCCGTGTTTAATTTAAAAGAAACCGCTGATAGATGATTAATAATACTTCAGTATAGACAATATTTTTATCAGGCGGCCATGGTTATGCGTCACAACTCACACGGCTCGTTCGCGCCTCTACACCTATAGTCATAGACCCGAGCCGAGTGTTGAATCATTTTAATTTACATTATCTCCCAAACTATTTGTCCAAATAACATGCTGTAAAGGGCAAAGTTAATCTTCATAAAATTGTCTCGATGATGGGTTCGTAAGGATTAATATGCCATGCCTAATATTAATGCTCATAAATCATTTTAGTTTTCAATAAATTTTTGTTACAAAATACCTTTTATTGTGGCTTAATTAAGATATAGCCATATGGTATCGCGGACTTGTTTTTTGATGTACTAAAAAGAAATATTTTTGTAGAACATGATATTTACGTGTCACTAACCATTACGTCAGCGCACACGGATAAAGCAATTAGAGTGCTTTATGTCTTCCGACTCACTTAAAAAAAATCAATATTTAAGGCAAGCTGAGAAATGTAGACTAATGCACGCAATACTAGATAGTGTTCTTTTTGAATTTGGCTATTATATACAGAAATAATTTTTCGAATCCGACTGGTAGTTCCATAGATTAGCGTGTTTAAAGAAAAAAAATTTAAAAAAGTGTAGATAGTCTAATTAGGTAGTTTCTATTAATTAGTAGTTAATATTATTACGACACTTGTTGCGTTTAGTAGAGGGAGAGAGAGATAACAATGTGAATTAATTTTACTGATGACTCTTTTTTTAACTGTGTAAAAATAATTTTACGGTGAATAAATAAACGTTAATTTAATCAAATTATTTAAAAAATACACTATTATTATTGACTACATCATGTACTTAGCACGCGAGATAAAACTTTGTGGACTCTTTTCTCACAAATGTATACAGATTGTGAGTTATTTCTTTTCAGGAAGAGATTTTTATTCGCAAGTGGGTTATTCAGTATCGTGTTAAAGCATATACCATAGGATATATTTTCCATAGATCGCTTTTATCCAAACTATACATACACGTCAAATTTCAAAGCAATGATGGCTCAGATGGCCTGTACGGACATCGCGTCAATCGACGTGAGTTCAAATCCCTGCGATAAGCCTGAGCTTTCGGTGAAGAAGATTATGGTATAGTGGTAGGGCTTTTTCTGATGTCCACTCGTACATACCGCGTATGAAGTCTGGTCGTCTCACTAGGCCAATCCGACGATAATCACAATCACCAAAATCAGAACTTGTATTAACCGTGCGTTAAATGTATTCTATCTTATTCTGTCGTCAGCTAAATCCTATAAACGTATATGGTTGTCTTTTTTATTTTCCCTTTTTCGAGTTTTTTCTTTAAAAAACTACTTGCAAGTAGTTTGCCGGGTGGTAGGTTAACAAAACTGTATCGTGACCACCATACACTAGTTGTAACATCCGCATAGCGATACGCTTATTGTGTCTCGCGTTCCGGGATCATCCGGTGTATATCCAGCTGTTGAGAAGTTTACAGCGTGACAACGACGACTATCAGGGAATTTTTGATCTCTCGATGGTTACCGTTGTTTTTATATTGTAACCTGTTTACCAACAGGCAGAGTGACGTCACTTTACTAATTTACTACCACACTACTTTGCACTACTAACAAAAATCATGTCTGCTTACCCTGTAACGAGAATATAGCACCGCAATGGAACAATTCTTTGTAAATTTTCAACACATTAGTTTGTTGGAAATCGCAAAGGCAGGATTTATAAAACTCATCCGTGAAGACTTATTGCCGAAGCTATCAGGTAACATTATATGGACATTCTTTATTTATTGCATTCATTTTTTAAACCAGCTTGAAGTTGAATCATATAGGTCTAGTATCCACTTCGATAGTTTTTAACACGGGCCCTAGATATAAGGAAAATGATCAATAATGTGTTCAGAAAACTGAGTATAGATTTTTAACCTAATTTTGTCACCGGGGTGGCGCTGCGCTCGCGTATGTCAAGTTCATGGCGTCTGTTTATTATACATATTATAACGTTTTACTACATTGCAATAAGAATACATTTTACTATGGTGAACAAGTGTAAGGCCGAGTAATAAAAAGTCTATGTTGAATCCTCGAAAAACTTTACTATTTTAAAACTAATACAATCTCAATTGATTAATTTTTATATTATTAATCGCTAACAAATATTCCCAAGACCTTTTGAAGACGTTATCGAAAAAAAAAAACATGATCGTGATTTGTAATGATTAAAAATAAAATGTTTAGAATTATTACCTTTATCCTTATCCGATAATTTTTGCAGTAAAATAAATCAATATCGATTTATTTCGTTTTATTCATATTACCGGCTTATCCTTACGTTTTCATCTCCAAACAAGTTTCATCTCTCTAATGTTGTAGATGCTTTGTGAATTCAGGCAGTTTTAATTGTTCCGGCTTGTCCCATTAGTGGAATATAGTTATAATCGCTTTCTCTGATGAGACGTCAGTCTGTCTAATGCATTGTTTCCACGTTACGTGTATCCACGGACGATTACTCATAAAAATATCGTGAGAGTCCCTTGAGGTTCATACTTTTTTTATTTCTATTCCCTGTCAAAGAAAACTTAATTTGATGTATTAAAAATTACATTATTCTCCTTGCACACACATGCTAGGAGATTGCGAATAGCATTGGAAAATAAAAAATCATTACACTTTTCTTTATGGCGTCTCAGACATACCGGTCAGTGTTTATATTGACACGAAGCATTTCCACTGACTCACTTGCTCATTCGAAACCTTGACCACTTCCAGATGACCCAGAAATGGGGTATTGAAATTTGGTACCAATGTAGATAAGGCATCAAGCATATACAAAGGAAAAATAAAAAGCTGCAAAAAAGTACAATTATTAACTTTAAACAAAATAACAATCATTTTTTTTTTTTTTTTTTTTCGAATTGACTATACTGTTAGCCTTAGGGGCCCTGGAGCCTTTACGGCTTTTACAGCTTTACCGGGCTTGGGGGCGAGCGCTTAGGGCACTCAGCCACGAAAGCTAAGCAACAACATCCGAGGGTGCCAAAGTGGCCGAACCTCGGCTCGGACTGTTGCGCGTATGCAATTAAGTCGCGATCTGACTAAATCCCTATCATTCTATCTAAACTAACTATACATATATACATGTTTCTGCCCCCTGGGAGGAGGGAAGGAACATGTGTATGTGTATTTAGTGGTCTGAAAATTTTTGTCTAATCTAACTAGGCAAAAAAAGAAAAAAAAAGGTCCCTTACAGAACCTATGTACCTGTGTGTTGTGCATGTGTGTATAATGCAGTGTCATGTATGGCTGTGAAAGCTAGTGAATGTAGAGTCACTGTATCGCGCGAACGGCTGCTTGACTCAAGGGCTCCATGCCGATGAATCGGACCTAGGCTTGAGTTGCAGCAGAGGAGGGCGGTCGTGGCGGGTGTGCGGGAGCGAAGTTAACCGTACGTCCCCTGCGGAGGGAACGGTGGTTTCGCGGGCGTGGGCGCGAGCACGCATATGTTGCGGGAGCGGACGCGTAGAAATTGTTAGCGTTCTCGATGTCGTCATCGGGATCGACAAAGAGATTTCGCGGACGGCGTTTATAACGTTTGGAAACGGGGATCGAGTTGTCTGGGACGTAGTTCACGGTGGATTTTACGAGCGGGTTGGGATGATTCGAAGCGCTATCGAAGTATCTCCTGGTGAGAAATTTCACATAGGCTTCTATCGAGGGAAGCCTCATGTCCCTGTGCAGGTCCATGTTCCTAACGAAGGCTGGAGGGTCAAGCAGGCGACGGAGAAACCGATTTTGAACTCTTTGCATGCGGGCAAAGTTATGTTTGGACATATGTGCGAACGCGGCGCAGCTATATGTCAAGATCGGACGGACGCACATCTTGTACAGTGTGAGCTTATGTCTTAAGGACATTTTCTTTACCGAACTGAGCAAGGGTCGCAAGCGGGAAAGGATCCAGATGGCCCTATTCCTGACTATAGTAACGTGTGCGTTGAAGTTAAGCTTCGAGTCAAGGGTGACACCGAGATATTTAGTCTTGGTGGCCCAAGGGATATTCGTACCGAATAATGAGAGGGGTCCTACCGTGCGTGGTAGTTTGCATGTATGCGGTTCGAACATTATCGCGGCACTCTTTACCGGATTAATAGCTATTCGCCACGTTCGAAACCACTCCCCGAGAGTGGTTACGGCACGTTGGACTGCGCAGGCGAGATTTTTTCTGTGTCTGTTTGACGCATATATGACTGTGTCGTCAGCGTAGAGCCCTACCTCGACCCCGGGGGGCTTCGGGAGGTCGCTGACGTACAGATTGAAAAGGCAAGGCGCCAGAATGGAACCTTGCGGGACGCCTGAGCGTATAGGGTGGGCGGTAGATAGTACTCCTTCCACTCGGTAGTGGAAGGTGCGGTCGCGTAGAAAATCGTGAACTAGATGAACTAACCTATCCGGGACTTGTAATTGATGTAGCTTGTGGACTAGTCCGGCATGCCAGACCTTATCGAAGGCCTTAGCTACGTCGAAAAAGACCGCAAGCGTACGGGCGGGGGCGATACTACTTTTGGCAAAGTTGCTCGTGATGTGCTCCGTGAGGCGGTGCACTTGATGTGTACACGAGTGTCGGGCGCGAAAACCGAACTGTTCGGGAGGGTATAGATTTTTAATATCTATAACGGTTTTGAGACGGTTCAGAAGGAGCCGCTCGTAAAGTTTCCCTAGTGTGTTTAAAAGGCTGATCGGGCGATAGCTATCGGGAAGCGAAGCTTTTTTGCCGGGCTTGTGAATACCTATAACTATAGCTTTTTTCCAGACGGCTGGAAAATAGCAGTGGGCTATGGCTACATTGAAGATGCAGACCAAAAGAGCTATGAGGTGATCGGGAAGAAGTTTAAGTACTTCATTCCTGATACCGTCGGGGCCAGGGGACTTTCTAGGCTTAAGGCCTTTAATAACAGAACAAATCTCGTCATGCGTGACCGGGTTTAACGTTTCCGCGGGGGGAATCGTCGTTAGTTCCTGAACGGCGGTCTCGATAGTTTCGATGTGGGCAGTGTCTACGTTGTCGCAGTTTGGAGAGCACTGGCTCTCCAAGCTTGCGGCAAGGCATTCTGCCTTATCGTCGCTATCGAACGCGGGTGGGAGATCGGGGCCCCTTTCGAGGGGCGGCATCAGGGCGGAAGCTTCTAACTTCAGAGAGCGGGCGAGGTTCCAGTAAGCCAGATGGGACGGCTTGAGACCCTCTAGGAGGTTATCCCACCGGTGACCTCTGTACTCGCCGATGCGAGTTCTAACCTCTCTCTGAAGTCGCCGTAACCTACGGGTGTTATCCCTCGTCGGATAAGAATCGTGTGCACGTGTCGCGGCGTTCTTTTCAGTGATTAACGCTCGTAAGCCGGGGGGGAGTATAAAACGGCGTTCGTTCGCCGCTTGCACCTCTCTCGAGGCTTCCCTTACACCGGTTTGGAGGTAGTCGACCAGGGAATCGATCGCTAAGTCGGCGTCTGCTGTTGACTCTAATACGTCGGGGATCCTAGCTAAGCTAGACGGGGTCGCGTTATCGGTTAGGTAACGATTTAAGATCGCGTAGTCAACTACTTTGACTTTTGGCTGACTGGGGTCGAACGGTTGCCCGAGTTGTAATATAACCGGGCAGTGATCGGAGTCCAGTTCGTGTACGACTTCTATAAGTCGTAACCGAAGTGAGACACCTTTGAGGAGGGCTATGTCAAGTACTGTCGGTTGACAGTTATCTTGAAAGTGCGTGGGCTCTAGCGGTGCTATGACGTCAAAGCCGAGCACATCGCATAGTAGGTCGAGAATAACCCCGTTAGGGGTGTTACGCGAGTTGTTGAAATGGGTGTGACCACTTTTGAGGTCGCCTACTATTATTACGGATTGACCGAGTGAAAGTAGCGCCTCCAGATCGGACTGAAGGAGTCTTTTACTCGGGGAGAGATATGCAGAGACAAGCGTGATTGACGGATGGGCAGTCATGCCTATTCTACAGATGGACACTTCCATATTGGTAAGTGCGGGAGGGTCTATTGGCATGCAATAGAGGGAACGCTTGTAGTAGATGAGCGTGCCGCCTCCTCGGGTGGCACGGTCATTTCTGACTATATTGTAATTTGCTATCTTAGGGTCGCGCCTACTGGGTTTTAGAAGTGTTTCTTGTACTAGAAATACGTCTATCTCCCGTTCCCTAAGAAAAGTGGATACTAGGTCCCGTTGTGGAAGGAGGTTTCGCGCGTTAAAGAAAGAGATGTTGAGACTCCTAGGTTTAATGCGAGCCATTTAAAACCGTTATCTATTTCCCGGCACGGGCCAGGCGCATTAGCGTCGCTGTCATCAGGGGAAAACGCCTGATGGATTCGGCGGGGCCGTACTCAGCGACGCACTGGTCGTATGCCAGTACTTCCTGAGGGTCATGCTCGCGGAAGAGCATGACCATGTAGTCAACGCCGCGGCGCGTGCTAACGGGCGGGGAGGCCTGAGCCTTAGGAGGCTGAGGGCGGGGAGTAGAGACCCATGCTGCCTGAGGGGCTCGCATGGCCGGAGGGGGTGCGCGGGGTTTATAACACTCATAATGAGCATCAACTACAACGGCGCTTCCAATTTCCATCCGATCGTCAATAGATGGCGTTGTGCAGTTTTTCAAAAAGTTATTATATGCCAACGAATAGCTCTTTTATCCGTGACAAGGACTAACCCTATAACTGAAAAATAACTGAAAAAATATAACTGAAAAAAAAGTTAAAATGTTGATATTCGTTTAAAATATTAGCAGTAAATATTCGAGTATTCCTACATATCTAGATAGTATTCACGGATAGTTACCCGCTGTGCATCGAGCCGTATTAATGTCGTGTCGAATTCGTATTCACTACCCGTTAGGTCAGCGAATAATAAAATTACCATATTTGTTTATTTGTAGTTGATAGCGCTAGTTACTTCTTTTTATTTTATTCTTTAATTATTATCAAATAGTTATATAATTAATATTATAGTTAATAGTCAGTCTAACTTTAGTTTTTGACTCGCTATATTTTTATCTAATTGTGATATGTCGATTGACTTCCTACAACTCTTAAAATTCTGTTTGTCTAGTGAATTCCTGTATTTACTGTTTATTAGGCAAAAAATAATATGGTAGATTAGAAAATTAATTATTGCGCATTATTGGATTGGGACATTTTTTAAGAGATATCGATGGATTCATAAACTTAATGTTTTTTACCAACAAATTGTTTCGATTCTTCTTTCTCAAAGAATAGATAACTAATAGCATGTTGTGGTTTTTAGATTAATTCATAACTTTAAGTTATTTGACCCTATATTATCTATGTAATTTTGACGGCATTTTACGTGATGCAATTTGATTATTATGCACAAGTGAAGTGGATTATAAATAAAAACTAGGAACATACATTTTAAGTTGCTACAAAAACTCTCTGGACAGTTTCAATAAGTTAGCCGGCATTTTTCCAGAATGTATAGTATCTAAATTATACCATATTTTTCTTTTACCACAAGTATTTTATTATTTCTGTAGTGTGACAAATGCACAATAAATAGTTAATCATTAAAGTAAAAATAATACGTATTTTCCTTTTCAAGTGTATATCGTCTAACTTTTATTTTAGGTACCTATCACGGTAATTAAATTGAAATAATAGTCTAGCACTTAAACTGAACGCCTCCAGTAATGAAGAGTTAATAGAAGTTCATAAATTGGCGAGTTTGTTACAATTTACAGCACCTAACTTGACACAGAATTCAATAATTTGTAATCAAATCAGCATTCATTAAATGTAATTAAGGCCATCAGAACTTAATTTTTTTTATCGTTATAGGTTGTGGCCACAATCTCACCTGATCTTAAGTGATGATTTAGCCCAAGATGATAATGTAGTAAGATGGTAATGCTAATCCTTAGTGGAAGACTGGCTCTCAAGTGCAACTGCCGGAACACACTTATAGGTACTTGGTGACAGATTTTCACCTTCAGGATAATAGGTAAGCCAGGCGAACATTCGAAAATCCCTACCACTATGCTATGGTTTCATCATGAGGTTTTCCTTCACCTAAAGCTCAGGTTCATTGCAGGAATTCGAACTCACTTCTATCGACGCGATGTCTGTACACGCTACCACTGAGTCATCATTGCTTGAATTACTTTTGATACGACGCTACAGATACATACATACATAAATCATGCCTCTTTCTCAACGGGGTAGGCAGAGACCATGTCCTGCCACTTGCTACAATTCTGACATGCATCTTTCGCTTGTTCAATAGTTATCAATCTTTTCATACATGCTCGTCGGTTTAAAGTACTCTTGACCTGACCTTTCTTCAGAACGTTCCCTATATGATCATATTACGCTCATCTAGGCCTTCCTCTTTCAACTTTCTCATTCCTACTCATCTTATAAATCTGTCTGACTAGACAGATTAGTCTGATTCTTCTTTCATATTTTATATCCTCTCTACATGCCCAAACCATCTAAGCATTCGTTTCATAATCCGTGTCACTATATCTTCTTTCCTATCATTATAAGGTTCTCATATCACACTATTTCTTTTAGTGTCATTCAATTTCACTCTTAACATAGTTCTTAGCGGTCTCATTTCTACTGAATTTATTCTACGCTATAGATCGTTTTAATGAAATTTGAATAAAGATTAACAAGATTGTATCCAAGACCATCTAGGAGTTATTTTTGTTTAGTTTAATACAAAACATTGTAATTCAACATCATATGGCCTGCATAGATTCCCATCACCTCTGTTCATAGGAAACCTTGTGTTGGACAAACAACTATGTCTTCCAGACTACCGAGATAGGCATCTCTATTTACAAACATTATTGTAATATGTAACGAAATTGACAGTGATAGGTTATATTTGATTTATTAACTGAGGTCTTCACTATTCAACAACGTGAGCGACAACGCTTTCAAGCTTTTGTTTCGAACTGACTACTGTTACCCATAAGGGCTCAGGAGCCTCGAACGACTTTTACAGCTTCACCGGGCATGGTGCTTTCAAGCTGGTCGTTGCCCGCTTAAAAGGTACGTGCGGTTACAGATCACACCTGTTGCTATCCCGCCCATTCAGTAGTGCGGGTCAATACTAAGAATACAAAGTCATTAGTACGGACTCCACAACCACATTGACCCAATTCTCCGACTTATATTAAATAGTATCTTATTTAATATGTCATGTTAGTAGGGGAAGCCGTTCCTTATAACATTATTTACACAGTAAAAAAAGAAGATGATGGAATGCTTCCACCCTACAGAAGATCTTAGCCAAATGACCTAGCGTTGTGTTCCAGCGGTGAGTAAGGTTTTCAGAGCTCCTTGGGTTGGAGGGTTCAAGGTCGGCAACGCGCTAGTGATTCCTATGGTATTACAAGAGTAGATAGGCTACGATAGCTGCTTACCATCAGGCGGGGCCTATGCTTGTTTGCCAACTTAGTAGTATAAAAAAACAAGATGAACCCGATCGAGTTTCTTGCCGGCTCTTTCCAATGATTGGGATGTTTTCCGAACCGGTAGTATCTAGTGCTTTAATAAAGAATGTCTTCAAATGCCTTAATGGAAAGTATTAGGTATTTTTGATATTTGTAATTTTAAACATAAGTTACTTGGAAAACAGTAGATCGTGTAATACATTTTGTAAAAGTAGAGAATTTTAATACTTTCACGAAAGTTATGCTGAGGTTGTATATCCATGTTTACCAGAATACGTAAAAAAATCCAGAGCATCGCGGGATTATGGGACAAGCTATAAGTAGGTTTACGCCAATATATATTACTACAGCGGTATATGCACCATTGGCTCTTTCTGAAAAATCTACTCAGGGTTTTTGGAAAAATAAACTCGCCTTAAAATCATGTTACTGGTGCTTGTACTTATTTATATAAAACCCAACGATACATATTATATAATAACACAAAATCTTAATTCTATCATTTTGTTAGGTTACGGTGTTAAAACGGAACGATACGTTGCATTGGAAATTATTACCCAATCGGTTTATGAATGGATCTCAAGATAGAAGTTATCACACGGATGTGTAACATTTATTAATAATTATTAATTAATACGCAGCGAGATGGTCAGCGAGACAGAACTTAGGAACAGTATGTATTGTAATTGACTTATTGAATGAGGTTATTACTATCCCACAGCTCATGCGAGAATGTTTTCAAGCCTGTGCGTGCGTCCACAGAGCACACCTGTTTCTATCGCGCCCAGTCATTAAGTCAATAGTACGAATACTAAGTCATTAGTACGGATTACATAATCGTACTTCCAACTTATATTAAATAATATCTTATTTAAAATGATGTTTTGGTAGGGGAATCCGGTAACAGAATGTAGGTCATAATTTAACAAATGGCGCCCACCGACAGATAGATGGAAGGCATTGGGAAATCAACAACCGCTGTAAACATTGGAGTCTACAAATTTCACGGTAAGCCCACTGTAATAACTGAATATATTGTATTGGATGATTAAAAGCCGAATCATTATTATGCACTATACTCTACATCTATGCTGGTGACACCCATATAGGTATGTTTGCCTAATATTTTTTTTTTTATTGTGGCATGACAAAGTGGCGGCAATGTTCCTTATAGTATAAATAAAACCAATGCAATAAAAAACCACAGCCCCACTGATATTTTTACAATTTACTTGACAAGTTTATTTACTTGAATAAAATACGTATTTAACCAGCGTTTAAAAGTTTATAGTTACAAACTGCCCTTTGGTATCCCTTTTTGCATCTTTATTTGAGTTGTAAATTACTGATCAATTTTAAAGGTTAAATAATTTCAACAAGTTCATCTTCGTCTACCATTTCACATAAAATGAGATTTTGCGCACATGATAGATTTCGTAACTTAATACAACGAAGCAATGATGGCTGAGTGGTAGTTTGTACGGACACCGAGTCGATCTACGTGAGTTCGAATCGCTGCAATAAGTCTGAGCTTTTGGTGAAGGAAAACATCGTGATGAAACCGTAGTATGGTGGTAGGGCTTTTTCTAATGCCCGTCTGAGTAGCCTCCACCCTCAAGTTGAAAAACTGTCTCATAGCATCTATGAGGTGTCTTCCGGCAACTACACTTGATAGCCATATTTCCACTACGCTTAGCGCGTTAACACTTAAGATCAAATCAAATCAAAAATACTTTATTCAAGTTAGGCCCTAAGAAGGCACTTATGAACGTCAAACACTACTAGCGGTTCGGACAAACATCCCAGTCATCGAGAAGAACAGGCAAGATATTTCGATCTGGCTTATATTTTTAAATTATATTTATCCAACTGTTTACATAATATTTACAGCTAATAATTATATAATCATATTTATAATTCAGTGGATGCCCAGAGAGGTAACTTCCAGACATCACTATCATTCACATAATTACTCACCCTTTAATAACCTTTAATCAGGTAAGATTGTGGCTGTAATGCTAAACCTATAAAATTACAAATAAAATATAGAAAAATTAAAGCGCGTGTCAGTGTGATAGACGGACCAACTCACCGTTGATTTCCTATCCATTCAACACACATTTTCGTAACGAAACGAAACCTGTTTGGATTAGAAACGGTCCGAGTCATAAACTGAACGTTTGAATATATATAATAACAAAAGAGTATGTCAGAGGCACAAATCAAAACATGAGACCTAACCCAGCTTTATCAGCACGCGATAAATATTGTTCAACTACAAATGAAGATATCTCAAGGTCTTGATTGTAGGATACTAGTACCGTACTAGATCGAGTGCACTAATTGGTATCTACACAATGAAAAACTTGACCTAGTGTTTCGCTTTAGTGCGACGTAATTGCGAGATATCCTATCCCATAATATCCTATACCTCCCAATTTTTCTGTGCTATTTTCATATGTTTGCATTAAGACGCTGACTGTCGGTTGTTCCTCATTTCTCAGCGTTCATCGCTACTCTCAGATTGTACTTTCTCTATCATCAGGTGACCTGTAACAATCTTGTTGAGCTTGGATAGTGCTCAGAAAAAAATGTTTGGAGATTTCTCTCCAGAAGTATGCTACTTCAGTTATATTTTTGTACAAAAGAGGGAAATGGATTTCTTTGAAAAGTGGTACAACAATGTACCTATGTCGAAAACTTCTTGCAATTGTATGCTTAAAAAAAGACGAAAACATTCATACATCGCAAGTTCGACCGCATATGAAGCGCTGTCATCTCTGGGCGGGAGCACCTGGGTACCAGCTTGGGCCATTTGATTCGGCGCAAACAAGTACTATGAGAATTGTTGACGATCTCAATCTCACAAACGGTATCGAACCTTTAAGTGTAAGGAGAAACTTTGCCTCCTTGCGCGTGTTCTACGGTTTGTTTAATCAGGTGTGTTCTGAGCAATTATTATATATGATGCCAAACGCTACCATCCACCATCGCACTGCTCGCCATCGGCAGGGAGTTATTCTCACACCTTGGAACCTAAATGGTAGCGGACAGTCCGGTTTCAGAGGAGTTTTCTTCCGCAAACGCTCCGGTTATGAAATGAGCTCCCTTCTGAGGTTTTCTCAGGGGATACAGTATGGAATTCATCAAAAGGGGAGTTAATAGGTTATTAAAGGTCGGCAACGTGCATGTGATGCTTCTGGTGTTGCAAGCGTCAATAGGCTGCGGTGACCGATTACCACAGGCCAGCCATAAGTTTGTTAGTCACTATCGTGGTATAAAAAAATATACACATCGTAAAACATAACATTTTAGTTACCTTTGTATTAAAAAGAGAGTACCTATATGTTTTGTTATATATAAAATGTAGTACATAAACGTTTTTAACTTGGACCAAATAACATCTCCACTTACAAACCAGTTAGCTTTGCGTGAATATAATAAAACTAAAATCATTTCCCGTGCATGGAAGCTATAGTACATTATAACTACGGTTTGGTTTGGTACTCGTAGCATCATTCGCGTATAATATTTTTGAACTACATACCCTTCCTGATGAATATGTTTATTGACATAAAGTCTGCAAAATATACAACGCTTTCGGCGGAGGAAAATATTTTGATGACAGTGTATCATGGTGTTACGTCAATTTCTAACACTCCTTTAGCTGTTTAATACAATTTACTTGAAAGTACGTTGTCAAGTAACTTACCAATGTTATATTAGGAGATCTGTTCTGAGATATGTGTATAAAAACAATCATTATTGCATTGTTGCCAATATTAATCAACATAATATCAAATATAAAATTTTCATACAAAACAGAAAGAAATATACAAATACAAATGTTTTTAAAAGCGGATAGAACAATAAACTGTTTTGAAATCACTACAAGATAGCCATTCAGTGCCATCTATGAAAACTTTATGAAAGTAATGTTTAAATCATTAAATGTAGATGGAGCTTTATAATAAGTTGTTCATATTTTTTCAACTTTGATCGATAATGTCGTTAATATTCTGATAATTCACTAGATGTCGCTAAAATAATTGTTCTTTAATATTTTTTATATAAATATATTATTATACTACTAATATTATAAATGTAAGTGTGTATTTTTAGGATATTTGGATGTTTGTTTCTCAATTACGCAAAAATGGCTGAATGGATTTGGATACAATTTGGCACACAAAATATATTATGAACAGCAATCAGCAAAAGTAAGCTTTTATTTTCAAAATATATAGCTTAATGTAAAATCTAATAAACCAATTCGATCACGCTTACTAAAGAACTTGAAAACAAAATGGCCGGCCCCCTGACCTAATAAATCAAATTGGAGATAAATTGCTAAATGCGAGTCAATATAATCTCGAATTATGACCTAACTTACATCGCTTTTATGGTAGTAAAAAATGCGATCGTAAATAAAATTACTTTAAGAAGAGTTTTTTGGTTAAATGTGGTTTGAGTAATTTAAAAAGAGGCTTACATAATTCTATGGCGATTTACAAACGATTTTTATATTTTCGCTAGGGTCTTGAAACAAAAAAAAACATCCCAGTGTACACATTTATGTAACTGTGATATTTGAATGACATCGAGCAATGCTATTTGTTATGTACAAAATGACTCAGTAGTAAGTCAAATATGACTCATTATTTCACTCTTGTTTATGTAATATGCTAATGTAAAAGTATGATATAACTTTAACGTACATTTGACATCCGTTTAATATAAGAATTACGTTGGAATAGACTTAACTGGCTAACTGACTGAGTTAACACTGATGTCATTTTGACAGATGGTATTAGCGTTAGACTGTCGAATATATCAACTGAACTTTCAAGTTACTGCTGAATTAAGATAGTATGATACTTAGGTAATCAACAAAATATTCCCTCTAGAATAACGTAATAGTCATACTGCAGGTATTCCGAAGTACCTATAGTTATTACTGAAGGTACTTCAAAAGGTAAGTAGAATTAGATTCATGTTACTCGTAACAGCTAATAATATGTTTTTCGATCAGACTACACTTTTAGCCTTAAGGGCGCCCGGCCCCGACGGTATCAGGAATGAAGTACTTAAACTTCTTCCCGATCACCTCATAGCTCTTTTGGTCTGCATCTTCAATGTAGCCATAGCCCACTGCTATTTTCCAGCGGTCTGGAAAAAAGCTATAGTTATAGGTATTCACAAGCCCGGCAAAAAAGCTTCGCTTCCCGATAGCTATCGCCCGATCAGCCTTTTAAACACACTAGGAAAACTTTACGAGCGGCTCCATCTGAACCGTCTCAAAACCGTTATAGATATTAAAAACCTATACCCTCCCGAACAGTTCGGTTTTCGCGCCCGTCCCGCAAGGTTCCATTCTGGCGCCTTGCCTTTTCAATCTGTACGTCAGCGACCTCCCGAAGCCCCCCGGGGTCGAGGTAGGGCTCTACGCTGACGACACAGTCATATACGCGTCAAACAGACACAGAAAAAATCTCGCCTGCGCAGTCCAACGTGCCGTAACCACTCTCGGGGAGTGGTTTCGAACGTGGCGAATAGCTATTAATCCGGTAAAGAGCGCCGCGATTATGTTCGAACCGCATACATGTAAACTACCACGCACGGTAGGACCCCTCTCATTATTCGGTAGGAATATCCCTTGGGCCACCAAGACTAAATATCTGGGTGTCACCCTCGACTCGAAGCTTAACTTCAACGCACACGTTACTATAGTCCGGAATAGGGCCGTCTGGATCCTTTCCCGCTTACGACCCTTGCTCAGTTCGGTAAGCAAAATGTCCTTAAGACATAAGCTTACACTATACAAGATGTGCGTCCGTCCGATCTTGACATATAGCTGCGCAGCGTTCGCACATATGTCCAAACATAACTTTGTCCGCATGCAAAGAGTCCAAAATCGGTTTCTCCGACGCCTGCTTGACCCTCCAGCCTTCGTTAGGAACATGGACCTCCACAGGGACATGAGGCTTCCCTCGATAGAAGCCTATGTGAAATATCTCACCAGGAGATACTTCGATAGCGCTTCAAATCACCCCAACCCGCTCGTAAAATCCACCGTGAACTACGTCCCAGACAACTCGATCCCCGTTGCCAAACGTTATAAACGCCGTCCGCGAAATCTCTTTGTCGATCCCGACGACGACATCGAGAAAGCTAATAATTACTACGCGTCCGCTCCCGCAACATATGCGTGCTCGCGCCCACGCCCGCGAAACCACCGTTCCCTCCGCAGGGGACGTACGGTTAACTTCGCTCCCGCACACCCGCCACGACCGCCCTCCTCTGCGGCAACTCAAGCCTAGGTCCGATCCATCGGCATGGAGCCCTTGAGACAAGCAGCCGCTCGCGCGATACAAGTGACTCTACAATCACTAGCTTTCACAGCTATACATGACACTGCATTATACACACATGCACAACACACATAGGTACATAGGTTCTGTAAGGGACCTTTTTTTTTCTTTTTTTGCCTAGTTAGGGTAGACAAAATTTTCAGACCACTAAATACACATACACATGTTCCTTCCCTCCTCCCAGGGGGCAGAAACGTGTATATATGTATAGTTAGTTTAGATCGAATTACGGATAGGGAATTAGTCAGATCGCGACTTAATTGCATACGCGCAACAGTCCGAGCCGAGGTTCGGCCACTTTGGCACCCTCGGATGTTGTTGCTTAGCTTTCGTGGCTGAGTGCCCTAAGCGCTCGCCCCCAAGCCCGGTAAAGCTGTAAAAGCCGTAAAGGCTCCAGGGCCCCTCAGGCTAACAGCGTAGTCAGTTCGAAAAAAAAAAAAAAAAAGCCTTTAGGGCTCAGAAGCCTCAGACGGTTTTTATAGCTTGACCCAGGCTTGGGAGCGAGCGCTTATGACACTCAGCCGCGAAAGCTAGGCAATAAGCTCCAAGGGTGCCAAAGTGTTCGAACCTCGGCTTAGGTTGTTGCCGATCATGCGAAAAAGTCGTGATCTGGTTAATTCCCTATCCATAGAAATTCGAGCTAACTAACTATAGATATATACATCTTTCTACCTTTTGGAAGGAAGAAAGAAACATGCATATATGTATTTAGTGATCTGTAAATTTTTGTCTAAACTAAGCCAAAAAAAGATCTTTTACAGAACCTATGTACCAGAGAAGTGTGCATGTGTGTGTAGGGATGCAGTGTAATGAGTGTATGCTGGTGGCTAGTGAATACAGTGTCACTGTATCGCTCGAGCGGCTGGTTGGCTCAAGGGCTCTATGCCGATGGATCGGACCTAGGTTTGAGCTGCCGCAGGAGAAGGAGGTCTTGGTGAGTGTGCGGGAGCGAACTTTACTGCCTGCTCCCTGCGGAGGGAGCGGTGGTTCCTCGGGCGTGGGCGCGACGAGATATTTCATATAAGACTCTATCGAGGAGATATCTAGATCTGTATGGATACTCTGTTACGTACGATTTCAGAGGCACTAACTAATCTACGTAGCAGTTTGTTTTACAAAATTCGCAACGGTTTAAAGTTTGGTTCTGACATAAACGCGAAAACAGGGCAAGCGTATGTGATAATCGGGCGGACACAAGTCTTGTATAGTGTAAGATTATATCCTAGTAATATTTTTTTTACCGAGCGTAGCATATGATGCAAGCGGCCCAGGACCATGGTGGCCCTGTTCCGAACTATACTGACATTTGGCTCCTAATGTCGTGGCTCGCGATACAGATCGCTTATATACCCAAATAAAACAATCACGAAATCACTAGAAGGTGCTTGAACTCGTTAACATGTTGTAAACAAATTACGTCATCGTTTTTAAAAGTAGGTGGACGTTCTATTTTTAAACCATTGTTTGTTGACGTAGTCCAGGTAATAAGGCTTTGCATGAGTGAATAAATGTAGCACTTCCTTAAACTATTTTTACTCAGACCGTAATAATGCAAATGCAATAACTACAAAAAATATTATTCAAGCTTAAAATCTGTCTCAGGTCGCGTCAGTAAATAAATTGATTTATATTTTATGCAATATCTGGTACCTCATCTGTCAAGAACAAAGAAAATATTTCGAATACTAAAACTAATCCACACAAATATAACTTTGATTTAACACAACAAGTTTATTATAATGGAAAATAAAATAATTTAAAATACCTACAAACATAGTTCAATGTCATAGTCAGGAAAACTACTAAATAACTAATAAACTGAACTAACTCAAAAAACTCCGTTAGATGCTAAGGTTCAGTTGCACCCTTATGGCGAAATCCAACTTTAGCCCCTTGCAAAATAACAAAATCGATTCTATGCAAGTTAGTCAGATCCTCATCATCATCATCATCATCATCATCACAGCCGAAAGACGTCCACTGACGTGCCAAAGACCGAGCATCGCACGGAGGTCCTCCATGGTCTCAGCCAAGACTACTATGTCGTCGGCAAACCGAAGGTGGGTGATGTACTCGCCGTTTGTGTTGATGCCTAGTCCTTCCCAGTCCAGAACCTTGAAAACATCTTCCAGTGCAGCGGTGAACAGTTTAGGAGAGATAACATCTCCTTGTCTGACTCCACGCCGCAACAGGATAGGTTTCGAGTTCTGATCCTGCAGTCGAACTGACATAGTGGCGTTTTCATACAAACACTTCAACACTTCGATGTACCGGTAGTCAACTTGGCACCGCTGGAGAGACTGTAGTACAGCCCAGGTCTCAATCGAATCGAAGGCTTTCTCATAGTCCACAAACGCTAAACAAAGGGGTAGGTTATACTCTTCGGTCTTCTGTATAACCTGCCGTAATGCGTGTATGTGGTCTACGGTACTGAAGCCCTTTCGGAAACCGGCTTGTTCGGGAGGCTGAAAGTCGTTAAACTTGCGATCGAGAGGGTTCGTAATAACTCTCGAAAACAGCTTATAAACATGGCTCAAAAGTGAGATGGGCCTATAATTCTTCAATAGGGTATTGTCACCTTTTTTGAAGAAGAGTACCACCACACTTTTGTTCCATGCCTGCGGCGTTTTACCTTCGTGGATGACGGAATTGAACAATGTCTGAAGGGCCCTCAGGACTGGTTTACCACCCGCCTTCAATAGTTCGGCTGTGATTCCGTCATCTCCGGGAGCTTTGTTGTTTTTAAGCTGTTTGAGAGCCATACTAATCTCATACAAGCTGACGTCCGGGATGTCTTCTGTGTAGTGTCGAGTCAATCTAGCTCTTGGGTCTTTAGCTAGATTCGTAACGGGTTTCTGTGTTGATGTGTATAACTGTACATAGAACTTCTCGACCTCTCTCAAGAGCTCAGGTTTGGATGACACGATTCTGCCGTCTTCAGTCTTCAGCTTTGTTAGCTGGCTTTGCCCAATAGACAGATCTCTTGCGAACACTTTGGAGCCTTTGTTTCGCTCTATCGCCTCTTTAATACGATTAGTATAAAATTGGCGTATGTCAGTTTTCAGTGACTTTGAGATCCGTCTATTAAGCTGCCGATAAGCACAAGCATCACCTCTAGACTGCAGAATCATCTCACGCCTCTCGTCCATGAGTTTTAGAGTAGAGTCCGAGAGTTTTTACCCGTCATTATAATTGTCCACGCTGTTTTCTAGGCAATGAAAACGGTTTTGGAGTTCCAGCTGAAAGCTCTCGGGGTTTTGGAGTTGGATCGGTGCTGGGCGGAAAGTAGACTTCATCAATCGAGATCTTTCGAGCTTCAAATTAAGATTCAATGTGCCTCTTACCATACGGTGATCACTTCCGGTTTTTACCGCATTGATCACAGAGACATCATTGAATATGTGCCTTTTCGTCGACATGATAAAGTCTATCTCATTTTTCGTTACACCGTCAGGGCTCATCCAGGTCCACTTCCTGTGTTCTCGCTTCCTGAAGAAAGAGTTCATCATACAAAGGCCTTCCTTCTCCATGAATCCGGCCAGTAATTGGCCCCGATGATTCCGGTTTCCTACTCCAAATTGCCCCACTCGCAGCTCATCGCCGTCTCGTTTGCCCAGTTTTGCATTGAAATCCCCCATGACAACCGTGAAGTGGGCTTTAAAACTATGCATGGCTTTAGAGATATCCTCATACATAGCCTCCACCTCATCGTCAGAGTGCGCCGAGGTCGGAGCGTACACCTGTATGACCTTCAACGAATACCGTTTGGTTATTCTGAGTATTAGGCACGCTACGCTACTCGACACACTCTCGACTTTTAGCACGTTGTTCACAAGGGACTTGTGGACGATAAACCCGACACCTCCTTGGGACTGTTGGTCGCCCTCCCGGAAATAGAGCAAGTTACCAGATTTAAGGATTATCGTGTCCTCCCCCTCTCTTCGGACTTCAGATAAACCTATAATATCCCACCGTAACTTGCTCAATTCTTCCTCAAGTTCGACAATTTTCTCGTCAGTTCGCAGTGTGCGCGTGTTATATGTTGCCAGGGCCAGAGTTCGTCGGTTGTGGTAGCCGGATCTCTGCCGGGGATTAACTATAGCACCCCCTGCCCCACCGTTACCATGACCGCTACTGGAGTCAGGAATAGCGGGGCCGCCGGGGACTAGGGGTCTAGCTTTCGTTTGTACTAACATGATTGGGGGGATTTGCCATAATCGCCACGCTTGGCAGGCGGGTTGGCGATCGCAATATCGTCGTGGATATATACTCGAAGGACGCTGCTGCCCGTTCTTCGGCTTATCCTTTAGTCGCCTTTTACGACACCCACAGGATGAGATGGGGTGGTGCGATTCTAAGCCGGCACACACACACGTGTTATACACACCTCATAGTTCGTTTGAAACGAAGACCTTCATCAAAATATGGAACTTCCTTTGATCGAATCTTATAATAAAACTCTCGCGAAGAGTCATTCCGAATAAAGCTTCAAACCATCTGAACCCGATCAAAGTATCTGCCGCAACATACACCCTAGTCCTAAACGCCCCAAAGGCAAAACGTCGGCCGCGGAACTATTTTACCGATCCCGATGACGAAGTCACAAAACAATAACACACATAATATAATGAAACATAATATTCTTGACCATTTTAATATGAAAATGGCGCTCTTAGTACTCGTAATTGGGTCATTATTTTATCATGGGCTTCATTTGAAACTAAATTAAACATATTTTTTTTTTAAGTTTATCTTCATAGGTAGCTATCTAAAAATCAAATATATATTTTTAAATACTGAATTATATTTCAAAGTCACAGATTATACAGATATTTATAAATAATAGACTTTTATAAATAATGACGTGAAGCAATTTAAATTTTTCTTGCACTAAACTTGCATTTTTTATCATAAAATTATTAAAGTCGCTAATGTTTATTTTTTACCGAATTATTTTTTAATATATAAATTATGCGACCTTTATTAAAATATCATTGGAAAGGGTATTCCATTGGCAATACTTTAAATACATTTACATTCCAGTAGCGTGCCTACATTCCTTATTTTCATTAAAATATATCCGGCACCGAACTTCCAAAACTTTAAACGAGATTTTCCAACAACCATGGTTTTCGAGTTAAGTCTGTTTATTATTTAAGGTTCGAATAATATCAAGACAGGTTTTATAATGGTTTATGCAATTTCTCCTTAACATTCACAGGTATTTCAGAGCCATAGTTTACTATTAAGAAGAATTATATAGAAGAGATTGGTGTTAGGGAGAGGACTACGTAGAGATCTCATTTCGTTAATCATCCCTTGCGTGATTCCACTCTTAATTGCTTCGAGGTCACCAAGCTCTTTAATTGCCGTGACCTGACAAACAAGTTCGGCATTATCATAGTGTGGATACGCAATTTTATAATCTCTTAGTAATATTATAACTCATCAAGAGTTTTTTTTTTGTTAATTTGTTTAAACGCGCTAATCCCTGGAACTACCGATCAGATATGAAAAAAATATGTTTGCATTTTATAGCTTGGTTATTGAGGAAGGTTATATGTTACATAACTTCACGCTAACATTCAAAGAAGCGAAGCAGTAACCATAAACGTCAAGTAATCTGGAAGACTGTAGGTAAGTACGGGAACTGAGAATAACGAGAAGCTACACGGGTGCGTTTGTCGAACAAATTGAAGACTGGTGAAACCGTGGGGCACCGCTAGTAAACTTATAAACATGATTGTTTTTTGTTTTACCCCCTATGCGTTCCTATACTAATGCATCGAAATTTTATTAAGTTGATACGTGGACATTCGCGAATATTTTTATGATTTTACAATCATTTTCTAACAGGTGGCGCTCAAATCGTTACATTTTAAAAACAGAAGAAACGAAGCTATCTTATAACAAAATTACCGTGTTAGTATGCTCTTCATAAAAAAACTTCTTAATAAATTTGAATGATGACATATTATTACGCTTTACCATAGGGACTAAACAGTTATAATAAAATTATTTCACCTGTTAAAAATAAGATCAGCTATATTTTTATTAATATACCCTAGTACTAGAGTGGCTTACTATCAACATTAAGTTAGAGATCTTTCACCAAGCACCTACAAGTTTATCCAGTCAGCTGAGCTTGAGAGCTAGTCTTTCCAAACTTAACGTATCACCATCTCTGATCACATAGCCATTTAACATCTTGAGAATAGTATATATTTTAATCGATTGTAGAAACGGTCACGTATATCTTTATCTGCTCAGTAAATTTTCATGCCGTCATATTTCCATTAGGTGTGCTGATAGAATAAAAAATGTATTTAAAAAAGGAGGAGTTTAAACGTAAACTGTGGACTTCTTGTGTGATTATGGTCAAACTCTATAATAGGAAGTCCATAGTTTTATATTTTCCCACATATTTATAGTGTTATAAGAACATTTCTTAATCATTCGGGTTTCGTCGCGATGTTTTCCTTCACCGTCAGCCGATAGAATGCCAATTTAAATAAATAAATGCTCGCAAATTCCGAAAAATGTTGGCTTAAGCCGGGATTCGAACCAGTTTGAAATCACCTTTCCCCAACAGCACGGGATATTTACAGGTTTTTATTATTATTATTAAGTTACGTTATATGAAATGATTAGTTTTGTTTGCGATTGCATACAATTTTAGAAATAAGAAGTTCTATGTTAGAACCTTTCTTATGCTTCTAAATACATTATCCACGTTATATAACGTTCATGGCTTCAAATTCACATTTCGCACCATTATTCCGTAAACAATGGGCCGACGGGCTCTCGGGCTGCGTTGTTTGATTTCAGATAAAAAAAATCATTTGAAAACCAATTTGATTCGTACTCTGTGATGTTTCGCTAGTTACCGCATTTTTTTTTTCGAACTGACTATACTTTTAGCCTTAGGGGAGCCTTTTAGCCCTGGAGCCTTTACGGATTTTACAGCTTTCCCAGCCTTGGGGGCGAGCGCTTAAGGCACTCAGCCGCGAAAGCTTTGCAACAACATCCAAGGGTGCCAAAGTGGTCGAACCTCGGCTCGTACTGTTGCGCGTATGCGCCGTATGATCACCGCCATTGGATCTGCCCGTTTACAACATTTTGAGATCATTTGACTGTTGCTGGGGCTCATAAATTATTATTTTTTGAAATTACCCTTCTCTATTGACAATCGGAGATGGCCAATCACTTGCGTGCAGGACTTGCTGGAAAATCGGCACGACGAATGAATACAAGGTGCTGTGCATAAACTAGTTTTGGAGTTTGGAGAACAATGCCTTTCTATCCTGGGAGCATTAGGACAATATGAGCGGCGGCAATATCAGCTACGAAAAGTAAGGAGCAAATTTAACATAGGTAAAACCGTGAGGCACAAATAGTTAATATATTGAAAAACCTTGTATAGTCGAACATTTATGTGACGAACATGATTTTATACCCTATATCCGGGTATTAAATAACAATATACTATTTTACTAGCCATGGTTATTTTGGAATGTTACCATATTCAAGATTACCTTAAAATAATTTTTATCTTACCGTTCAAAATTAAATTAATTCTGAACCCGGTGACAAAACCCCAAGTGCTTCAACCCTGTTATTGTGTAATTAAATTTAGCGAGGCGCAAAATCTTTTCCCTTACACTGATCCATTTGGTAATTGGATTTCAATCGGTGGCCTACTTTTATTTTTATTAATCCTCTAAGTATTGTTCACAGTAATTATAATAATATCGATTTTATACCTTATTCCAAACGGATCTAGGGTTTTTTTTATAATTTAGTTAAAAAGGGTTTATAATCTATACATATTAAAAACTCAACGTCTCTCTGTTAATTCATAGCTATATTCTCTGGTCAGATTATAGGATGTATTTCGTCAGATAAAGTAACATACAAAATAAGCAGTGACGATAATGGAGAATCAATTCAGAAAAAAAACGCATTCCGCATGCGTAAATAGTTCACGCGTAGTAAACCATAAGAAATATATTAAATTAATGTTTTACATAATTGTAGATCTTAAAAAGACCTACGAAAAAAGCAATAGCATATGTCTATCTTCTAAGAATCACCCACAATAAGCATTTTTGTCTTCTGTCTTTCGAGCGGGGGCAGCACGACTCGCACATGCGCTCGACCAACGGTATTATGTAGTATATGCGAGCGGAGCCGCGGACACAGCTAGTATAATGAATATAATAAAGCTCAAGAGCTTTTTTGTTTTTTTTAACGTCCTAATTTCTGGACTACCAGTTGAATTCGAAATATTATTTTTATATATGATATCCAGATTCATGATGAATAGTATAGGCTATATAACTTCACGCTACGACCCTAAGAAGCGGAGCAGAAACTATGAACGTCAAGAAATCTGGCAAGCTGTAGGCAAGTGGGAAGTGGAACAACGGTAGGGAGCTATACGGGCGCGTTGGCGGCTGCGCCGTGAAGAATTTTTCGAATAAATTTAATACGGGTAAATCGTGGGGCACAGCTAATGTTATTCACAATTAATTTGTTCTCATATAGTTTTAAATATACCCGGTTGTTATTGAAAACCCCTTATATATTATATGTCTTTTTTTATATTTGCAGTAAATACCTCACACTGCCCTTTGATTCCAAACCACCACAGCCTGCGTTGATAACCAAATAGTTGATATACATACATATATAGATATTATACTTACACTCATATAACTTGAACATGAAGCGATAATGGTTCATCTTAATTGAATCTAAGCTTTTGTTAAAGGAGAACTATTGCACGGTGGGAAGGCTTTTTTAATACATTTCTATTTAGCCATCACTCTCAAATTGGAAATCTATTGTCAAAGACGTTATAGCTTTGTTTCAGCAGCTGCACTTGAGAGTCAGTTCCGCTAGTCTTACAGTGTTACCGTATTAGGTCACTTAAAATCAGGTGAGATTGAGAAAGCTAATCCTGCAAAGTATTAAAAAAAGTTCATATTTACAAGGAAATTTTATTTTCGGAACTCGAAACTGTGACCTTTGGACTCTATACTACAGCTACTTAGGACCACTTCGCTATGGATTCGTTGAAAATTTTCACGAAACAAATTTTCAACATGTCAAATTAGTTGGACACATCGAAACTTTAATCCTCGACGGGGGGATTGGAATTTAGTGCGAGATAAGCGACAAGGGTGGGGTGGAGATATATTAGTGGAATTCCTTAGTGAGGGGGTACGCGGGTTATCCCACTTTCCGAAGCTTTAATGGGCTAAATATCTTGAACCAAGATAATCTGTGTCAAGGAGCGTTGGAAGGCAGACGCATAATTTATAATTCAAATATTTTGTTTCACAAAACTTATGAAGACACTAGCTGTGTCCTATGGTTTCACTCGTGTTAAATTCATTCAGCAACTGTTCACCGTGCCGCGGCCAAAGCACCCGTGTAGCCTAGGCATTGATCTCACTTGCCGAAATTGTCTACAGCTTGCCAGATGGCTTAACGTCAATAGCTACTGCTTCGCTACTTAGCGTCTTAGTGTACTGTAGCCGAGTAGGCTAAAGTAGCCACTTTAGTAGTAAATAAAAAAATGGTCAGTCAATAAACAAGCTATAAAAAAACTTTTGCATTTTAAAGAAATCTGACTGATAGTTCTAGATATTTACGCTTTCAAACTAACAACTACTTGAACTTTACTTATAATATTCGTTTTTTTTTCGGTCGTAGGTTTAGCGTTATGGCCACAATCTCACTTGATGATAAGTGACGATATGGCCCATGATAATGACGCGCTAAGCCTAGCGGGGAAACTGGCTCTCAAGTGCAGCTACCGTAATACACCTATAGGTGCTTGGCGACAGATTTTCAACTTGAAGATGGTAACTAATCATACGGGCATTAGAAAAATCCCCAACACCATGCTGTGGTTTCATCACTATGTTTTTCTTCACCAAAAGCTCACGTACATTGCAGGGATTTGAACTCACGTATATCGATGCGGTGTCCGTACACGCTAAGAACTTAATTTTAACATTTTTGGATCACGCTAGATTATTTTATATTTATTTAATTTAGGAACTCGTGTCCAAGAAAAATATGTCAGTCCCATCGTAACCTAAATTAAGCGCGTCACACACGATGAAGATATTATAATATTTTATGGTACGATATCGTAACCTAAAACATTATAACATCTTATCAACAACACAACAAACTTAGCGCACTACTAACAAACTTCCATAGGATCATGGCTTCCTTACTTGCAAGTGCAGGCAATATCTTTTTACAAAGAAGTCGCTAGATACCCATAATATGTTGAGACGTCAAAACCAATCTTGCATGCGCATGCCCTACTAAACAACAAATAAAGTTGTGGAAGCAGGTTTCTAATATTTACTTGCTTAATAATGTCATATTTAGGATTCAGTTAGTGTATAGCCTGTGTTTACAGCAAGTATCTCGTTTATAAGACATAAGACATTAAGACTTAAATCTCCCTCAAGGATCACCACAACGACCGATTCCACGCTGCCCGCATTCAGCGGGTTCCCGCAATATTCATCAAGTCGTCGGTTCGCCTTTTAGCGAGTCCTACCGACGCTGCGTTTTTCGGTACGGTGCAATCCTTTGGAAGAAAGATCTTACTCAGTAATAGAGAATTTACAATCAGGTATTACTATCTACCATTACTGTTGTTATAAACAAAAGTTGTATTGTTTATTTTTTCTGCAAACTGTACTACATATATGTTAATGTAACAGTGAAGAAGATTGCGTGTGAGTCGCGTCATTTGCTGTTGATTCGTGTCGATAGAATCGAGGACGATTGGCAAATTAACCTTTACGTACTTCTAAATAAATAAAATTATTGCGCCACCTATACACTTAGTAAAATCCCGTTACTTATAATAAACTATAATCTACTAGTCTACTATAATCTATACTTATAATAAAGCGCAATAGTTTTTTTTCTTTGTTTAAACACGCTAATTTCTTTAACTACCGGTAGAATTAAAAAAAATCTGTTTTTGTATATGATAGCGAGATTCATGAGGAATAGTATAGGCTATCAAGCATTAACCTACAACTGTCAGCTAGCTTTTAATATTGATTTTCGTTAAGTAAGTCAGAAGAAACAGCGCTCCCGAACTGCTATATCAGCGTGCGCCAGCGTAATGGTTAGCGATATGTCAATACAATGTTCTACAAATATATTGCTCCTTAATGGATCTAAAAAAAGTCCGGGTTACCATATGCCTGCCACAATAAGGTATTTTCTGTTTTTGTTTTAATTTAAAATTGATTTATGAGCATTACGAGTATTATTCGGCATGGCATATTAACTCTTACGAACAAAAGTAAGTCATCAAGACAATTTTATAAAGATAAACTTTTCCCTTTATAGCATTTTATTTGGACGCATAGTTTGGAAAATAATGTAAAATTAAAATAATTCTATACTCAGCTCGGGATTATGACTATAGGTGTAGTGGCGCGAACGAGCCGTGTGAATTGTGATGGATAACCCTGTCCGCCAGATAAAAATATTGTCTACACTGAAGTATTATAAATAATCAAACTGCGATTTCTTTTAAATTATAAGCGGCTGAAACCGCGGTGCATAGCTAGTATTATATATATCTACGATGAAATAGTTGATGACAGTTATGCCTTAAACCAAGAAAAAGGATTTGCCCTTAAAATAATTTCAAGTGTAATTCAATAGATAAAGGAAGTATTAAACATTCCTTTTATTCATGTAAAAACATGTGGGATTTTGTGGGAAATAAAACTTTCTTTACAGGTATTATAATAGCTTATTATATCCAAGGAAATTATTTAAAAAAAGAAGACTTATGTTAATCACGTATTTACATCCCTTTTCTTCTTAGAGCACACTCTTGGCACGTTCATAACGCCATACGAATTTCACATTCTACCATAGACATTTTTACTATTAATTTATTTAATACGTAAAGGTCATTCTAACATACATCCAACATACATACCATTTCTATTTAAGCATTAATCTCATTAATTAATTTAGCATGATTGTAAATGCCTCCCTTTCAATACAACGAAGTCAATTAAACAGGTCATGTTAAACCAATAAACCAGTTACATCCGGTTTTCAGGAATATATATGACAGTCCAAGTTGTAAGAATATTGTTATTTTTGATATATAATAAATGACCTATTTAAGAATCAGTCACAATTCCTTTCACAATATCACAACTCCTGAAATCGGAGTTGGAACGACACATGAATCTCAAATCACACCCATCCAAAAAACGCGAAAGATGTGTGCTAGGGATGCGAGTGAGAAATGTCTGTGAGAGGTGTATGCAAAAAGGTTACCGCGGTGTGAGTAACTGGAGTTACTAGACTAACAATCAACAGACGCTGTTTGTACATACTGCACCCAGTATCCCGCTTGCGCGTAGCTGAAAGATTCCAATGTGCACTACCTTGCACATCTCACGTAGAAAACTATAGAAGTATTGACAGCTGTGCTTCAGCAGTCGCATTTTGCTATGGTATAAATATACCATTTAATTTTTTTTTAAACTTACTTTTGAAACAGTATGCATAAGTTGTAACATGAACTACGAGTGTTATGACTCTAATCTTTACATTTTTCTTTAAGTATAAAGGAAACCAAACTTCTTTTGTTTATAAATCATTTAATGAATAATACATAGACTACAACCAAACCCAAAATATATTACATCTGCTTGAATGATCTATAAGAGATGAAATATTCGCACTCGCCCCTACTTATACCCGCTCGATCCCGAGCATTTTAAATAATTAAATTAAACTTTACTAATATCTTTGGTATTATAATTATCTATACATGTTATAAAACACAACGTCTCTCTGTTTGTCTGTCCGTTTATGTTCTTTTCACGCGAAAACCGCTTATCCGATGTACATGTTTTTTTAATTCAAATTCATAGCTATATTATCTGACCAGGTTATAGCACATATTGTATAAGATAAAAGATAAGCTATACTAAATAAGCAGTGACTATAATGGCGAATAAATTCGAAAACAGATGCAAAGCTATACGAGATATATTAAGTTAATGTTCTGCATTATTGTAAATCTTAAAATGACCTACATGAAGTTAGGGATAGAATATATCTATCTCCCACGTATTACCCACAATAAATAAAGCAATAGCATATGTCTATCTTCTAAGGATCACCCACAATAAGCATTTTTGTGTTCCATCTTTTCAGCGGGGGCAGCATGATTCGCGCGTGCGCTCGACCTACGGCATGCTGTAGTCTACGCGAGCGGAGCCATGGGCACAGCTAGTATATAATATATTCGTATAGCCCCGCATATGTCGTTCAGCCTTTATCATTAGTCAATAACTCGCCTACAGCGCCAGAACTCGTTGAAAACATCATTTTTTATAAATATACATTAATTGCTATTTAGTTTCTCAAATTTTTCTCTGATTTTCACCCAATTTTTATTAATAGTACATATATGAAAAATACATCTTTATATCACCACACCTTGTTCACTGAGTATGCAGAAAGGATGGATCAAAACTAATCTCTGTCTTGTTTCGCTTCTTTCAGATTCATGATGAAACACATCATTGAATAAAACAAATATACATTTATAGTATTCTCTTTTTATAAAATCGCTTTTGCACGTGACTTAACGGCGTCCCGGGTAGAGTCGAGAGTGATTGCATATGAAAATTTAATACCCTTTGTAGTGCATTCTCAATCACTTAGCGAGCTGACAGTACCCGGGTACAGTCGGCAGAATAAAATATTTTATAAAAGATAACCGGAAAATTACGTATGAAACTTTACATACAATAAATAAATATAGGACATAATTTCACACACGGCCACATTTATTATGCTTATCACAAACAAGTCAGACGGGAATAGAATCAGCGAAATATAGGCTCAATAATAGAACTTACTACTACAGCGCTTCCAGGTCTGTCGAATGTATTTGTGTTTTGATAATAGTAGCTTTGAGTAAGCAATCACTAATCTTACCACACGTCTGACCGCGACCACCATACACCAGTTATAATACCCGCTATAGCGTCATGCCTAAGCGCATCGATGTCCGGGATCAACCTGTGTATTCATTATTCAATCCGGGAGGTAGGGAAATGTACTCCAACCAATGTCGCAACCATCATATACATGGTGATAAATCAGTCCAGAGACTTGTTTGTTCTCATTGGGTATGTTGCTTTCCGGGATCGGCAATGTTTTTGAAATGTACTCTACATCAAGCACAATGTAGTCACTTTTCCATACACACTCCGGTATATATAACGTTTCAGTTGGCTGTTAGTATTCAAGGACGCAATTGTGGAGACGTCGATAATGATGCTCACTAAAAACATAGTAAATTGTTATTACAGTTAATTTAAGAATAATTCCATGACTTCACACATGTATATACATGGGTCACGTCACGTCTAGACATGTATGTCTTGTTCTGAATAATTTAAAATAGTGTTATATCTTACTATGTGTTCTCATTTTTCTATCAAGTTTAATTCTTTATTTCAAATAATTCAGATATGTGACCCTGCGACAGGCGCCCACTAAATTTACAATTAATATAAAATAATAGGTAATTGTAATTCTAGCAACACTAGCGAAAACTATTGATAATAATAATAAAATAAAAAGAAGTCAAAATGTTACTATTTGGTATAAGTATGCAAACGAATACTAATTACTGCAGAAGAAATTTCGAGAATTTAGTATCCCAACTTACCAATACATCCAATACAACCAATACATCTTGGATAATTTAATGTGCGTTCGAAAAGTTAATAATTTTAAACTTGTAATTAAATAAAAGGCATAATTTCAATGCTATATAAAATAGTCATTCCATTTCTTAGATTTAGTAAGAGAAATAAACGCTTTAGGTACCTAAAGTTTTATTGTCGAAAGAGTATTTATTATAGGGTGAAACATTACGTGAACGGCGGTGATGTCTGGAAGTGATTCTCTCTCTGTATATACATTAAAAAAAGTTATTTTATATATTTTCGTCTACGTATCAAAATATAAGTGACGGTATAAAATGTATTTTTTACCTTCGTTTATACTTTGTGGGCAACGCTCTTCCAAGTTAGTGAAAAATCTTACACGATAGTCGATAGCAAAGTGTTTCGAGATAAAAGTACGTTTCTCTTGAGACACACGGTAGGGGACATTTTTCACATTTCCACAGCTAGGGTTTGAAGCCGCTGTTAAAATGATACGAGAGAAGTTTTTGTAAGTAGTCGACTTGAGTTTATATCTTCACACATCTCTAATACACGAGATATACGTACAGACATATTTTACATTATTATAGAAAGATAGAGTCCATTTATTACATCTTTACTATTTTTATACTTAACTAAGGTGGAACTTGTTAGCGACGCATAGCTTGTTATTAGCCCGTATGCCTGGGGCAGTGGAGCAGTTCATCTTTCGCTCCCTGTCACCGCTGCTAAGGTGCTGGTGGAGGCGAAACGCCTCGTAGTCGGATGGAGTGCGGCGCGTGTGCGACTCCTAGAGAGCAGACCCATGCGGTGTTTTAGATGCATGGATGTGGGCCACAAGCGCCCACTTTGTCAGTCTATGATCTGTGGCTGTAAGCCGCCGCATGCAAAGAGAAGAGCACCACCAGCGCCTACACCGTCGTAGGTGCCATGCGTAGACGTTGGGTGATAGGAGGGGGCGCTTTTTGCCTCTTCCCTCCACCCTAGCTGAACCAAGGGGAGATTGGTCGGGGGGGCCCATCTTCCCATTGCACTGGTTCAGCCGTCTGGGAGACAGTCGGGGTTGTACCAGACTGCCCGGGCCCGTTGGGGCCGGCCGCCGGGTGACGCGGTGAATGCAACCGCTGCCCCGTTTCGCCCCACTTTGGCGGCCGATGGTACACCGCTGGGTTTTAGTCAGTAAGAGTCTGACATACCCCCCTTGCTCCCCCGAGCGAGGGGCTGGATCCATGCAGCATTTCCCAGCGTTAAAAAAAAAGGTATAGGGCTATGTGGGGTGCTATGTCAGGAACCTCCTCGTGGTGCACCCCGGGCAACGTCGACCAATTTGGTCGGCAGCCGATACCTGACGCACTCCTCCTGCTATCCCTCTGCTTCTCAGAGGGGACTCCTGGGTGTGGCATGTGCGTGGCGCACCCAGTACCGGGCTGGGGCCGATGAGGGCTCAGTTTGAGCCCCAAGGGCCCAGTTCCGGACAGCGGCTGGCGGGATCTGTTATTTCATACCGGTCATACCGGTTTCATGGTTTACAGAAGTCAGCATGGAAGCAAAACTCAACAGTAGACTACCCCAGGAGGGTACCCTAACGGGAGAATCCCTCCCCGAGCACAGCTCGGGCTGCCCCACGTTTTCTGGGGGGGCAAAGTTTTGCAAGATACGGATAATATTTTAACGACTATAGCGAACACAAGGATTACGGATATTCCTAAAAAGACGACCCTAGCAAATTCACAACGGACAACTGATATGCCTGTTGTTGTTCTGGAGAGGAATCATGCGCTTGACCGTTTTGCGGCCAAGCACTGGCCTAAAAGATCCGGTAGCTCACCGACAGTAGAGGTTGACAGTAGGAAGCCGTCGCATCTTGTTGATGGGGCCGATGGTGACGGCATGCGGGCTACTTCCAGTAAGGTGACCACAGCGCGCAGGGGCAAAGCTCATGACCCGGGCTCTTCAGCAGGGTTGACTCGTGCGACGACCGTTGGGGAGGCAGTTATGACAGCGGACTGTCCCCTGGTCAAACCGCCGAGCAGTGCCGAGGCATGTGACGAGGCAGACGTGGGGGTACTCGAGGGTATTGAATTCCTCGACCCTGCAAGGCTCAGGGCGCTTGCCAAGGAGAAGGTGGACGGGATTCTTAAGGTTGCCAAGAAGTCTGGCAACCTCAAGGGTACGTTCGTCAAGTCTCTGAAGGAGGCGGCCTGGACCTTGCAGGAGGTGGTATCAACTGCCCTCACGCGCACGGTGGCCAGTGAGACCCTCATCCTCCGACGCGAGACGAGGAAGCTGCGTCAGGAGGTCGCGGACCTCAGGGCGGAGCTCACCTCGTTGCGCAGTCGAGGGGAGGTTCTACCTGCGCCACCGTTGCCGCAAGCGCCGGAAGTCAGTGTGCAGAATTCCCTGCCGCAGGATCCACATGGATAGGATGGAGCGGACCCCCGGAACCCCGTTCCCGCTCCGGACTCAAATCCCGTTCCCGACTTGGGTTCTGAGGAAGACGGATGGATCACTGTGGCGCGTCGCCGTAGGCGCAAAGCCAAGAAGGCACCAGCTGCGGCACCGTCTGCTGTAGTGGCAAAGGAAACCGCTTCTCGTAAGAAGGTGCCCGGAGCCAAACCCAGGAGGAAGCTTCCTTCGACGCCCCGATCGGCCGCGGTGATTATTACACTGCGGCCCGAGGCGGTGGAGGGGGGAGTGACCTACAAATTGGCCCTCATGGGGGTGAACCGGGACGCGTTAGCTGACCTGGGGATTAAAAACCTGTCGCTTCGCCCCGCAGCCACGGGATCCAGAATCATTGAGATTCCTGTCACCCGTGGTCCGGAACAAGCTGACGGGTTAGCTTAGAGGCTTCAAGAGGCGTTGGCGGACGTGGCCACTGTGGCCAGACCTGTAAAAAAGGTGAATGTCCGAGTCGTTGGCCTTGACGAAACGGTGTCGGTGGCTGAAGTCATCTCAGCGGCTGCGGCCAAGGGTGGGATGCAGTGGATCGATCCACCTGTCGCTCCCGGCCGTTGCCGCCAAAGCGCTGTTGGAAGCGGGGCGACTCCTGGTTGGTTGGAATGCGGCTCGCGTCCGCTTATTGGATGACGGACCTTTGAGGTGCTACCGGTGCCTAGACGTGGGCCACATTCGGCCCGTTTGCCTGTCGGCAATTGACCGGGGAGCGCTTTGCTTCCGGTGCGGGCAGCCTGGCCACAAGGCACTACAGTGCGCAGCTGTAAAACTGCACTGTGCCTTGTGTTCTGATGCTGGAAGGCCGGCGGAACATCATATGGGGGGCGCCAAATGTAGGCCGCCTCCCATGAAAGGGAGGGCACCACCAGCGCCTACACCATCGTAGATGACTCGCGTAGACGTTGGGTGATAGGAGGGGGAGCTTTTTGCCTCTTCCCTCCACCCTTGCTGAACCAAGGGGAGATGGGTCGGGGGGCCCGTCTTCCCATTGCACTGGTTCAGCCGTCTGGGAGACAGTTGGGGTTGTACCAGACTGTCTCTCTTTAGCGCCGGAGGCCCGATTGGGGCCGGACGCCGGGGCGACGCGGTTGTTGCTATCGCGATCCCGTTTCGCCCCATTTTGGCGGCTGATGGTACACCATGGAGGTTTAGTGAGTAGGAGTCTCACATAACCACTCGTCCCCCCGGGCGGGGGTGTACCCATGAAGGGTTCCTTCACGTTAAAAAAAAAAAGGTGTAGGGCTATGTAGTTGTAGGTTTAGTTTTAATATGTGTCAATAATAAATAAGTAGCAATTCAATTTAGTAGTAGGTCGTTCTAAGAATAATGTTTAAGTATATATTCACGTTTTTACGTATAATTCTATAAGATTACGAGTATTGCTGCAATAACTTTATATTTGTGTGTATTTACGTTGTAACAAATAGGACTATGAGACGTTGGTATTGTGTTGAATATGCCTTATGAACTAGAGTTATTATATAAGAGTAGGATAGAAACATTTTTGTATTGTATTGAATATGCCTTATGTACTAGAATTATTATGTTAGAGTAGGACAGATACTTATGTATATAACGATTCTTTGTGTTGAAAAATTTTATGTCGTATATTTTAATAGTTTACTTTTCTTTGAGTGTATTGAGAGAGTTTTTATGTTTTAAAATGTAATTTAACAAGAATTGTATATGTCTAATTAGATTCTAATTTACTTAGCTAGTTAGACTTAGACCAAATTGACAGATTACTAAATACATGTACGCGTGTTTCTTCCTTCCTTCCAGAAGGCAAGGGACGTGTATGTATGTATAGTTAGTTAGTTTGAATTTAGATAGGGAATTAGCTCGCGATGCATGTACGGCAACATCTCAAGCCGAGGTCAGCCACTTTGGAACCCTTGCGATTGTTACCCTTGTTCCTCGGCTGTTAAAAATACTTCTTCAAATACATTTTATAACTTAAATGACTCGTTAACTTGTAAAGACTCTGACACCTCTGATAGTTCTCCTTTTAACTCTATTACATATACTACTACCATGGACGTGAAAAAATAATTCCCAATTTACGTGTAGGGGAGGTAACCTAAAACTTTTTTTTTTTCAAGATTTTATTTTACCACTTTGTCGGTATTATTAATATGTATACCCATACCAAATTACAGCTTTCTAGTACTATGGATCTCTAAGCTAAGCCGCAAACAGACAGACGCTCAGGCTATGATTTTCTGAAAACCTGTACAATATCTGTTTAGTAATTCTGAAAAATATATACAAAGAGACGATAGTCAGCCTGAGGCAGCCTGACTGGTGAAATACCACCCCACCCTACAGATGATCGCAGCCCAATAACCTTGTTTTATGTTCCTGTTGCGAGTAAAGTTTCCAGAGCTCCTTGAGCAAGGGAAGTTCAAGGTCGGCAACTCGCTAATGATATCTTGGTGGTACAAGCGCCCTTAGGCTATGGTAACCGCTTACCATCAGACAGGCCGTACTCTCGTTTAAAACAGAAAAGACAGTCTGACAGGTGACATACCATTAGGAGTTGCAAGGTTATTCCGTTGTGGTTGAAATAAAAAGAAAACGGTTGAAAAATTTCATCAACACGTCCTAAAAGCTTTAACGATCCGAATTTTCAAACGGAAAATTAGAATTACAAATTCGACATGGCCGCCACTCGCTCGAAAACCTCTTGACTTCTGAATAAATATTGTTTTTATTTTTTATTTTGACTTGACAACGAACCTCACTACTATGCTCGAAGCCGACATCTTTTATTTAAATTTCACAAATATATTGTGATACTGGAACAGAGAAGTAAGAGGAGGAGAATTCACAAACTGTTCTATGATCTATGGTTAAATATGGTTATTTTATCTTGTCATATAATTTTATGATATTCCTGTAAATCCCATGACACAACATTATTTTTAAAATGAGCGTTTTGTGTTGTGCCATTGTGTTTTTTAGGTTATTATATAATACATCGAGCACTTGGTAACTAAATTTTAAAACTACTAACACACACATTTGAATTTGGTAGGAACACACCACGAATTTGACTGACCATATCTGACTGTCTGTAGAGTGGTCCTGCGAACATAATTATTATTAATTGAGTCTGCCTCGGTCCGCTAGCTTGCACATCGGATATGGTGTAGTCCGTACCAAATCTGGACGTGTGGACGGTCGGGCCGAAAAAACTACGAATAGTCGTGTTCGGAACGCCAAGAAGGACGGGTGCGCAAGCACTCATTTTACATCATGGAGGAAATCGTTACCGAACGCGATGTATTAATTGAAGATCTTCAATTATACAAAGATTTTCCATGTTAGTGGGATACATCTCACAAGCTTTTTTGCAATCAAGATGATCAACAGCAAGCATTTACAACACATTGTATGAGAATCATTTTTTGTGATGAGAGGTTTAATCAAATTTAACAATTTTTCAAAGGTTTCGCGGACCATTCGCAAATATATTTTAAAATAATCTTCTTCTAAAATTCTTATCAATTTCGTAGCGTTCTCTTAAATGCAAAATCGTCCATTCTCTTCTTTTGATGTGTAACATTTTTCCTCTCGGTTGCTGGATATTTTTTGTGGGAGTGATTTTGGAAAAGGGACGGAAATGTGTTACAGGAAACTGGGGAAGCGTGCGCTATTTGATTTTACCAATAAGCGCGCGCGGTGGCGTAGAGATGGCTGTGAGATGGTGCCAACCCATTTTGCGTGAGGTTGTTACCACGACGTACTGTCGGTCGATCGTAGTGTATGCGTGAGTGTGACGAGAAAGAGAAAAGGAAATTGAGAAGGAGAACGCTTCAGCGGTGCACTCATATACACAGTGTTGTGTATAAATCTGTGTAAACTATAATGATAATCGTCTTTACTAATAAGCGTCTGACAAAGTTCATCATTCTTAAAAAAATGCATGTAAGTAATATGGAATTTTTCAAATAAATATTTTAATGCGGATCTTTTTTCAGGATTTAAGTTACTATTGCGTATTTACCACGTCAAACAAACGTACTTTCACATTTATTATATAGTAGCTGGATCCCGTCCATCTAGCTGGGTATCATAGCCCATTCCGTGAAATATATTTTTCACTTAAATCCGATCAAGCATACATACAAATCCATACTAATAATTTTATATATTACTACTATACTAACTATTCTCTAATGTTAGTATAGAATTAGATATTAGTTAGAGAGATTTATACGCCTATATAAAAAAGGTTTACTTGTTAACTTACACATTACGATGAAATGTGTAAAGCGGATGCTATCCGTGTAAAGCCGACGAAGGCCGAACGTGGTTTGACATAGCGTTTTGGTAATCCTCGGCCGGGTGTTTTTAAAAAGCGAACACGAATTTTCTAAAATTTGAATTTCATGAACGGCCGCCCGCTACGTACCGAGATCTTTTCAAATTAGAAGCGCAAGAATTCCCTTCACCATATTTTCACGTGGTTGTGGGGTGGGGTGTATACCATTGCACTGATTCTAGAATAATTCCTATTTTATATGTAGATGATTTTTTATTTTTTTATAGGTTTCGCGTTGTGGTCACAATCTCACCTGATCTTAAGTGAAAATGTTAATCCAAGAAGGTAGCAGCACCCTAAGCCTTGTGGGAGGACCGGCTCTCCAATAACAGCTGCCGGAACACACCTATTGGTGCTTGGCGAATAAGGCCTTCCACCATGCTATGGTTTCATCACGACATTTTCCTTCACCAAAAAGCTCAGGCTCATTGTAGGGATTCGAACTCACGTCGATCGACGCGATGTCCGTACACGCTACCACTAGGCCATCATTGCTTCTAATTCATTTGTATTAGCTTTATCTCTGGTAAAACAATAATTGTATATTTCTTCTTATTAACTGACGTTTCACTACATTGTTTATCAAGTGCAGCTGCCAAATACTTACATCAGCTAGTGATACATTTTCAAAATTCGGATCGTAGTTAGCCGGGTGAATCTAAAAACATACACTTTGTTATATATAAAATAACCCGGCAAACTAAAGGTACTATCCTTAATGGTAAAGCACAGGACAATCTAAAAGCACGACGACCACCACAGAGCAATAGTAATCTATCACCGGTCGTCCCTGTCATATCCCTGTCGGCTTGTATCTCCTATCTCATCTTTTAGTCTTAATAAGACAGGTAAAAGTTTTTTACTGTTAGGTTCTACAATAAACTTCCTAAACATAACCGATTTTCCGGATAGTAAGTTCAAGAATTATGTTAAGCAAGGTATTATCATCGAGAAGGATTATATGGTGGATCATAATGACGTCTGAAAGTGAGTCCCTCCTGGACATCCACTAAAAATTATAATTACTGTATATAATACAAATACTTACAGAAAAAATAATGTTGATAAGCCTATTATATGCGGGTCTTCACGATAACTGGGCCTAAATATAATAAAATATTGTTGATTGATTGATTGATTGCAAGTCTCTCGGTAGCTGGATATACACTGACTAATCTCGAAGCAATTATACCTCAGCAATAGCGTGTACGGACATCGCGTCGATCGACATGAGTTCGAATCCCTGCAATAAGCTTGAGCTTTCGGTGGAGGAAAACATCGAAATGAAACCGTAGTATACTGGTAGGACTTTTTTAATACCCGCCTGTGTAGCTACAACGCTCAAGTTTAAAATCTGTTGCCATGCACCAATAGGTGTGCTCCGGCAGCTGCACTTGTGAGCCAGTCTTCCACCAGGCTTAGCCTGTTACTATCTTGCGCCACATTGTCATTTATGATCAGATGAGATTGTAGCCATACCGTTAAGCCTATAAACAAAAAAAAAAACACGGCAAACCGAACGAGAACCATTGTGACGGCAACTTCCATACAACACCGCTATTTCCCATTCGTGCAGGTACACCATATGCAGGTGAGATTCGCTTGAGTGCCTGGAATCTTAAGATGCTATTTAAGCCCTTACATCTCAAACACACAAACTACTACACTTTACCTCTTTATGATTATAGATTGATGTTTAGACCGAATTTATAGTCACCCTAGTTGAAAATTTTCACTCGCACTCATTCCCGTTCAAAGTGCTTTCTGCAAAGCACGTAATTTATTTTTAATTGGTCAGCCTTGCTTTTTGAATTTAAACATTACATTCACTAACACACGTGTGGATTAAATGAAAGGAATTAACATAGATTTAAAGTACATTTCAAGTATGTTTATCGTGATTTTACAGTACTTGTGCACTTTTGAATCAAAATTATTATACAATGGAAAATCAGCCATTGAAAATCAATCAGCATAAGGGACCTGATCATCGAGGGACCCTCGATCCTCACAATCAAACTGCCAATATCGCAGAGAGTTTAAGCTTAATATCTAAAATCTTAAGCTAAATATCTAAGCTTAAGTTGCTATTGAGGGCAAATCAAAATCCTTCCAAATATTTACTACCAAGTTTGTATAACTAATATTTTAACACGTATATGCCGGTTAAGTATATGCAAATATTTCACAAAAATAGATATTACGTACGAGATTTCTACATTCCAATAGAAAATATAGTTTTGTAAGGGAATAAAGTTTTAACGATGCATACTTGCCTTACGCTAAGCATGTTACGGCTATGAAAGTATGGAGATAGCTTATGTTATAATTACTAAAATTTATTTGCGAAAAACTATGTAATATACAAGATTCTTTTTATATTTTTAAGCCTTGTTCCTTTCTTCACCATGAGCTAGCGATGCCTGAAATTGGCTTTAGCCAGGCAGTAAAGCTTTTCACAGCAACAATATTTCGATGAGATAAAAAAATATATATATGGACAGATGCGCCCAATAAAGTAATATGTGATTAAAATACCAAATTACTTTTTTGTATTTGGAAGATTAAATAAACCTATAATATTTTAATAATGAAATCAAAGATTTAAAAAGTTATTTAGTTCTGAACATATTAGTCGAATACATATAGTTTATTTCTCCAAAGAACAAGGGCTCGACAGCACAAGTGCCATTATTAATTTCTGTCTCCATCGGCGCGAATGCACCCAAGGCGCGGGGGTTGCATCTGCACTCGTATTTATTTTCTATGAAAAAACGGCTGTGCGCACGCTCATATTCAATCTGCTTATTGCGAATACCTTTAATTAAAATAACAAACTTAACAAGTTCAAAATAAAAACCACTTGCTCTAAACATAATGATATAAGCCTATATGTTAAGTATTATATTCAATCCAAAACGCAGATGAAATAAAATAATTAGTCCAAAAACAGATTCCGAAAAAAAAGAAAAAAGGTTATTCCAAATAAGTAATTAGAAATGTCTTTATTCAGTTTAGTAATTAAAGTACACGGATTGCTCTCGTATAGATTACATTTTTAAACCAATATAGTTAAATAATTGCTTCCACATTCATATAGAACTTATTCCTACGGAACATTAGCTCTTGTTGGATAACAAAAAAAAATGGAAAATTAATTATTAATTCCATCTATAAACATTACTTATAATATTATTATACGTAATCTATTGGATGTATTTTATTAACATATTAATTTATTTTTCTGTAATTATGTAAAAAATCTGGTTCAATGTACATAATACATATTACATTGTTCGAGAAGAAACGTTCTATAATTTTGATATCTACATGAAAATGTTTTTAGGGATATATACTTCTAAGAAGGATCACAATGATATGTGACGTGTTTTTCGCAACTAGACTGACGGAATTTTGCTATTGAACCACAAATTACGCCGCGCGCCGTCTAAGTGCCTAAAAATTCAACGTGCCTGTAAAGCACAGGTTTCTGGAGAAAGGGCACACACAAAACAAGGGGGATAGCTTGCACGCCCGTCCTCATAGAACGGGAGGCTGAAAATAATATTGATATTTTATTAATAATGACATTATTATTATCATATTATAATGACTTTAAAATAAAAATGATATTATTATATTGGTATTAGAAGACCGATTACTAATCATTATTCAAAAAGTCATTCATTACACGGGTAGCTAGTAAAACAATATAATTTCAATAATGTTAAAGACTGTAGATAATTTAAAAAATATCTTATTTATTATCTATACCCTTTTTTCAGATACTACTGTCATGTTAATCAGTATTTACAATAAATAAAGTTATATTTACACATAATACTGTCAATTTGCCAAGAATAAGGCTACTTGTATATATATATATATATATATGAGACTTCCACAAAATATCGTCCCAAATACACATGTGCATGCCTTAACTTCATAATGCGACTTTTAAATTTAGGGTTTTCATAAAAATGTATGCCTAATAACGTTTCACATGGCTGGTAAAAAAATCAATTGACTAGAATAATTAATAAACAAGTTACAGCATTTGTGCAAGACAAACTACAAATCGCTCTCCTGAAAATAAGTGGTTTTGCAGAAGTAACTTTATTGTACGGATAGGTCGATATGTTTTTAACACAGTTTAGGCTTCATTCTATAAAAGCGCCTTTTCTATATTAATCAAACTTACTCCATCAGACTGGACGTATGGAATTCTCATTTCTTTAGATATGAAACGAGCCTACCAGACGTAAGTTTGCCGAAGTAGAGGAAACAGTCCTTTTATATAAGAAAAGTAATTTCATGATCAAATGATAGTTTAATATCTACGCAGTATAAAGAAAAAATATTTATTAAGCGCCATATCAATGGAATGGAATGGAATGCAACGTCTGGCAAACTACATAACAATTGGAACATGATGATCGCCCTTGATTTTCTACATCAACATTTCTTACCACTATTAATTAATTTTTTTTTCGATCTAACTATACTGTTAGCCATAAGGGCTCAGAAGCCTCGAACGGCTTTTACAGCTTTACCGGGCTCTATAAATTAAATTATTTATTTATTTATTATAGGAACACCAACAGATAGCATAGTTAAGAATTGTATCCGCGAAAAAAAAAACAACAGAATGATTTGGACTTTTTTAAGTAACTAAAATAGAAAATAGCCTATGTTGAAGCAATGATGGCTCAGTGGTAGCGTTTCCGACTTCGCGTCGATTGATGTGAGTTCGAATCCCTGCAATGAGCCTGAGCTTTCGGTGAAGGAAAACATCGTGAGGAAACCATAGCATGGTGGTAGGTAGGGCTTTTTCTAATACCCTCCTGGTTAGCTTCCAACCTCAAGTTGAAAATCTGTCGCCAAGCACCAATAGGCGAGTTCCGGCAGCTGCACTTGAGAGCCAGTCTTCCACTAGGTTTAGCGTGTTATCATCTTGGGCCACATCAAGATTGCAGCCATTACGCCAAACATATAACAAAAAAAATACACTTGTAAATAGCGCGTTGCTGACCTTGAGGCCTTCACCGAGGAGCTCTAGCAAAGCCAATTACGCAATATAAAGTAAAAACATAAATTTATGAATTAAAATTAAAACCACAGATTAAGATATTACCAAAAAACTCTCAACATTTTGTCATTTTCTTGATATTATCGGTCACCTTTTCATTGGCGACGTTAATATATATAATTGTGGGTTTACATTTTTTTTATAAAAAATATTGTTTTTTAAGTATTTCTATTTATAAAAGTGATTAAAAGTTAGCTATTAAATCTGTAAATGTTAAGGCAAAACAACATTTTGAATTATTGTCCCACAGTCACAATCACGCAGTGTATAAACATTGTTACAAGGATATAAAGTTGAAACTAATTTTACCTGAAAGGTAAGTTAAACATTTTCCCGCCCTTAATGCGCCCACCAGACTATATCCGGTACAGTCCGGAAGTTCAATCAACAGTTACATAGCTCCAGAAACCATTTCCTGTTTATCCGTACTCTTATAACGCACATACTCATTCGCGTGGCTTCGTCCGTTTTGTAATAAGACATTCTATCTCACTTAATACAAAAATCAAACTTCGTATGTTCATTTATTACGACCGTTAAGCAAAAAATATAAAGTATATGATTTGTGTGAGAGATGAGAGAATCCTAGATCGACTCCCTAGCGCCATCTATTCTGAAAGAATTGTTTAAAACGTTAATAAATAATAATTCAATGGATATTTTTAGTAAGATTAGCTCAAAAAAGTAAATCCGTAAGTGAACTGTATTATATTCTATGCCCACGGTGACAGAAACAGCTTTGTACCTCGGTACAAAAAAAATGGCATCCAAAATTTTTATGTTTTCGTAAATAGTGGCAGATCACCTGGTATTAAATAATCTATGAACAAAAGTAACCGTCAAGAGAGAGGTTACCATCGTCATGCATCGTCATTTTAACAGCACCATTTCATTAGTTTGAGTGGTAGGACATGCCATTTGTGCCCGACTGGGATATCGACCGTCATACACCAGGTTTAACGACTGGCATTGTGGCCAGCTTGGGCATGTCACGTTCCGGATTCAGTCGGTATATATCCAGTTACTAAGCGGGTTGATAGATATCGTAGATGCATCGTGACAACAATGCGCATGGTGATAAACCACTCACAATTATTCTATACTTATTTATAAAATATTTTTTGCAACCATTTTTTTAATGAAAACATTAATTAAGCTATTTATCTAAGAGTTATACACTTTAAAATAATGTTTAAATTATGAATTTGATTGAAGAATTAAGGGAGATAATATAACGTTGCCATAAAAAACACCTTTGGAAATAATAATATATAGAGATATAGCTGAAGTAAGACTAACAGATGGTTAAATTGAACTACATGACATTAAAATGTATTAATATTATTTTATACTTGAATTACAATTCTAAATTTTGAGTCCGTCTTATATAAATTCTATTAGTGAAATTCTAAAACGTCGTCCAAGATTGAAAATAGTCTAAACTTATTATGTATATTTTTTTATCTAATATTAATAGTGTTTAATGTTACCGGATATTCGTTCCTTAAGCAACGTTACATCTTATTATTGAATCATGTTAGTGTTTTAATAAATAAATAATGTATGAATTTTAAATATAGTAATAAATAACGTAGTGATTTTATTATATGTAAGTTGGCCACGAATTAAGAGTGATTAAAACAGGTATACCATTTTATGGAATATTCGAGGTGCTACCACATATTGATAATTAAATATCGATTAAGTCCGATTAATTGAAGATCAATTTACCTATCGAAGAATCGATAGTTTAACTTAAACTATCGATAGTCTGGCTTAATCTATCGGTTGTTGGGTTTAAACTATCAATAGTTTGCATTAAACTATAGATAGTCTTTCGTAAAATAACGATAAGTAGGCATGGGAATGATTGCTTTTTGTGAACATTGCTATATTTAAAAAGGAAGGTATACAATATGGGGCTGCATTTGTCTGACCACAACAAATCTCAAGAGATCAAACGATTAAGATACCGAGTATAAATCGCTCGCCCAGATATTTATAATTTTATGTAGGGTATAAAAAAAAATCATGTACTACTCTACTAAGAAATAATCAATACTTAATCAATTAATAAATCGTTTTTTTTACTAAACAATCGATGTAAGCATAAGAACACTAGTTGGAACACCGCACAAGCTTGTTCCAAGTCAGTCCTCAGAGTAGCAACAAGATATTAGTTCTATTTAAAGTCATTTACAGGTATTGCTTTACATTAGGTGTACAGCTTGTATGTTGTTAATCGCTTCAATTTTTTTAGATTGATTTAAAGACTCTTTCCTTATATATATCTTGAAAAAATAGCCTGTATCGATAACAATAGTTTTTTTTTAATTCCATACTTATGCCACTTTCTCATCGACGTTTAGAATTTAAGGGTCAATAAAGTGAAACCGGTCGAAAAACGATCGTCCCTTGAAGTTAATAGCACGGAATATCACTTAGTGATGCACTCCAGGGGTTTATAGCTCAGTCTATGCGGGTTTGATGCTCGGTACAGAGGACTCCGATAAAACTAAATCGGGTTTATTTCCAATGGATTTAGTTGCTTTTATTTGATTAGTTATTTACATTTTTGATCACTTCAAGTATTTTCGTAAAAACTTTGACAAGGTGGATTTTGTCAAAGACCAGCACGGCTAATAGAAATATTAGAAATAGACATAAATTAGTCGTACCTTGATTTAGACTTAGTAAGACTAAAAAAAGTTTTATAGGTAATGGTGTTAGCTTCTATAATAAGATCCCAAAGCACATTACTGATTGGCCGGACAATGAGTTCAAGGACCATGTCAAGCAGGTTTTACTGTAAAAAGGTTATTATAGGGTGGATCATTATGTGATGATAGGAAATGACTCTCTTTAAGCGTCCATTAAAACTGTAAATATGATTTGTAAAGTTGAAAAAAATTAAAGAAAAAAGATAATCCCATCGAGTATCTTGCCGGTTTTTCTCGATGACTGGGATCTGTGTCCTAACCGGTAGTATTGTTTAAACGTTAATAAGTCCATTCTTAGGGCCTAAATTGCATAAAACATTTTTTTGTATTGATTTTTATCATGGTTCAATAGAAACGCGACGCTGCGTAGAACGTGAGTTCGAATCAATTAATATTAAAAGTTAGCACCAAATTAGCAACAATAACAATAGCAAAAATAACAACAAACAGCGAAAAAATAAACTTTAACTTCGTGTCGCGTAATTCAAACATTGTCAATAAAATTAAAATTATGAGAGAAGGAGCACAGAGAAATTTATTTTTGAATTTCTCGCTACTTGGGGCATTTCGACTGGTGGAATACCTCCATCCTCCAGAAGATCGCAACCAAATAACCCAGTGCTGTGTTCCTGTGGTGAGTAGGACATCTTGAGCGATATCGTTACTTAACATTAGATGAGATGGAGGCCAAATACTAAATCTAAAAATAATTAAAAAAATTCTATCGATCTCTTTCTAACGTAGGTATATACATTGTATGTTATAGAATTCCTTCATAACTTTAGTTCTCCGTAATACCTACATAAATGTCTATGTCTTATTCTATATGCGCCGGGAAATTGTAAAAGCCTCTTTTCCGCACTGCTTCTGCTGTTAATGATATTTTCTCGCTCAAGATGAGCTTTCAAATGGATGAGGTTATGCAATAAGTCAGTTTTAATTCAATTACATTAATAGTTTTGTATTATTTTATTTTACTAGCTGGTGCCCGTCCGCTTTTCAGGGCGATAAAAAAAGTAACATGTCCCATTCAAATACATAATCGACTTCTCTATCTAATTGCACTGGAACTCGTCAAGCTGCACAAGCGTGATTGAAGAGTAAACAAACAGTATTATATAGCATTTATGACATACTAGTTGTTCTCTGTCCTCTTTCCTGGGAGTATTTTATTTATTCTACTCTGTCAAAAAAGTACCGGAAAAAGATCAGTAATACACAAAATGCTAGTTTTTCATCCAAATTTATTTTATCGCCTTCAAAGTATGCTCCTCCATAAACGATACACTTACGCCAACGAATAATCCAATAATTAACACTTTTTTTTACGCTTTTTCCGGAATTGAATTTAGTTATCGTCGCAAATTCACCTTTATGTTTTCAGCCGAACGAGAACGGGTGCCACGAAATGGTAATTTAAGTTTAGGAAAAAAAGAAGTCGGCTGGAGCCATGTTTGGTGAATAAGGTGATTGCTCGATGTTATTTGTTGAGTTTTTGGTCAAAAATTCGTTCACAATGATGGCTTTGTGCGAAGGCGTATTATCGTAAGCAAAAATCTGGCCTTTTTCGTCGAACTTGCTTTCTTAAACGCCGCATAATGATCAAATAATATACTTTATTTACTGTTTGACCTTTCAATAAGAATTTCGACTAGCCAAGCGGCAATATGTTTCATACCCAAGTGATTATTTAAAATGATACGGACCGACTCGTGAGACACAGAAAGTTTAGCGGCTATCTCTCTCAAACTTGAATGAGGATTTTCAGTCACTATTTCCTTCACTTTTGCGATGTTAACTTTAGTTGATGGCCTACCAGGGCGAGGCAAATCTTCCAGAATATCTCGACCGCTTTTAAATGCTTTGTACCACTCATAAACACGTGTTTTTGATAAAGTTGATTCCCTGTAAGTCTTCTGTAAACAATTTCAGTGTTTTCGAAAACGAAATTCCATTGGCGATGAAAAATGATGCAAAAACAGCACTGTCTTTAATCTAAATGACAGTGCAACTCAAACTCCGCGCAAAAATGAAAAACAGTTGTGCCAATCTAACAACAAAAATAAATGAAATTTGGAAACATAAACAAATCATCCATTCCTGATACTTTTTTGACAGAATGTATCGTTTTATTAAATTACCCTATGCCCTATTTCATGACATAATTGACTTTTATACCAAGTATCAATAAAATGCATCAAGATGATGATGATTTTATTGAGATTTGAACGGCTAACCGTTCAAGCGTAATTTATGGTCGTGTATTGAAACAAAAGTCCCTTTCACATATAATAAAATTGAAGTGTCTGTTTGTAATATCAAAATAACACATTTTTACTAACCCCTAAACTGCGCCATCTATAATAAAACCAATTTTTTTTTCTGTAAACTTACGAAGTATAACATTATCTAAGTACAATTTTTCATCCAACTTATTAGAGCCGTAAGACAAATATATGTATTAAAATCAAAATATATGTACATAATTTATTTATTTAATGATTTCTCCTAATTTGCACTCGCTAAATTGGTGTACTTTATGTCCAAAAAAATAACTTCTCACAGTCTTAATCATTAGTAAAATACTTTATTGTCTTTTGCTAATATAAATAAAGTAATTCTTGAAGAAATTAAAAAGTATATTAGCAAAATAAGCCATAAATTGTAGATCACTTCTCTTATAACCCCGTCTATGCGTCTCCGTACCGACTGTTTCTAGGTCAAATTATTATACCTCTCCTTTTGCACCTTGAAAAGCACATTAATTGTCACTCCAGGACAATTGTTGCGTGGTAAATTAATATATTAATGCTTTAAAATGAATGCTCTGAAAATGTTCTCTGACTTCATCTAAGTATGACCGAATAAGTTAGCAAAGAATTATAACGTTACGTATTTCTGGTATATAGGAATCTGCAAGAACACAGACCCTACAGAAGATCGCAGCCAAATAACCTTGTGTTGTGTTCCCGCAAATAGTAATCGTCTTTAACTGTGGTTACGTGTAGGTACAGTAACTGGATGTTATTCGTATAATAAAAAAATAAAAAAAATAACGATACACAAAATAGTGTATTCCGTTTTTAGTCTCTTATTCCACCTATCTATGGTTTTAACATTCATAACTGCCTCCTTAGGGCCTAATTGAATTATTTTATTTTTGATTGTTGTTGCTTGACAATACCCTGCACTGTACATTATGTATTGACCAGCAGCCTTCAGCTTGTCCTTCCTTCTTTTACCCTTCCCGACCCATTACAAAGTTGGAACGTTGAATAAATGAAAGCCTTTATCCACGACTCGTGACTTATTTAATCCAATAACGTTGCCAACCCTAATTACGGACCCTCTGACATTTCATTCTAATTTTAATCTTATACTCGAGACAAACAAAGTCGCATTTAAAAATTCATTACCGTCCGAATAAAGTTCGGCTGGTTTTGGGGTTCTGCGGTACGAAAACAAGGACCATCAAATAGATTAGACACCCAAAATCAAAGAAATCGTGATTGTGGATATAGCTTTTAGTATTTTTTTGGTATTTTTCAATTTTCGATACATTGTCATGCGAACGGGTCGCAAGTATTATGAACATAGTGACAAGGCCTTCACAGTGATTCTTTTTCGGTTTGTCGCGTTTCAGGATCAACCAGTATATATCCAGACTGGTGATGAATTGCTGATATCTTGATGGTCGACGTTGTTTTTCAATTGTATTGTTCTTACCATCGGGTAGATAGCCGTCTCTCTGCTGTTCTATGAATCTATACAATTAAATAAAATTAAAGTGTCTGTTTGTAATATCAAAATAATAGCCTTTTACTAAATGCTTGTGAAAGTTTATACGGTACTTACAGAAAACAAAATTATTATTTTTATTTTTGTCTATCTGTCTGTTTGTTTGTCCCGGCTAATCTCGGAAACGGTTAAATCGATTTTGACGAGACTTTAACTGGCACATAGGTTATTTTATAAGGAGTAACGTACGCTAATTTTTATTTTAGAAAAACAATTAATTAATAAGCATTTTTATCTTTAAAATAACCGGCGGATGACAGTCACTACAATACCGACGGCATCCTGTAGTTCACGCGAGTGGAGACGCGGGCACAGCTAGTAAAAATTAATTACAATAAATACGTAAAAGCCAAAATTTAAAATAAGATTAAAATTACATACGGAACCTTGTAATTGAATAAGTTTCACTTCTCTAGCAACGATAAGGCAATAGAGGTAATGCTCGTTAATTAATGTTTTTACACAGTCGACTGTGATGTAGTGTTGGGAATTTAGCCGCTATATATAACGTTATCCAAAAGTAACTAGTGAAAAAGCTTTTATGTTTATTATTTACACTATATTGAAATTGAATTTGGTATTTGAAGACGAACGTACAACTACCCCTTCGCTTCGCTTTCCAATTGTTAATAAATAATTATTAACAATTAATTATGGTATTTAGTCTGAAGAAATATTTCAATTTGATAACATCGATGCAAATATTCGAATTTCCTGCCATTTCTGCTATAATATAGCAATCTAATCTTCAAATTCCTTCACAGGCTTTTATAGGCTTAAGCCTATAAAGATTTAAAAAACGTAATGCTCAATGAGCGACTCGAGTCCAACCATGTTATTTAAAATAAATTTGAACAATTTACAAACGTTACTACGGCGTGAGTCTATTTATGATGAATTGCCAAACCAAACTAACCACAAAACTGACAAATCGGCTGTCACAGAAAATAGTCTTGGCAATTTATTTAAACTTTATTGTACACCATAAATTTTTCAAAAAATTCATTAGATACATAAAATACATAAATGCAATTTACAATTTACAAAGAACCTTTACTTCTTTTTAAGCTTATCTCAAATAATGAAGGTTGGTACAACATATTTTTTTCCAATCTTCATTATCACAGTATTCACAACTTTTATACACACCATTCATCACACAATCCATTAACGCCTTCTTCGGTCTGTATCTACTCCTCTATCCATCCACCATCATACTTAACACTCTTCTAGTTATATGACTTTCAACCCTCCTGATTACATGCATATACCACGCTAAACTATTACTTCTCAACTTTTCTATCACTGGTACTACTTTCATACTTCATTGATTATACTCATTCTTAATCTTATCTATTGCAGTTACACGACACGCCCATATTAACGTTCGCATCTTTGCTAAGTGTCCCTCCATCCATCCATTCAGCCAAAAGACGTCCACCGCTGGACATATAGTTTCCTCAAATATAGCTACAACGAGTGGTCCCACAACCTTCCAGTACGTGGCCGTCATTCGAGAACTCTAGGATCCCATCTACCGTCAGATCTACGAGCGATGTATCCCGTTCACCTCCACTTAGACCTAGCAATTCAGAGAGCTATATAAGTAACAATAGTTCTTTTGCGTATCACGCAGAGAAACTCCGAACATACCATTCTCCATTGCCCGTTGAGTGACCTTGAGCTTTCTTATCAGTGCCAAGTGTAATCTTCTTTTATACGTCTTTTTCATTGCCCAGCACATTCTATACATAATGGATTTATACAGATTTGCCTTAAGCTTCAGGGGTATTCATGGATAACATTAAATTTGATGTCCGAGGCGTGTCGTCATTTCATCCATTCTGCATTTATTCTAATCGTCTCGTCCCTGTTAAAGCTACCTTTGTTTTGTAAATATATAGTAATTCGGTTTATGTTAGACGTAGTTTCCTTGAAGAATTCCTTGGAGAAATCTATTAAGAAATTTCTCTCTACTTGGAGCAGCCCGACTAGTGAAATCCCCTACAGAAGATTCCAGTCAAATAACCTCGGGTTTTGTTCCTTGAGCTGAGTAGGGTTTCCAGAGCTCCTTAGAGAAGAGGGATTCAAGGTTGGTAATGCGCTTCAAGCGTTCAGTTGTAGCTTCAAGCTACAAGCGTTCATAGACTACGGTAACCGATTACAATTGAGCGGAACGTATGCTTGTTTGCCACCTATAAAAAAGTTGCGATGTTATTATAAAATAACTATTCTGTCACTACACTCGTTTTTAACTATCAACAAACCAGTTATTTTTACAACTGTTAATTTACTTCAACAGTTATTTTGCCCTTATTAAATAATTAAAATTCTATCCCATCCCTAACACGACCTCCGACGTCCGGATAATCTACCCTAATCCAGCCAGAAAATAAGTCGACATTAAAAAAAATGTCCGAATCAAGACATTTCGTCTTGGATTATAAAAATAATAAGGTATGCTAATTCCCTCCAATTTTTTTCCGTTCCACTGATTCTTCAGGAGTTTTTTTCATCAAGTCTATGTAACTTGTTGGGGGTAAGCAAAGTTATAGAAATATATACGTTTCAATAAGTACATTTTTGCTCATATTGAAAACTTTGATTTTATAATTCAAAACCAGAATATAAGGTTCGATTCTGGACTTTTATTATTATAACTATCTATGCCCCAAGGTTTCACCCGTGTTAAATTTATTCAAGCAACTCTCCAACGCACCGCTTCTAACGTATAGTTGTTCTCACGTCCCGTATTTACCTACAGCTTGCCAGATTGCTTTACGTTCTTTGTTACTGCTCCACTTCTTAGGGTCGTAGCTTGAAATTACATAATTTATAACCTTCCTCAATGAACAAATTATAAATGAAAATATATTTTTTTCAAATCTGACTGGTAGTTTTGGAGATTAGCACGAGCAAACACAAAAAAAAGCTTTCCTTTGACTTTTTTTATTATCATAGATAGATGCTAGTTAAAATGTTTTTTTTTTCATGATATTAATTTTATTTAGGGACTATTGTCGCCAAGTATATGCCAATCCCACCATAATTCACTACTTACCAACAAGAACTTTTGGTGATAGCTAAATTTCAAACGATCCTGACTTGCATAAGGGCTGTCGGCAATAAAGCATTTTTTTTATTTTGATTTTGACCGAGTCCTCTGCAATTCATCGCCGGTCGTCGTTGTTATGATGATCGTACGCTTCTCGACAGTTGGGTATACAATCGCTGATTGCGAAAAGCGACAAACCAAAAAAGAGTTCCCTTGAAGGATTAATCACTATGTGCATGATGGTTACGACTCACCATACCATCCCGTTTAATTTGTACTGATAGTAGAAAGCTCAAGATATTTTTTAATGCGCTAACCTATGTAAAATACTTCTTGCGTATAGCCTATTTATAATAATAATTTATTTTAATTATAAAATTCATTATATAATATCATTTTTACACAGTAAATGAAACTTAGATAAAATTCTATTTTTACATTTCTTAATAAGATAATTGACGTTGATGTCTGTCCTGAGACTGTATCACAGATACACGCACCACCGTCCACCGTTTAAAAAATAATTGAATAAAGTTGAGACGTTGGTGTTGGTGTGGGAGTGTGATAGTCTATGTATTTGAATGATGTGGCATTAGAATATTTTCAGTTTCCTCATAGTTACGTTTAAATAGCCAGTTTTTTAATTTATTTTTCATCACACGGATTGGGTCCGGATATATGTTGATGCGATGATGGCGCAGTGGTAGCATGTACGACTTCGCGTCGATTGACGTGAGTTCGAATCCCTACAATGAGCCTGAGCTTTCGGTGAAGGAAAACATCGTGAGGAAACTATAGCATGGTGGTAGGGCATTTTCTAATGCCCGCCTGGCTAGCTACCACCCTCAAGTTGAAAATCTGCCGCCAAGCACCAATAGGTGTATTCCGGCAGCTGCACTTCAGAGCCAGTCTTCCACTAGGTTTAGCGTGTTACCATCTTGGGCCACATCGTCACTTAACATCAGGTGAGATTGTGACCACTACACCAAACCTAAAACGATAAAAAAAAATGTTGAGATATTTGTTCAAATAATTATAAACTATAATAAAAATAACTATAAACAAATAAATAATAAAAAATTCGTAAACCTAGTACATCGGAATGCCTAGCTATTAAGGGAGGCTATAGGCTGTATAACCTCACGATACAACCCGAAGGAACGGAGTATTAACCATGAAAGTCAAAGAATCTGGCAAGCTATGAGCAAGTATGAAAAGCGTTACACGTTACACCTAATTATAAGATATACACTGGCTGTTTCGCATTATGGAGTGTAAATGTGTTCCCATTTGTTTTATAATTATTTAATACGTAATAACGTTGTGAGGTGCTGGCATGAGTAACGATGGGAAATAACGAATAACCCGGTAAATTATTTAACTCTAGCTTTTATATATTGCCTGTACATAATATTATGTCGCTCATTATAACTCGAGGGTATTCTGGGGAATTTTCCTCGAACGAAAATTTGCTCTGTACTGCGCACGACAGAAAAACCGTGGAGATAACTTTATTATATATTTAATTTTTTCGTCACCTGTTTATGTTACAGAAGTTTACCCAAATATTTACGAACAAACCGAAAGCTTTACAAATACAAACATGATTATACAAAGACTTGAACTGAGGTCTTGAAGCTGTGCGGGATGCGTATGACAAATATTTGTCAAATATTGAGGATCTGTCGCTTCTTGACTTTCCTGAGCTACGACGAAAAATCAAATTTGGGAGTCAACAGATTTGATCACTCAGAAAGCTAAGTCCATCTTGAAATCACAAAGCGGGCAGTAGCCCAGGCTGAGCGAAAAGCCTCAGTCCCGGACCTTGGTAGAAACATACCAAGGTTTGATGGTTGTATGCCGCAGTGGCTGAGTTTTCAAATTTTGTTTGATAATATGGTCGACGCCCGTAAAGACTTGGGAAACGCCCATTTGTTGTCCATTCTTGACGACTATAAAATTGCCCGCGACTTATTGAATAGGAGATATTAAAATAAAAGAAACTTGGCTGATACTATATTCCAAGCAATGCACTGAAATAATCTTAATTTTTTCGAAATCACCTAGAATATAGACTGAGTTTGCCAATTGTAAAATAAATTAATTTTTGTAATACCATTCTTTAAGTAACTAAATTAATAAAGTCAAAACACATGAACAGGTTATGAGCTAAAAAATCTGACAAGCAGTGAGTACAACTCTCTCCCTAAATGTTCCGTACTGATTACATTACATAGATTAAAAAAAACAAGTAATGATAATAGGAAATCAACTTGGAAAAATATCATCAGCAAACCTTTAAATAGGTATGCGCTTAGCTTTGATCTTACCTGTATCTAAGTAACAACGAAGCCGACAATAGATCGAGCTTACATATTAAATGCCTGTCCACTCTTTGCTTGAAAACTCCCAAGTTATAGGTAAACGGGAAGACAGACGCCCAGAGATAGTTCCACTCCTTAGTCGTTCGCATAATGAATGACGAAGTAAAACGCTTTGTGCGAATTGGAGGAATGTCCACCACATAAGAGTGGAAACCCTCATGGCATCCAGTTATTTTTATCTATACTTTTTACATGCTATTTTATCTATTTAGTATATGCTTCCCCTTCTCTTTTCACGCACAATCGCAACCGTCACCTCTCTGCTCTTTCGTGAACTGACCGCTTAAGTGAACTCATCTAATGCATCGTAAGCTAATATTTTTATCTTTAAATGGTTCAATTATATTGATAAAAATATAACCGGGATTTTTAAGTGTTAAAACAACAATTCAAAGTTAAATTTTGGTGGAATTTGGCTCGAATCGAAAATGTACAACGCGAGTACCTGGCAAGTTCCGGTTCTCTTTCTCATCAAAAAAATATTTCCACTAAGCAAGTAGAAATATTATTTCTAATAACTATAAAGAAAACTAACACAATTTAGTATGAAGTCGTAGACGTCGACTGGTTTATACAGCTGGAATATTAACTCGATGTCCGTAGTATCGAGTTCCAGAACGTAACAACGAATTCTTTTAAAAATTCACATACATTTTCTAATTTGAATTGCTAACACTATCGGCTGTGAAGTAAGTATCACCGTATCTAGGAAAAATATTGAACGTTTCATATTAATATTCTTTCCCCGAGAAGAGGATTTACGTAGAAATGTGACAAAAATACCTATATATATATCAAATGCGACTCCACTCCATTCTGATTCTTACTCATTACACACGTCGCAATAAAGGAAGCCGTTAATATAAAAGCGACTGTATATTTCACCGTTCACGCGTAGACATCGCTCACTGGGACCTAACCCTTATGTTATCGCTGCCTCTCTAATAACATGTGATAATGTGTATCACAGTGCGATTGCAGGCTGACAGAATACAGCTCCTGAGTAGAGCTATAACCTGGAAAATTATAGTGTATTGATACATATTTAAACCACAAGAGTGTAGAGGAACACAACCTCCTTAAAAAATTTACATGAATAACAACGTAGATAAAAAAATTCAAAAGAAAACTTTTATAAATAACTGGCTGGGAGTTTTTGTGGTCTGTGATCCAGAAACAGGAGAAATAAATACTTTATAATGACTAAAATAATCTTGATAAAAAATCACAGCGGAGGCTGAATTTCCAGTCAGTGATGGGCACCTCGATGCAAGCTCTCTCAAGGCGTTGTGTTTGCCGGTATAACGATTCTCGCACCCCCAATGCTAAGTGCACGGGAGATGATGTTCAGGTTTTTAATTAGTGTATTCCAACTTAATCCGTCCACTGTCCTCATTGGCGGGCGAGTACTCATTATAAGTTTAATAAACTAATTTAAATAGTAAAAACTTATTACTGGCTGAAAGGTCTACTTTTTAATTTTGATTGTATAATATATTATCAACGCTATGAATTTTATTAAATAAATAAAATAATTAAATATTTTTTCCTCAACTGAAAGAAAAAGAAGCTTAACTTACCCATCTTCAATCACAACGTCACTTAACACCATATGAGATTGCGATGAAGGATTCGCTATAATATTCCTCGTTAGTTCTATTCAATCTAGGGCCCTTGAGAATAATATTGTTATATACAAAAATATACCTACAATAATGTTATATTTTATTTGATATATATTTTATGGTGTACTCAGCGTAAGCCATTTAATCGTCGAATTGATTCACCATTATCGTCACTGCTTATTTCGTATGTTATTTTATGTAACATAATATATCCTATTATAACCTGGCCAGACAACATAGCTATGAATTCAAGGAAAAACCATGTAAATCGGATTAGTTGTTTTCACGTGAAAACAACATAAATGGACAGACAGACAGAGAGACGTTGAGTTTTATAATATTTATAGATATTAAGCGTAGTCGCTAACTTGAGAAATTGATATATTTTAAGAAAAAATCTATTATTTTAAACTTCATTAAAAGTATTGTAATACGAAAACACATGTTTGGTCTCAACAATTTTGTGTTTTCGGAGGTATATACTCGTAGGTAGGTAGGTATATTTTCACATCCGGCACTGATTAATTAATAAGCTGTGCTTGCGGCTCCGCCCGAATGGACTGCTAAAAAGGTTTTTTTATTTTTTGTGTGGAAATCTAATTAATTTTATAAAATCAAAATAGCCTAAGTTATGCCCTATAACATCAGCTGGCTGCCAGTGAAAATTTAAAATTTGTTTTTTGTTATATGTATCGTGTATACTTAACCTATTATTTTGACATTACAAACAGACACTTCAATTTTATTATATGTATAGATATAAAATATCTATATAAACTTAGCAAGTTTTGTTTTAAGGTTGAACTGCGTTAACTAGTATCCAACAAAATGAATATAAATTGTAGTTTTTAGTAACTGACAACGCACGTACTATACTGGTAGGTCTAGAAACATGAAATTTTGAACACAAGTTTCTTATGTAACGTACGCAGTCACCAAGAAAGAGCGTTTGAAAATTTATCCCCCATAGGAGGGAAATAGGGGATATAAAAATAAGAATATTCCTGATTCCTATTGCCTATGGGAAATCGTTTCTAAAATATCACCATAACTTTTAGAATATCGCTATATTAAAGTTTTTAATTTTAATATTTCATATTATGACCTGTAACTTAAATTTCAAAACGAACTTTTTAAATCGACAACACATTCGTAGAAAGTTTCGTGCGGTTTGAAATAAACAAAACCCCTGAAGCACAACTTTACCCACTCAAAACTAGGTATTGTTTTAAAACATTTGGTTCAAATTTTTGATACTCTGACGTTATTTTCGCGTGTTCGTATTGTGTGAAATGCTTGTCACGTCGCTTTTGTTTAGTAGGAACGTATACAAAATATACAAGTTAAAATTTGAAATATCCACTAAATTTAGAAAAATATTTTAAAGCTTCCATCTTAATCCTCGTTATGTTATTTTTGTTTTATTATTTACAATTATGTTTTATTGCAAAGGATAATCTCACTTGAACACGAAAAATGAATTCCAAATTGACAACAGCATGTACCAAATTTAAAAACACTTTTTATGTAAGGAAAGCAACAACTTGCATCGTCATTGTCAGCCTTTAGCAGTACACCGCTGGACACAGGCCTATCCCAAGGTTCGTTGTCACTCCATCTGGTATAAGGTTATTCTACATACTAAATTTGCGTATCCGCATGACACATGCATTTGAAAATTTGTCGCCAAGCACTTATAGGTGTCTTCCGGCAGCTGCACTTAAAAGATAGTCCGCCCACTAGATTTAGCGTATTACCTACCATCTTTCCTATCGTCATTCAATATCAGGTTAGATCCTGGCCTTTTACAATTATTTTTTTATACAACATAGTTGGTAAACAAACATACGGTCAAATTGTAAATAGTTACCGTAGCCTGTATATGTTTGTAACACCAGAGGTAACACTAGCACGTTACCGACCTTGAACACTCCTTCCCAAAAAAGCTCTGGAAACCCTACTCACCGGCGGAACACAAAACAAGGTTATTTGGCTGCGATCTTCTATAGAATATTATGTAGGAGGTAATCTCTGATATTACTGATCCGATTCTATAAACTATTTTACTGATAGAAACCTACATAATATAGCTTTGTAATCTTATTTAATTTTATATTATATTTGATTGACGAAGGCGTTACTGTACGGAAATACATAGTAAATTATTTATGCGTAATTTCTTAGCTAATTCCGCCTGCAATACATTAATAGTAGTTTCGTCTAAATTTTTCATATTATCATATTAATTTTCATATTATAATTAACGCGAACGAAGTCGTGATTTAATTGAAAAAGTTATTGTACAATACGGTAAACAATTCTGTTCAATTAACAAATATTTATTAACAAACCAGTACATTGATGAGCTGAATGCTTTTAGTCGGTGTGTCACAGCTCAGGACAGTTTTTATCGGACAGATATTTACAATTAACAGTTTGGAATTGTTATCTGCAAACTAAAAAAAGCAGTTCTTACGTAGGTACCTGTTCCACAGTCTGGTGTGTGGCATAAAAGTAAACTACATCAGTTTGGGACATGCTCTTTTCTACTCAAGCATAATTTGTTAGAAAAAGATACAAACTAATATGATTGGAACAAGCTCATAACCTTTTCTGATTTTAGTGAAAGTAAGTCAGGAATCGATTTCGGGACCGTTATTTTTTTCTCGTACATATAAAATATAAATGATCTGTTGAGAATAGTGCTGACATGATTCTTTTGCAGACGATATTACACTTATATTCTTAGTGAAAAGAATAGATTCAGAAGTTAGGCAATTAAATGATACTTTAGTTAAAATTTTTGAATGGTTTGCTCTAAACATTTTTTTAAATGCAACTTTTCAAATACTAACAAATCAAATGTATGAGATTTGTCTTGCCCAATGATCAACGTGTTGATAGTAGTATCAAGATAGAAAGAAATTCAGACGGCTTAGTTGAAAATACTGTCCGTCTTGGGTATTGTACACTTGATTCAATTTTACAATGGGGTCCGCACATTAATATTCTGGCGGGAAGATTAAGCACTGCTTGCTGCATTCGTATTACGTAAGATTCGCCAGTTAACAGAAATTACCACTGCTAGTTTAGTCTACTTCGCTTACTTCCATAGTCTTACGGTATTTTGTTGTGGGATTCAGCAAATGAGGTAGATACCATATTTATATAACAAAAGCGAGTAATTCGAACAATCAGCAACATGAGACCTCGCGAATCATTTAAGAACATGTTCAGAAAATGTCATATCTTAACTTCCAACACATCCCTGATAATTTAACAACAAGCTAGCTTTTTATCAAAGAATAGCACAGTTTTATTACTAAAAACAGATATAAATTAGTCATACCATGTTTTACACTTAGTAAGACCAAAAAAGTTTTTTAGGTAATAGTGTTAAGTTCTACAATAAATCTCGACGCACATTACCGATTTCCTGGACAATCAGTTCAAGGACCGTGTTAAACGGGTTTTACTGTCAAAGTTATCATTACGTGAATGATAGTGATGTCTAGTGAGGGATAGTGACTCTCTCTCTGTGCATCCATTAATTTAGTAATATGATTATTAACTGTAAATATTATTTGTACAACTGAAAAAAAAAAACCCCGATCGAGTTTCTTGCCTGCTCTTCTCGATAACTAGTACGTTTTCCGAACTGATAGTAGTTTTAGTGCCATATGTGCCTTCTTAGGGCCTTAATTGAATAAAGTATTTTTTTGATTTTGATAGCATCATGTAACTGGTTGTTATTTTGGATATAGTTACTAGAGGTATTATTACTCTGGAACAGGAACAGATGAAACAGATTTCTTATTTTACCTGTATCAAAGACATAAATTATTTAATTTGTATAATGTTTCACACTGTTGGAAATCTCTCTCTTATACAATTACTATGGCTGTGCGTACGTAAATCCAATAAAAAAAGTTATTTTAATAACTCTCGTTTCTCTACTGAGGTTTCCCACCACTATCTTGCCAGCTACAAACAGCTATAACTCATTAATTTTATTATTGTCATTTAATTTAATTTTAACATTTAATGATTATAATTATTTTTTTAGATTTTTTTCAAATTTATATTATTGATTTTATAATAAAATTGTTTGTTGAATTGTCAATGATTGTACAGTTATTATTTGTTACAGGTATAGTTTCACTTTTAGTATATTTGTACTCAAATTTCTTATTTTCTTATTTTTACTTATATTACAGGGCGTACTGTGGTAGCCTTCTGAGATCAATGCATTTAAAACTGTAACATTATTATAAACTAGCTGTGCCCGCGGCTCTGCTCGCGTGGACTACACAATGCTGTCGCTCGAGGACACGCGAATTGTGCTGCCTCAGAATTCTTATTGTGGATGATCCTTAGAAGATAGATACATGCTAAAATAGACATTAGATACATTTGTAGTACTTTAACTTGATATATATCTTATGTTTTACTCAGCGTAAGCCATTTAATTGCCTCAAAAGTGTTTTTTTTTTTTTCGAATTGATTCACCATTATCGTCTTCTATCTGCTTATTTCATATGTTACTTTATTTAACAAAATATATCCTATAACCTGGTATATGGTATAATATATCTATGAATTAAAGGAGAAACCATGTAAATCGGATAAGTGGTTTCTGCATGAAAAGAACATAAACATTACAATATGTATAGAAGATATAGATTAGAACTCGATATAATGGTGTATTGACCACTGCCGTCCTAGTTTAAATAAATAAATCCCTAATTATTATGCAATATACCTGTAATAACAATGTATACTGTTTGCATGACACACTTTAAACACGCTGTTACACGGATGGGCGGGCGTGTTGGTTGATACGTGACGTGAACCAGATAACGAGACGTCACAACCTACAAGCGATACGATAGACAGCATGTTTCTCACTTTACACCGCCGATTCGATTGTTGTACAACTCTGGATTATTGATATAAATATTTTTATTAATAGTAATTATGCAAGGTAAGCACAGAAGAATCCAAAAAATACGGTGACTAACAAAAGACTCACTGTGACGGGCTTTTGAAAATATTAAAATATCACCATGTTGCTTAATACGCTGAGCTCTCAAGTGCAGGTAGGAACAGACCTATAGGTGATTAGATTTTCAACCTAATTCTGGTAGCATCAAGCGGGGATTAGCGATAGCGATAGCGATCGACGCGCGTACTCGCTACCACTATGCCATCATTGCTTCAATATTGATGAAATTTCGCTTCTGTCACCTACACTAAGTTGGATGCGATTTTTTTGCAACATAATTTACTTGAGATGTTATTTGACAACCCTTATGGTCTAAATCTATCTATAAGTAGGGCTGCCAAACCCATTTCCAAACTAAAAATATTAATGTTGCAAATACTGCCGGCACTCTCGTTGGGTTCACTACGTTGTGTCAAGTATTCTTGAACTGAGGACTTACGAACTATTTTCCAGCACATAATATTGAGGTAACCACACATTTCTTGTGCTAAAATATAAATGCCTGGCTACAAAGCTCCAATGGAAGAAGCAGTTTTATTCAGAGTTTTTTTTTAATAGTGACACGGTACAATGACGACTCTGTGTCTAAAAGTAAGCAAGTATACTCTAAAAATGACGGGCACCATCGAGAGATCGGCAATCCATCGGCGGTAGATGCTGTCATTCCGGCCTGCAATTTCGGCGGCTGTATAGCACTAGCTGATCTCGAAACGCGACGAAATAAAAGAGTCACTGCGTCAGTTTTATGGCCATCTGCATGGTGGACGCGACCTAGGCATAAGAAACCACGCTGATTTTTGTATACTACAAAGGTTGCAAATAAGCATACGGCCTGTCTGACGTAAGTAAGCGACTACTGTAGCTTATAGACATTTGTAATAAATACCATAGGTATCACTAGCGCTTTGCCGACCTTGAACTCCCCTTTCCCAAGGAGCTCTGCAAAACCCTATTCACAGCAGGAACACAACACTAGGTCATTTGGCTGTGATCTTCTGTAGGGTGGAGGTATTCCACCAGTCGGTCTTCCCCAAGTATAGAGAAATCTCCGAAGAAACTTTATGAGATGTTTCATATCAAGATTTGACCGCACGTCCGCTCTCTATAAAAACTCGATTAGGAATAGCTGGGTTGTCCAATTATTGTTTTATACTTTCGTAACTGCTAAATTGTTATTTATGAAATTGACATTTTATTTAGAAATATATTTTATTTGTTGAAATTTATATATATTTATATTTCTTTCGTTGAAGTACTGGTCATTTTACTGTCGATCCACTTTTGCCATTATAATGCTTTTGATATAGAAATCTTGGAATAGATAAACTCTTTAAAGGGGGTTTCACTACCTCATAGGATTTGAAATTTTTAAAATATAAACAGTTATCTTAACTCCTATAAAAATTGTTGGAGCTAGATTTCGTGAATATGCCGGGTGATGGAGAGTTTCCAGTCGTAACTCCTGTAGTTTTGAGATGGTCCGTTGAGCGATATGGAACAGTGTCAGTTGTTTGAAAACGAGCTTGTCCATCATCATTTGCAATCTTTCACAGTACACCGCTGCAGTAATAATTGTGCTAGATCTCAAGAAGCTGCAATGAATAATGCCGGCAAAGGTTCACCATACACATACGGGTAGCTTCTTTTGACTCATTTTGCTTTTAGGGCATGGTTTGGCTGGTCTGTCTAACCAGTTAAACGGACGTTTTCGATTGTCATACAGGAACCACTTTTCATCACAAGTGATAATTTTATTCAGAATCCATTTATTAGAAAAGATTCTACAAGTTATTTTGTTGGTGTTGTTGTTCAATGAGTTCAAACGGTACCAACTTTTAGACCTTTTGTATTTTTCCAATTTGACGTAAATGAATTTGCTGCTAATTTCGGTGTGATTTGAAATGAATCTTCAATTCACCGTTATAAATTTTCGTCTCTGATAGACCACGGAGCGATTTAATCAGCTTAAAATTTCCAAAATGGAAACAATTAAACGAAGAAACATATCGTGCGTTCACTCGCGGTATCTAGTTCATACATGTCGTTAATACTGCGTGCCGTATGAGCTGCATTGGTGCCACGAGGAACTTGTATTCGAAAATAACACGCAACTTCGATTTTTCTATAGTCACAGAAACATCGATACCTAAGAAATACTGAACGGCGCGAAAACAAATGAACAGCTATTTAAAAAAAATGTCTTAGCTATACTGTAAAACTATTTGAATTTGGAATTCTAAGTAGAATGAAAGATATCGATCTTCACAGTAACCAGTATTAAAAATCGGCATTTTCATAAGTAAGGTAAGCATGGTCACCACACAGTCTCCCGAATCTCGGAACATCAATCAATCCTTAATGATGTCATCGTAGCATCTCGCGCAAACGGTTCTTACAAAAAACACAACTTTTTCTACCACTCCACATATGTTTCAGTTTGTTTTACTTGAAAACTAGAGAAAGTCTGCACATATCAGCAAAAGTATATTAAAACTGATGTAAACTGATGTGTTTGTAAGGAACACTTACAAATTATCAATATTGGTCACCGATCATTTGTATTATGCTTTTATATTTTGAAAGTAGTTTAAAACCAAAATACTTAGTGCATATTCTTTTATTCCATTCTATTATTGTTTCTTTATAATATGCGGGCATCAGCATAGTTTTAATACTAGAAATAGACATACATTAGTCGTATCGTGTTTTAAACTTTGTAAGACCAATAAGTTATTTAGGTAATATTGTTAGATTCTATAATAAGATACCGACGCACATTACTGATCTATCACATAATGAGTTCAAGGACTATGTCATGCAGGTTGTACTGTCAAAAGGTTATTATAGGATGGATCATTATGTAAATGATAGTGATGTCTAGAAGTGACTCCCTCTCTGTGCATCCATTAAATTGTTAATATGATTATTAACTATAGTAAATATAGTTTTTACAATTAAAAAAAGATAAGTCCGATCGAGTTTCTTGCCAGTTCTTCTCGACGACTAGGATGTTTTTCGAACCGGTAGTAGTGTTTGACGTTCTTGGGGCCTAAATAAAAATAAATTATTTTTTGATTTTGCCTAAGTTACTATCTCATTTATATTTTATTTTTTTACTGAAGTACATTAAAGTGGTGGCACTGTACGTGATGATAAGCACAGTACAATCCAAAAAACATTAGCATTCACCGAGGTAACACTGTAATACGCAGTAAGATGGCACTCAAGAATAGTGTATGTTGTAATCGACTTTTTAACAGAGGTCTTTACGATCCGACAGCTCGAGCGAGGATGTCTTTTAGCCGTTTTTTTTAATATTGTGTGTGAATTCATAGAGTATACCTGGTGCTCAACGCTCAACCAAATAGTGTCGGTCAATAATAAAGTCATTAGTTCAGATACCATAATCACATCGACACGATTCTCCAACATATATGAAATAGTATCTTATTTAATATGACTTCTTGGTAGAGGAAGCGGGTCCTTATAACACTACTTTTTAAAATTAATGACTTCTGCGTATGTATGCAATTTCGCCAATGTCAAGTGTGACAAATACATGTTTTTTTAGAGTTTAGTAGCCAAATCATCGGACCACTATGAAATAACAAAAAAAAATGTCACGAAACGAAAAAGTAACTTTATAAATAATATTTTGTTATGGGATGTGCAGGGATATTATAAAATGATATAAGTATGTTAAGCATATAAATAGAAAGCATATCTATATAGACAGGGACAAAGGACACGTTACAATTTTACATTTTTACGATAAATAGAGACTAATAAGATAATCTATATTAATAAAAATTAAAAATTACTACTAATAACTATTCATTGGTAAGCCCTTGATCATTTGATAACAGCTCGACTGGTTTGGCTATATATTTTATTTTAAAACGGTCGTAATAATCAAAATTAAGTTTTAATGCCAAGAAAAAATATAACATTTTTCCTGGAAAATGTTTAAATCCAGGAAAAATTAACGTCCTTTTTTGTATCGAGTTTTTATATGAACTCGAGACTAACGATTCAAAGGATGGATATTTGTAATTCTGTTTTGTTTATGGTCATGGAAAGTTATCAGGAAAAAATATGGAATTGGTGACACCTGTGGTCGAGTTGCTGACTAATTGGGAAGAGTAGATAAACGTCTGCCGGGAAGATAGTATTTCAATAAAAGTAGAACCCGCATATATAAATAATGTATTGATATTAGTAGGACGAGGAATATTACTAGAAAGGAAATCATATAAGGAACACGATAGTTTGGGAGAGTTAAAAAACATCCAGGGATCTACAATCTATCGATGCCGGCATACTCAAATGTCTCTTTACTTTTTGTTTGAAGGACTCCATTTGTAGGAGGAAGGAGTACACACTGGCCGGGAGATGGTTTCACAGCTTCACGGTACGGCAAAGATAAGAAATAGTTAATTTCTTTTAGTTAATTCGAAGGTAAAGATTACCTTAAAACTGTAAAGTAAAATCTCTATCAGCTAACTCTGTTGTAAACTTGGTAGATGTCTCGTCGTAAATACATAGAATAATCTAGAATAGAAATAAAAACGAATGTATATTCATGGACGTAACGAAAGCGTAAAATTAAAAAGAGCTCGCTACACCCGGCGGCCGTCTCATTAGGTTCTTCTGATGAGAATTAAACTGTACCCTAGTTAATGAATCGTCGACGCCCTTAGTATAAGTAACCGAGAGGCGCGTGGATGCGGTATGTGACACGGAAGCAATGATGGCTCAGTATGGCTTGTACGGAAATCGCGGCGATCGCGTTGAATCTCAGCTATGAGCCTGAGGTTTTTATGAAGGAATACATCGTGATGACACCATAGCATGGTGGTAGGGCACTTGATAACTAGTACTAGGCTTAGCGTGTCAACTTTTTTGCCTACATCGTCACTTAAAATCAGGTGAAATTGTGTCCATAACCCTAACTTGATTTGATATATATAATAACTTGATTTTTGTGATGGAAGGATATTTTCTCGTCGTTATTTTGTCAGCTATCAATCCAAAAAAATCGCCGAAAATTTACGTGTATACCTTACAGCTGTAACAGTTGACCAACCTCTTCAAAACTACGTGTATTTTCTCATAAATCACTTTACTACTTTTTTAAACAATTTCCTTACATACGTAATAATAAAACTTAAACTAGTACCAAGCCAAACAATAAAGAGATATCTGGAAAAATGTAGACCACTATAAGCATTGATTATAAATTCGTACAAAGAGATAAGGTAACGTGGTCGCACGGAACATGCACACATTAAAATTTTATCGCCCCGATTATCCTAAACAACCAAACACTTATTTCAAAAAAAAATCTGCATAGGTATCGGTGGCATAAGTGAATCAAAAAAAAACATAATCAAAGCAAGCCATACTCCGACCGAGAAGAGTTATATTTTGGATATCAAATCGAATACAAACGGAAGTTCTACTAGAGAACTACAACACAGTGTAATGTAACTACAATCACAGAGTACTACTATACTGAAGTTTTCTATGGCTGGGACTGAAAACACTTGTAACAGGTTTGTTCTACTTTTATCTTTTAGTACAAAAATCCTTTGTACTTTAAAAAGCAAACAGTCGAATACAACTAAATCCAATATCAGTCTTTTTTCATATACTAGCTGTACCCGCGGCTCCGCTCGCGTAGACAACGCGACAGAAGAACGCATAGTGTTTATAAAAATCGTAGTTTCTTAAAAGTTTAATAATTTTTTATTGAATGAAGTTATCGTGATATTTTTTTAAAGGAGTTAATTTCTAAGTGGTATAACAAAAAAAATTAAAATATATCCAGTAGTTATTGCGTAAAACGCGCATAACGGCAAACCTCAATCATTTTATTTATATAGAATATGTGTATGTATGTATGTTTCAAAATATTTGGCTTAGAACAGGCAATATGCCGTATCCATTTCTCTACATGATTCGTAACTCTGAGGTGCTCATCAAGAAGAATTCTATTGTATCAGCTGTAATGACCGCTACCAGAATAAATACATTTATATATTTTGATATATATTTACGAACTTCGAGACGAAGTTCCCACGGAACAGAAAAATATCATACGGTGATGAGGGTACTTTTGCCCTTGTTAAGCAAGCGTTATGACACGGTGTCATGGTGCTTGAATGGTTGACCAATAGAATATCGATAAGTATGATGTTAGGCTCTATAATAAGATGCCGAAACTCATTATTGATTTGCCGAACAATAAGGTTCAAGGACCATGTCAAGTAGGATTTACTGAGTGGATCATTACGTCTGGAAGTAACTCCCTCTCTGTGCATTCCTTAAATTATTAATAAGATTATTAACTGTAAACATTATTTGTACAGTTAAAAAATAATAATCGGAAAAGTAGCGAGTAGAACTCACACCCAGAGGGTTCCGTACTGATTACATTACATAGTTAAGTATAACTTTATATCTCAAGCTGTTTTCGAGAGAAAAATAAAACTTAATAGAATTTTGTTGTATTATAATTTCACACGGGATTACAAATTCATTCTTTTCGGATTTATTCCTTAACTTTTGTGAAAACACTTTTCTTTGTACCAAATTTCAAGACTGTAGCCTTGCGGAAAGTATCCTATAGGTTTTGATAATCGGTCCGTGAGCGGTATCTTAACGATGAAGTGCCGTATTTCTTTAATCCGTTAACTTACAAACTTGATTTTTAAAGCAGCCTGAGATCATGATCTTTATTAATGATATTAATTGAAATTTTTATACCTCAAATCATTTTCGAGAAAAGAGTCTTGACATATAGATAGACACACAGAATGACAGACGGACAACAAAGTGATCCTATAATCGTTTCGCTTTTCATTATAAAGTACGGAAGCCAAAAAATGTGATGCAATTAATCATTTATCAGATATCATTGTTTTTACTTAAACTTCGCAAAACATTTGAATTTTCCATGGAAACTTCTGGAAAACAGTAGGTATATAAAATCACTGATATGAAAATACAACGTTGTGTATACAATCCATAAACTAATTTTCGTGTTTTGCAAAAACAAACATACGGAATCAGAATTTTTATACACATAAATTTTATAACTCATTGAAAATCTTTTATGACGGCCGTTAAAAGGGACAACTTTTGAGAATGATAAATACAATGATGGGCACAGCAATTAGAGAGCCGTCGCAAAAAGCGTCCGCTGTCGTTCTAGATTGATGACATCACTCCCGGTGATTACAGAACCACTTCTGAAAATTAAAAAAGTTTGTCGCCGTCGACACCGTCGTCCCAGTTTTAGTGACCGTGGTGAGGTCTCGTGTCCCTGCCGATATCCAGATACCGAGACATAATAAGTCTTAATAACAATATTATATATATATATATATATATCTACACTTAAGAATATCTCGTAAGTTTAACAAGAAAGTTTCACTCCTGTTTAATTTATTCGACTACCTCTCCTCCGCGTCGCCTGCGCACCCGTGTAGCTTACCGTTCTTCTCACTTACCGTACTCGCCTACAGCTTACCAGATTGATTGACGTTCATGGCTACTACTCCTCTCCTTAGAGGCGTATCGTGAAGTTACATAGCATATAACATTTCTTAAAAAATAGGCTTTTATATTCAAGAGGAATTTTTCAAATCTGACTGGTAAAAAAGCAAACTATTAAGCTGTATGATATCAATGTAGAATAAATAATATTAAACAACATAAAAAAGTTATTGGGCTCATTTAGTTTGTAAATCTATATTAAGCGGAATGTACACTGTATTGTATTGTATATTTTCCAAGCAATTTTAAATTTTTCTCTATAAAGTCTTCTACACAAAAATGGTCCCGGATCCAGATTCTGCAAAAATTTCTTTAAACTTTATTTATTGTAACTAAGGGTCTCTCGGACAGATTTTCCAAGAGAGGTAGGGTACAGGGAAATTTCTTTGGAGATTTCTCTCTACTTGTGGCAGTCTGACTGGAGTCCTTGTGTTTTGTTCCTGCGGTGAGTAGTGTTTCCAGAGATCTTTGAAGTAGGGGAGTTCAAGGTCGGCAACCTACTTGTGATATCTATAGAGTTACAAGCGTCCATGTTTGTTTCTCACCTTTCTATTATAAATCATAATCGAGAGTTAAATGCGGCTCGCATTTAATAAAATAAAATCAACTGAATAAAAGTTTTAAATTATGTAATTTAATAATAATAAAACTCCGAACGGTTCTCACGGGCCAGGATGATCGAAGAGGGCGAAGCGGGATGAATTTTACTCCTTGTTAAGAAATTGGCAGGATATGTGTAGAACAAATTAAAAGTTCTATACCCAGCAGAAGTACCTGAAAAAAAATACAGTTTTCATGTGAAACATCTAATGCAGCGCATTAGACCGATTGTTGGTATGATTGGTGATGGTATGATACATCTAATAAGGTGTGGTGTTTGTTTTAAAGAATATAAGATAACAATTCTAGTAAATCCATTAATCAAGCGAAGTATTAGGGTTCGACCAAACCCTCACTATACACATACTATATAAAATAGTATCCACGTTTCACATCTGCCAGGCACTTTAGTAATCGCCATAGCTCCCAATACAGGTTTTTATTAACCAAACACTACAATGGGTATAGAAAACATCCCAGTCATGGAGACGAACCGGCAAGAAACTCGATCGAGTTTACCAATTAGAAAAAATGACACTATATATTTTTACAGTTCATTGTATTTTTTTGTGAATATACAGAGAGGGTCTATACTATAATCCTGTCGACCAATTACAGAGAGATGAAATATAAATGATTCGCATAAAGCGAAACAAACGTAACGAAATCAGAAGTTGAACAACCTCATATTAAAACCTAACGAACGGCCGCCCCGTCTAGACTCTAAATCAAATATTTTCACAAAGTCTCGAATTTCGTAGAAAATAATTCATTTAACGGTATGTTGGTTTCGATTTCATGCTTCGAAATAAATCCTCGCAACATTAATAATAATCTAATACTTACTTATTAATTATCTTCAAACTACATTATCACTATACATTTGGGATTATTTTTTCCACTAAGTTGAATAAAACAACCTTTCAATGTCTTTCATGCAATCTTTGGATGAGTATTTTCTAGCAGAAAAAGCAATCCCATCTATCGCGTTGTATCAAAACGATATGCTTATTCAGCGAAAACTCAGGATTAATAAGGCTAACCTTTCTTTACGATTCTGTATGTAACAAAACAGGTCCCTTATACGATCACTTTGTAGTTTGTTTCTCAAACCTTCCTTTTTCTCTCATAAACAGCTTCAGTTAGAAAATTACTTAGGTAAAATTTTAGGTATTACTTAGGTAAAGGTTAAAATACTTAGGTCTATAGCTTCACACTGCTGTAAAAAAATCAAGTTTCTAGGTTAACGCAATAAATAGTTACGGCCCTTCCATACTAAAGTTCCGCTCACTGACCGATTATCAAAACCTATAGAGGTCTGTTCCTACATTTTGATTTTTTTACAAAAAGGGAATTGTAAGTTATAAGATAGATCTGAAAATAACATATTTCAAAAACCGTCTGGAATTAATGCCGGACGATACTATATTTGCTGGGAAAAGTGTCGGCACTGTATTTGATAATAAACACAATGCGATTCAAAAACAACGGCGACCTCCAAGAGATCTAAAATCCATCGTGAATCGCTTTTATCATGGCAACGGTTACGGCTATTGCAGTAAGATAAAGTAAACAGTAAGATCTATATAGTTTAAGATCTTTATAGTTTAACTAGCTGTGCCCCACGGTTTCGGACATATTAGTAGCGTGAAGTTATGTAACCTAAAACCTTCCGCAACAAATCTATACAAGTAATAATAAAATTGAAGTGTCTGTTTGTTATATCAAAATAACAGCTTTTTACTAAATACATACAAAAATATATACGGTACCTATAACAAAAGACAAATTTTAAAATTGTTATCAGTCTGTCCGTTTGTTCCGGCTAATCTCCGAAACGGTTGGACCGATTTTAACGGGACTTTCACGTGCAGATAGCTGATGTTATAAGGATTAACTTAGACTACATTACTTTAGATTTTGTAATTCACGCGAGCGGAGCCGCGGACACAACTAATAAAGACAAGGAAAACTAAGCTCACTGGTGGTTGCAGAGATTAGCGAATTTAAACAAACTCTTGATCTTTACAACATTGGTATAAATTAAATGAATGAATAAAAAGAGCAAACGGTATAAGTTACAAAGCCGGGCTCAGGCCACAGTGAAAGCCCATGGATCCTATTAAACGGTGCGGCTCGTGGTTTCCCTCACTCGAGTGCATCCGCACCCGAAATTGGATCTAAGCTGAGCAACTATTCGTATGGTCCAATTTAAGAGAGATTAAAAAACCTTCTTATGCTTCTTATATAAAATATTAATAATAGCATAGTAGCGGCAGTTTACCTGATGTTAAGCACAATACAATTCAACACCATCGACGACCGCAGAGAGGTCTATAATGTATCGTTAGTCGTTGCTGCCATGTCGGCATCCTCAAATGTCTCTTCACATTATATTATAGGAAGGAGGGAACAAACTGACCGGGAGACGGTTCCATAGCTTCACAGTACGGTAAAGATATTACATGGCACAGTACGCCAACATGACGAATTATTTGTACTAAAATTCAAACTTTACATCCTTATAACGATAAAAATATAAAAGACCGTATTATAAAAATATTAATTCAATTCAATTCTCTGAAAAGATTCTATCTAACCCGTTACCATCTAGGACTACATAGCCATTTAAAATGTAGTGAGATTGTTATAAAATGATAGCTTATAAATTAAAAAAAAATATTCAGCTAAATATCAATGTGTTCGGTTACGAACTAGTGATATTCTAGATACTTATAAAAGACCAATTTTAATACACAAATACAGCATAAACTTGGGTCCAACCCACCTCCACGCTAAATGGCAGCCATTTTGATCTTTTTAATGAAATTTCTCTACGTGTGTACAAAAAACATCATATCAGTAAAAGTTTGGGTTTCACAAAACCCACACAAAAAAAGTTTTCCTGCAAAAATCTCTCCACTGCATCTATCATCTCGTTATCATCTTCGTACCTGTTTCCCCTTAAGTATTTTTTCAATTTGGGGAACATATAAAAATCGCTAGCCGCCAGATCTGGTGAATAAGGGGGGTGGTCAACCAATTCGAAGCCAGCTTGCTGAATGGCAGCCATCGCAACTGACGACATGTGCGCGGGTGCGTTGTCGTGATGAAACAGCACGCCCCTTCGAAGTTTCCCTCTCCTTTTCTCTTTGATGGCATTCCTCAAATTGGGAATTAAAGCTGGATAATATTGGCCTGTAATAGTGGTTCCACGCTCCAGGTAATCAATCAAAAATATCCCTTCTGAGTCCCAAAATATTGAGGCCATAACCTTGCCAGCCGATGCCACGACACGAAACTTCTTCGGGGTCGGTGATGATAGCCGTTTCCATTGCGAAGATTGCTGTTTTGTCTCGGGATCAAAATGATGAACCCATGTTTCGTCCATTGTTACGAAACGAGACAAATGGTTTACAGAATCTTCTTGAAACTTTTCCAACAAAATCTTCGAAATGTCAAGTCGATTTTGTTTCTGACTGTCGATTAACATTCTCGGCACCCATCTTGCGGAGACTTTTCTCATATTCAATGATTGTTTCAATATGGATTGAATACTTCCATATGAAATGCCCGTTTCTTGAATTAAGTATCGGATGGTAACTCTTCGATCGCTCAATACAATTTTCTCGACTTTCGCAACATTTTCTTGGGTGACTGACGTCGATAGACGGCCGCAACGATGTTCGTCTTCTGTGCTCGTCCTCCCTACTCGAAATTGAGAAACCCACCTTGCGACAGTGGAATACGGCGGAGCAGACTCTCCTAATGTTGTCTCCAAATCGCAATGAATCTCTTGCGTCGTTAACTTTTTTAAACAGAGGTATTTAATAACGGCTTGCACTTCGTTTTTTTTCCATTTTCGAGAACACGTTCCGACACGAAGCAAACAAATGACTACATTCAGAAAAAAACAAAAGAGAATCGAAGATTTTTTTCTTTATTAATATTACAAATATGTATCTGAGCTATGCCTGCCAGTATATTTTTTTCTTACCAAGGAGTATGTCGTTCTCACTACTTTTTGATCCCTCCTAGTATACAAAAAACATTGTCGTTTAATATGTCGACACAATGATGGAATGGGCCTTATGCGTTAAAAGTAATGTTACTAAAATAGTAAAAAAAAAAACAAGTGCGTGTCGGGTCACGCGCAGTGTAGGATTCTGTAGCTGTTAATATGCTGATACAATGATGGAATGGACCTTATGTGTTAAAAGTAATGTTTGTAAAATAGTAAAAAAACTACACAAGAGCGTATCGGGTTACGCGCTATGTAGGATTTCGTAGCTGCCCGTCACAACTTAGACACACAGGCACACTTAACACAGACTTAGAGAGAAATTTTCAATGGAACATATACAATTTTTTTTCATTTACTTCTCCAAACACATCTTACAAGTTGGTCGACTATTTCACTCGTTAACTTGTAATGCCTACTCAACTGTGAACTATCGTGAGCTTTTCCACATATCCAAAAATATCCAATTAGCTGGTAAGGGGACACTGGACTCTAACAAAAATTAGCACTTTAAAATTTAATATTTTTCAAACGGATCCCTGTATCGCAAAAATTGTTTACACACACCTGCAATATTTTTGAACGACCTATCCAAAAACACACCACACCGTGGGATAGACGAGAAAAAAAATCATCCCCCCTTTACTTGTAGGAGATTGGTACAATAAAAAATATTAAAAAATTTCAAATCATACCAATCCCTTACTTTTGTACCACAAATAATTGCACTAAGTGATGCGGTTAAGGCCGAACTACATTACTATATAATATTTAAAGTAATATTATTTGAACGCATAAATACTTTTAATCGAGTATTTCATTAATACTGTAATTATTATTATTATTGTGTTTGTATGTTTTTATTTTATTAATATTAATATATTCATATATTATTGCTATTCTACATTTTTTTCTTTTGTGTATTATACAGAATTTTTATTTTTATTATATTTTCTGCTTGCACTACAATGTTTTTTTTTCACAATAGAGCTGCTTATCTTTAGGAAAATGCTTTATGGCATTGAGTTCACGAGTGAACGAACTAAAGATTTAAATAAAATATTCATTCAATCAAGTTTAAATATAAACACTTTATCAGGTTATATAGTTTATTTTGACACTCGACATACATTAGTGTATCGACACAGCGTGCCGAGCTTTAAAATTTATCCGACACCAATTGCCTATTGCCTATTTGCCGACGTCATCAAAATGATCACTTACAAATCTATGTACCAACAACGCTTTTTATTGAACATTATTTATATTTATTTAAAGTGTTACATTAACATAAGCAAAGTCGCGGCTAATAGTTAGTGCTTACTGCAAGACATAAGAATACAATACGGCTCAATCAAAACCTTGTTAGTAAAACACGTGTTTAAATTGCTACAGCGTAGAACTACGCTATATCTACGTTGCTACGAATGTACGAAGCGAGCATATTTCAAGTTACTTTGTATGGAAGCGGCTTCCATTATGTAAACCATTTTTTTATTATTTTGTTTATTACTGAAGGGTTTAAATGTTTTAACGTGCTGATTTTAGATACACTCAATCATATTTGAAAAAAAAAACATTTTATAACCCAATTATTGACATAGGCGGAGGCGTTTCCAATACACTTTAGCCCAAGCATTAGCACCCACCTCGGGAAAAACAATGAGGTTGTTATATTGGATGCACCGTGAAGATTTATTTATTATTTACACATTATAACAGACACATCAATAACGATGTAAAACAAAATTTTAAACATAAGAAATTACAAACATTAGGTATTGCAATACCTCTCCTACTAATTCCAACATTCACAAAATAATTTCAATGCAGCGATTTAATCTTTCCATTCATCAGCAAATATTTCGATAGGTGGAAACTGTACAAGAACTGTTAACGGATTACAGATGAGTTGTAATGTGCTACATACAGTACAACATGCCGGTATACTGAATAGTTCGTGCCGGCGTGAAGCTGAATACCTATTAGGCAAAAAGAGTCTATACATACTGTTGGCGACACACGAATACGTAATTATTGAATAGAGATAGGTATTTAATGTAAATATGTTAGAAATTTGTTTCGGTATGAAACTTATAGAATAGTATTGTTTGTCAACGTATGGCGCTGGTACTGAACAATTGGACTTTTACTTAACACGTGTGTTTCGTAGAAAGCAATTAATGAGAGAAATATAGTTTGAATTTGTGTTTAGTCATATAGAGCAATAGAAAGAGAATACAATAGTATATAACAAATAAATAATTATGTGATAGTATTATAGTTATTCTCCAAAATACATGCGAACGGCGGATCCGCCCATAGAAAGTAAGGTACCCATAGAAAATAATTGTACAACAGTAATTATTATGAATAAGTGTTAATATATATAGTGTATAGAGTATAAAATAAGGAATATTTTGATTTATAGATATAATAGAATATACATGTATGTCGACATGTAAACAGGCCGTCGAAAGTGAAAATGAACGAAAAACAACTGAACGAAGGTACTATATGCATAAAGAATATATAAATTTACTACTCATAAACATCAACCATTCTGGCAGGTTCTACAGCTTAGTTTAACTTAGCTCTACAACGTGGAGGAAGAAACTGAGAAACGTAGCTCATCAAAAGATACTAATTTATTTCGTATTTACAAAAAATGATTTACGGAGTTACTATGGACATATTTTAGCACATCTGTCTCGATTACTCTTAGGTAGTATTATGTTAGTATGAATAGAGCCGTCAAATCTGTACAAACCGCAGCCAAGTCCCTCATATATAAACATAATCGGTAACAAATTAATTATATAACGATGGAGCGCCAAAAGCTGTTTATCAGGATTCATATAGAATACCAGTGTAGACGAAGAAATAATGAGACAACGTAGTAAGCAAATAAATACATCGAAAATAGCATTCAGAAATATTCCATATTCCATACTTATTTATCCAACATTAATACCAGCGTGAGGAGTGTTGAAGAAAAAAATTAAATTCCCTTTTGTTCCCTATGTAAGTGCCACTCCGGGCTGATATCATTGCGTTCCTCCGTTACCTCTGATATATTGCGAGGAGGGAAATTTGCAAAGAGGTCCTATTCTCAGTATAAAGCTCCCTCTCGATTGTGAAAACGCTGAAACAAATCGCAGTAGAAAATGGGTGTAGCGTCAAAAATACGTTAAATTTTATGTAAACGAATAACTTTGTTCATTGCCGTATCACAAATTGAGTGACCGTGAAATTGTTACTGATTTATAATTTAAAAAAAGAAGGTGTGTGTGCGATTCACACACGATAGAAGTGAAACTTCATATTAAAAGGCATTTTCTATTTTATTTAAACAGTGTGCAATATATATACACACCAACATTTACTCTCTCGCTCTGGCTCACACAAACAGGAGAGACCGATAATGTGCGTTAAACGTTTAACATTTAACGCTTAACGCTTGGAAGTCGCATAAGAAGTTTCACTTCAATAAAAAAGGTGTGTGTGCGATTCACACACGATAGAAGTGAAACTTCATTTTAAAAGACATTTTCTATTTTATTTAAACAGTGTGCAATATACATACACACCAACGTTTACTCTCTTGCTCTGGTTCACACAAAGAGAAGAGACCGATAACGTGAGTTAAACGTTTAACATTTAACGTTTAACGCTTGGAAGTCGCATAAGAAATTTCACTTCAATAATAATTCTAATTTAGCCATGTAAAAATTATTTCTTTAAAATGATAATTTTTACATTACGCAATTTGACAAATTCCTTGTCTATTATTTGTAATTGAAGTGAAACTTCTTATGCGACTTCCAACGCGCTAAACGTTTAACGCACATTATCGGTCTCTCCTCTTTGTGTGAGCCAGAGCGAGAGAGCAAATGTCGGTGTGTATGTATATTGCACACTGTTTAAATAAAATGAAGTTTCACTTCTGTCGTGTGTGATCGCACACACACCTTTTTTTTTCAAAATCCGTCTGGAATTAATACCAGACGATACTATATTTGCTGGAAAGAGACTCGGCACTGTATTTGTTAATAAAAACAATACGGTTCAAAAGCAACGGCGATCTACAAGAGATATAAAATCCATCGCGAGTTGCTTTTATCATGCTTTTATCTTCGATAACGTTATTAATATTTGGGATTAATATTCTTGTTCGAGAGACATACATAGTTATTGTGTATTTTAAATTTTGTTTTTTTTTTTCAATATTTTTTACGACAATATTTTAGCTAATATAAAATAACATCGTAACGTAATCATAGTATGGTAAAGCTTGTTATTACTAATACAATCAATTTGCGGGGTGTCCGAACTCTTGCCGGGTTAGATTGTAGCCGTTCCTGGTGCACTGTCATAGTGAATGACTTCGCTGTGACGCGTTTCGGGACCAGCTAGAGCCTAGGACAGCTAGAAATTATTCGCACTGTTATATCGTCATTATATATTTAACTTACAATCAGATAACTTTTCTGTATTAAAGAAATGTAATTAATTTATAAAAAGACCTTAAAAACTATCCGAAAGCGACAAACAACAATAAGTAAGTAATTAAACTGACCCCAGATTGTATATGCAGTTAGTTTGGGGCCAGCCCTTTCGTTATCCCACGTCACGGGTTGCGTTAATGAACGTATTTACATACTCACTGACCGTCCCCGTCCCCGTCGCGTGACCTGAATCCAAACATCATATATTATGTCCCTTCAAGTCAAACAGATTAAAATGTATAGAATGCTTATTAATTAATAACATATTCATACAAACATTTATAAGTGACACATTAGAGCAACATAATATGTAAAGCTACAGATATTGTTTCTTTGTTTGGACGAAATAATCTCTGAAATAAAAAATCAGATTTGAAAAATAGATTTTAAATTTTATAGCCAATTTATTGAAGAATGTATATACAGTTTGGATTTTTTGAGTGGGGCAGTAAGGGCAAATACCATAACCGTTGTAAGTACAAGGAAATTTTCTCAAGAGACTGTTTTTACTTTTTTGAAATATTTTGACGGCATTTACTGTTTTTGAAAAAGGTCAGTCATTAATTTAGCTGTTAGCAAATAACATAAAAAAATCATGCTAATGGATCCTGTCTTTTGTAAGGATCAATAGACTCTATGGGACTAACTGAAGTTAGAGTACTAAAAACAACAAAAATCGCAAAAAAACTTTTCCTATACATTTCGTAAGAAATAATTGTGGCTTCGATCACCTTTTGAAAGAACAAAAACTCCAACTTATTTTTATCCCTAATTAAACTTTTTATTATGGATAATCTGGACGCTACAAAGAAGATTGGATAAAAATAAAAATTTAAAAATTATTTACCTTTTCGAGATTCTTTGTAAACTTTGTGGTTGATACTAATACCATTGGGTATTTCATCCTATACCATTCCAAAGCAGCTGACTTGTTTTTATTATTTAAATAATAAGCCCTTAATAATTGTAAACGTTCTGAATTTGAGGTAATTTGAATGACGGAAGTCACAAGCAACAAACCAAATACTTTTATTTTCAAAGTTAATTAAATAATGACCTGTTCGTTCGAACTTTTTTTTTTCCTGTCTTACTTTTAGCGCCCAGATTATCCGCTATAGGAAATGTATGGGAATTTGTGTAAATTGCCTATTACCTGACTGACTTAAAAAAAACTGTAAATGCAGCTCAAAATATCTCAAAAAGTTAAGGACAGTTTCCTCAGAAAGTTTTCCTGTACCTACAATAGTTAAGTTTAACCATCATTGCTCCATCTCAAAAATCCACCCTATATTACATACATATAAATTATTAAAATATTAAATGTTATATGAAAGAAGCTTTTGCTATTTTTATTTTTATTTCTAAACAACTCTCGGATTATAGCGTCGAAATACCGCAACTCATAACATAGTAACTTTAATTACAATAAATATAATTATACGCTAAGCATATATGTTAAAGAAAGCTATGTTTGAGTTTTACATTATCTTTACTAGCAATGGATACTTATCAAAGTTTTACTTGGATAACATTAACATATTAAATTATAACAAAATATTTTATTTATAATTTCATCGTTAATTAATTAGGTATGTTAATGAATTGAGAGTTCTGCTAAATTAAGACGCCAGGACGACGTCGCCGGCTACGTATCCAAGCAGTTAATGTTGAAATGTATGGTATCTAACTCGCTAACGCGAAGGTTTGGCAACGTCGCCAATTTTAAAGCGTGGCCACGAGCTACGGTTCCCTAGGCGGCGTCTGGATAATCTGGCGGCCTGGCGGCGTTGCCTTTATTGTACACGTTTAAACTGCACCTGACTCACTCAATTACCAACCGCCATTTTGGACGCTCGCTCGGACTTTTGCTCAAACTGACGACATAAACGAACTGACTGTCGAGACGCCATGGCCACCTTCGGACGCCACAGGTAGCCAGGCCTGCGCCGCTGGCGACGTCGCCATAGCATCTTAATAAGGCAAATCTCTTAGTTTTAACTTACAAAAGAACTATAAAAATAACTATTATGTAGTTGATTTTTTTTAAATACGGCTTTTCTGAAGACCGTGGCTAAACGAGTTACAGTATCATTCATATTGGATATCGCTATACAGTGTCATCAAATTACATTTATGGGTTATGTTTTTCATTAAAGTATCTATGAATTATTGTTTTTTCCGTTATATAGAGGTACTGGAAGAATAGTTCTCAGGCGTCCATGTTTCCTCATGAGAATTTACTTCACCATAACAGTACATCCAGTAAATTTTCCATAATAGCGTCAATAGAAAAGTTAATATAAGTTAGAAATATGCGACCGAAGAATGAAACTTTCATAACAAGATTCCTGAGCTTTCAACTACTTAAGCTATCATAAGTTTCAGCTAATTCTTTAGCGGTTGTCTCTTTCACTTGTTACAAACTTAGTTTCTTAGATTAGCCGTTGCTCCGCGACTAGGTGCGTCCGCTAGAAAATGTGTTTTGATTTTCTTTTCGTTTGCGAGTATTGGCGTTGTGCGTTTGGATGGGAGTAAAAACGTTTTGTTGAGATGTCGCTACGTGCCATTCGGGTAGCGTCGCATCTGGTCGACTCTTTCCAACTCAGCGCTCCTCTTCAACATTTATACTGAATGTTGTTCTCTCTACAGCAAACCTTACTACTTAACGTGTGTGTTAATGTAGTTAAATGTTCTTGTAGTACGAAAGGAAGGGGAAAAAATATAGAACCGTTGATTTCTCGGTGTTAGAAATTGCCAATATGTCGTGAGCTGGCGTGGTGATTATAAGCCCCATTACCTTCCCTTGGGAAGAGGCCTTCGCTCAGCAGTGGGACTCTTACAGGCTGATATGTGATCCTGGAACACAACACGACTAAGCGTGCCATTATCGTGGTCGTGACCTAGAGTTATACGCAACAAGATGGGAAGCAAGACGAGATAATTTAAAAGAAATCGCTGATCGATGATTTATAATACTTCAGTATAGACAATATTTTTATCAGACGGCCAGGGTCATGCGTCACAAGTCACACGGCTCATTCGCGCCACTACACCTATAGTCATAAACTCGAGCTGAGTGTTGAACTATTTTAATTTTACTTTAATCTCTCATTTTTTTTTTAGTAACATGCTATAAATGGCAAAGTTTATCTACATAAAATTGTCTTGATGATGAAGTAACTTTCGTTCATAATAATTAATATGCCATGCCTAATAATAATGCTCATAAATCACTTTTCAATTTCCAATAAAACTTTGTCACAAAACACCTTATTGTGGCTTATGTATAAGAGCCGCAAAGTTTTTTTAGATATACTAAGGAGCAAATTTTTGTAGAACATTGTATTTACGTATCACTAAACATTATGCCAGCGCACGCGGATTAAGCAGTTAGGGTTCGCTATTTCTTCTGACTTACTTAACTAAAATCAATATTTAAGGCTAGCTGAGAGGTGTAGCATAATGCGAGATAGTCTATCTATTTCTATATACTATTTCTCGTGAATCTGGCTATCATATACAAAAATATTTTTTCCAATCCGATTGGTAGTATCAGAGATTAGTGTGATTAATCATGTGTGTGTGTTTGTGTGTTTGTTTAAAGCAAACAAAAAACTTTTCGGCAATATTATATTAGTATAGATTACATAGTACCTTATTTAATATGACGTGTTGATAGAGGAAGCCGGTACAATATAATTAACGGATCTCTGTTTACCTGTATGCTAGGTACGACGTGAAGCTTGTTCGATGTAAAATCTTCACTAATGAACATTGAAAGCAAGTAATTAGTGGGAGAAATTATATCGCGGAAAAACATCATTACTGCGCGCGGGAATAACCGACCTCGTTTGCCCACATTCGTTTGTGTAACGTCACGGATGTCATTTTAAACAAGGGGTCAGCAGTAGGTCTTTAAAATTTTAACACAATAAAGAAATAAAACTTCTTTAGGTGCGACTTTTCAGTAACTCTATTTTTTGGACGGAAATAATATTCAATATAATCTATAGTCAAGTTTATTTCTATTGTATATAATAATTCAATTCATTTTATTTTATTAATAAATATAATATAAAAAGTAATAAAAAAATTGGGCGTATAACCTTTACGCATGTTTGAAGTAACATTTCTTTGACCTTATAGTAGATATTACGATTATTTATAATATTAAAAGTAAATAAGTTATGTCAGAATTCTATTACATTAACTGATAACAAAGAAAGGTCAAAGAAGTTTTACTTATAACACGGGTAAAGGTTACCTTTACATTTTTTATATTTTAATATTTAAATACATACATATAACCACGGCTCTTTCTCGACGAGGTAGGCAGAGACCATGTCCTTCCACTTACTATGATCCTTGCATACATCTTTCGCTTCTTCAACATTAATTAATCTTTTCATGCATGCTCATCGGTTTAGAGTACTATTGACCTGACCTTTTTTCAGAACGTCCTCGGTTTTTTCGGGGAGCGGTCGTCTAGGCCTTCCTCTTCTAAAATTTCCATTCTCACTAACCCATTCTTATAAATCTGTCTAGACATACCTCATTCATCCTCTCTACATGCTCAAACTATCTAAGGATCCCGTTCTCAATCCGTATTAGTAGTTAGTAACAGCGTTCTCTTATGACGAGCTTTCGTAGAGATTTTCTGTCTGTTCATAAAGGTATGTTCCCCATTCACCATGATACCAGCATTTACTCTCCTTTCGATATCACTTTTAATATTATCACTTTCAATAGTTAAAATGGTATTTAACTACTGAATACCACGTACATACACATCGTACGTACTGATTAAATAATAGCTAGCTAGTGAAGAAAAAATCTACAACGTAAGTTGACACCAAATACCGTAACAAAAGCTTTAATGTTTTGCATGATGGTTATGATTCTAGCTACCATCCTCAAAATGGAATATACATCACTAGCTATGCCCCACGGTTTCAGTCGTGTCCGCCGCTTCAACCGCTTCACCTTCGCAGGAACATCGCCTCGCTAAGTGTGTTTTACCTTCTGTATCATGGTGAGTGTTCTTATGAATTGTTCAATCTCATTCCCTCCTCTTCTTTCCACAACAGAACCACACGCGCTGGACTTCGGAATCACAATTTTACGGTAACCTCCATCTCGGCACGAACTAAAAAGTTTTCTATGTCTTATCTTTGTCGTACCGTGAAACTGTGGAACCATCTCCCGGTCAATTTGTTCCCTCCTTCTTATGATATCGGTTCCTTCAAGCGTAATGTGAAGAGATATTTATGCAGGCCGGTATGACAACGGCGACCGCCGATGGATTCTGATCTCTCGGTGGTCGCCGTTGTATTTGGATTGTATTGTGCTTACCATCAGGGACAGTAAAGTCAATATGACGAGCTACTAAAAAAAAAGCTGCCGAAAGACACCTATCGGTGCTCGGCGACAGATTTTTTACTTGAGGGTAGTAGCTAGCCAGGCGGGCATTAGAAAAAGCCCTACCACCATGCTATAGTTTCCTCACGACGTTTTCCTTCACCGAAAGCTCAAGCTCATTTCAGGGATTCGAACTTACGTCAATTGACGTACACGCTTCCACTGAGCCATCATTGCGACTATTATAACGTATATAATAGACATGTCCCAGCAGCTGCACTTGAGAACCACTTCCTCTAGGGTTGGAGATTGCTACAATCTCACCTGATGTTAAGTGACGGTTGATCTCAAGATGGTAATAATACCCGAAGCTTATTTGGAGGACTGGCTCTCAAGTGTAGCTAGTAGAATATAGATGCTCGCCAAGCGAGTATAAAATGGCCTACCGTCATCACAGCTAGCAAGAGATAAAGCACCGACTTTATCATTTGTATATGGTAGCTGCAGATACAGTACTTAAAATATAACGCCCGTACAATTTGATAAACAGAAAGAACAATATCGGCGAGGCGTATTTCATTGGTCTGCGGTTAGACAGACGTGAATGAGAAATGGCAAAACATTTATACGCGACGACACGACGTCGACACGGTATTTATATTCGCTAGAATTATCGCAGCATCTTTTCCTTCATCATAAACCAAAGACCAGAGTAACTCTACTAATATATTGGATACTATATAAATACGTCTACCTTAACAAAAATTCGATAAACAGTGTGAAGATTCGGCAAAGACTTTTAACGTTATTTTATTAAACAACACAAAAAAAATCTTCGTGAATGGTCAATCAACTGTACCAACGAATTAGAATTTTAGAGATATTTCAAACGCTTTTTCAATCTATATTACTTATTCAGAATGGCCTAGAATACGGAGCCTGGTAGATAACTCTTTTAGTTTAGTTTATAAATTAATATTATCTTTAGAAAAATCTTCTATAGCAGCACTCTTTTCTTCAAGCTGCGATTTCAAGTTTTCGAATTTTTCATAAAAAAATATAAAAGCTTGCTGATTGAATGATGAAATCACTATGATATATAAAACCAGCTAATTCATTCTTCAAGGTTTGCCGAAATTACTCCCCATTATAGGCTATATCGTTATAGGTCTTAGCGTTGTGGCCACACTCTCACAAGATTTAAATTGACGAAGTGGCCCATGATTGTTTCACTTTAAGCCTAGTGTGGGAGGTCTGGCTTTCAAGTGCAGCTGCCGGAACACACCTATTGATGCTTGGCGACAGATTCTCAACTTGAGGGTAGTAGCTAGTCAGGCAGGCGTTAGAAAAAGCCCTACTATGGTTTTATATGCTATGGTTTTATCACGATGTTTTCCTTCACCGAAAGTTCAAGCTCATTACAGGATTGCGAACTCACGTCCATCGACGTGTGTCCGTACATGCTACCACTGAGCCATAATTACTTCATACGTTTTTACGTTATGTAGTTTGGTTATTGTGTACAAGTGAAATGGATTATAAATAATAACTGGGAACATGCATTTGAAGTTTTAGAAGTTTTAATAAAGGAGCCGCCATCTTGTTATAACTGTTTGTCGATTATCGTGAATAATTAAAAAAGTATTATAATCACGTAACGTTGGCAGAATTGTGAATAAACACACGTTGCTATTAAATAATAAAAATTAAAAAAAATGTCGCCGATTGTAAAAGAGTTAGAACATTAAGGAGATTAAAATTGTTTTTCCCGCTGACAAGACGCTGATGCGTGTTCTGATAACAGTGTAGCTTTTCATTTGTTATAACAACATTTATTTCTTGAGCCTGCTGAAATCTTCACGACTACCTCCCAATATGTGGTGGGCAGACATTATTGAATTTGTTTGCTTGGTGTTAATTTTATACTTTTCTTTTAATTTAACATTTTCTTATCTTGTAATTGTATATAGTCTTGTATCCATCTAGCCGAATTTTTCGGTTCTTGGCTTCCTCTATCGTGAGAATATTGGATCACTTATCTCTACTCATATTAAAATGCTCAAGAGATTGTTTGTTTATTTGAACGCGCTAACCTCTGAAACTAATATAGGATATAAGCTTTACGCTATGACGTTAAAGAGCTAAGCAGTAACCACGAACGTCGAGCTATCTGGCAAGCAGTAAGCAAGTAGGGTAGTGAGAACAGTGATAAGCAACACGGGTGCTCTGGCGGCGACGTAGTGGAGAGGTGGTCGAATAAATTAAACACGGGTAAAACCGTGGGCAACAGCTAGTATTATTATATAAGCTGATGTCCTTTATCACAAGCTCTAAGCTCAGCATCAAATCACGAGTAAAGTAAATAATTCAGCTTACATAATCAGCACCAATGAATCAGTATTCAAGCAATGATATCTAATATAAAGAGAGTACACACGGTTGAATGACTGTGATAATAAATCGCATGGCAATTTGGACATCCGCGCCGCGTCAGCTCAGCGGGCCCACCTGTTTAGGGATAAGACATTGTCGATGATTTCTTACTGGCTCTAGAAAATTACTACGTACAGATCATAAAATAATGTTTTTGAAATTATACGACAAAGTTTTGATCCAACAATTTATTGTTCATAGCCACTTTACATAATATAATAAGCAATTATGGGTCAGCGGTTTTTTTTTATTGTTATAGGCTTTGGCGTAGTGGCCACAATCTCACTTGATGTTAAGTGACGATGTGGCCCAAGATGATAACACACTAAACCTAGTGGAAGACTGGCTCTCAAGTGCATCTGCCTTAACACATTATAGGTGCTTGACGACAGATTTTTAACTTGAGGGTGGTAGCTAGCCAGGCGGACATTAGAAAAAGCCCTACCATCATGCTATGGTTTCCTCACAATGTTTTCCTTCACCGAAAGCTCAGGCTCATTGCAGGGATTCAGATGATATTGTGGCCACAACACCAAACCTATCTATATAAAAAAGAATAATCACACTTACAAAGTAACATTCCCCTATGAATACATAACGTAAATACTCCCATCACTCTGCTCCCGGACACGTTTTAGAGCACCACTGCCGTCGTACCACGAGCGATCATATGATATCAAGTGCCAAACAACGTGACATACGATAGGGGGCGTCATCGTTGAAGAGAGTCAGTTGAGTGTCTTTTACTGTACCGTTACACTATAATTGATTTTCAAGTATCTTATGAATTCACGAAACCGAATATGTCATATATTTCTCAACTTACGCAGTCCTAACTAAGGTCAGTCAGTAATACGTTACTACTCCTGAAGATAATTTTGTAACACCTTTTATGGCAGTACGTGTCACCAACCACGCCTTTCTGACTGGAACACTGTCAAAAACAGACCTAGTTATGGCAGTAGCAATTTTATATTTAAACTTGGCTTATAAACTACATATCGATATAAATCTGAGTATCTCACCATTATTACATTCATAAGCCAATTGCGACCAATGAATTCAAAATCCACGTGGTATTATCCGCAAGCATTCCTTTTTTATATACCGTAGCACATAAAGTAATAGCACTGTACCTCATAATATACACAAGCCTTGCATTGAATGATGCCTTGCAAAATGAAGCAGAAAGTACACTGGCCGGAGACAGTTCACAGCTTCACAGTGACAGAGTGTAAGGGGAGTCGAATTACATCTTTAGAACTGAGACGCCCAAGCCACCTCAGCTCACCTGCACCCTGATGATTTACGAACGAGGATATGGCGATAGCGGGGTGGCAGGGTTGTTCTGCCCAAATGGATCGCGATCACCATGTACGTGGTGAAAACTCCGTCATAGTGAGTCGCTTTTACTTGTCGCGTTTCGGGATCAGCTTGTACACATCCAGTTGTTTACGCAGGCCGGCATAACAGCGGCGACCGCCGATGGATTGCTATCTATCTGAGGTCGCCGTTGAGTTGAGATTTTACTGTGCTTACCTTCAGGTATAGTGCCGTCCATTTACCGAGCTACTATATAAATAAAAGTACTAGCCCAGCTTGAGATTCTGTTATAAAATGAAGAGAAGATAATTACGTTGTATAACTCTTCAGAACTCTAGCAATGATACAGACTCTAAAACGCGCTCAGCGAGGCTTTTAGAACACAAAGCCAATAGGAAGAATGAAATCATCTAATCATAAAAAACAAGACAGCGATACACAGTGTACAAATATTTAACATGAAGATAAATAAGAAACTATGTACCTACATATAGTAAATATACTAATATCTACGTACACATAAGCAAATACATATTATTAAAAAATCATAATATACATAATCCAACTGTGCGTCTCGTCATTATAAAAAGGCGTTACACTCAGCCTAATTTGCTGGAGTGCCACGGGGCACTCGACGCTGATTTTTATCTGATACAAATGATTTTTAACAATATATGAAAGATCTAGAAGAGTCTTGGTCAGTGTTTATTGTTAAGAAATATTATAGTACTATCGATATATCAACAGTTACAGCACTAAACTTTAACAAAGCTTCGGCTATTTGTATCCGACAAATGTTTTTTTCTTGATTCCGCGCGGAAAACCGTCGGAGTGTAATAGCAGCCTTATTGCCTTCGCGATTTATACTGTTTCCGACGGGACCGGCTTATTGCCGGATGACGTCACGCGCCGATTGTCCGGACAAATTGAATTACCGTCAATTGGCCGGATCATGGACACCTGAGGTATTTCTATCTTGTAAACAAGTTAAATGTTTTGATCTAAGAATATTATTGTATACGTATTATAGTGGACTAAAAAGGTTTTCCTTGTGACGTAAAAACGGAAAAGTAAATAATTATTTATAAAAAATAATATTTAAGGGTATGAAAAGGGGGTATTAAATTTTGTACGGAACTTTAGTTTTTTTACAGTGGCACGGTGTACTGACGTCGCTGTTTCTAATGGTAAGCACAGTACATTCGAGAGATCGATCAATAATTATTCGAGATCGGTTATCGCTGCCCACTACTAAAACTTTTCAGTTTAAAAAAAAATATTACCACTTTTCTGGACATTTCTAGAGCTACATTTTTTATTTTCCTTGCTTGTCGGTCACACTTACTTATTTGAAAGAAAAAAATACACTTGGCATTTTAAGACAATCACAACATGCACGGTCCGCCTGATAGCAAGCGGCTACCGTAGCCTATGGACGCTTGTAATACCAAAGATATCATTAACGCGTTGCTGACCTAGAAACCCCCTACCCTATGGAGCTCTGGAAACCCTAATCACTGCAGGAATATAATTCAAAGTTATTTGGCTGGGCCTTCTGTAGGGTGGAGGTATTCTACCAGCCAGGCTGCCCCAAGTAGAGAGAGAAATCTCCAAAGAAATTTATCTGTGCCCTACCTCTCTTAAATACATGTAATAAGGGGAAAAACATCAAAATCAGCTCTCTACAAAACTGTACAAATTTATATATGTAAATCCCTAAATAATGTCAAAATACAAAAAGTAAAATTAAAATATATAACTTGTCATTAATAAACTACAAGATTAATTTTTTGCAAGTACTTTAATGTCTCTTAACGACTATGCTATATAATTCCTGAATATCGGATGAGAATCCGGAATCCTTAAATATGTCAATACTGTTGCCAAGAGTGTTGCAAGGTCTACATAACCAGCTTGGTGAAATGATTCGGAAGATTAGTCCTTGCGGAAGGTACCTGCAGCAAAACGCCAGGTTAACTAGGATATTTATGAGGAACCCTTAAAGCAAAGCTCTCCAGTAACTTTGTGAAGGAAGGCCAAATCCAGAACCTGCCTACGGAGTTCCAAGGAATTCATTTGATAGTAATGTAAGTCGTCACTGTAATGGAATCTGCGATTAATACGATGGGAGTGGAATTTAAGATGACGCACGAATGTTTTTATATTCTTTCAATGCGACGTTGGGAATCTTTATATGTAGAGGACTAGACTAACCTACAGTATTCAAGAATACTCCTAATGTAAGCATTATAAAACGTAATTTTGGTTGAGTGGTTTTTGAACACCTTACAATTTATTATGACAAATTCTAACGTTTTCGATGCTTAAGCAATTATTGCGTCTATTTGCGGTAAAATGTTAGCTTTAATCAAAATTAATACCCGAACCACACCCACACCCTACTATGGAATTTTCCATCAATTTTCCTTATTAGTGTCTCATTTTAATTAATAACATTAGTTAAAGAGAGCCACATAGGAAACTTCCGTACTATAGTATTAAAGATAGGTGTTTATCTTAATTCAACGTTTCCTAAACGTATTAAACTGGCCCAAGCGGGCTGCGGTCAAATAAATCTGTTTGAACGATTTAAGACACCGCACGCTTGAAAGCCATTGAATATATTAAACCCATCAGAGCAATTGACTTCCTTGGTTCTATTATTTTCAAATTGTATATTTATAGGATTATTTGCAAGGTTCCAAAGTGAAAGGCATCACTGCCGATTTTTGACGTTGTACCATACTTCTTTATGAGCGATATGAAAAAACTACAGATTTCAGAAAAAAGATTAGAGATGCAGCCTGTCAGAACACGAGAAGGTTGCCTACAATTTTAATATTAGCATTCAATTGTGTCCATTTTGAAAGGAAACGTCATGCAATGTCAGGACCCGGTGTGTTTTAATATTATACTAGTGGTCGCCCAGTGGTCGAAATTCGACCATAATTAATTTAAATTATATATTGATCATTACTAAAGTTCTATTGTCAAAGACTTATACTTTTATAATCATAGATATCACCAAGACTACAATGTTAATTTTCCAAAAAAAATTCTTTGAACCAGCAACAACAAATTTTTTTTTTTTTACCTGTATGATATTGGTACACAACTTTATTTTTATATTGTGATTTTATATTAGATTTATATTTATTATATTGAGCGAGCAGTATTTCACTAATAACTAATATAATTATATATTGTAATAATACAAAAAAATATGGTTATTTTTGACATTCAGTAAGACTATAGACAAATAATATTAAAGAAAAACAATATTAATCTAATGTCTATTTGACAACAGACTTTAACAATAAACATAAGAGTATATTATATGCGTGCGTGTGTCAAATACATGGTAGTGTGTGTAGTGTTTTTTTTATTGATTTTATGTATTTTTATGCATAATTTTAAATAAATATTCTGCGCTCCTTCTCTATATAAACTATAAGTGTGGGAAATTTCATACTCCTCTGTCCGCGCAATTTTCGTAAAAAGGGGTGCAAAGTTTTTGCTTCACTTATTAATATATAGATGTAGAAAAATATGCCATCTTGTGTCTAATTACACTGTAAAAATTTTTCCTCAAAACAAAAAAGGAAGGATTATATTTTCACAGGTAACAAAGCATATTTTTAATTGTTTTCTATGTTATTTGTAACTGTTTACAAAACTACAACAGTGGTAAAGGTAGGTTACAATGAAATATTTTCCAGTAAGTTATAGTAATATATGTGTCTATTTTATTTACAATCGAACCATCATGAAATTAAAATTAGGGTAATATTCACGTAATAGTTTTTTGTTTGACAACGATCTACAAACATTGAAATGATAACGATATTTTTGCAAAGTAAAAATTATGGAGAACCCTGGATAATTTAGTGTCCCATTCATAAATTTAAATGCCCAGATGGCCGTAAAAATTTCCAATGCTTACTACATTGGAGACATTAGGGATAAATATGGTAAGTTAAAACATAAAGAGAACCAACAAAGCCTCCTGAGGGCCCAGACTGGATAAAGAAGTTTTGGTTTTGAAACTCAGCCTTCACTATATAATCTTATTGAGGCATCGCGTTTTCAAAACTTAAATTAATTCTAAACGCCAACTAGTAATAATTACAGCGTTTACAGAGGATGAAATCTACATACTGTACTGAATGGCAGCCCTGACTCTTTGTATTCATTTTAGAGATGAGATATTGACGTATCGATGGTTGGTTTTATCGATAAAATTAACACAGAAAATGTGATGTTAAAAAATTAGTCAATTTAAAAGTTATGACAGTAGCACAATGTATCCGGCTCTAGTCAAACCTGACCGACTGTACCTGTATTTATTCAATCCATACGATAATAAAACTTCTAATATCATTTTTAATCAGACCAAATCCACGAAGATTTGGTAGCCGAATGTTTTGATTAGTGGAAGGTTGATCCAATGTCCTCAATTTATAATCTGTGTACAGCTTAACAGTATCGTCAATGCGCCGAGCTAATATACAAAAATCTGCATTTCGAAAATAAATTGCACATTTCGCATTCATGTGCTACTTACATTTTTTTAGTTACTTCAATTATCATATCAAAGTTATGCGTAAGTCGTCCGCTACAGTGGTGGTAGGATGTACGGACACCGCGTCGTTCGACGTGAGTTCGAATCCCTACAATGAGCCTGAGCTTTCGGTGAAGGAAAACATCGTGATGAAACCATAACATCGAGTTGAGGCATTTTCTACTGCTCGCCTGACTAACTATCACCCTCAAGTTGTAAATCTGTATCCAAGCACCTACACGTGTGTTACAGCAACTGCACTTGAGAGCCAGTTCCCCCACTAAGTTTAGCGTGTCACCATATTAGACCACAGCGGCACTTAATATCTGGTGAAATTGTGGCCATAACGCTTATTCTATTAAGAAGGTAATTCGACACGACAGAATCCTTGATCAGCGAAAGGTTACAGAGAGTGGAACGAAGTGGCGAAGTATTCGAATATTCTAATCATCATAAAAGCTGTCGAAGCATTATCAATATCGATAGTTTAGGGTAACACCACTATCGATTCGCCCGACAAACCGCCTTTGCTCGGAGTCGCTCAACGTATTCGAAATTAGATTTCGCTCAAAGCAGTAATTCAGGATTAAACACATTTTCTTGTCCAACTTGACCGTTCAATATTTTATCTGTATTATATAAAGACAATTGTGAACGGAGATTCGCCCCTCGGCAGACAATATTTTGTGTATAGCTATTTACAAAAGGTTAAAACTGAAAAGATTGTTTGTTTGTTTTTTTGTGAACATTGTAATCTCTAAACTACCAGTCAGGCTTGTAAAAAATATTTTTGTAATTTGTACAGCGGCTAAGTAGGTCTGGCCGATAATTTGGCAGATAAAAAAAAGGTAATAAATTTCAATTGTATCCACAGACATTTATGGCAATATTTGACTAACAGCTTTGGGTGAAGCTAACAGTAAAATATTCGCCATGGAAACAATAACGAGCAACACATAGGTACCTATGTGGTACAACAAAAACATTTCACAAGCGTTCACGCTTACTAACAACTTTATCCTTCACCGTCAACCGATAATGTTACCAATTCAAATTAGTAAATGTACGTGAATTCCGAAAAAAAAACGTTGGGGTTCGAACGTGGAATCGATATTCCACCGACCTAAACCACTTGAACACGATGCCTTTTTTTAAAGTGAAAGTTTCTAAATTCTAAAGACATGTTGGGTGATTTTTGGATGTGTGAATACTCATGAGTTCGCGACACAGTTTTTTTTTTTCGATCTGTTTGTATTGTTAGCTATAAGAGCCCTGAAGCCTCCTACGACTTTTACAGCTTCCCCGGGCACATGTATTATATTATATATATTATTCTGCAATGTGTCTGAACTTTAGGGGAAGGAAAACATCGTGAGGAAAACATAGCATGGTGGTAGGGCTTTTTCTATTGCCGGCCTGGCTAGCTGCCACCGTCAAGTTGAAAATAAGGCACCAAGCACCAATAGTTGTGTTCCGGCAGCTGCACTTGAGAACCTAGTCTCCACTGAGTCTTTCACTAAGCCACATCGTTACTTAAGATCAGGTGAGATTGTGGCCACTACGCAAAACCTATAACAATAAAAAATACGTGTGAATAGAAAAGAAACAGTGAAGTACGCGTGGTCGATAGATGTGAAAACTAGACTGATGTTAAAGATTTAAACTAAAAAAAATTATAATGTCATTTAATTTTTTTGATACTATTGGAAACACCTTATTTCATAGTTTTAAATTTTCACTTACGTCGGCAGTCCTCAATACATACCTATTTTCTTTTTCACTTATATACTTTGTCAGAATTCAATGTGAAGCTAAACTCCACCACAAATTACCATACACTATACACGTCTCATTAACATTCAAAATGTGGTTTTCGTAATCCCGAAATGTCAATTCAACTTTAACTAAAAACTAATTGTTTGCCTTTCAAGCGATTCCCCACTTTATTTCGTGTAACTAAATGCGTTAGTGCATTGTAGTTTAGCATTTGACCTCAACGACCCATTTCATGGGGGGTAAGTAGTGTTTTTGTAGAATACATTGCGATAAAAACATGATCGTTTTTATACAACTAAGGAGGCAAACAAGCTTACGGACCACCTGATAGTAAGTGGTTACTATAGCCTATGGACGCTTGTAACACCAGAGATATCACTAACGCGTCGCCGACATTAACCACCTTCACCGCGGAGCTCTGGAAACCCTACACACTGCAGGAACACAACACGAGGTAACTTAGCTGCGACCTTCTGTAGCTTGGAGCTATTTCATCAATCAGACTGCCCTAAGTAAGGAAATTTTTCCAAAAACATTTCAAAATCATCACCAGAATCACAAATACTTTAACCAACTTACCACAATACTTTAACAAACCATAAGAATGTATGAATTTATAAACGCTAAAACACTACCAATGACTCGGACAAACATCCTTTAATGGAGTTGAGTCGGCAAGAAACTCGATGGTGTTTATCTCTTTTTCTTACTGTGTATATAATATGTTAATATAATAATTTTAGTGGATGTACATAGAGGGAGTCACTTCCAGATATCACTATCGTTCATGTAATGATGAATCATTATCATTATAAGCATTAGGTGGACCCTATAATAAAGTTTTCACATTAAAACTCACGTAAAATGGTTCTTGAACTTATGGTCCGGTAAATCAGTAATGTAATTTGGGATTTTATTATAGAACCTAACTATATTACCTAAAATACTTTTATTAGTCTGACTAGATCTAAAACAAAGGTTTAACTTTCGTTTATTTCTAACTAGATGTGCCCCGCGGTTTCGCAAGCATATAATTAAAAAAATTGCTGATTTATCATTTAATAATACTTCAATATAGACAATATTTTCATCGGACGGCCGATTATGCGTGGCACTCACATGGCTCGTTCACGCTAGTGCTGCTAAGTCATGGGAACCGAACCGAGTGTTGAATTATTTTATTTTTCAATTATCTCCCAAACTATTCGTCCAAATAAAATGCTATAAAGGGCCAAGTTTATCTATATAAAATTGTCTTGATGATGAAGTAACTTTCGTTAGTAAGGATTAATATACCATGCCTAATAATAATGCTCATAAATCACTTTTCAATTTTCAATAAAACTTTGTCACAACAAAATACCTTATTGTGGCTTATGTATAAAAAAAGATAAGCCCGCGGCTCCACTCTCATGAACTACAGAATGCCGTCGGTTGAACGTACGTGCAACCCCTTAGAAGAATATGCTATCATTAATATTTTTATAGGTCTTTTTAAGATCTATAATTATGTAAAACATTAATTTGATATAATAATATCTCGTATGGGTCACTCAGCGTAAGCCATTTAAGCGTCCCAAATGCGTCTTTTTTCCGAATTGATTCACCGTTATCGTCACTGCTTATTTCGTATGTTACCTTATCTTACAATATATATCCTATAATCTGGGCCGATAACATAGCTATGAATTAAAATAAAAAACATGTAAATCAGATAAGCGGTCATCGCGTGAAAAGAACATAAAAGGACGGGCAGACAGAAAGACGATGAGTTTTATAATATGTATAGACAATATAACAATTTATTATATATATATATATATATATACATACAACCTACCTGTTAATACCATCAAACGTCTTTACTGTGCCTCCAAGTCTCTCATTACTGTATGTAATGAACCAATTTGTCTCTTCACAAACGATTTTAATACTTACTAATTCAAAAACGTAAAAAGATATAACTACACGACAGACAAGATATATATTGCTTACTTCTATATTTTATAATTATGGGTATAATATGCAAGTTTTTTTTCTTTTGTAAACATGCACGTATGTGATGGAAAAGTCAGGGCGTATGAGATGAAGGGTACTGCCATATACATATGCCGGCATCAACAAGGATAGCATCCTCTTTATTATCCTTGGCTGGCTGGGTTGACCATAAGAAATATCCGCTGAATGTCCAGTCAATTAGTACGGATAGTAGGATGCTAGGTAAATGGTACGAACACCAGGTCAATAGTAATGTAGGAATACAGTTTATGAACTCGATTGCAATATTTGCAGAATTACATTCCAAAGCCGCTATTTCAACGCTTAGTAATAATATTAGCGTAATTTATTACAAGTTACCACTCAACTATGTATATTCCTTGTACGATGACGTAACATTTTCTATACTGCGTTTGCAATCACGTGACATAACACACAAAAAAATCCTTTTCGGAAGCAAACATTAAATAAAATTTTGTTCTCGGTTTTTGATTAGTATTTGACTATTTGCAAAATAGACTCATATTAAACCCATTTCAATTTAAACAAGTATCCACATAAATAATGTTATTTAATAATATTTCACTAATATACCCAAAAATAAGATCTAATCACATCTAAACACATGCATAAACATAGCGCTGGCAGTACCAAAACTAGGTCAATAGTACCAAACTAGATCAATAGTATGAACACTAGTTCACTAGTACAAACGCTAGGCTATTTGTAAGGACAATAGCATAACACTAGGTGAATGGTGCGATCACTAGGTCAATTTGTGGAATAATATTGTTTAGTGCTGAACTCAATCCTCAAATTGTGCCTGTGGTTTCGGTAAAGGAGAGTGTTGTGGTAATACCACGTCTACGTATGTTCCGGCAGCGAAAGATAAGTCGGCCAGTATCCACCCTTTTTTAAATATGGCTTCTGTCTTTGTATGCAATTCCGCCAATGTCAAGTGTTATCAGCTACCATTTTGAGATTAGCGTGTTCCCATCTTTGGCCATATCGGCACTTAACATCCGATTTGATTGTGGTCAAAGGCAAGACGAAAGAAGCGTTCATAGATATTGGCGTCATTAAAGGTTAACGGTTCATATAAGATTCATTTTAAAAGCAGCTTGAGACCCAAACAAACATGGACGATAATATTTAAATTATTGTTTATTCGATATAACACCGAACACCGATATAGCCATACAGGATATATCAGACAAATATTTTTTTAAATTGCCACGTGTTCAATATATTCTGATATCATTACATAATTAGCATGTATGAACAGCTTAGTATTTTAGTAGTATTTAAAATTACAAAAAAAATCGTCTTGTTCAAGAACTAATCTATCAATCAAGCCAATTGACGACATTAAGATCAAGCTTTCAAAAGTGTAGCACAAACTTAAGGTTAAGTTCGGCAAAGCGCATGTGATGCTACTGGTGTTGCGAGCGTTCATAGGCTGCGGTAATCACTTACAATCAGGCGGATCACATGCTTGTTTACCACTACCGTTATATAAAAAACACCTTTTCACTTCCTGTAGTACAATGAACATATTATTTGTATCTTGTAACGTCGACAAAAGTAAAAGTAATGTCAATTACGCTATTCTTTTTTTTTTGTTAAGACCACCGTGTACATGTCCTTTAAGCATAACTTCATACTATTTTTCTAATCATCAAACATAGCTCTAACAAGATGGCGGCCTCTTGTTAAAACTTGTTATAATCAATTTCACTTGTGAACAACAACCTATGAAGTCAAATAACGTAAGTTTAATTATATAACTAGTTAATTAGTTTGAATTATAAAATAAATACCACACCATGACAGATCAAAATGCCGCTAAAAAATTCATCCATATCAACATTGCTTCATCACATAAAAATAGTAGGGCAAGCGATAGTTCAGGGGGGTTACAGACAAGGAAAATCTAATATTATGTATATTTCGCTGCAGCATTAACTTCTCTAGAACCATTAGAAACTCCATTGATAATATCTTCAATTATACGTTAAATATAAAGTCTTACACGTAATGCTTGTTGAACATAATATTTACGTTGTTTGCGAGTCAAATGAACCAGTACTCATCTTACGACTGCAGTCTTGAATACCGCAACGGATTTTCCACTTTATGACTGTGACAAGCCAGGCAAATACAAAAAAAAATATTGCTTTACAACATATCACTTCTCAGAAGTGAGAACACATGTCCATAAACAGAGTGCTAGGTATTACACCTGGTCCTTCCTTCGGTCCCTTCGGACTAGTCTATCTATTATTATTATTATTTTATATTATAAAACTCAACGTCCCTCTGCCTGTCTGTCCGTTTATGTTCTTTTCACGCGAAAACCAGTTACCCGATTTACATGTTTTTTTCTATCTTCATCTCTAAATTCATAGCTAAAATATCTGACCATCCAATATATATCTATATATTGTAAAAAAGTAATATACGAAACAACTAGTGACGATAATGGTGAATCAATTCGGAAAAGTCGCATTTGGGGTAATTCAACGGCTTACGCTGAGTAAACCGTACGAGATATATCAAATTAATGTTGCACATAATTGTAAATCTTAAAAAGATCTGCAATAAAGTCAGCAACACCATAAAACTATCTTCTAAGGATTACCCACAATAAGCATTTTTATCTTCCGTCTTTTGAGCGGTGGCAGCATGATTCGCACATGTACGCGACCGACGACATTCTGTAGTTCATGCGAGAGGAGTCACGGGCACTGCTAGTCGTTTTAGATAAATAAATTATTGTCTCTTCCAGCATCCTCTCTATATCCATAACATATTGTTATGCACAGACACGGATAACCTCTAAAATCCTGTATCTTTTACGCGGCGCTCGCTCACGAGTATTTTTATGTCACTTTATGTACAGAACATGTGCTGTGCTGTGTACACTGCGCCTGTGTTTATAATGAACTTTGTACGCTGCCGGTGGGAAGTTTCTCCTTTACTAATATTATATAATTTATGTTATCACTCTGATCCTATTATGGTGAAATCGAAAGCAAATTTGGAAACTTTATTACATTATGATAAGCGATGATGGACCAGTGGAGTATGTTTGGTTAAAATCGTGCAATGAACCTGTGATTTCGATGAAGAAAAACATCATGACGAAACCGTAGCATGGTGGTAGGGTATTTTCCAGTGCCAGACTATTTAGTTACCACCCTCAAATTATCAAGCACCTACAGGTGTGTTCCGGCGACTGCACTAGACAGCTAGCATGTTTACCATCCCTCGTGGCGCAGTTGTAGTAAGCACTACATTGAGCCGAGAGGTCGCTGGTTCGATCCTAGCACATGACTACCTTTTGTGTGATGAGCGTAATTGTCAGTTGTGTGTCTGGGTATTAATAAATAGTATATATATATATATATGTTTGTATATCAGCTGGTTAGTTAATATAATACAAGCTTTGCTTCGTTTGGAATTAAATGGCCGTTTGTGAGATTGTGTCCTATTATTTATTTATCTTAGGTCAAAAGTCACTTGTGAACAGTCGCTAAGCCTATACATACTACTATTATAAAGCTAAAAAGATTATTTTTTTTGTTTGAACTCGCTGATCTCTGGAACTACCAGTCATATTCCAGACAATCATTTTGCATTTTATTGAATAATCATTGATGAAGGTTATTGGTTATATAACTTCACGCTATAACACTAAGGAGCGGAGCAGTAACTACGAACTTCAAGCAATCTGACAAGCTGTACAAGTACGGGAAGTAATAACAACGAAAGGTTACACGGATGCATTGGCCATTGTGGCGGCGCGGTAGAAAGTTGGTTCAATCAATTTAACACGGGTGAAACCGTGAGTCACAACTAGTAAAGTTTAAAAAAATATTTAAAAACTAGTTGTATCCGCGGCTCCGCTCGCGTGTACTTCTAAAAAGCTTTTTTATCTTTTTGTGCGGAACCCTAATTATTTTTCTAAGATCAAAGTATCCTAAGTTATTTCTTATAACATCAGCTATCTGCCAGTGAAAGTCCCGTCAAAATTGGTTTAACCGTTTCGGAGATTACCCGGAACTAACTTTTTTTTTATTATATGTATAGATCCTATGTCAGGTGATTTATTTTTGTTCCTTAACATACTCACTACATGTAAAAATAAATTGTATAATATTCACATATGCGAGCTATGACAGCGGCGATCGCCGATGGATTTCCGATCTCTCGGTGGTCGCCGTTGCGTTTAGATTGTACTGTGCTTACCGTCAAGGAGAGCAATACGGTCATTACGCCGAGCTACTAAATGAAAAAATCGTTAGCGACCTCTACAAAATGAAATATCAACTAAAATTTTCAGAATACGTAATGTCAACCGTAAACCATAACGACGAGAAAAGAAATAACATTTGTTAATCATTTTTTGTAATTTTGAATAAAGATTGAGGGAAGTTATTTTATTGTTTTTTTTTTTGATGAGTATACTTACGACGTGAAAATATAACGTTACTACATTTTTATGTGAAAAAGAAAAAACGTTTTTTGGATCGCCCTAAATTATATATAGGTAAATTAGGCTAGAACTGAGTGTGGGACTTCGTTTTAGTGAGACAATTTCACCGCCAGACTATAGAGGCGGACTAAACACATCATAATAACATTATTAGTATGATATAATATAGTTCCCTCGAAGGATTTACCTAAGTCCAATGTTTGGATTGAAGCCAAATTTACAATGAAGATCTATATTCACACACTAAACTGTTTAGAGTAAGCCAATTATTGTGACGTACTTACAAACTACATTGAGCAATCGGAATAATCACTACTTTACATTGGATTAGAATGTCTGGGAGCTAAATTAAATAAAATCTATACATTTAAGCTAATAATCAAGTTAAAAAACATGTTAATTCTTTTTACTGCGAGTTAAATAGGTGTGATTACAAATTTACGAGGTAATTTGTAATGAGTTCTAGAAAAATGTACGAAAAATTTCTACCCGCACATAAACAATTGCAAAAGTTAAAAACAATTAAAAATTTTAAAAGGGGGGTCTACTTTTTTACAATTTACTCGTAAACTATTTGTGTTAGGAATATTAAATAATTCTTTACCGGGATAACTAGAGAAAGAATTACCTAAAAACCTATACACTGTCACGTTTAATCTACAATATCTAACTACCCCCTGAGGCGACACCGAATGTCAGACGTGCGTGCGTAAGAAAATCGTTCGGATATCGAAAAAAATGATTCAATTCGAATTATATAACTTGACTAACGTTTACTCTCAGTTTTATCTGCACAATATTTGTTATTTTGTTTAACCCTTTTCACGCTTATGGTTTTCAACTTTATTGAGATTGATGTTCGAAATTATTTACTTAAACCCTTCAACAAGCAAGAATAAACAAAAATATGGTTGTTGTAGAATGGAATTGTTAAATATTGTTGGATATTATTTTGTTAATAAATAAATATGTAGACACATTTTCACGCGCGGCCATTTAATTCCAAACTAAGCAAAGCTTGTACTATGGTTACTAAACACTATATATGTTATAGGCAATGTATAGAATGCCTAACAATGTAAAAAATATATATAGTTACTAGCTGTGTGTCACGTTTTCAACAGCGTATAATTTAAAAGAAATCGCTGATTGATGATTTCTAATAGGTACAAATATTGTCTATAATATTTTTATCGAGCAGCCAGAGTTATAAGTCACAACTCACACGGCTCGTTCGCACTACACCTACAGACATAGACCCGAGCCGAGTGTTAAATTATTTTAATTTTACATTATCTCTCAATAAATACTATTCATCTTCCAAATAACGTGCTATGCAGAGCAAAGATTATCTACATAAAATTGTCTTCATGAAGAAAGTAACTTTTGTTCGTAAGAATTAATATGTCATGCCTAATAATAATGATCATAAATCACTTTTCAATTTTTTTATAAAACTTTGTCTCAAAATACCTCATTGTGGTTATGTATAAGAGATAGGCATATGTTATTGCGGAGTTTTTTCTAGCTGTACTGAGGAGAAATATTTTTGTACAACACTGTATTTACGTATCATTAATCATTACGCCAGCGCACGCGGATAAAGCAGTTAGGGTGCGCTATTTTTATTCCGACTTACTTAACAAAAATCAATATTTAAGGCTAGCTGAGAGGTGCAGCCTAATGCTAGAAAGTCTATTCGAATCCGACAGATAGCTCCAGAGATTAGACAAACAAAAAAACTCTTCCGCTTCATTATATTAATAGGATAGATATAGATTTAACACTCAGACATGTGTGTCCCTTTATACTTACACCAAGCATTACAAATAAAGTAATTTAATTTATCTTAAAATTATATATTTTTACTTATACTAGCTGGCCCGGCAGAGGTTTTTTCTGTCCTTTCTTATAGTCAATTATCCGGCCATAGCGACCCGATACCCAACGATACCCAATTTGTTTTTTAAACAATTCGAATACTGTAATGAATTGTGCTTAGGTATCCGTTCATTGAATCGTGAGTTATGATCTTGAGTTTATACAAAAATTCGATAGGGAAAACGAATTAGAAATTTTTCCGGGATTTTTTTTTAGATTTTTCTTGTCATAAGAACCTAATTTGGAGTATTACGAACATTAGAAAACAAAAAAGAAACAGCTAAATCAGTTCAGCCTTTTCATCCAACGAACAGCGTTTAATTTGTGTTTATATAGATAAGGTATATTTGTTTAGATTTTTGATACATTAAAACCATTTTTTATATGTATTAGAACGATTACTACTATTCGTATTGAACGATATCTATATATAAATATATATGTATATAAAAGTGAAATACCACTTATCACGAGATATCTGAAACTGTAGGTCCGATTGACTTGAAATTTAGCATAATTACTCCTTTCGCGTTGTAGACGCTCACTAAAAAAAATAATTAATTAATTTAGAGGTCAATGTCCTCGAAGGTTACCTTGTTTAGAGGTGAAACACGTGTTATTGATTGTGGTCGTTTCAAGTCTCATCTGCAATATTTATATATATTTTTATATTCGTTAATGTAGATTATTATTGTAAAAAGATTGGTTTAAAAATAGCAACCTTAAAGTTTCTTGCCGATTCTTCTCTCAAGGACAATGCCTTCCGAATCGGCTGTAGAGTCATTAAAAATATTAAATACTAGCTGTGCCCGCGACTTCGTCTGCGTAGACTTCAGTATTGGGCCTTTACCGCGATAAAAAGTATCCTATGTGTCAATCCAGGTTATAAACTATCTGTTTGCCAAATTTCATCCAAATCTGTTCAGCCGTTTTTCCGTGATTGAGTAACAAACAAACTTACTTTCGCCTTAAAAATATTATTAGGATAAACATATTATGATCTTAATTATTATTTTAATTTATTCAAGACATTCATGTATTTACAGATGTATTTAAATTCAAACATTTTATGTTGTAGGTAGCTGAAACTACTATTCATCTATTGCAGGCGGAAGCAGCAAAGAAATTTCGGATAATTATTTAAATAGAAACAAATTTGACTATAGATTTTACAGAACGGTATTTCCGTCGGAAAAATGGACCTAGTTATTCTCAAGTCACGCCTATAGAAGTTTTACGTCAAGACTATGTTGAATGATTGAATGAATTTATGAAATTTATTTTAAAAATGTATTGCCCCTTTTTAGTACCTACGTAGGTACACTGGCGAGCTTAATGCCCAAAATCATTTTCTACCAACAAATCAGCGGTATTGTGGGAAAAATATTCTTGTTGGTAGTGTTAAATAGTTTATAAATTTCATAAAATAAATATTAGTTATATATAGCGAAAGTAGATACAAAACTTACGTAAAACAAAAGTTGTTTTGGGTCGCCATTTATGCATAGCTTTGATAAACAAGGATTGTATGTGAATTATTGTTTAATCTTGTTAAGGAACTTCCAAGCCCTGTGAAACTGTAAAACTCTTCTGAGACTTCAGGAACCATAGGCTAACAGTCTAGTCAGTTCGAAAAAAACACCGTTAAGGAACAGTATTGTACAAGGAGTAAAAATTTATAGTTGCTACGCTGTTTCTCTGATAACAAGCATGCGTCTTTATTTTGATTCTACTAAAAAATTAAGAAATATAAAATAAAAATGTCAGACACAAAAATATAAATCTAAAAAAAATTAAACATATTTAAATAGTATACTAAATAAATATTTAAAAAGCTAAATACATACATATGTATAAATATTAAAAATTATTGTGTATTTATGATGAAACCACGATACAAGTGAAACTTTAAATAATAAAACAATAAAAATAAATTGAAATTATTGAAGACAAGTGACATACAATCTTTAATAACAAGCATTAACATATACAATGTTCCGAATTTCCGATTATAATCCTTGGCTACACGGCATAAAATTCAATTTTATTACAATGTAATGTAATGTGACATGCGATAGATGAACGAAAAATTCTGGGGCGATAGAATAAAAGTTTCACTTTAGCAATATGGAATTAATAAATAAACCATACATAATTAATTACATACTTCAGGACAAATATTTTTCTATATATAAAAATACAAAGATGAAATTTAACAAACAGAAACCACAATTCAGTGTTTAACGTCGCCACTTCCTATTTTTGGAAGCCGGATATTACGCCGCTCCGTTATTTAATTTAGTCCGCAGGAATGAATATTGCGAAACTTTACGAAGCCTTTGACATTTTCATGTCAATTTGAATTTTAGGTAGAATTATCATAACGTCGCGTCGATATTACTGTGTATTTGCTGTCACTATGAAGTATGAACTAATTTTACAAGAGAGAGAGAGAGAGAAAAAAAAAACCGTTTTTTTTTACGATTCAATAGGTATGTAACTTGCATATTTAGGTGTATTACATACATAGTAAGTAAAATGTATATAATGTTATACAAGTCAATCTTGAATGTATATCTAACGTGAAAATAGCTACAGATATAACGTTTTGCATTGAGACCGAGAACATATTACAGTATCACCGACCATGAGCGTAGCCAGGTATGCTGCCAGCTGCCAGCTGACTCCCCCCCCTCCCCCAGTAAGATGTTGGTAAACGCTCAAACGCAGTTTTTGTCGATCTATTATAAAAACAATTCCCTTGCCTGCCTCTCTCCCCCCGTTCTGGCAATAATCCTGCCCACGTCCATGTCACCGGCAATTAAGCATTGTTGATTTTGTTTTAAATAAACTCTGGTGAAATACTAGAGTCAGGCTTATTTATTTGCAATACTATATACATTTTGCATGTATTAGGTATTTTAGACTATTTATTAATTTTATTTTATAATTATGGGAAGGCTTACAGACTAACATTACACATATGTACCTACAATAAAAAAAAGTATCAAATAAGCTATTTAAAAGCTTACCTGATGGTAATCACGGTACAATCCAAAAACAATGGCGACCATCTAAAAATCGGTAATTCATCGATGATTTTCGGCTGTCATAACGGTCTGCCAACCTGTATCTAGATACATACTGGCTGATCCAGAAACAAGACACACTAACAGAAAGTCACTGTGACTGGATTATCATCATGTGCATGGCGCTCACGCCGTAGTCGGTTACAAATACCCTGCCACCGCTCTTAATTCTTCGAAACACGACATCCCTAAGCGTGTTATAATACCTGGACAGTCAACCAGCAAACAATGTATCGATCGACGTAGGTTTGACTTTAACGTAGGTTGTGCTTTCTGTGGAGGCAAGCATCGTGGTGAAACCATGGCATGATGATAAAACATTTTCTAATTGCTCGCCTGATTTATTACCAACCTCCAGTTATATAAAATAATATCATTTTCACGATTTAAACACATCATTAAGAGAGGTAAGGCACAGAGAAATCTCTTTGAATTTTTCTCTCTACTTGTGGCAGTCCGACTGATGAAATACCTCCACCCTACAGAAGATCGCAGACAAATAACGTTATGTTCCTGTGGTGAATAGGGTTATTAAAGCTCTTCGGGAAAGGGGGTCCAAGGTCTACCTATCTAGCTCTATTTTACAAACGTAGTATAGGCTACGTAACCGCTTATCATCCGGCGGGCTGTATCCATCCATTCAGCCGAAAGACATTCACTGTTGTACGTAGGTTTCCTCTAAATATCGCTATTAGAACCGGTCCTACACTGCTCGTATCCAACGGGTTTCCGCAACCTTCACCACGTCATCGGTCCACCGTGTAGCGAGTAAGCCACGCTGCGTGTTCTGGTACGTGGTTGCCAATCGAGAATTCTTCCGATCTTTTGGCCATCTGTTCTACGAACAATGTGGCCAGTTAAGGTTAGCAATTCTGAACGCTATATCGGTGACTTTCAGTCATGACTATGGCTTATATCATAATAGTTATCCTAGAACTAAAAAAAATATACAACATCAATTTATGATTCTTAAAATATTACAAAACTATCGGAAGCAAATAAGAACGGGATCTTGCCCAATTCAATCACGATTGTCGTCGAGTCACGAATTTGTATTGTTAAAGAAGATGTAATATTTTTGCTAAAGATTATGTAAACACTGTTACAACTGTAGATAGATTGATGGATGGATTTTTGATCTATCGAAGTTTGCTTTTATTTTAAAATAAATTTGCGCTTAATATTTGTTACCGTGAAGTCATTTTACCGTACTAGTTTAAATAATATCTTGTAAAGTGAACCAGCGTGAACACTTTTAATATTTTTCTACTTTTTAGTTGATTTGGGTATAGTTAGAAATACCGTAGAGGGAACAACTAATTCTCTGTCTACGAGAAATACCTAATTATAAAATGACTATTCATTTGCGCTTACTGTCAGATACCGTGAAGCTATTTTACTGTACTAGTTTAAAAATATCGCAAAGTGTACCCGCATGACCTCTTTTAATAGTTTCCTCTTTTATTAGTAGATTATAATTTTAGTACGTCAAAATGCTTAAGTAGAATTTAGTCATTTTGAGTATAGGTAGAAATACCGTAGAGGGAACAATTAATTATCTGTCTACGAGATTACATAATTATAATAATATAATATTGTATATATAAATTTATAATCAAATTTATAGTCATCCTTCAGGTCGGAGATTTGCCGTAAACTACCACACAGCCACTGATCGAATGTACATGCATTCAATTCATTCTATAAAGCAAAATAGATCCTATGGCTAGAACTTAAAATTTTATAAAATTTAGTGATTTCAGCTATTCAATAAAACTTTCGGAAATTATGGCTTTCATTCTGAAATTAAATTCCTTTGTAATGATCATTTATGACATACATTAATAAATTAAAACAAATCAAATTTTATTATTGCGTGAGTGTGTGATAGAATTTTTAATTAGATGTTTTTTTATGAATTTTTTGTAGTTATAGGTTTGGCGTAGTGGTCACAGTCTCACATGATGTTAAGTGACGATGTAGCCCAAGATGATAACACGCTAAGCCTAGTGGAAGACTGGCTCTCAAGTGCAGCTGCCGGAACACACCTATTGGTGCTTGGGGACAGATTTTCAACTTGAGAGTGGTATCTAGCCAGGCGGGCATCAGAAAAAGCCCTACCACCATGTATATGGTGTATGTATGTTACCACCATGTTAGTTCTAGTAGATTTAGTAGACATTAGTTGTCATCACGCTGGACGATGTCTAATGATAAGCATAGTAACATCCAACAACAGTGGCGACCACCGAGAGATCAAACCATCGCCAGTCGCGACTGTCATGTGAGCCTACATAAATAGAAAATACATAACATACTTTTTTGACGTAACAACACAAAAATAACTCCAAAAATTGTCAACAACATGATAAAGTTAGCAATGATAACAGGACTGTTAAAAATTTCAATAATAATTTTACTAAAAATGGATCGGAAACTGATAGGCAAATAATTTAATCAATATTTAAACCGGGTATTGTAATAATACAAAACTTTTTGTATAGAGTTTATACATAAAGATTGTATAATTACAACACTTTTTTGTAAGTTTCTTCACATGTCTAGGAAAATTAGACGGATAGTATTATAATTTCGGATACATACATACGTACACGTTGCATTCATTTTACTTTGGATTGTCAAACCATTGAAATTTTACATAAAAAAATAACAAAAGATGTAAATGCATTTTACTGATTTTTTAAATTGTATTAAAGTAATTTAACGGTGTATAAGTAAATAAATATTATATTATTGAAATTACACTGTTAAATTATTTTCTCATAATTAAAAAAAATAACAGTTATATGAATTCACATTATTATTATTGATGGCTAACTTCATCGTGGCGTACTTCCGTTATACGATACGCGCGCAACTCTTAATTGCACCCTCTACTAAACGCGGCAAAACTAGTATAACTTAAAAAACGTACACGAAAAACAAATATGCGTCAGAGAAATAAGTTTATAATTACTATTAATACGGCAAATATGTTGGAACCAGGGCCGGGGAGCTGGAGGCGCGGTGTGAACTCACCACAACTTGTGACCGCAAAGCGAGTCCTCAACAATAGACCACCACATAACGCGCGACTAGATCCTAAAACTTATAACAAGGAACTCGCAATCTATAGGCTAGGAGCTTCACTTCGTTGTTACGTGTTGGACAACATTATCTTACCTATATCTTCTATAAATATTATAAAACACAACGTTTTTCCGTTTGTTTATCCGTTTATGTTCTTTTCACGTGAAAACAACTAATTTGATTTAGATGGTTTTTCCTTCAATTCATACATATGTTATCTGGCCAGGTTACAAGATATATTTTGTTACATAAAGTAACGTACGTAATAAGCAGTGACGATAATGGTGAATCAATTCGAAAAAAGATTATTTGGGGCACTTAAATGCCTTACGATGAGTAAACCACATGGGATATATCAAAACCGTCGCACCCTGTCCAAGATTTAGAGTCTCCGAGATGTGGCGGAGATGACATTCCTGATGTGATCTCTTAAGTTAAGGTCGCTGTGAATATAGCAATAGCGAGACGTTCTGAAAAGAGGGTGGGGGGAAACGGATTTTTTTACAATTATACAGTGTATGATAATTTACATATCTTTAATAATGCAGATAACGTAAAACACTCGATCCCTAGCTCGAGGCCAACTCGAGAAAAGTGTGTCTTACCAATAAATAACACCGAACTTTAAATGAACTGTCATAACCTAACGAACCTTGCCTCTGAACGGGCACATCACTAGTTGTTTGAAAAATATTTTATACAATTATTGTGTTTTACCGGTTATGTAAATTTTTTACTGCTTTTTTTATTGTGTTGTGTACTTTTTTTAATAAGGTAATTTTGTTTTAATCTTTATACATAAAAGCGAAATACCACTAACTTCGAGATCTCCGTAACTATAGGTCCGATTGGCTTGAAATTTAGCATAGTTACTCCTTTCGCGATGTAGATTGGATTTTGGGAAATTCAACCTCTAAGGGTAAGAAAAGGGGTTTGTAAATTTGTATGCGGTGCAAACATTGTCTTTTGACTTGAAATTTTGTACTTACCTTTTAATAAAAATAATGAAACACGTATAAGCATTTATTAAAAAGGGTGTAAAATAGGTGTTGAACATTGTATGGTTTTTTTGTTTATTGATTTTTTGATAGTTATTAACCACAGATTAACCACATACCCTCCAATTGAAAAATGCCGCTTATTTTAAATTTTTAACCTAAATTAAATTAAGGGATGTAAGTTATGTTGTATGATTGTATAGGTAGTCTAAGAAACCTTATTTTTCTACTATTTCTTTTATCTATATGATAACTGTTATTATGTTAACCTTTGCTATTGTATGCGTTACCATGGTAACCTTTGCCATTTTAATAATAATATACTAAAGTCAGTGTTTTTAATTCCGTGTAGTTTTTATGTCCGGATTTAACTGAAAAACGGCTTGTCAGATTGTTATGAAATTTTGGTCAATTGATAGGTTATAGGAATTTTCATAAATACTTTTAGTAATTGTAAAAAAAGTCTTCTTAATCGTTTCTTAATAAACTGACATGATTGATGATGATATGATTGACGTTGTCAATGTTATGAGTAAAAGTAAAATTACGGGATAAAAATAACTAGAGAGTAGACAACTTTTGGAAAATTTATTAAAATACTATGTGCTGAATATAATATCCGGGAATTAATATATAATCATTACATTTAAAAGTAATATTATAATATTTTTACATCAAAATATAAATATGCGGTGTGACGTCATCATTCATCATCATTGAAGGTATTATTTGCAAAGTAGTATTGAAAAGTTGAAAATCTGTCGTCAAGCACCAATAGGTGTGTGTAGTCTTCCACTAGGTTTAGCTCTTTTCCGGAAACTAACTAATTTTAATTTTGTACTAATCAAACTAATAAAATCTAATATGTAATCTGTATGTTAAGTAAGTCACAGATTCAGGTTTAACTAAAAAACTTGTTTCTATTTTTGCGGCTAATTAGTAACATTGTTCACATATTTTGTCTGTAAGTGTGTCATGAACTTAAAGAGTCTAAGAAACACTGCGTTAAGGTATATGATACGAGTATATGTCGATTACTTAAGCATCACCACGAGCTTTTGACGGGTTTTTATCTTGATTCATAGACTTGCATACGTTACTTGGCCTTATATTATGTCATATTGGTGGCATTTTCCGTGATATAGTTTGGTTATTATGAATAAGTGAAGTTAATTTTTAATTTGCCATAAAAACTCGCTAGACAATTTTTGACAGGAGAGCCACCATCTTGTTAAAGAGTTGTTTGAATTCTGAAAATTTTAAAAATATTGGATATGTTGATATTGGTATAATTATGTTTTTTTTAATTTATCATGTTCGCTGGATACAGGTCCTTTAAGCCAGCCAGCGTAGTCTTTTCTAATGTTCAAAGTCAGATCAAAACACATGGTGACTCCCTTGTTAGAACTATCTATAAGGCAGTTTTTATAGCATCTCAAAATGCATTTTTCCAGTTTATATTTATAATTTACTTCATGTACATATGCACAATAACCAAACTATATTACGCAAAATGCCACCAATATTACATAATATAGGGTCAAAAAAGATAATGAATTAAAATAAAACCACAACATGGCAACTCAAAATGCCGCCAAAAACTCAGGTATAATTGTATATAAATAGACGTTGCCATTAAATCTACATTATCCCTAAGTTGTATAAGCTATTTTTTATTCCTAATAAAAATTGTATCCTTATTAACGCAAATTAAGCTATGGGCGGTAGCAAATATAATATATTTCTCAGACTACAAAAGGCAGTTGACTCATGCTTCTCAATTGAATCAAAAAAAGCTGAGATAATAAACGAAAAATATGTACTCTTTACTCTAATTTAAAATTTGATACTCAATAAACAGTACGATAATATTTACCAAAATTTTCCAAATAATATTTCTTATTTAATAACAATGGAGTGTTGTACGCGTTTCACCGTGAAATTCGCACGCGCGGGAAACAATACGTCGCCATGACAACGGCAATATGGTCTTATGTGACTGTGACATATCCATTCACACAGCACAATGATGCAATCACAATAATTACTCTGGGAAATTGCCTTTTTATTTGCAAACATATTGATTATGAATGTTTTTATATGTGAACGCCACGTGCTCAACGATGCATAGCTCGACGCTGACACTTACATTTTTTTTAATTAAATTTATGCATTTATCTTAGACGCTAGATTTGCCAATGTCAAATAATGAAATAATAACGAGCATAGTTTGATGTTTAAGAAGGAGTTTTGGCGGATCTAGATTGGTTGATTCTTCTTCTTCTTTTTCCTAACTTGGCAACCGGTCTTCTTTATTGAAGATCATTACTGCCATTATCGAGTATATATAGTTTCCAGTCTTATGACGATTTTAGGATCATAAGAAAATGGTGGCTCCCTTGTTAGAACTTTCTAGGGAGGTTTTGTGGGATCTCAGGATTCATGATCCATATTATTATTTCCAATTCACTTCACTTGTGCACAATAACGAAGCTTTATTATGCAAAATGCCGCCTGTATTACACAATATAGGTTCAAATAACACATATTTATGAATAAAAACCGCTACATGACAGTTTGAGATTCCGCCAAAAACTCCCGCGATGATTTTTATTTTTATTCATAAACTTGTGTTATTTGGCATTTTACGTGGTGTAGTTTTATCATTGTGCACAAGTGAAAAATTATAAATAATAACTAGGAATATGCATTTTAAGTTGCCACAAAAACTACTTGGACAGTTTTAAAGAGGAAGCCGCCATCTTGTTAGAGGTGTATTAATTGATTTTTTTACAAGAATACACAGAAACAATATTATATTCACGTGACGCTGGCAGAAATATGGATGAACAAGTTGCCATAGAGATGTTTGAGAACGTACAACGTTTCATCAAAAAGTACATACTAATTAGCATTCCACCTTCTTGTGAATTATTACGTAATAAATTAAAATAACTGGGTCACTAGAGAACATAAATGATGTATTTATTCTCACACTATTCAATAGCCCTTAATCAAACAATCATGAAGTAACAGCATAAAGCATTGTGAGTTTATTTTAAATTAATGAATAAATTAATAAATTCAAACAAAATGACTTCTGATATTGACCCTTATTTTGTATTGTGTCATATTTCAAAAATCCCTCTTTTATTTATTTACGTTTTATTTATAAACTTACTTTCCATTAGGAAGCTTATATCAAATTAACTTAATGTTTTTTTAATGAATCGTCCAGCGGTCAGTACACTAGTTTTCATTTCTAATTAAGAAATAAGGACATTTTTAAGTGCTTAAGCGTTTTAAGGTCACCACCGCATAAATTATTTGTGACCTTTACGTAACATAATCGACTTCTTAAGAAGGTAACGTTATAGTTTAGGATGTTAAAAAGTTAAGTCAAACAAAAAATATTACTCTTAAGAAATAAAATAAAAGGCATAGATTTCTGATTGATTTCCGCTCCGCTTCAACTAGATACCATCGGCATCGGCGTACTATATAAAGTGGCAATCAAATCTACGCCGAATCGACGTACTCGTGTCAGTGTCAAACCGAAAATACTGTCACGTTGACTAGCTTCATTTTAAATAGTCACTACACACTCGATATTAAGTTTCCATATTCTATGAGCTATTCTTTGTAGGTAGCGCGGTATCTACTTCAAACGCAGCGGAAACCAATCATTAATCTATGATAACGGCAATTAAAAAATTAAAAGCGTTAAGAAAAGATTATAATAATATGACTATCAGAGTGTCCACAGAAAATTAAGCGGGTTTTACAAATTCACTTATATAATCAATACTTATACAAATTGCAGCAAACATTTATTGAAATTATAGAAAGATAGATCTTATAAAATTAAAGCATAATCGAATGACGTGTTTAAAAAGGTATTACAAAAGAAAAATTCTGAGAGTTTCAGATGGCACTCGAGAGCCAAACGAGAGAAGTTCAGCTCATAGACTTAACAATTAGATGCGATATATTATCTTTTTTTCAAATATTCGTTAAACAGGGCAGAATTAGCAGAAGTAGGATATACTACAGGCCCAGAGTTCAGGCCAAAAATATGTATCTACCTTGTAAAATTTTGTACCCATTACCAGTCCGTTCGCAGATATTTTTGGTGGAAGGTTTGAACTAGATGTTATCAAATCGATATTCCTATAACTACCATGCATTGTATTTATATTTTCAGTAATATCGAACACCAGGATGCTTTCCATATTCTTCTATCTACTTCTGGCTGAAGGGGAGAGTCAAGAGGTAACTACACCAGCCAGCCTTCTCGGGCCGAGGCACTTCAATCACCACGCGTTTGATGCAGAACAGTATTTGAGGAGTTATAACCTGCCAGTGCCGACAAAGTGAGTTTTTACATTATATCTTAACACGGTAAGAAGATGCTGTATTTTTATTAAATTGAAGTATATGTTCTATCACATCTACATATACTAATGGTATAAAGCTAAAGATATTGTTTTTTGTTTCTGTATTTAAACATATCTCTGGAACTACCAATCAGATTAGATATTTTCTTTGTATTTTATAGCGCAATTAAGAAGGTTATAAGCTATATGATTTTACGCTAGGATTCTAAAGAGCGGAGCAGTAACTATGAACTTCAAACAATCTGGCAAGCTGTAGGCAAGTACGGGAAGTGAGGACAATTTTAGGCTACGCGGGTGCGGTCCTTCGTACTTAACATTCATCTAGTTATATAAATATCATCCGTCCTCATGTCACGCCCATACCACGCTATATGACTCCTTAACTTGTTTATCACTGTTGCTACTTTCATATTTTTTATCCATTCTAGTTACACCACACATCCATATTAATATTCGCATATCTGATACAGCTAAGCCTTTTTTCATCCGTCTCTTTCATTGCCCAGCACTCAGATTTATACTATAATGGTTATATAGACTTTTAAATTTCAGGAAGAAAGGGACGCTTGTAATTTTAAAATAGTACATTTCAAGACCATTAGTGAAGGTTGTCTCTTCTAAATACAAAATCAATAATATCCTCAATGATTAGATTGTATGCGGAAACATCTCCAAAACTATCCAACTTAAGCGTTTCTAACTAATCTAGTTAATTCGATTGGACTTCCGTTTATTTTACTAGTTTGCATTAATTGATTTAGTTAATGAATTTCCATAGCTTAGTAGTAGTAGTAACTTGGGAGGTCCTGGATTCGATACCCGGTAGTGAAAGTTACTTATTTATTACATTTCTATATTAAGACCCAGAACAAAAACTCTTTCAATTTGACTGCTATGTGAGTCGCGTACATACTTCGTAATAAATAATAAGCAATACTATTCACACTCAGACAGTTCTAGTAAAAAGTAAGCGAGATAGATATACTAATATACCTGTTTACTTTTATTTCAAATAAATAATTTACCTAAAAATGCTGTTAGAACCTCTATAAAAAATAAACAGAATTTTCTACAAAATGTCGTGTAGATATTCGTAGAAGGAATAATGCATAATTCGCGGAACTCGCACACATTGAAATCTTATCGGTCCTAGTATCGTAAACAAACAAATAAATCGAAATAGTACTTAGTAACCAGTTTCAGAACGTAATATCGATTCTAGTGCAACATAGACTTCATTGGTTGAACCATTTTAAAAGTTCTTTATAAGAATTAATGTATTAATACCATTGCATGGAAATTCAGCCTCTTTTAAAGACCATCTGACTATCTACCACCCTCAAGTTTAAAATCTGTCAGAAACCACCTATAGATTTGTTCCGAAAGCTATATTTCAGATCCAGTCCTTCGTCACTTAGCTTCTGATGATATTACAGAACCACACTCTAAGCTCTAAAGTTACAGTTTAGAGTAACCTCCATCCCAGTATGAAGTTCGGTGTCTCGTATCTTTGCCGTACTGTGAGGCTGTAGGACTGTCTCCCGGCTAGCGTGTTCCTTCCTTCCTACAAAATAATGTGAAGAAACATTTAAGCAGGCCGGCAAGACAGACATGATTGACGATACATTAACCTTAGTGACCACCGATGTTTTTGGATTGCACTGTGCTTACTAACAGGTACAGTGCTGAATTAAAATTATCTATATGTAACGTTATGGTCATATTTCACCTGATAAATGACGATATGGTTAAGATGGTGACACACTAAGCCTAGTGACGGAACTGGCTCTCAATTTCTTCTACAGGAAAACTCTTATATGTGCTCGGTGACAGATTTACAGTAGCTAGCCAGGTGGGTGTTAGAAAATATCCTACCACCATGCTATGGTTTCATCACGATTCTTCCTTCACAGAAAGATCAGGCTCTATGCAGGGAATCTAACTAACGTAGACTAAAAGTATTATTATTTTCCAGGCAAGGCCCAGTGCTGTTCCCCAACGATGGACCACCAGCCCCACGCCCGCCCTTAATTGTGACTTCCCGTCCCCTCATCGAGTCAATCGCCAACAGCAACCTAAACCCGCTGCCTCAGAACAACACCATAGCATCATCTTCCAATAACCTTCCTACCGTCCCTTACCATGGGAGATTCAACAATTACAAGCCGTTTTACGAAGCTGATGCTGAAGGTATTAATGGTTTTAGCAAAAATACCTTTGATTATGAGGTGAGTTTTAAATTTCTTATAATAAATTTGTAGATAAATGTCATAGTATTCATAAGGACTTATATTTTAGAAATATTTATTTTAGAATAATAATTTTAGAAACAAAATGTTATTTCCCGGGTCTATAAAATTTTATATAATAAAAAAGGAAATACTATGATGAAAATTCTTGAACATGTAAAATTCTATTGAGAAAGATTAAAAATGGATTTTAGTATATATGAGACTCATTCTCGATAAATTCCAACGTCGTTTTACGGTGGTTTTTGTGCTACCAATTTACCAAACGAAATCGCGGGCACTGCTAGTAATAATGTAAAAAAGATGTCCCAAGACAAAATAACCTCAAAAGAGAGTCAAAATGTTTTGTCTCTTTCTGTGTGTAAGATAACGGTATTAACCGTTTTGTTCCGCAGAATATTGGCCAGTGATTAGATTTTATTTTATTTCTTACCATCACACGTCATAATCAAAAGGTCGCGTGAATTTAGAGGCTCGTATAAAATAATTTCGCAGTTAGTACATTCATGTTTTTTTATGATTAAAAATATATCTTCAAGAGTAGAATTTTTGTTAGAATTCTTTCGAAGAGTGGTAAAATTAATGCAAGGTTCGACTACCATTGTTTTTTTTTTGCGGGATGTTGAGCACCCTCTTGTGTGTTTTTTTTGTAATTCATTCACTTAGGTTCTTTGATAATATATTATGTAAAATTGGTGGCATTTTAGTTATATAGTTAGATTATTGTGCATACGTGAAGTGAATTATAAATATAAACTGGAAACATGTATTTTAAGTAGCCACAAAAACTCCTTAAATTGTTCTAACAAGGGAGCCACCATCTTGTTAGACGCCATTTTGAAGACTATAAATTACTACGAAGGCTTAAAAACATTGGCAATGAAAAGTGCTTCTGTAGCGCCAAAAAAAAAAGAAGAAGAAGACTGGCATTGTACCAACTCCATGTATATAGTTTTGGTCAGAAGGGTGTTGTTCGCAACACACGTTCGCAGATAAAACGTTCTAACATTCTCAAATAGAATTGCGATCCTATTGGAGTTACAGATAATTATAACCTACATCTATTAAAAAAAAATGTAACGTCAGACTGAGACTAGAAACATAAGCATCAATTCTTATATTTAGGTCAACGTATACATCCATTCTTTTTGTTCAGTGACTTGCGATCTTTTGTATTACAAAACTCTAGTGTATAGCCATAAAACATGCTTAAACAACATGAACTGAATCATAAAACCTTTTATACGTAATAATGAAACTGCACTTTCCAAAACAATAATGTAGATTTGTATATTTCAAAGATCATACATAGAGAAATCATTGATACAAGTAACGATTGACAAGCCTTGCCGTTCTAACATTTAGGAACTGTATTGAAAAATGAAAAAAACAATAATACAACCTTAGCTAACGATAACGAATTAAACTAAAAAAAAACACATAACAAAAAAACATTTAATTATCATATTTGCATAGGTGAGGCTGAATTATATCATCCGTCCTCAACACCTGTAATTGTAAATACCAGCTCGACAACATGAGTACATTATTCCTACCTGATTATAAGTATATTACTCGAATAATTTCAACGATATTTGCCAAGCGATGAATAACTAAACATTAACAAAACATTGATTTCTTCAATAAATTATTAAAATTAAATCCTTCTTTTGGCATATTTACGTTTTCATTAATTCCATGACACACAAGCTTTGTAAAAGCTTATTATATATCCAAAACGCTTGTCGGTATCTCTTATACCAACAATGGTAAATCGCTTACTTCGTGACCTAGAACTCCCGTCGAAGTTCTACGATATTATTTTTTCCCACCCATTCAATTCCTTAAGGCTCATGATTGATGAAGCCCATTGTACACCGTGGTAAGGAACAGGTGTTTTGTTTACTAAACTGTGCACGCTCGCGTGGCCATTGATGATTAATTAGAAATATGCGGTAACACTTTCGTAAAGGCTACTTTATTTATAATCGTAATTAAACTAGAGTACTCACTGTAGAGTTTAAAATCACCAACAAGTAAGATATAATTATTCGATACCAATGATGCTTTCTTTTACACATTTAGTTTACGAGTTTATACGCTCAGGTAGTTCAGGCCACAGTGGTAAATATACTAATGCTACATGTAAGTTTTTATCTGAATGGAACGTACACCCCTCCGATAGCCATAACTGCTCAACATGAAGGTGGTCGCGCTGCCAGACGGGTCTCATGCGCGCATATAATCTTTCAGAACATAAAATCATAATACCGCCACCGTGAGAGTCACGATTGCGTCCATACATATTTTAAAGAGAGATAGGGCAGAGAGAATGGTTATCGGAGATTAATCACTACTTGGGGCAGTCCAACTGGTGGAATACCTCCACACTAAAGAAGATCGCAGCCAAATAACCTAGTATTGTGTTCCTGCGGTGAGTAGGGTTTCCAGAGCTCCTTGGGGTAGGGGGTTCAAAGTTGTCAACGCGCTAGTAATACATATAGTATTACAAGCGTCCATATGCCATCAAGTGGACCGTGTGCTTGCTTGCCTCCATCATCCTTACTTCTGTGTGTAAAGCTCTCATGCTAGAAAGTGTTCTGATAGAGCTTTTTCTAGTGACCGACCAAACGCAATTTTTATCTGAAACCGAAACTATCACAGCAACTAGGACTTTGGTATGCCGGTACTGAAACGGAAACTTCTTCCTGTCACTAGCATTTTCTAATGCCCGCCTGGCTAGCTCCTCAAGCTTGTTTTTGTGCTATCTCGCACTGGTACATTTTGTATAAACATGATATTGGGAGAGAGAGGCGGCCGCAATTTGATACGAGCCACCTCTCTGCCCGTAAAACGTCGCATGATAAAGTTATTATATCAGGTGAGCGTTATGATGATTATAAGTATACATAATATATAGTCACAGTAGTTAGTCTATTGAACGACTTAAGATTGACCACAACATGCCTTGAGAGATTATCAAAAGACTTGATGGCTGTCTCTATGTGTAACAATTCTAAAAGATTGAATGGATAAACCTGGATTTTGTAGAGCATCAAGTGATCTAGTCTTTTCGAATTAAATCTGTGACAGTCCTGAAGCAGATGTTCAAAAGTTTGCACAGATATTTGATCGCAAGGGCAGGTATTATCATCAATGATTTTAAAGCGATTGAGAGTATTTACAATACCCATGTCCGGTTAAAATTTGTGTCATGTAGAAGGAAATATTAATCATTCATGTACGCAATTCTGTAATATCCGACAATTTAGGTAAACGCATAATTGTATATTTACCCTGAAGGGAGTTTTCAGCTACTCAAGCTGAAACTGTCACCAAGGCTCCTATAGGAATAGTTCCCGTGTTCCAGCAGCTGCATTTGAGAACAGGGTTGTACCTAGTGTGGGGCAGATAAAGCGCACTATTTCACAAATAATTACACTTAAAAATCAAAACAAATTGAAAATTATGTAAATTTACATAATTGCATATTCAAATAATTCCGAATATTTCCTGCTGACCACTTGAACTAAAATAATAAGTTTATACCAAAAGCAGCCCATCACATTAATGTAATGTCGATATTAGAATTGATCCCAAGCCTCCGTAGAACGTCAGCGTTGTAGTCAACACATCTACAATTAATACCATTATCATAGATCGGAATGGTATGAGTAAAGTATATTTCGATAAACTTCAATGAATTTAGTAACATAGACTGGATGCTGCATCTCTCTAAACCCCTGATTTTTTAATTAATATTGATTTATTAAAAACAATATTTGTTAATAAAATTATTATCACATAAATTATCAAATTTGATTATATATTATATACATATATATTATTTCCGATGAAAAGAAAAAAAACCTGAACTACTGTCAAGTCGCGCGCCTAAAAATGTTTTACTTCGATAAATTATTACGTAACGTCAAACCACTTTTTAAACCACTAATTAAGCTATCAGTATATTTTCAGACGAGAACACCTTTGCCGATAATTTACAATACAATATCGAACCAAGGGCAACAGAAAACAAAACAACTACACCGAGAACCGAAGAGATATGAGATGCAGGTAAATTTCTTCGACTAATGTAGCTACCTATTTAAAAATAAAACTCTTTATTACTTTCATTCAACGATTCATTCAGCTAAAATTTTCATGTCATACAAACATATAAACTTCATTTCTTTATATTAGTAGCTAGGATTAACCCCCGTCAAACATAAGTTAAAGAATATTATATCACTGAATGTAATTTCTTACGGCCTCCTTCATCTTCAATTAAAGGTGAATGATCCGGATTATACTCATCGGCAGAGCAACGAAATTTATGATGAAACCAGCTCAGAATATAATCATGTAAGTTCTTCTTATTTAATAAGCACGTGTGCTAGACACAATTCTGCCACTGTTACGTTAATAGAATATTTTTTTAATCTTCTGACTTCTAACAACACTTTAACAATATTGTGGCTCTCTTTTGAGAACCAACCAAGGAGTTTTTATGGCATATTTAAATTTATAAAATTACAAATTTACAAATAAATAAAATTGAAGTTTCTGATTGTAATGTCAAAATAACAGTAAATGCATATGAAAGTATATACGGTACCTATAACAAAAAAACAATTGTCTGTCTGTTTATTCCGGCTAATCTGGGAAACGGTTGGACCAATTTTGAGGGGCCTTTACTGGCAAATAGCTGATTTAATAAGGATTAACTTCGTAACTTTTTTAATAATTAGGGTTTCACGAAAATTAAATAATAAGCACCACACGGATGGCATTCTGAAGACGACGCGAGCGGAGCCGCGAGCACAGCTAGTTATTTATACTTCACTTCACTCGAGAACAATAACCAAACCATATTAAGCAATTGCTACTAATTACTATTATGTAATATAGAGATAAATAACGTATGAATAAAAACCACAATAAGACAGATCAAAATTAAAAAAAATCACATATTTCATTATTAATATTAAAGTTGTAAAGAGATTAAAATATATATATATATAATATCTATTAATTAATTATTTTTTCATTTACAAATTTTCACTTGACTCGAAACTGGAATGTTCCACTCGACTCTGTTTAATTAGAAACGTAGTAGGTAGGTACGTATTAAGAAGAGCCAAGTTCGCTTTCAATTATTTGTTGTTACTCACTATGTGTTCGGGTATTCAAAAGTGAATTCTGTTCAGCCAGACACATCAAATCTCATAGTGAAAAAAGCAGTCGTGTTTTGAGTTGACTTATGTCATCCAAAAATTAAAACAATTATTTGTCGGCCGTAAAGCAATCCATAGTCTATACTTAGAGTTGACAATTGGCAACTATGTGTTGATAAAGTTTTCTTACCGTCTAGACGTAAACATTACTATTATGATTATTATTATTAGTTTAGTGTTTATAGCACCCAGTAAGGTGAACGAAAAACATAAAAACGGCAAATCTACCTAAAAAAATAATAAACATAATTTGTTGTAGCCAAATATAATATATAAATATTTTAGATAAGTCATGTTTTTAAACACTATTTTTAAAACAGGCAATATAACATCAAATTGCATTAAAATAGTTTGTATAAAAACGAACATTTTGACCGTTTTTTTTTACATAGATCTCCTTCAAAATATATATAAAAACTGCTTTATTCAACTTAGGCCCCTAGAAGGCACTTATGAACGTCAAAATATCACTGGTTCGGACAAACATCCCAGTCATTGAAGAACCGGCGAGAAACTCGATCGGGCTTATCTTTTTTTTATAATTTATTCCTGCTGTATAAATAATATCTACAGTCAATAATCATATTAATAATTTAGTGGATGCACGTAGAGAAGTCACTTCCACTATCATTTACATAATGATCCACCCAATAATTTGTGATATTTTGTCAATACATTTTACTAAGCTGTTTTAGTCATGTGTAGAATTCAATTACCAGCTAAATAACAAATAAAAAAACCTATTCGTAACCTAAGTTAAATCCTAATAACCTAAGTTAAATAATAAACATTTGCAAAAGGCTTCCTTTAATGTTTTTGACGAAAATCCCTCACTAACTTCATTTTCCTTTTTCAGGGCCAAAATTACGCCTTCTCCTACTCAGTAAAAGACAAAAAGACAGGAGACGATTTTTCACATTCCCAGAAAAGTAAAGGCTCGGCTACTAACGGAGAATACAGGGTTCGATTACCAGACGGCAGGATGCAAATTGTATCGTATACAGCTGACGAGAATGGGTACAACGCGGACGTGAGATATGATGAAGAGAAACCGTTATCCAACTCTATTAATAACGATTATAAAGTTATTCCAAAAAGTTATAACGACAACCATAAAAAACATAACGATAACGTTAATTATAACAACAATAACGCTAAATATGATTATACAAATAATAATTATATTATAAACAATAATCTTAATACCGATTATGATAATAATAACGCCTTACAAAGAGATTTCAAGTATAACAAAGAAACGCCCAAGGATTACTATAATAACTATGATTCTCGAGAATATTTTAACGAAGATTATTCTTCAGAGCATAATACTAACTATCATCCCTACAAAAGTAAATATGGCAACTTTCTCAATAATGAAAAAATAAATGGTAACAGTCTAGGTAATGTACAAGTCACGTCAACGATTAAGCCGTCGTACAGCGAGCTCAAAGATTTATTTGTTACAAAAAGTTTGTACGATACACGGCAAAATTATAACAACGATCCATTGACGTCGACGTACATAAATTATGGGCCGACAACTGACACAGTGATAATCGGTACAAAACCGAGTTTTTATTCGAATTTGAAACAGAATGTACCGTTATTTTCGACGCCGATAACAGTGACAACGCCTAGGAGTTATTTAATATCGACGATAGCCAGTTTGAAAAGCAAAATCGTCCAACCTGTGCTATCGGGTAGGTTTATAGATAAGATTAATAAATATTTAAGTTTTAATTGAGTATTAAAAAATAAGTTTTAATTGTGTAAATAAATTATTATTAAATTTAATTAAGAAATATGAATTGTTGTTTCTATTTCACGTTGTAAATAATTGAAGACGCTTTCATTTAGCGAGTTTCTCATCAGAAGTTGTTTTAGCAGCTTGTCAGATTACTTGATCGTCAGTCAAGCTCGGTCGTGGTTTCTGCTCCACTCCTTAGGGTCATAGCGTGATGTTGTATAGCCTATATAAACCTTCCTCAATAAATATGCTATAAAAACCAAAAATAATTTTTCGAATCTAACCGGCACTTTTAATATAGATAAAATTATATTTAAGCTTGAACGACGAAGCAATAATGGCTCAGTGGTAGCGTGTACCTACAAACACCGCATCGATCGACGACAGTTCTAATCCCTGCAGTGAGCCTGAGTTTCGGTGAAGGGATACATTGTGATGACCACCTGGCCCACGCTCAAGTTAAAAATCTATCGCTAAGCACCTATAAGTGCACCGGCAGCTGCACTTGAGAGCCAGTCCTCTCATTAGGCATAGCATGCTACCATCTCGGGCCACATCGTCACTTAACATGAGATGAGATGGTTGCCGAACGCTACACCTAAAAAGTTTTTTTTAACTACAATCAGTTTTTTTTTAGATTATATATTTCCGTCTGCGTGAAGAATTTTTGGTGAATTTCCTACTACACGCTTTATCTCTGTACTTCTATTCAGAGTGTTGTATTTTCGTTGTTAAGCCAATATTCATAAAGTGCTTCGACTTTAATTAGTTAAAATGTTACTTATTTCTCAAGCATTAACTTGAAGTTAGCAAAAGTACAGTCACCACGGAAAGCCATATCTACTGTATAATGCATTTTTTATAACATACTTGATATTTGTTTTTTTTATTTATCCTATCAAAATTCTTAGTTTTGTGCAGTAGTTAGTAACAACCGGTATAATCATGAGCTACACGAGTCACACAAATAACTAAATGTTGTTGAAACTATTAAAATTTGACGTCTATAATGGGCAGGATATACGGATGGAAGAGACCAGGATACCCAAAAGACTTCTCGAGGTAAAACCTAATGGATGTAGAACTACCGGCAGGCCTAAACTCAGATCGTTGTATGGTATTCATAATGATCTAAAAACAATTGCTATGAAAAGCTTGAAAGATAAAGTTTCAAGGTGAGGGTTTTCACTTGTAGGTAGTTGACAGTCCCCGATTCGCACGAAGCGATTTGCTTTTTCATTTTAAATGCGAACGGCTATTTATAGCTTTAGTGGAATTCACTCCCGGCATCTGTTTCCTTCAACATATAAGAGTTTTTAATGGGAAAGTGAATAGATATCTGTTAGGTACTTACTTAAACTTATCATCGGGTGAGATTGTGGTCAAGAGCGTGGGCTTGCGATTTCTCCTTGACTTCTTACAAACTTTAAAAGTCGTTTTATTTATCTTCTTTTTATTTTAATGGTAACGTGTGACACAATTCTGCCAAAATCTAAATTTACTGGCTTTCTCCTGCATGTATATACTGGAGGCAGCTAAATTTTTAAGACACATCCAACGTTGCTCAAAACTCCTAGAGATATATTTCCAAGCAATACAAGGAAAACTGGAAGAGTTATTTTGCGTAAAGCACCAAATACTGCATTGTATAATAAGAATTATTATGCTATATGTGGACGAATATATAATACCATCCTTAGGGAAATACAAGAAAAAAGGATTGCCAGAAAATTTAAATTGTTACTAAATGAAAAATCACTTTATTCCTTAACAGAATTAAACAATAATTAAGTAAAATATTGTAGGTATATATTTTAATAAATTGGATAATGAACGTTTCTATTTTATTTAAATGAATTAAACCTAATTTTATATTAGTGTCTCAATGTGACTAAATGTAGACGTACTTTATTATTATATATCAAACACCTACTTACAGGTAACCTGTATTTATGAAAAATAAATATGAAGAGGATAGAATATTTTTCCTAATGTTCAAAGTTCAAAAAACGCTTTAACAAGACGACGGTTTCTTTGATAAAACTGTCCAGGGAGTTTTGTAGCAACTCAAAATGCATGTTTCTAGTTATTATTTATAATGCACTTTACTTGTGCTTACCAAACTACTCGTACATCACGTAAAATGCCACCAATATGACATTATATGGGGATGTCCATATATTATATCGGTGATACATGGAATACCGTCTCATATTTCATCAAAATTAATTTTAGTTTACAATATTCTAATTTTTTCTATATTATTTTATTTTATATTTTGGAACAAAAACCGGGACCCGAAGATATTTGAAATCAAAAACATATTTATAATGTAACTAGCAAACCACCCCGGCTTTACACGAGTAGTAGAGTTATACATATCTCTATTGGTTTACGCGGCGCACGCAAGTAAAGCTCCCAGTTAGCATGATTTTTACCGACATTTTCAACAATCATAGTCATATTTCAGCCAATTTACACAAAACGTAATGAATTATACACTTAAACCTTCCTGGTGAATCACTCCGTCGATTGATGAAAACTGTATGTAAATCCGTTTGGTAGTTTTTGAGTTTATCGCGTTCAGACAGATAGACGCGGCAGGGGACTTTATTTCATAATATGTATAGATATTTTATTGCCTAAGTATTATTGGAACGAAGTTCCTTATCGCGGGTTGGGGGCTAAATTAGAAAAAGTGTTCGACTCGACTGACACTAAAAAGAGACAAACACATAAAAACGAAACATAAAAAGCGAATGAGGCATGGAGTAAAAGTACGTTAAATATTGAAGACAGCAAATTTTACTTAAACGAATATATTTAATATACTTTTCCTTCATGCCCCATTGGTTTTTTCTGAATTTTGCGCAGTAACTATAATAACACTTTTTAAACTTTGAAAAATATTTCTACCTAGTAAACAAAATTCCATGGAGAAAAAGTCATAAAAAATATATATAAATACTATAATATCTTAATACAGGCGCTACAGAAGTTTTCGTACCATGAATGAGTATTCTCTTTTATACATTACAATAAAAGTACTGCATGAGAGATTAAAATACCGCGTAAAGCTCCCACTTTATATTTTACCCTTGTTATTTTTTTCTCCTCCGTTTTCTGTTTCTTTAACCCTTGGTTAATATTTATACTGGCTCAAAGACCTGCATTATTTATACAGTGTCCATCGAAGGTTTAGATCTTAAAAAAACACTATTGTATGTGACTGTACAGCTCATACATCATCCATCACGAAACTCCGGCCGAGTCTAGGCCCGTACCTATACTACAAAATGTCTTATAGCTGAAAATTTTGAAGTGAGGGACACACGGACGAACAAAACCTATAACAAATCAAAGCGAATAAAATTTTTCGGTATGTGTATACATTTCTTATAATATAAAAATGATGCTTGGTTAGGATCTTTTTATACATATTACTGCATAATGTAAAAAGATATGAGATTATTAAAATTTAAAATACAAAAAAAATAACGTGAATGATCGTGGGACACACGACAGAAGTGAAGCTTCTTACGCCTTGTATCTGAAAACCAAAATTATTAGTAATAATTTTATTTCGACAATGTAGTTTATGCGGACAAAAATGCGGAAAAAAACGAAAATAAAGACAAAAGTTAGGTTAAGTATAGCGCATAGGTACTTTTTATGACTCCATTGCCTGTCGTACTTGGACTTCCATTTCGCTCACAACTTTCATTCATAATATTTCACTAATTCTGAGTTTAGGTCCCCATCCATATATGAGTGATATTCCACCAGTGCGCTCGAAGCGTTTTGCTTGCACATTTATCATGATCACCGCTAAAGAGTGGAACTCTTAGCCAGAGTTTATATTTCCCTATAATTAAAATCTGGATATCTTCAAGCTACTAGTAAATAGGTATTTTCTAGGCAAGCGTGCTCCATTGTAGACCATATCATCACTTACGATCAGGCGAGATAGGCGTCGAAAACATGCCTATTTTTAGTTAAAAAAACCTTCTTCGGTCTTTCTCTACTCCTATATCCGTCCATCTTCATACTTATTATTATTCCATAAATTTAACACTACCCTAAGTTATTCGCGTCTTGCTGAAGTCACCTAATTTTGAGACTAATAACACAAATATTTGGAGATACTATTTGACTGTATGTCACAAGTAAAATTACCTGAAACAGCACCACTCGTTTGAGTTCAAACTAAGATAACTCCCGGGGTAACCTTGTTTCGCTGTTCTTGTTAATATTAAATTTTCCTCTATTGTTAGAATCATTACGCTGCGTTCATAACGGCATACGCAGGGGTAATAGGCGTCTCTTTGCCTTGCTAATTTGAATTTCAAATACTTACGCTAAGTTCATATGCTTATAACTTTGATGTTGTTTATGATATTTAAATTAATGTCTATGTAAGATTACCTACCTATACATTGTTCATTACATTTTTAGTTTATCCATTTATTCAAGCCGTTTCACTTACTAAATAAATACATCTTCAAAATTAGCCGTTGTGAGTACATATTTTTTTAGTAACGAGGTGTTGAAAAGCTGTTCTATGCCATGTCAGGTCCATGAGGCATAAACAACTTACTGGTCAACAAACTGAGAAATAGCAAAATTCCATTAATAACATTATAAAGCTCATGAGATTGTTTATTTAAATAATCTCGCTAATTTCCACAACTACCAGTAATATAACTTCATGCTACGGACCTTAAGGAGCGGCGCAGTAATCATAAACGTCAAGAAAAAGTTAAGTTATACAGGTGCATTGGTGTCGGCGCGGAGCGAAATAAATTTAACACGGGTGAAATAAAGTATACACGAATGGACAAGACAAAATTGCTCAACAATTATAACATATTTTTTTTACGAACATTACACATATTCGAGTCCCCGGCAGCGCATCCTTGGCAACCGGCCAGCGCTGACTCAGCGCGGCACGTGAGATGCACTGGGCTAGTGGTACGATTGTTATCGATAGATTAATACTGTAAAAAATATGAGCTAAGTTTCGATTTAATCGATATTATTACGGTAAATTGAAGTTCTCGTAATTACTAAGAAATTGGATGGATAACTTCCATTGTCGAATTATAAAGTACTTCAACTTAGTAGACATAATTTAAACAGCGCTTATATTCAGAATACTAATTGTGAAGTCTTAACTTGGAACTCAAATATTTATTTAAACGAAAATACCCAGGGATATTATGTCTGCCTATTATATTTTAAATTTGGCTATCGAGGTATTAAAATACGAGATTTTAGAGTGAATGAGATTTTAAAAAACTCCGCAGAGACCTAAGCCAACCTTAATTGCACGCGAATATTAAATAACAAAGAAATTGGCGATAGTTTTTGGTTTTTTATTGTAGGATTTTGTTTTCAATTTCTTATATTAATAATACAATGCTATTGTTAAAATGGTCTAACGCAAAGGTAGACACAAGTAAATGGTGTGGTATAGTTACGAAGTTTTTTTAATTGTATTTAGATTTAGCGTTTGGCTACGGTACGGTAGCCGCTTACCATCAAGCGCGCCGTACGTTTGTTTGCCACCTCTGTAAAATAAAAGTAAACTTATAGAGAATGAATTTTCAAAATTAATTTTTTAATGCTCACCTTCGCTATATAAAGAACTACTATGTAAAATTTCATACTTCTGAACCCTACAGCTTAAACCGTGCAATGTGATCTCTGTCGTAAGAATTTTATTAAGTATGTTGGAGAATTCTAGCTGTGTGATTATTGAAGCCGTAATAATGACTTTACTATTGACGGATACGACAGCAACAGATGTGCTCTGTGTCCGCACGCCCCATAAAAGGTGGCAACGGTCGGCTTAAAGGAATTTTCTCACTCAAGCCCTTTGTTAATCGGATCACGAAGACAAGATCATTCTCGTTCGAGCATACGAAGGTTCTAAATTGGTTACACTAGAATGTCTACCTGATTATCAGACCCCATGTGACCTACCTACCCTGCCCCGAGTTCCAAATCTGGGGATTGGGTGTTGTACCTGTGAGCAGCGGTGATACAACCAATTCAATCAAGTCAGCCTCGTGGTGCCTATAGGGGAGGTTGGAGGCCACTGGGGATTAACGCCAAAGGACATTCTCACTTGGGTCGTTCACAGTTCACATATCTACAGATATTCTGTGATATTGAGGGTATACTTTTACCATGCGCCGTCTGACTCCACTGTACGTGTGATCGTCGTTTGTGACAATATAGAGGATAATTGCTGCTGTTGTTTTTGAATGCACGTTACTATAAATACATTTCTGTGCAATAATTTATTATTGTCGATAAAACGTTTCGCAACTCTATAGGAATCGTTGGCAATAATCGACAGCCCATAGACCGCAGTGAGGCACCGACTCGCCTTATCTTCGATGAAGCTTGTACGTACTGAATAGACTCGCAATTTTCTAGGGTTCCGTTTCCTGATAGTAAAACTTTTATTAGTGATCACTTTCCGTAACTACCTACTTAATTCTAACTAATATACCGCAGGCACAGTATTACTGAATTTGATGTGTAATTTAGCAGACGAGCGCTTATCGCGCTAAATTATTTACAACACGGAATATTATAACGCAGCTTAAACTAGGCTTTAACCGTGTAAGATTTGTGTAAATGTTCTAAAACAAGCAGACAATAATAAATTTGCCGGAAATTCTAATATGAAATTGAAATTAATACGAACTGTACCATGTACCTACAGTTAAAATGTAAATGATAAAGTATCCGACCACCAACCAGGTGAAATGATCCAATCAAGTACATCTGTGAATATTTTACCACTTAGTTAATATTGATTTTTTCCAAATTGTTTAAATATTGAAAGACTCAACTGTCAAAAAACAAGCTGTCAAATGTAATGTGGAGCAATATAATATATCTTTCCTTGTTGGCAAAAATGAAACGGCACGCTGAGTAAAGAGATTAGCTCAATCTCAGCATGCTCATTATTGAGTATAAAATCCATCTTTGATTACATAAAACATTAAGAAAAATAAAATACAAACCGTTATTTTTTTAATACCTAATTTCATAAAAGCGAACATTTTTCCCGCTCAAACAACAACGGCGCGGCCATTTCGCTCGTTTTGAAAATGGCGTTGAAACAATAACAATATCTCCTTGTTGGTGCGCAGTCATTAATGGAATTAGACGGATACACTTGTGTTTTATATCGTTCTAGTTAATTAGTATATGTGGCCTGTAATATAAACGTAATGTTTTAACGATTCTGAGTTGTACGTACATTAAGCTTTTGGAGGTTATGTTAATGGGTCAATCCAACAAGTCATTGATACTAGATAAATCAATTGTTAATTTTTTTATAACTACAAGCTTGGCGATAGATTTTAAATTAAGTGCCCACTAATACACACTGAATGACCTTCATCATATACCGCAATCATTCATTATACCGTGCTAGTAAACAGAAAGACTGTTTAAGGAAGAACATCTTAATACGGAACGAATTGTTCTTAGTGTATTCCGACCAGCACCGGCCAGGAGAACAGTTCAATCGCCTTTTTATCAGCCACAATATTCCCGCTGTAGATGTGTTCGACTATATTATTTAGTTCAGCATAACATTCCAAGAATAGGTTTAAACAGATATCTGTTGCTGTCGCACTGTGTCCGAACAACTAAATAGAATGATAGAGACAACTGCAGTTCGGACTACTTATACCTAGATAAATGAACGAAATCATAATTTCGTATTCCCCTGTTTCCTCCTTCGAAACTGAATCAATTATTTTTTTCAGAGGGGCACTTTATCTATGCCTGTATGATTTTCTTTAGTTTTGTATATTCGTCAGGGTTTGCTGTTTTATTGCCAACTGCGGTATGACTGGGAAGTTTTAATAATGTTAGAAGCCAATAGTTGTCATAATAATTAATTTATGGAAACAATTAAAACATAGAAACATGGTAATGATAAATGTAGATTTTAAGGTCATGGGTGTAGTGAGGTGCGGGCAGGGGGAGGGTCAGCTGGAGCAAAATGATAGTAAGGCCATGGTAACCGTGCGGATGTGGAACGGTTTCCAGTCAACGTTTTCGCTCTTTCCTATGATATTAGGTTCTTCAACGATTCGTCAAGAGATATTTCAGCAGGCCGGCATGACAGCGACAGCTGCCGGTAGAATCTGTCACCGAATGTAGCCGTTGTTTTTGGACTGTACCTTACTTATCATCAGGTGCTGTAGAGTCATATTGCCAAGTTTAGTATTTAAAAAAACTTATCATTAATTTTTCCTTCTCCAACCAAACTACTGGCCATGCCCACGTATACGGTATAACAATTTTTGCTCTAGTGCCATTATCCAGGGATAAGACAGTGGAATACATTTGCACGGACTAAATGCCGCCCGTATTTCCTCTTAACCCTATACTTGACAAGATTATTTTTTTCAGTAATATTATTTATTTGTTATTTATATGTATTCTCAGGTGTTAATTGGTGGCGGAAATAATAAAAAAAAAACATTGTTTTGTTAAATTAAGTTTTATTGAGCGTAACACATTAGGCACACTGCCAGACTTATAAGAATCAACTTTAGAAATTCTACGTATCACATTAGCGACACCGCCAGGCTTTCAAAAACACCACAAGAATTATTTTTTTCTAATTTTAATTTAGAAAACTGAGAAAAATATATTAATGTGAGATAATATAAACCGAAATTACAAGAATATTAAAGTGTTATACTCTGGACACTAATTATCATAATTTACACGAATTATTTGAAGAAGAGATCCCACTTCCTTTCATCCATCACCGTCATTAAAATTAAACTATCATTAAAATGTAAATACAGCCTAAATAACTGAAACTTCTTCAGAGGCATTATCTCAGTTACTTTATCGTATTCCATGTTTTTGCACCAATAGTTTGTATACGCCTTTACATATATATGTAGTATATATATATGATACATATATATCAACGGTGTAAGCATGCATTTTTTTAATTTCCATAAATAAAATAATCGACAGAAAGTCTCTGTCTCATCTTTTGTGATATTTATTGAAGTGCCTTTCGTCGGTGTATTATAGATATTTGATATATATTAGATATGAGATATATTATTATAGATATATATTATTCGGTTATTAGAGAGACAATGTTGGTTTTATTTTTTCTTGGGGTTTTTAAAACGAGTAGCTACTGCAAGAGAAGGTACCAACAAAGATGACAGTACATTATCACGACAATACGTAATGTTGAAACCTTTTGGGAAGCCACTTACTTGCAAGGTAGTTACCGTTGGATATATTGAACCAGCCCGATCTGAAATAGGAGGTAAAGAAGTCAAAAAACTGGCGTCAGAGCAGTTTAACTGCCTCATTGCATATAGATTTGGTGACAAACTTAATAGAAAACAAGGCTGCTGGTATGGTATCAAAGATTGTGAAGCAGCAACCATCAACACCCATTATCGTCATCAGATAAAAAAATGAAGATTTTCTATTGATGGAGGTGGTGAGCTTCTATTTGGGTACGTCGGCTGAAACAGAGTTGAAGTTCATCTTCACTTTCTTCACTGACTTTGCCCACAGTATGGGAACAAGCGCTGACACTTATGATAGCAAAATAAAAATTGCATTAGCAATAAAATTAATAATAGCAAATCCAATCATGCAATGTCTCAAATTTTATACATTTCTAATAAAATGTAAAACGCTGGCTATCTGGCAATGTAGCATTTTATTTGACTCACTCGAAAAAATCAGCTTATATTTTTCGGTGCACAAAAATAGCTATTCTGAAAAGCAAATATTGTAACCTATTTGAAGCAAACCACTTTTGAACAAGATTAGTTCAAAATATAATAAAACAATATAATTTTTACCTTGCGATGCGTAGAGGCCTTCAACCGGTCCACTACCTTGCGTTTTATTATTGTTTTGGTGTTGGCAGTAACTAAAAAATATTTTTGATAGAATCTTGATAATATTTCCAAGCGTATTATACCATAGAACTATTGAAAAAGCTTTTGAAAAATTCTGTAGATTTTTGGAAAGTGCAACGTATGAAATCGTACACTGTGCCAAGAATAGGGTTAAGGATATAAACATTTTTCCTAAGCATCCACGGGGCTGAGTGCCTTCAGCGCTTGTACCCAAGCTCAGTGAAGCTATAAAAGCCTTCTGAGGCTTCACAGCTCTAACGGATAATTATATTGTCAGATCAAAAAAAAAACTATGCAAGCAAGCCCAAGAGAATATTACGTATACCAACTATGTTTTGCCTTACAATCTTTTCCTTAACCATACTTGGAGGTAAGGTTTTAAAAAATAATGTAGTGAAGCCCAGTAACAAATAAATATGAGTCTTAAAGGGGCATAACTTGGCAATTCAAGGATACCCTTCGTAAATCTTCATAAGGATCACCGTATATCAATCTATAGAGCCCTCAGTATGTTTACAGAAAACGTAAACGTTGTTCGTTGAGGTCTTGCGAACATTACTGATTGTGGTAACAAAGATCTTTTTAAACATAGGACAATATTTTTTCTTAACAACGGAGCTGCTTTAGAGTCTTCCAATGGACGAAACATTATACGTTAGACTTATTTCATTATTATTTTTTTAATTTCCAAGGGAGAGTATATTTGTTTTTATAGAACTTTTCGTAAACTTATTTTAATAACTGTTATTTTATAAGTATGATAGATGTGGCTGTCTTTGTTGCATGGTGAAAAGTAACAGTGCTAATATTTTTGTAAAAAGAAACAAAAAATAAAACTAATAAGCATCTAAACCAATTTGAATGCAGTACACTGATTTCTCAAAATCCAATAATGCCGATTGTCTTGTAAAAAGTAATTATTAATTAATTAAAAGTTTTAACTAGTTAAATATTATTGTTAATAATGAAAATAAAACTATTAGTATCGTATTTAAATGCTAGGCGACCGAGGCAAAAAAGAACATGAAAAGGTATTTCACGTGAACTCTTGTTGGGATTTGTCGCAATTAGAGAAATGGAGTAATTTACATTCAAAATATAGAAATTTTTTACTGTCGATAGTTTAAGCCTAATAAAAAATTGTTTGACTATGACAATTGATTATCAATATACAATCGATGTTTAATGAACACTTGGATTTAGACTACAGATCACTCACTATCCTTTAATATAGGGGCTAAGCAGTTATTAAAAAAAATATAATTAAAAACAGGTAGTAATGATATTTCGATGAAATCCAGAGAGACACACAGTTACGTGGAATATCAAGACCATTTTATTATTAATTAATTAATTTTCAAGTGAAAGAAATCTTACCTAGGCACCGGGTGATATTCGATATTTTCATATGCCTAAAACATTTAAAATGATATTATTTTATCCTGTTCTAAACATTATGGTTGTCACACTAGCACGTGGAGTGAACTTATGTCCCGTCGACTTAAATTTCTAAACAATAAAAAGTGAACTAAGGAAACTATAAAACGCAAATTCGAAGTATTAAAGTACAATTTGGTTTATACACACTGTTCGCTAGTTTATTTTTTAGCCAAAGGATTTACGTGATCTAAAAATTTAAAGCTTACTCTGTGTTCAGATTTTGTAGAAACACATTTTAACTCTCTAGGATACTATGAATTTTAATAGTTAGATAGCGACGTGGTTGCTAAAGATGCACATTATAAAATATTATATGCGAGATCGGGTCAGAAATTAGGAGATTCGTAGAAAAACCAAAATGTCCGATATAGCCCTAAGATTTCCTAGTAACGATGGGTCTTATAAGAAAACTTAAGGTCAACCGGTGCTACATGGACTAAAAACAGTTTTGCCAAGACACATATTACTGATTAGAAATAAAATTTAGAAATGCCGTCTAAATGAAACATCAACAAACAGAACTTTTATTTTAAGCCTTATCTAGTTTTTTTTTATAATACTTTTATAGGTTAAGCGTTTGGCTACAACTTTTAACAGATTTTAAATGACGATGTGAGTAAAGATTGTAACACGCTAAGCCTAGAAAAGGACTGGGGCTCAAGTGCAGCTGCCGGAACATACCTACAGGTGCTTACCTACCACAGATTTTCAACTTAAGGGTGGTAGTTAGTCCGACCATCAAGCATTCTTTTATCACGATGGTTTCCTTCAACGAAATCTCAAGCTCATTGCAGGGATTCGAACTGAGGTCGATCACGCGATGTCTGTACACGCTGCCACTGAGCCATCACTGCTTTATAGTCACAAATTCAAAAACTAAAAAAGTTAACCGTCTTCAATCAAATTATGTAACTTTTACTTTTAAATGCTCGGACGTCGACCCCTGAACATAGACAAAAGTAATATCTCTCGATCCCCTTGGCTCAAATAGCCGCGTTTTAGAATTCAATGCCTCTAGAAACACCAATTACGACAAAGTTAAAACAAAAACAACATCGTCCGCGTCCTGTTTGTGTGAAAGGGGCGAGATAACGAGTACTGTGCTAAGATATCGGGCGAAGTAGCCGATTCCGATTCTATAGTCGCATCGATGATGAGACGGGACAGTGTTGGGACACGTTATCGATAAAAAATATTTATTTAAATTTCACAAAACTGAACTTGACAATACATGGTACTATTTGGTAACAATCGAGCCCAGCTATACGTGAACACAACGTGCACAAAATAACAAAGTATTAGATAATATAAAAGCCTTAAATTAAAACGAATAGCATTTTTTTTATAGTAACAAGACAAAGTGACGACACTGTGTCTTATAGTGATCACAGTACAATCCAAAAAAACGACGACGACCGAGAGATCGGCAATCTATCTATAAAGCCTCTCAGCAGCTGGATATACGCTGGCTGATTCAGAAACACAACAAACTAAAGGAGAGTCAATATGACGGTTTTCTATGTACATCGTGGCTGCGACCCAGTTACCTACAGATTCCTACCATCTTGCTCGATTACTGGATATACGCCGGCTGATACCGGACCGCTTACGTGGCAAAATGGCAAGTGTTAAGCCTAGTGGTAGCGATTTAATCGTGCACCATCGTCGCTTCCTACCAAACCGCAATCAAGTGCAACGTGCAAACTTTCGTGACTGCCAGCGCTCCGCTATGGTGAGACAATTGGCGAGGTGCCAATATGTTTAAAAATGAAAATTAATTATTAAATCTTATTGATTTATTAATAAAATTTCTCTTCTCTCTCGTGAAGCAATGATGGCTCAGTGGTAGCGTGAAGGTAAACATCGTCAAGAAACCATAGCATGATGGGTTTTCCTAATGCCTGCCTGGCTAGCTACCACCCTCAAGTTGAAAATCTATCGCCAAACACCAATAGGTGTGTTCCGGCAGCTGCACTTGTGAGCCAGTCTTCCACTAGGTTTAGCGTGTTATCATCTTGGGTCAATCGTCACTTAACATCACGCGTGGTCACATGAAAATAATGCAACGTTTTTGTGACATATTGTTTATTTAAATTTAATAAATCTGTAGTATTGAATAAATATTAATTCACCGGTATTATTTTTAACATATAAAGTGTTTAAAACAAGTTTTCAAAGGATTGCTTGAGATATTTTTCTAGGTTGGCTGTAGCACAGCAAGACCAGTCAAGTGTCTGTCTGTCACACGTTCACTTAAAGCGCTTATCTAACTAATGTTACAGAATTCGTTCCCGTTAAAGTTGTTAAACTTATTACTTAATGTAAATTTTCGACATTCTCCAACACTAGCACTCTCGAGAAGACTGTACAAATAAGCGAGGCCAGACGGGCGCAGTTTGCATAATTGCCGTGATCGACTTACCAGCCATAGTTTACATACCTATCAGTTATTCATTTCTTTTTACTGCAATTAATTTTACAGTTTCCCAATTATTATTTATGGCTAGCTTTAAATTTATAAAACACTAGTTGTACTCCATGGTTTCACCCGTGTCAAATTTATTCGAAAACTCTACACGTATCGTAAGCCTATCATTGTTCTCACTTCCCATACTCACCTACAGGCTACAGCTCATTAATATACCAGTTTGAAAAATCAGCTGTTAAAGGCAAAAAAAAAAAACTGACTGGTAGTTCCAAAGATTATCGCATTTAAACAATCATTACATTACATAGTTCATTTCGGCGGACTAGTTTACAAGAAAATGTAAATGTGAAAATGTAGTATACAAATGTAGCTCCTCCGTTCTCTATAAAATTGCAAGCAGTGGGTATCTCGGATCAGTAATTCAGAACATGAAATAACTTCCCAGTGAACACATTACCTTACCACACACAGATCATACGCGGGTAAAGCATTTTCATATATACATGACATAAAACTGAATAATTTATCGATCGCAAAGTTATGTCATTCTCCGTCACATCATACTGACGCAAAACTGATGATCTTACGAGGAGATATTTCGACAGCGCGTCGAATAATCCGAATCGGTTAGTCGTAGCGGCCGCAGCGGCAACTCAAGCCTAGATCCGATCCTCCGACATGGAGCCCTTGAGTCAAGCAGCCACTCGCGCTATACAGTGACACTGCATTCACTAGCTTCCAACATATTGTATGTTACACTACATTTAACATACATGCACAGCACCCAGGTACATTGGTTCTGTAAGTGAACTTTTTTTTTTCTTTTTTTTTGGCTAGTTAGTGTAGACAAAAATAGATAGATCACTAAATTCAATATACATATGTTCCTTCCCTCCTCCCAGAAGGAAAGAGATACATGTGTATAGTTAGGTTAGATCGGATTACGGATAGGGAATTAGTCAGATCGCCACTTATTTGCAGTCGCGGCAACAGTCCAAGCCAAGGTTCGACCACTTTGGCAACCTTGGAACTCGTTACCTTGCTTTCGCGGCTGAGTGCCTTGAGTGCTCACCCCAAGTCCAGGTGAAGTTTTAAAAGCCGTCTGAGGTTCGAGGGCCCTTATGGCTAACAGTATAGTCAGCTCGTAAAAAAGAACAGATTATTGATTTTAACCAAGACTTTCGCATTGTTTTTGCAATTAATTGTAAAATTGTTTTTGAACGCGTAACTATTTTATATTCTGTGAAATTAATTTGTGGTTTGGTTTGTTTTTACAAAAGAACAGAATTTGATAGTATTGCATTCTAACAGGGAAACAAGTAGGTCATAACTTAACAATGTTACTAAGATTGTCAACCCTACTATATAATATACTATCCTACGAGTAGGATACTAGTAGGCGAAACTACTATATTTTTTATGGATAAAAAAATTCGGCAAAATTATTTATTCCAAAACGTTTAAGCTTAAAACGGAACCCAGGCCGCGCAGCCTGTATCTCTTGGAGTAAGTAAGCCAAGCGTCGACTACAACCGAATAGCGTCGAATCGAATCGAGTCGAGCCGAATCGAATTTAGTCCTTTGCGTCCAACTCAGAAAAATTGAATCGCATTGATCATTATCGAAGTAGGTGGTTTTTGTGTAATTGACAGCTCAGAGGAAGAAATCTTTTTATTTCAAATACTTTTTCATGAATAATAGGAGAAAAAAACTTTTTTATTTTTAATCTGGTTGTCACAATATATTTTTTATAACAAAACTCACGGGTTCATTCATAGTTCCAAATATTTCTTCCCATATATTCATCTTACGCTGATCATCATGATAGTGTGTATCCGCGATTATATTTTTGAACATGAGATATGAACATTTCTTCATTCATTTTGAACGAACTAAATATAATATAAACGAAATAGTAATAAAAGTAGCACGAACATTTTTTATTTTCTAGATTCCACCAAAAATTTAGCTGTTTTCAACTAAAACTGCTAACATCCATTTGAAAATGCTACTGTGTTTTAATGTGTTAATTAATAACAGTTTAATAAATAAAATTTATATAATTTTAACTACGTAGTTAGGTATTTATTTAAGTATCGTTATCGCCATTATCGATGATTTTTTAATGTTGAAAATAGCCAATTTTCAATTAGGTATTCGTATTTCGTCATTTACTAAAATCAACTAAACTATATTTAGGCATTGTGACTTAATAAAATTTTAATCTGATTGCCGTAAATCTACCAAAAAAGTAGAAAACTACGAAACGTTGTCAAGCTTGTAAAAGTAAGTCGGCGCGCATCCGCTAGCCCGCCTTCATTTAAGGCGCGCCGAGTAGAATTGAATCTCATCGAAGAAGAAATTCTCCCGTCAGGCAATGCACGCGTGCGATTCGATTCGGCGCATCGCTAGTGGACGCAGTTTCATAGTAAATGTATAGGAGGAGAATTTCTGCGATTCGATTCTACTAGGCTCGGCGAGGCAAGTGGACGTGGCGGGCCTTTATATATTCTTAATCTGAGCTTTATCTCTTTCTGACCGAGACTTGGTATGTCATGGTTAATTTTATTGTTTCTAATTTGCCATTATTATTTGTCTAAAAAATTTTAATGTAATATATTTATTTGAAACTTAGGTACTATGTATATTTTTTGTTTTTTCCCATCTAACTATATTGTTTCTGGTACTCGAAAATAATATTTCTAATATTTAAAAAGTTGGCAACCCTAGTTGTAACCGCTTTACTAAATTTTAAGTACTACTTATGTACAATAAATTGAAAAATATATACATTATGTATGTAAAACTTTAAATAATTTAAAATTGAACTACAGGGAATAATGCATTGACACTGGTAAATACGCTAATTGTGGTTTGCCAGAGTTAAATGTCAAGTTGACATTTTATTTAAATTTTAAATTAAAGTTAAACAGTTTTGAGCTAAAAAGTTATTTTGTTCAGTAGTGTAAAGTATTTTGTGCAACCAAATAACGGAAATTAAATTTTGTTATGAATAACAACTACCAGAGTGATCCATTAAAACTATATATTCAAGACATTTTTAGAGCGGAAGCAACAAATGTTAAATATATGTACGAAATATTCGATTTAACTTTCAAGAATGTTATGTTACACGGCGTCGTCACATCTATTTACAATACAACGGAAAAAACAACAAATTTAGAACTCAGTGACGCCACAGGTTCAGTGCAAGTTTATTACGATATCACAAAAAGTAATATGCACGCGACTAATGACGTTATAAAAGACCTTAACCGCAATTTTCACGAAGCGACGCGTTCCGGTGACGAAAATTTAAATATCATGTCAACTTTGATGGACCGAGTCGTAAGGAAAACAAGTTTAGATATTTACGAAGGAAGTTATCTCAGTGTTATTGGAGATATTTTTACAGACGATAAGAATACTAGAATGATTTCAGCTTTCGAATGCATAGTTACATCTGTTGAGCGTGATTTGATATGGCTAGAGGAGCTTAGATATTTGTATGAGAAATTTTATCTTTGGAAGAAAGAGTGACATCTGTTGACACTCGTTACAAAGTTGGAAAGTAAACAGAATGATCAAAACATGCCTTTTTAAAGAGGTTTATATCTGAGATATGTTGAATGTTGTTAAGTAAAGAAAATTTTTCAAAAGACATATGGCAAATAGAAAAGACAATAAAACCATAATGGGCTATTTGAAAAAAAAAGAATATGGATTTTTTTATGTATTTTAAAGCTTCATCATAATTATGATAATAGACAATTGGAAAAACTCTTAAAACATTTTTTATTAATAATAATAAACAACAACAATATATTAAAAAGAATCACATGACTACGAACGTGCCACGATTGATCGCCAGGTTTGAGAAGTCATAATGTTAAAGAAATTTCATTGATTAAGAGTCAAAACACTGTATCAGCCGTGTGCTACAATGAGTAGAAAATAACATTATGACGTCGCACATGCTCGGGTTTGTTTGGGAGCTGTCGGCATGTCTTCGGTACTGAATTCAAAAATTATTTTTTATTTTGAAATCACTTTTGAAATATTGCGAAAAAAATAGTTTTGTTATAAAACTTATATAAGATCTTTCCAACTATCGCAAAAAAAAAAATTCAAATACCCAATTGTAACTTTTCTGTGTATATAATATGATATTAAATATATGAATAATTTCTTTGAATGCAGTGCTATTTTATAATCTGTGTAATCTAGTCTTAAACTATCCAACTTCTAGTAATCAAAGATGTCAAGTCCACTTTATTTGTACTCTGTGTTTTTGATGATGAGTGTTTCCTTTGATTTTCAAATATAAGGGTATAGTCATACAGTCCTAGTTGCCAAACTCAGGGGAGTGGTATTATAAAATCATGCAGCTCGATTGTGTGTTACCACCTCATATATTATATCAGTATATATACAATCCTGACTTTCGCCATTAGAAAGCCACCATGACTAAAGTCCACCGACTAATGTGCCTTATTTAATTAAAATAAATATAACAAAAATTAAATTATTAATTTATTTGTAATTAATGTTTTAATTTGTAACTGCATAATATGCCACTTTACAGGATATATCACTATAGTTATAAAAACTTAATATTCATCAGTTTATGACTTGCATTTCAAAACTAAAGACTGAAACTCATTCTCTTGCAACCAAAGATGTTATAAAATAACAATATTACCCACCTCCAAATATTTTTAAGGTAAAATTAATTCTGTGTCATTAACATAAAGTCTCATTTTATAAAACGTCACGCTAAAGGAAAAACGAGCCGAGCAATATGCTCTTATAAGGGATAGTGTCCTTGTCTAATGAATAGGTGCGATCGTAAAAATGTCAAAGAAATTCGTAATGTTTTCTATTCCTTTTTTCGTGATTATCGATTGTAAATTTCTCGCAGCTGATTTGTTACAAAAACGATGGTAACTTTAGTATGTTCACAATCGAATTGAGATTGTTCACAATTAACGAATTTATGTTTTTTCTCAATAAATAAAAATACATTTTATTACTGCAGTCATCTGTACCAGAGAATCTAGTCTGCCTATACTAATATAATAAAGCGGAAGAGTTTTATGGTTTGTTTGTTTATTTAAACACGCTATTCTCTGAAACTGCCAGTCATATTCGAAAAATTCTTTTTGTATATGATAGCCAAATTCTCGCGGAACAGTATAGGTTATCTAGCATTAGGCTACACCTCTCAGATAGCTTTAAATATTGTTTTTTGTTAAGTAAGTCAATAAATTGCGCATCCTAACTGCTTCATCCGCGTGCGCTAGCTAATGGTTAGTAATATGTAAATACAATGTCCTATGCAATACCATATGCCTATCTCTTATACATAAGCTAAAATAAGGTATTTTGTGACAAAGTTTTATTGAAAATTGAAAAGTGACTTATGAGCATTATTACTAGACATGGAATATTATTCTTTATGGACGAAAGTAACTTCATGATCAAGACAATTTTAGGTAGATAAACTTTGCCCGTATAGCATGTTATTGGGATGAATAGTTTGGAAGATAATGTAAAATTAAAATAAATCAACACTTGTCTCGAATCTGTCTATAGGTGTAGTGGTGCGAATGAACTGTGCTATGACGTATAACTCTGGCCGCCCGATAAAAATATTGTCTTTAATAAAGTACTATAAATCATCAATCAGCTATTTATTTTAAATTATATGCGGGTGAAACCGCGGCACACAGCTAGTATAAAAATAAAAGTGAGCGTTATACCGTGCACTCAAGGATTATAATAGTAAACTCGGAACGTTATTTATTCGTATCGTAACTTCGAATATGGGCAACGTTAAGTTCTCTCCCTTACAAACCTATTGATGGTTGCATAATGCTTACTTGTTCACACGTTGCGATACACTGGCTGACAATTTTCATTGGTAACAATATTAACGAACAACGGATAATCGACAGGAGAATTAACGTTAAGAAAAACTTTTTTAATAAACTTTTTTTTATTTCCTTAAAGAGAGGCGAAGGAAACTGAGCTTACAGCCAGTACAGCCATCTCGCGAATTGTTGAGTAATTAAGTGATAAACGGACATTTTTTATATGTATTTGGGTACATTTAACTAATTGTAAATAATGTTATGGTTCTTATCAAACAGAATACATCCAATCTCGATATTCTAGGTTGTAAATATCGATTCACTGAATTCAGCCAGTACTATGTATCGATTAAAAAATATTTCATGGCACAAATACATATATTTTTTGATTAATCGATTTCAATTCATATCCCTAAGTAAAATTCACAGAATATATAAGTCTAAATTTGACTGTCAAATTGATTGTTGAAGTTGTCTCTGTGAAGTTGCTGCTTGCGTGAGGTGTGCGCGGTGTTCGGTCTGTACTACTTTACAAACTTCTGTTTTTGAGTGCTATTATCTTATAAGAAAACAGTAAGTTTTTAAACAAAAAATAAACCAATTATTGTTTCGCTTATCATGTAATAACTTTAAAAGTGAATTAATTAATGAAATGAAGCAAAGATTTTTCTTTAATAACTGAATCTCTTACTTCGTAGAATCATGTCCAAAGAAGGCATTTCGCCGCAAGAAGTGGAGGCGCTATGCCAGACACCAGATCCATCCACAAAGGTAAAGTATGTGAACATTATCGAAACATAAATATTTTATTACCAACTAAATTTGACATGTCTATACATTTAGTTTATTAGCTCATGTCTTTATCATACTGTGCGCACATACAAATGTCAAGTGCACACTTCACAGTAATAACAGCACACTGACTCCATAATGCAGCTGTCGGAATATACCAATAGAGGTACTTGGTAATTGATTTTGTACTTGATAAAGACAGATGACCACATTTTAATATAATTCATGAATTTTCCAAAACCTAAAGCACTTGTATATTTAAATAAAACATGGTGAGAACATTTGCAAGGGTAACAATTTTTAATAATGGCAATTTTTGCTTGCAAGGCACTTTGTGACTTGTGGTTATTGGTGCTTTCGTTTGAAATCAGAAATATTTGGCAATAATAACTAGGGGTCACGGGTAATGCCAGTTAACATGAATGCAATTCTGCAAATTGGCATTCAAGTACCCAAACTGTGACCCTACAACAATTATAAGTATTATTGCGTAAATTTAGCTTTTACATATAAACAAAAATGAGATGTACATTAATGGAAGTAGCCAGTATTTTGACCAGGAGGGGGAAAAACTAATGATAACTAATTTTGTATACTAACATGGCAATATGACTCTACAGCACCTAAAGGTGCAGTCTAAAAACAATGTCAAATGTCAGTGACAAATACCATCAGTAATTGTCACTGACCTCCTCAAATGCCTCTTTACACCTCATGAGAATGATTATAGGAAGGAGCAAAAACATTGACTTGAAGAATATTTCCCATCCAACTGCTTAACAATTTGGGTCCCCCCCCCTAACTTAAACTAGCTGGCCTGGCAGATGATCTGCATTTTCCGGTAGTTAATGGCTCAACCACAGCACCACCTATCAGATTTTAAAGCCGTCTCCTGTATGTGTGTTGCTCTACACACTACACAAAACTTAGGTTTCTTTACATATTTTGTTCAACAAACTTTGTTTTATGTTAACTTCCCTTGCCAGATGGAATAACTATGATGCAATGAACCATTCTCTGGATAAAACAAATATATTGCGTGAATATGAGCTTAATCGGTTGAGTCGTCCAGAAGTTATCACTAGTGTTTATTAATCACTAACAGACAAGATTTTAGAATATAGTATTTCTTATACACACTGAGTATGTGAAATGTTATTACATCATTTTAAGGAGTAATAAAATTATCTAGAAGCGTCCATAATATTACTCTATAATTACTTGTAGTATTTCTGATTCATTACACAGCAGTTTTTTATCTATTTTACAGTTATCCAGTAGTTGTAGCAAACAATCCCTTCTTATCTGTAACCTCAGTGACATGTTTTTTTATCAATGCTTATTATAACATTAATAATTAGTATTAACCGTGGTATTAATATGCGAATATTATACTGATACTTAAGTTTATGCGTTTCACTTTTTTAAGGATGATAAAACTCTTTTCTTAGTTATGAGGGCTTAAAGACATACACCACAAAAAGTAAAAATTTGTAAAAAAAATATAGTAGTCAAATAGTGTAGACCTGTGGAATATCAATTGATATTGCATATTGCATTCATTAATTTATTGGAAGAAAAACATTGTGAGGAAACCAGAAGGCTTGAGAAATGTTCTTATAAGAAAATAAAACTGTGGATTTATTGGCATTTGAAATCACCAATACATCGTGTTCAACTAGATCGCTACCAACTACAGATAAAAAATCTGTCGCTAATTATCTATTAGTATGTTCATGCAGCCCACTAAAAAGTTTATCCCCTTTTTGGGAGTGTTTTATCATCTCCAGACATATGATCCTTTTAAATCAGGTAATCATCACTGTAATATATAAAATGAGTTTTCTTTTTCGAGCACAGTCAAAGCTGGTGGATGCAAGTCTTGTAGGACCGATCATTGTGGTGATCTACCGGTGCCAGTAATGATGATGATGACCACAGAAATTGCGATTTGATAAGAATAATGTATTAGTACTTAGTACTGATTTTTATTATTCACAATAATCTAACTTAAATATCTAACTATAACATTGTTATTTCAGGACTTCATGTTCCAACAAACGATGTACAGGATCAAGAATCCCAGGAAAACTATACCTTTCTACACTGGAGTGCTGGGTATGACATTGCTGAAACAGTTACACTTTCCAGAGATGAAATTCTCTTTATTCTTCATGGGTTATGAGAACCCGGCGGAGGTTCCTCGGGATGAGGCGGCTAGGACTACTTGGGCCATGACTAGGAAAGCTACATTGGAACTTACTTAGTAAGTGTATATAACTGTAAAATTGTCAGATACAGAAAATTATTATTGAATTTTACACATCATCATATAGTCATATACATATGTAGTGATTCAATTGAGTAAGAGAATGTTCTGCCCACTGTCTTAACTTTTTCTTTTACAGTAGTATGACAAAGTAACATTGCTGTGCTTGATGGTAAACACAGTCCAATCTAGAAATAATGGTGAGCACCAAGAGACTGGCTCTCAGCAGCTGGATATACACTGGCTAATCCCGAAAAACACGGCAAACCAAAAGAGAGTCACTGTGACAGGTTTATTACCATGGTGGTCGCAACACACTTAGGTATAGATACAACTCCATTTGATTACTGGATATTGACTGGCTAACCTAAGCGGCCTAAGGTACACACACCTGGTGTATGCATGATCCAATCAGGCACTATTGTCATTTCCTACCATCCAGAAATCAATTACCTACTCCATTTATTATTATTCAGCAAAATCTTCCACATACAGCGGAAGCTATAACACAATATATATGTAGATCACAGCTAAATAACCCTTTGTTGTGTTCCTGCAGTGAGTAGGGTTTCCAGAGCTCCTTGGGGTAGGAGGGTTCAAGGTCGGTAACGCACTAGTTGATACCTATGGTATTAAGCGTCCATGGGCTACGGTAGCCGATTACTATCAGGCGAGCCGTATGCTTTTTCGTCACCATAGTAGTATTTTAAAAAAAGATACAAGTATTTCATGTATTTTAATAGTATTTCGTAATTTCCAGCAACTGGGGCTCGGAGAGTGATGATTCTAGCTACCATAATGGTAATTCAGATCCACGCGGTTTCGGTCACATCGGTATCCTCGTGAGTGATGTTGATGCTGCTTGTGCAAGGTAGTATTTTAAAACTAGTGCTAGCTGATATACCTTTATAACAATAATATTTTTTTTACTATTACTGTGTTCATTTTACTTATTACTATTACTTATATTGTTTTTTATTTTATTTTATAGTATTTCCAAAACTCAACCAAGAATACAGAGCAGTGTTGCCAAAGTCAAACCTTGATTGCCGTTTTCAGTCACCGAAATTGCCGTGTTTGTTTGGAATTATAATACCCTTGTTAGCCGTATCATTAAAAAAAATTGCTGAATTGCGTGGTCAACTCCCGACCTGAGGGTTCCATACAAATCAGAATGTATCTAAAGTCTTGATGATGACGATAAGTCGTGATCATAAACCTTAGCACTGATATAATGAACCCAAGGTTTTGGTGATGTCTAAGTTATAACCATAAACATTAGTGCCGATATTAAATTAAACTTGTTACCTTTCCCTGTTCCTGACAAACGGACAGACAGACAGACGCATAACGAAGTAATCTTATAAGGGTTCCGTTTTTTACCTTTTGATGTACGAAACATGTAAATAAATAAAATACTTTAAATAAAAACATGAACAACTATACTAAACAGACGGGCACCTAACAAAATAGGGTTACCACTTTTTAAATGGGTTATATCATCGCATATGAAAATTGCCGTAGATCTGCTACGGCAATGGAGATGCTGCCATAGTTAGCCGTAGATTTTTAGTAATATTTGCCCAAGTGTCATATAACATGGCTTTGCCGTAGCAATGGCAAAGTTGATACACGTTCAATTACAGGAAATCCCGGCATTTTATTATCATAATCTCATCTAATTAAGATAATGATAATGTTAAAATAAAAATATTACAGTTAACTATAATTTACGTAAATATGAAACTATTTACCTAATATTATATTATTAAAAATATGAGTATTTTTTTTATACATAAGTAAATTATCAAGTTTAAATTAAATCTTAAGAGCTTTTAATTATTATTTTTTTAATTTATGTTATGTGATGGTAATATCTAAGTTATTTTTCTTAGCAAAGGATTTTTAAAATCTGTAATGTCTTTAAATGGGTCAGTTAAATCCAAGGTTAGTTTAGATATAATATGATAGATTGAGAAATCTTGTGGAGAAAAGTTTGGTTTGTTAATTTCCGATTTGATTCTAATGAACTTATGTGGTAATATTTCAGTCCATGTTGATAGCTTGAAAGTTTTTGGCCCTTATTACTTAATTGATAGAGAAACCGTCTTTATATGTTTTCTAGACGTTAACGTGTATATCATCATTTAGGTAAGGTTCTAGGCTGAGCATAATCTTCAGCCACGTTTTTATTTAACACTAGCTATGCCATGTTAAATTTATTCGACCCTCCACCGCGCTCCCCCAATGCACCCATGTAGCTTATCGTTGTTCTCGCTTTCCGTACTTGCCTACATCTTGCCATTCATAATTACTCCTCCACTCCATAGAGTCGTGGCGTCTCAATAAATGCAAAAATATTTCTTACAATATACTGTTAGTTACAGAGGTCAAGTGCAAACGCCTTACGTATGAATCTATGTTTAACAATATTTTTATTGTAGTATACTGCAAGGGTCATTTATAAATTTATGTTTATGTATCAAAAATTGTTTCCAGATTTGAAGAGCTCGGTGTAAAGTTCATAAAGAGACCGAACGAAGGCAAGATGAAGGGCCTCGCTTTCATCCAAGATCCTGATGGATACTGGATCGAGATTTTCAGCAGCAATGTTGTTTAACACCAGTTTTTGTATTACTTTTCATTAATCTGCTTTTGTTTATATATTCCTCTAATAATAGCCTTATTATACAAGCAGTATATATGTGGATTTATTGATTACAGCTATTTTTCTTAGTCGGTATATGTTTCGCATCGATGGTGCAAATGTTGACTTCTGAGGTGTAAATTTGGAACATCTTTAGTGCAAATGATGACCTTGATGTGGCATCAGCTGCAGATGATTTATTAAAAACATTTCTATAATCTAAGTAGGCCGTATAAAGTTGTTAAATAGAGCAAAAGTAGATACAAATGACTAGGAACACGCATTTATACGACGAAGCATATCTTCAGGCTTAACGCTGTTACAGAGTAAGCACATGATAATTGTAGATAATTCTAAGAGAATAATAGCTGTTAAAGTTACCAAATGCATGTTACCAAATTTGCAATTGTAACAATTTATCTTTGTTCTGTAAGGTTTGATCATTCAGTCAGTTATTGATATTATAGGTGCCACATGACGCCCTGAATACATATTAAGTGGAATACAGCGACGACAAATATACTGCAAATGATATTTTTTTTTACACAAAATTATTTCACGCGTTAAATAATTTATTTAATTAAATCAAAGCCTAACTGTGTTAAGAATAAGATTTAATTTCATTCAGACAGGTGCTTTGTTCTCACTGTTGCCACGTGTCGCTAAATACTGTTCTTTTGTCTCTTTCCCACGCGTTACCTTGTTATCGTACACTGGAATTCTGGATGTTGTTATGTAACGACCCACGTGAACTTAAATAACGCTCGCGCGATATACAACGCATGTTTTGATGCATGTAACTGGTGTGACAAGTGATTTATACTATCACCTGTAATAGAACCTGTGATGCGCGAATTATTCCATGTCTATATTTTAATAATAATAAAGGTTTTTATTGTTGTATTGGCGACGCAGTAGCATTTGCCAGTGTCAGTTCACTTGTGCACAATAGCCAAACTATACCACGTAAACTATCACGAACATTACAGAACAAAGGAAAGAGTGACGTAATCAATTAATAAAAAATAGAAACACTGCATAGCATATTAAGTTTACATCCAATTTGCAATACTTAGGTACCATAAATACAATTTATGTTTTTTTTTTAATAATTTAGTAATAGCAATGCTGTTATTATCTATATTTGAGATATATTTCGTCATTGATATTGCAATATGACTCTTGTCTCAATTATTCATTGCAAAATGTTATTATACCAAGAGTTATTTTCACATTAGACCCATATGAAAGATTGTTTTTATAACACTATTTAGTTTTTACTAACGATATAACACCACGGTATTTATGACACACAACTAACAAATTAATAAAAGTTTCCCGTCTCTAAAATAAGTTCATAATGACGTAGCCCATTTGCCGTATCACCGACGATTTTTATATTGGCTCTAGGTTTTCGGTTTGCATTAATTTATTATTATCATTACAAGAGATATGATTTTGTGCAATTATAAAAATGTAATCAATTCAACATTGATTCATATATTATATGTAAATAAAAACTGTTATTTGTTTGATTTTGTTTTATTTTTTCTAAATTCATGAAGGTAATACACCATGAAGCCCTGTATTATGCGGTTTGATGGAAATAGGTATTCGAAGTCCACACCCAGATTTATTTGCATGTCAGAAAACTGTGAAGACCAAAAGGGCATGCTCTGCAAATTTTTGGACAACGTGTTGTTCGCGGGGTTCGAATTGTACTAAGCAATGATGGTTCAATGGTAGCCTGTACGGACAACGCGTCGAACGACGTGAATTTAAATCATTTAAATTTAGGTTTAGCGTGTCATCTTGGGCCAAAGAAAAGGAAAGGAGAGGAGGGAATTAGATTGAACAGATCTAAGTATATCTCATCACGTAGGTACTTCTGCTTACCTTTTGCGTAATTATTATTTAAACCATTTAAAATCTCGTAACTTCGTTACGCCGAATTAAATACATTTTAATGTTATGTTATCTAATAATATATGTTTGTATATTTAACTACCGATACATGCAAGTGAAGTTTATAACGTCATACTTAAATGTGCATGGATATAAATATAAAAGTTGCGTCGCTAGACAACTATTACAGATTACAAATACATATACGCCTGCCTCTTACCCTCCTCCCAGAGGATAGCGATATGTATAGTTAGTTAGATCGAGTGCTAGGACATTAGACAGATCGCGATATGTTTGCAATCTCTGCAACAGCCCGAGCCGAGGTCGGCCACATTGGCACCCTCGGAGCTTGTTGCATGCTTTCGTGGCTGAGTGCCTTAAGCGCTCGCCCCCAAACCCGGGTGCAGCTGTAAAAGCCGTTCGAGGCTCCTGAGCCCTTACGGCTAACAATATAGACAGTTCGAAAAAAAAAAGCTAGACAACTGCGAAATAGTCTTCATTCGATTATTTGAAAATATGATAGTATCGATTGTTTTGTAATATCACTATGGATTATTTCTTAGCACCGTATTTAATATATTGTTTTTAGATTTAGCATTTGACCACAATCTCATCTGATGTTAACTATGTGGCCCAAGACGGTAATACGCTAAGCCTAGAGGGAAGACTGGCTTCCAAACGCAGCTACTGGAACACACCTATATAGGTATGCTTGATAACAGATTTTCAACTTGAGGGTGATAACTAGCCAGGCGGGTATTAGAAAATGCCCTACCAGTACCACCATACTATGGTTACATCACGATGTATTTCCCTTCACCGAATTGCAGGGATTCGAATTTACGTTAATCGACGCGATCTCCGTAAGCGCTACTTATATGGCGACTATGCTTGGTGTCTCAAAAAAAAAGGTTATTCGTGTCATCTCTTGAAATTTGTTGAAATCAGACAAGAATATGTTGTGTACCTTCCTATTAAAATATAGCAAATTTCACAAACGCCTACTATTGATAGTTTAAGCTAAATTATCGCTTTTCAATAGTCAAATAATCGGTAAGTATATCTATCAATCAATACACAAGTCGGAAGTATAAAATGCTTACTTGAACGAATGGTAAAGTAATTATGTTATATTTTATACTACAAACGTGCATACGGCCCGCCTTATCGTAAGCGGCTACCGTAGCCTATGAAGGCCTTCCATAGGTGTTACAAGCGCGTTGCCGACCTTGAACCCCCCTACTCAAAGAGCTGTGGAATCCCTGTTCACCGCAGAAACACAACACTAGGTCATTTGGCTGCGATCTTCTGTAGGGTGGAGGTATTCTACCTGTCGAGCTGCCCCTTGCCCCTACTTGTAGAAAGAAATCTCCAAAGAAATTTCTCTGTGCCATACCTCTCTTTGAACCCACCCTTCCCCATGGAGCTCTGCCTCTGCAACATATAATATGTTGAAAACATGTTTTCTAGGTTATCTACGCCCGGATTAGATACCTACGCCCTTGTCGCTTCCGTTGAATTATTTAACTCTTTTTTTAAATTATATACGGCTCGAAGTGTACTTGTTATTTAAAATTAGCGTAAAATTAGTTAAATAATGTCAATATAATACATTATTATAATATAATATATTAAATGTTAGAATAACCCGTGCCGTGTTTTGTCATGATAAATATAATATACAAGAAAAGTTTCTACAATAATATCCTTTTAACATGAGAATAACTACAGATTTTATAATTGTGTTTTTAGTTTTGTATGTTGCACCATATTCGGTAAGTATTATTAGTCGGTATTTTCTATTCATTTCGATTCATTGATAAGCTTGATTAAATAATTTGGCTATTATAACATACAAAAAGATTTCAGAAGACTTTTTGTAACTTGAATAATTGATTAGAATACTGCGGTTAATGCAAATAGCCGAACCCCTCCTATTCCTATACTACCATATATTCCTATTCCTAACTAGCTGTGTCCACGGCTCAGCACGCGTGGATTACAAAATGCCGTCGGTTGAAGGCACGCGCGTATCGTGCTGTTCCCGCTCAAAATACAGAAAAAAAGGCTTATTGTAGGTGATTCTTAGAAGATAGATATATGCTATTACTGATTTTTTGTAGGCCTTTTTAAGATCTACAATTTTGAACAACATTAATTTGATATATCTCGCATATTTTACTCGGCGTGTCATTTATGCGGCCAAAACGCGTATTTTTTTACGAATTTATTCACCATTATCATCACTGCTTATTTCGTATGTTACTTTATGTAACAAAATATATCATATAACCTGGTCAGATAATATATCTTTGAATCAAAAGAGAAACCATGTAAATCGGATAAGTGGTTTTGCGTGAAAATAACATAAACATTACAATATGTATAGAAGATATAGATTAAAACTCGATATAATGGTGTATTGGCCACTGCCGTCCTAGTTTAAATAAAAAAAATCCCTCAGTATTATGCAATATATCTATAATAACCATGTATTAGATATATTATATCCTATAACCTGACCAGATAACACATCTATAAATCAAAGGAAAAACCATGTAAACTGGATAAGTGGTTTTCTCGTGAAAACAACATAAACGGACGGACAGACTGAGAGACGTTTAGTTTTACAATATGTATATAGATATAAAATATTCACAACATATACAGATGCTGGATGCGGCAAGCTAAAGACAGGGCGCTATGGCACTCATTAGGAGAGGCCTATGTCCAGCAGTGGACTACTATAAGTTGATGATAAGCTGATATCGTTATAAGTCTTGTATTTGAAAAAAAGCTGGTACCCTCAAGTAAATAGCAAACACCAGGGCTTTACACCATCGTCCGCCGCCTAGAGGACCTTTTTTTAGCTCGTTGGTGGTCAAAATTAAGGGCCTTATTCCTTCTTCCGCCACTTACGACGATCTATATTGAAAGTTGATATTATTACGTATCAGCATAATGATTACCTGGTACATGGTATAAGACTCTGCAACCATCCCTATTGGGATCGTCGACAATTCTCACAAAATATTATTGTTTTATTATCCTTTTTGTATTTATTTTTATTCAGTTTTATAATGACCAGCTCTCCACAGCGCTCCCTCAAACACACCTGAGTAGCATATCGTTGTTTTTACTGCCAGTATTTGCTTACAGCTTGCCAGGTTGCTTGACTAGAGATTAGAGTTAGTGTAAACAAACAAAAAAACTCTTTCGCTTTATTATATTAAGTATAGATAAGATATTAACCCTGAGCTTTTAATGTAATAATCATATTTTTACTATTTGTCCGACACATAACGATACCGATTATATCGGTGTGACTCGTATTGACCACCAGCTAGGTGTTAGCTAATTACCATAAAGGTTGATATATCTAAGTGCTTTCTCACGGAGATCGTACATATACTGTAATGTAAAATTTTTGGATATTTATTATTTTAAAAATGTTATTATTGTCATTTTACTCCTTAAGTAAAGTACTTTCGATATCAGTTTAAAGTTTTTTGATATCTGTAATAGTTACGGAATAATCGCCTGTACACACTTAACGATTACACCCTGTATAGGCAATGGAAGCAATTACTTTTATACAGGTAATTGGCACGAATATCGAAAAAACAACTGACAAAAAGCTGATAATATCTGATGATAATATTTTCTAAGGAATATAAAAAAAAGGATAAAGCACTGTTAATTAAAATTTGATTGACAGCTATTTAATATTAAACTTGCCAGTGATTATTTGAAGTTAAGACAAAGCTAGTTACTTAGTGACCCATTTTATCAGTACCGAAGTACGATTAAATTAATAGATTGAATTAGTTCAATCGATGTAAGAAATTAGTTATGCACCTTTTTAGGTATTTTACTAAATTATTTGAGTTAAGCTTGATAACAACCAGAAACATCTCTGACTACAATATTTAGTAATACTAAAGTTTTGCACATACTAGTAAGGATAAAATATGATATCACCATCTCCTAGACGTACATATATATAGAATTTTAGAGAATACCTATTAATAACTAAAGAGAATATTTTGTTACAGAATGGAGATGTGATACGCTTGGTACCAAAACAACGGAAAATCGTTAATGAAGATGGGTTAACTGATAAAATCACTAGATATTCTATCGTTCCCGAAACCAACTTCAAAAGCGTAGTAAATCAAGATGTACATGATATCCCAGAAAACGCACCAGATATTAAAAATATATTTAATATTAAAACCAAAATGCACAACGACCCTGATCCTAGAAAAGAAGGTAAATATATATATAACTATATTAATAAAAACACAAATATGGAAAACCTGAATCGAGAATACGAAACTCGTTATGATAAAGTTGGCTATAATTTAGATGGATTCGATGCTGTTGACACTGACTTGCATGATGGAAACATATTTAAAAATGTTAACGGTGGCTATATTTATGGCATGCCACAATATAATTTCGCAGATGATCTACCAATGGTAAGTTATCTTGAAGCTATTGACCCCAAAGTAAATGAAGACCATTATACACATGTTAATCATCTTAGTTCACCGAAATGGGGACGAAAGGAAAGAGATGCAGCTAATGATATGGGAGGAGATATGGAAGCAATAAGTAAGGTAAACCAAGTTTCCTTTTTAAACTTGATTTAATAGTTTTATACCTTTTTATTTATAAACAAAAATGTTTACATTAGTGCTAATGGAATCCTTATATTAATAGTTTAACTATTATAAACGTAAAATATCACAATGGAGTATGATCTTTATTAATATTGCCTAATATTTTTTCTTCTTTATGGTCTGAAATCGACTACATACAATAAAATGCGATTGTCGATATAAGGGTGTAAAGTGAATAAAAATTCTTTGTTTAACTGATAATGGGAAACAATTATACTTTTTATCTACTCTCAACTTCACCCAATTCTTTCTTTATACATATAAATTGTTTAAGCGGTTTTAAATTCAACCCTGATATATTTCCAGTTAGCGTTAGACTACCGACTTAATGATTATTTTTATTGCAGACGAGCTCAGCCGAACTAACGTCATCGATAACGGAATCTATCATCAATATGGAAACCACAAAAATACACTCTAACAAGCAACTAGATATTGGCATCCCGCTAAACAAGCTAAACGTTTTGTACAATTTAGATAATATTGATCCAGTGGGACCTATTAACATCGAGGCGCTTAATACATATGAAGAAACACCGTCGAATATGATTCCTATGTTAATAGAAAAAGAAACTATACCATTAAAAGAAACAAAAATTAACCACGTTGTACGCGACGATGATGCTCTTTTGAAAATCAAATCTGCATATGAACCTTTTGACAAGAATAGTGTATTCCCGCATAATAAAGTAATTAGTCATGCCTATAATAAAGATGAACTTCTATATACAAAAGATGAATGGTGGGGAAGTTATTTAAAAATTTTACTAATTAATGAAAACAGAGAAGAGGCTGATAAATTATATTTAATATTATACACAATCACACAGTTTGTAAGAGAAACTAAACTGGGTATTCCCGTTAATAATATATTACATAATATAATTCAGGCTCTCAAGAAATACACTGGTCTAAGATTAGACGATATTGATAAGGAGATAGAGAATATTCACACTAATATTGGTTTTGACATCCCTATTACAGGAATAAAACATGTTCAAAAATTACTTGAAAATATCATAGTAAGAATTAACGACATGAAAAATCATGAAGATAATGTGAACTATATCAATCCTGCAAAATATTTGGACACAGGGGCAAATACAATACAATGTAGCGAAGGTAACAATTTCCCGTTAGATTATAAAATAGAATATAATATAATAGCTCTGCTTCTTAAGCGATAATAATTTAATTTTTGCTGCAGATGCTGATACCAACAATAATGTCGCAGCCTTACGTGGCACAGGTTTCGTACCATCGGACTGCGATAGTCTCGACTATTTTCAAGTAAAAATTGTTAACGATGAAAGCAAAATGAAACCATCAACGACAGAAAAAACTAATTTAAGAAAACCTTTACTCCGAAATGACTTAGATTTCTCAAACAATAATGATGCAGCCATACGTGTTACAGGTTTCGTAGCAGCAAACTACCACATTAATGAGTATCCTCTAGTAAAAAATGATAATATCGAAAGCGAAATGAAACCATCAACGACAGAAAAAACTAATTTAAGTAAACATTTACTCCAATATGGCTTAGTTCTCACAAACAATGATGATGCAACTCTAAATGATACAGATTTCATACCATCCAACTACAACAATCTCGAGCCTACTGTAGTAAAAAATGTTTACAACGAAAGTGAAATGAAACCATTTCCGGCAGTAAAAACTAATTTAAGAAAACCTTTACTACAAAATAACTTTGTTTTCACAAACAATAAATTCCTACGTGATACAGGTTTCACACCAACGGAATACGACAATCTCGAGCATCTCGATCTAGGAAAAATGGTTAACGCCAAAATTGATATCAAGCTTACAATGTCAAAAAATAATACTTTAAGAAAACCTTTACTCCAAGATGTCTTGGATTTCACAAACAATAATGATGCAGCCCTACATAATACAAATTTCGTATCATCGGACTACGACAATTACGACTTTACTCTAGTCAAAACTGTTGACGATGAAAGTGAAAGGAAACCATCAACGACAGAAAAAAGTTATTTAACAAAACTTTTACTCCAAGATGATTTAATTTTTACTAATAATAATAATTCAGCCCTACATGATAAAGGTTTTGTATCATCGGACTACGACAATCTTGAATATACTGTAGTAAATAATGTTAACGAAGAAAGTGAAATGAAATCATCAATAACAGAGAAAACTAATTTCAGAAAACCTTTACTCCAAGATGACCTAGGTTTTAACAATAATAATGATGCAACATTAGTAAGGAATATCAACAATGAAGATAAAATCAAACATACCATAATAGAAACCACTAATTTAAAAATACCTTTACTTGAGAATGATTTAGTTTACTTAGACAATAATAATGCAGCGCCACGTGACACAGCTTTCGTACCATCGGATTATGACAATCTCGACTATACTCTAGTAAAAAATGTTAACGACGAAAGCGAAACGAAACCATCAACGACAGAAAAAAATAATTTGAGAAAATCTTTACTCCAAGATAACTTAAATATCACAAATAATATAAACCCAAACTTAAGTGATACATATTTGATACCATCAGATTACAAAAAACTCGACTATAATCTAGTAAAAAATTTAAACGACAAAAATAAAATGAAACCATCAACGACAGTAAAAAATAAATTAAGAAAACCTTTACTCCAACATGACTTAGTTTTCCCAAACAATAATTATGCAACCTTACGTGATAGAGCTTTCATACCATCAGACTATGACAATCTCGACCATAAACTAGGAAAAACTGTTAACGACAAAAGTGATATCAACCTTGCAATGTCAAAAAATAATAATTTAAGAAAACCTTTACTCCAAGATGCCTTGTATTTCACAAATAATAATGATGCAGCCTTACATAATACAGATTTCGTACAAGCGGACTACGACAATCTCGACTTTACTCTAGTCGAAAATGTTAACGATGAAAGTGGAAGGAAACCATCAACGACAGAAAAAACTAATTTATGGAAACTACTCCAAAATGACTTAATTTTCACAAATAATAATGATGCAACTCTACGTGACGCAGGTTTCATACTATCAGATTACGACAATCTTGATTTTGTTCTAATAAAAAATACTTACGCCGAAAGCAAAATGAAACCATCAATAACAGAAAAAAATAATATAAGAAAGCATTTACTTCAAGATAACTTAGTTTTCACGAACAATAATGATGCAACCCTACGTGATAGAGCTTTCGTTTCATCTGATTACGACAATCTCGATCATATTCTAGTAAGAAATTTTGACGACGAAAGTAAAATCAAAATAATGAGCGAAAAAGGTAATTTAAGAAAACCTTTACTTCAAGACGACTTAGTTTTCACAAACAATAATGATGCATCCCTGCCTTATACAGCTTTTATACCATCGGCTTACAACAATCTTGACCAAATTCTACTAAGAAATTTTAACGACAAAAATGAAATCAAATGTACAATGACAGAAAATCTTAACTTAAGAAAACCTTTAATCCAAGATAAGTTAATTTTCGCACACAATAATAATGAGGTACTCCGCGATTCAGGTTTTGTGCCATCAGACTACACTAGTCTCGACTATACTATCGAGAGAGATTCATTCAAAAATCTACCATTTAATGAATAATTACTTTAGATATAAGCAATAAAAAAACAAATTTAGAACAAAACAACCTTGAAAAATTGTATCTATAATTAAAACCAAAAATGGTTCCATCGGATGTTGATATAAATCCAAATTTATATCCAATGCACTACCACAAATCTAGAATTATGAACTCCGATCCAATTCAGCCTAATATAGAAATAAATGCCCTTGATAAAATCCCCCAATTTGTATACGAATCCCAATCCAATGGATATTTTGTACCGAACGCAGACTCGTCTTACTTGCCTTTTTTTTAAAAACCTGGTGACAAAAATTAATTTGAAAGAAAAATGCAACATGAATTAGATCTTTCAGAGAAATTTGACGGATTTTAAAGTAAACATCGGGAATCAACATAAAAATAATTTTATTCAAGCAATATTTCAAGAATTAATTAGTGACAACAGTTATATAAAAAATAAACAGACTGATTTTCTACCAAAAAGTAATGTAAAACAATGTCCAATAATCTGAAGAAAATTATAGCATCTTTAAAAAAGAAAGGAATACAAGATTATGAAATTGAAAAATTGATATTTGGTATCAGAAACAAATTGCATTACGTTGGTGCAAAACATGTGAAGCAAAGCTTAGAGACATTGTACTTGAAGTTGATTCTAGAAATATATCATAGTTTTTTAAGAATCATTAATAACTATAATTTATCATAGTTCTGCATTCATTCTTTATAATGGAAATAATTATTAATTAAAGACGACAAAAAATTCAATATCCTTCTGTAATTTTATTATTTAACTAGCAACCCGCCCCGGCTTCGCACGGGTAGCAGAACAATACATATAACTCTTATTAGTTTACGCGGCGCACGCCAGTAAATCTCCCAGTCCGCATGATTTTTTCCGACATCTTCAATAATCATCGTCATGTTTCAGCCAACTAACACTTGAACTTTAGAGATTTTATATTAACACAAAACTATAATGAATTATACATTTAGACCTTCCTCATGAATCACTCCGTGCAATAATGAAAATCGTGTGAAAATCCGTTTGGTAGTTTTCAAGTTTATCGCGTTCAGACAGACAGACGCGGCGCGGCGGGGGGACTTAGTTTTACAATATGTAATGATTATGTAATTATTATAATAAAACGTTCAATGTACAAAAATAGATAAACTTTTCTTTGTGAGAACTTCATGTAAGGAATCATTCGAGAACTGACGTCGAAGACAAAAAATTTAATACCCCAAACAGGTTCATAGCTTTAGTTTTTTAGGTAATTGTGTTAGGTTTTACTGTGGGTTGTACGCTAAACTTCCTAAGTACATTACCGATTTAACGAATAATAAGTAGAAGAATCTTATTAAGCAAGTTTTATTGTCGAAAGAGTATTTGTATAGGGTTGATCATTACGTGAATGACGGTGATGTTGAAAGTGATTCCCTCTCTGCACATCCACTGAAAATGATAACATAACTCCATGTTTTTAAATAGTGTAAAAAACTAATTAAAAAGAAGTCTATAAACCCGATCGTTTTTTGCCGGTTCTGCTCGATGACATATTTCCGAACCGGTAGTAGTTAGTGTCTTGACATTTATAAGTGTATTCTTAATAAAATATTTCTGATTTTGATTTAACTTTGTTGGTGGCAAAAGATGATCATTTTCACAATTGTACAGATAGCAACAGACTAAGTCAATTGATAGAAGTCTGCACCACACGGTAACAATATAGGGGTAGATATAAGTTTGAAATTGCCTTCCTAAACAATTGACTTGGCGTTTGGCTTAAATATCAATGCTAGTAATGCATATTAATTGCAATGTGAATTTTTTACGAAATTACCAACTAAACATGTATGTTATGGGCACCTATTCTTAAGTGTATAGAGTACATGTTTTGGGGGGGGGGGGGGCAACATCAAACTGGGTACAAAGCTTAACAGTAAACATTGTACAGTAAGAATTAAAAAAAAAGATAAGCCAGGTCGAGTTTCTTGTCGGTTCTTCTCGATGACTGGGATGTTTTCCGAACCGGTAGTAGTGTTTGACATTCATAAGTGCCTTCTTGGAGACTAAATTGAAAAAAGGATTTTTAATTATTTTTTACGATACTGGTTACTACATCTCATCTCTTGTAAATTTATATATTCATTAAGCAGAACATTTTTTTTTTAATAGTAACTCTGCAAACTGTCAGTACTGTCTTTGATTGATTGTAAATACAGTATAGGTAATCCGAACATAGTGGCGACCACAGTTTTATCGGCAATCCAACGGAAGTAACCGCTGTCATGCCTTCTTTCAAAAAATCTCTTCACGTTACACTTGAAGGACCCGATGTCTTAAAAAGCAGGAAACACACTAGCCAGAAGATGGTTCCAAAGTTTCGTGGTACAGCAAAGATAAGACATTGGTAACTTTTTAGTTCGTGTCTAGATGGAGCTTAACATAAAACTCTTTCTTCGAAGCCCAGCACGTGTAGTTATGTTATGGAAAGGAGAGGACGACATTAGATTGAACAGCTCTTCAGAACAATAATCATGATAAAGACGGTAGAACACGCTCAGCGAGGCACTTTTTTTGCGTAGCTGAAGCCTCTCGATGTATTTGGTAACGTCTACACCATTAATAATGCGGATAATATGTCTCTGCAACCAGTCCAAAGTATTGAGGAGGTATTCAAGAGATGCGAAAATAATTTCATACACGGCCGTACTTGTATCTCATAAAGATGATGAAGTTGCCCGGGCGTGAAAACCCGTCACATCCTGTTCAGGATTCCGAGTCTCTGAGCTGTAGTGCAGATTACACTCCCTATTTAATCCCTGGAGTAGATTTCGCTACGAATACCCATACCTAGGATATTGATGGACTCCTTATGTAACTACTGCAGTTGAGGTCACCACAAATATATTGGGATATTGAAACTGTCACGCATTGTGAGTGATACATTCTGAAGAGCGAGGAGAGGAAAGGAAATTCAAGCAAAAAAAAAGGTTCTTTTTCGCACTGAACTCAACCAAATTACTTGCTTCCCATGTAGATATGCGCACAAGGAATGGTTAAGTTCAATTACAATGACAAATCTAGTGAATTTGTGATGTTACTTCCCTTTACCGCATACCATATAGTAATCGAGACTTCCATTCGTTGGAATTAGTTCCTTACGATACAACACTAACATTCTTTTCATAATAAAAATATGTTAGTGATTATTGAAAATTGATTTGTATTACGCATTACACGAAAGTAATTTAACACTTGATTATTTAAATGTTTTAAGACCAATTTACTCCCTTAATTGTTTGGCTGCGTTACACGTCGGTTTATGATGTTTATTTTAATTTTATTTTGTTTTATTACACATAACTATGTGTGGTGTATCGGTAATGTAAGTAATCTTTATTTATTTGTACAATCAATCCAAAGTAGATGTTTGCTTCTGAAAGATTTTTTTTATGTATTATAAGGCGTATCTCAAAGTTAAAGGAACAAAAAAGCACGTCTGTCAATCTGATACGGATCGACTACTTATAAAACACTGATACTTTGCTACCAGGGCCAAGTTGAAACGGCTTATGTTAGCTGTATATCGTAATATAAATCAAGGATTACAGAAAAATAGGATGTGACTATGATGATATTGAATGTTTGTATATTGTGATATGTTTCAATCTCAGTTTTACGTTATGCTCATCCAAACTGAATAAAGGCAACATCATAATTTTATAAGTCTTCACAGTTTCCATTCTAGTAATTCTGTTGATATCTTATACTAATTTTTATTTTTTTTGTTATAGAAACACCTTCATAATGGTGCGTTGTCACCGATAGTTTCCTCAATAAATGGAAAATCCAATCTTGACAATCCTAATTTGAAGTTATTTAAATTAAATACAATTGATGGCCAGGTACGCATAATCACAATAATGTTTATACTCCAGCAAAACACTTAACTCATCGAATTTGCAAAGATCCCAATTTAGTAGTCATAATAGAATTACATTATCTATCTCTTATAATCATTTAATTATATTCTTCATTTCATCATTTAATATAGGTATCATATGTTGATTTGATTACTAGATTTTCCGGCACATTATTCGCATCTCCAAAGTACCGGGCTGTGGTTTGCCCATCTGTAGGATATCTCCGATAGTACTTTAATCCCGTCGTATTCAGTAGCCTTCTCAGTTTTACTTTAGGCTCCTGATTCGTTCATTATACACGCATAATACACCTAGTTATTTGATTGTACAATTCTTGATATTATTAATATTCACGTCATACTGCGTTGTCCTCTTTATTTCTTCTATCGCTGTCGATTGACTGCAATTGACAGTTAGTTCTTCAAAAATAGTACAGGAAATCTCAATCACTTGTATAGTAGGCAGCAACCCTGCTCATAGTCTAGGTATAATTGAAGACAAAAGCTTACTAGGAATTACAAAAACAAAACAATGTTACATTTTAATCGTGCAGCTCTATTTACAAAATCCGGAATCAATACCTACTGTTAAAAGTCTTTTTTGCACTTTCTGCTTAGATAATTGTTAATTTATCTTTCCAAACTCAGTCAAACTCAAAAAGTCTGTATTTTCACTACTCAATGAATAATCAGTTAAGCTTTTATAAGTTAAAAATACAAATGACCAGTAAAAACAATAAAATAGAACTCCATTATTGCTTTTTTTTGCGAACTGACTGTACTGTTAGCCATAAGAACCCTGAAGCTTCAAAGGGCTTTTACAGCTTCACCCGGGCTTGGGGGCGAGCGCTAAAGGTACTCAGCCACGAAAGCAATGCAACAAGTTCCGAGGGTGCCAAAGTGGCCGAACCTCGGCTCGGACTGTTGCAGCGATTGCAATTAAATCGCGATCTAGCTAATTCCCTATCCGTAGTTCGATCTAACTAACTATACATATATACCTGTCCCTCCCCTCTGGGAGGAGGGGAAGAGACAAGTGTATATATATTTAGTAATCTGTCTAGACTAAATAGCCAAAAAAAAGAAAAAAGGTCCCTTACAGAACTATGTACCTGAGTGTAATGCATGTGTAATGATTGTATGTTGGTAGCTAGTGAATGCGATGTCACTGTATCGGCGGCTGCTAGACTCAAGGGCTCCATGCCGGAGGGTCGGACCTAGGCTTGAGTTGCCGCTGGAGAGGGTGGACGTGGAGGGTGTGCGGGAGCGAAGTTTACCGTCCGTCCTCTACGAAGGGAACGGTGGTTTCGCTGGCTCCATTATTGCTAATTTTATTTGGTATAAATATAAAGTTTTAATATTTATTATTATAATTTATAATGTACCAACAGATAGCACAGAAGTCACAGATTGAAAATACTATAGAGATAATACGTGGTGAGCAAAAACCATGCTACGATATGGAGTTGTTAATGAACGTTGTAACAACGCTTTTAAACTTAATTAGACAAGATCCAACCTACAACGAAAAATTGGCACCAGTTTTTAATCTGCTTAAAAAACAGTTAAATACCGCACAAGTCGGAACAAAAAGTGAAATTTACAATATACTTTTGAAATTGGAACATAAACTAGACGGCGATCTACCATTAGATTTTACTGGTGATAAAGAATGTTTTAAAACTAAGATCAATCATCATACAACTGGAAAGGAAAATGCAAATACGGTAAATATGTTCAAATATAAAATTCCGAACATAGACCAGCCTATATGCAAACAAGTTTTTCTAAAATCATTACAAGCAGCTTACAAGCATTATATAGATTTATCAAGAAATGCTATTTGCACAGTCGTCGAAGAATACAAATATCCTGAAAGCGAATATACACAAACGCCACCAATGCCTATACCATACTCAGAAGGGGTTCATAACGCAAATAAGCCAGCGAACTCAGATGGATCAGCGTACAAAAACCAAATACCTAATGATTTACTTAATATATATTTTCCCAGTGACGAAACGAATCACGTGAAATACATTCCTTATATAAATAACTTAGTTCCTAAGGATTCTAAAAACATGTTTGTAGTACCAGATACGAATAAGCCTAAGCAAGATTCAAATTCTCATAATGCCAACACTTTTATCATAAACCAGGCTGATGGCAACGTTAGCCCAGGATACGGTGAATTAGATGGACCGCTTATTGAAAATATTTTGAATGTTATATATACAAATAACAATAGCCGAGTTGATAGCACTAATAGTCTAAACCCATATCAGAATTTTTGGAAAATACCGGCACAAAAGAATATCACACCTGAAAAAAGTAGCATTCCTGTAAATTATATCTTACAAACAGTACTTAATATAATAAAATTAAAAAATCAAAACTCTCAAAATAAAAATAAACCCCCAATAATAAACATTGGTGACTATGATAAGATACAAGGAAACCAAAAAGATGCCCACCTACCACCTAACAAATGGGCACCGAATAACAATATTCCTAACCAAATAGAAAATTTTAATTCAATATTTTCAAAATTAAACATCGATACACCAATACCTAAAAATATTTTTGAGCTCATCCTAAAGTTCCCCCAACACAAAGAATACATATTAAAGAATTATTATTTATCAAAAATGAATATACCCAATTCTATGAACATTAACGGTGATAATGGAAAATTTTATGAATTACTGTCAACTGTAGCTAATTTGAACAAATTGAACACTTCAAACAATACACCGGGCGTCGTCGAACTCACCTATGTCGTTAAACGTCCGGAACCAATTATGTATCAACCTCTCTACTACGTTAAATATCGTCTACCATATGAAAGCTTTATAGAATGGATTAAAAAAATATTACAAGTCAACCCTTATCTTAAAGATCATCCCGTTAAGTTATATAATGAAATTATAAATATTTCAAATGTCTCTGAGATATCACCAGGTTTGGAAGATATTCCAAGAGACAAAATCTTGCAGTTGACGTATAATAACGGACGATTAGTTAAAACCCAAGTTTTACCTTATAATAGTAATCTTTCATTAAATACCGAGAAACAGTTACAAACAACACATAAATTAAATTCTGATGTTGATCCAAAAGAAATTAGAAATTTAAACAAAGATCTTACGTATAGTAATTATTGGAAGACATTTAAAGCGTTGTCCGATAAGGCTAAAAATGTTGTTACCGGTCCTGTTGTCTCACAAAAACGTTACAAGATTGTTAACAACGTACCGCCATTTGGTTACAATACGTACTACCCTAACCAACATTCAATGGTTAACGAGTTTCGTATGCCTCGAAATTCGAAGAACAAACCTCACGTATGGACCAAATGAAAACAGTAAAACATCTTTGAATGTTTCAACATCGCTTAGGCCGTTACGAAACGCTACGATTAAAATATATTTCTGAATAATATGTATGTTTTTCATTGCACCCTATCAATAAATCGGAATATAAGCAAGAAAATGTGAGGCGTCATGGAGTTCGCCTGGCAGATATGAAACATCTAAATTTAATAATTTAATTTTACATCAACATAAAAATTTACAGGTAATAGAAGCAATATTAAAAATAATAGAAATTGATGGCCAAATAAAAAATAACAATCAGATTGTTATTTATAAAAAATATAATGCATATTATCAATATTATTTTGTACTTTTTAAATTATTTACAAAATAATTTATTTGTTAAGATAGATTCACTTGAACTCCCTGATATTCACGAAGAACCTAAAGGTAAGATTAGCATAAGAAACCACGCTGATACACAAGCCACACGTAAAGTTATGAGTATCTTTAGTAGAGAGAGAAATTTTCAGTATAAATGTAGAGAGGCAATTTTTTTTCGTAAAATCCAGTGACAAAAATGATATTGAAAAAAAATGCAACATGAGTTAGATATTTCAGAGAAAATTGACGGAGTAGATAAAGTAAACACCGGGAATCAACATAAACATAGTTTTATTCAAGCAATATTTTTTATAATTAATTGGTGACGACAATTATATAAAAAAGAAATAGGGATTTATATAAAATTATGTGTGCAGTAGTTCACACGTGTCAGAAGTGAAATCTTGAGAAAAAAAAATTCTTTAAAAATTATTTTTTAATATCCTAAATCAGCGGGATTCGAACTATCGACCACTTGTGCGTACTGCGTATGAAGTCTGGTCGTCTCACACCACTAGGCCAATCCCACGACCATCACAATTATGATTAGGACTTGCATAATGCAAATGTATTCTATCTCATTCTCTTGTAGGCTAATTCCTATAAATGTATAAGGTTGTCTCTTTTTACTGTCGCTTTTTCGTTTCATTGAGTTTCAAATCACAACGGTGCTAAAGAAGCTTTCACTTTAAAAACACTTAAAGATTTACAGATAATGTATTATATAGAATAGTAACTGACACGTTACTAACAATGAAAATGCCAGGTGGTGTCCAAACCATTCACTGCAAAATAAGAGTCACTACATTTATATGATAAATTAAGGTCCCAGCAAAAACTCGTTCCTTCTTCTTTTTAATATATAAGTAATTATTTTTATTATATACACAATTATGCTAGTGTCACGAGAATATAACATTTTTCTAATCTTTAGAGTTCAAGTAGCAATTTAACAAGATAGTGGCTCTGTTGCTAATACTATCCAAGGAGTTTTTATGACAATTTAAAATTCATACTCTTAGTTATTATTTATAATTCACGTACTCCACTTGAGCACAATAACCAATGTATATCACGCAAAACGCCACTAATATTACATAATAAGGACGAAATAACGTAAGTTTATGAATTAAAATAAAAACCACAACGTGACAGATCAAGACCCCGCCAAAAACTTAACTCACCAAGATGGCACTAAGTTCTCGTCAAAAACAACATTTACAGCGCAACTCGAGTTAGTAAATTGAGTTGATCATCCCTAATTCCTATTCATCTGTGGTCGATACTGACGATAGCCTGTGGTCGATAGCACTGATAAGTGATAAGCGACGTGTGTTTTGTTTGTGTTTTATTATTCATAACAACAATAAATAAAACAAATTTTGCGAATCGAGTTAATAGTTTATAACTTCAAATATAAGGTGTATCAAATTTTTTACGATGTCTACACAACGGCTAAAGTTTGTGAAGCCAGGTGAATGCTTTAAAATATTATTTTTCCTTTTTTATAGGTTATTTTTTTAATATTTCTCAATTTTATGAAAGAAATTACTTCGATTTATGAGTTTTTGTTTCAAATAACAGTAACATTAAAGGTAGTATTGTAACATTTACATCTACCTCTACGTTATTTTACTTAAACATACCCAGGTACACAGAAAATATAAACATAGGTATACATAAGGTCTTCATTATTTATAAGACGTTTTATAGACTATGAAACATATGTGACACGTAGAAACAAAACTACATCTCTCATCTGAATGGGAGCATCAGTCCTACCCTGTTGATTCCTATAGGAGTCGTATAAAATCAAAGGCGACAAAGTATGTCTGAGCCCGGGTGAAGCTGTAAAAGGCGTTTGAGGCTTCAGAGCCCTTATGGATAACAGTATAGTCAGTACGAAAAAAAAAAAGTATGTCTGATTGATAATTTCGTAATTCAAATAAAACTAATAAATTTTAATTGTATCCATTTATGAGAGCGATGAATGATGATTTACTATTCGCTTTGGGTCTAGCTAGACAGTCAGAGAGGTAGGGTTATCGACATGGCTCAAAGGTTTCGCTCGCTAAAGTGGCCACATATGCCAAAGAACTGATAACTAATAGGGTAGGCGAGTTCTGGTGTGGAGACCACGCTTAGGTAAATGAAGTGTAGAAACGCCTCCGACAGATATGTCTCCGAGTGACAATATGCGCAGGGTGGCTGGAGTCGACTGGATGCGAACTGGCAAAGATGGGGTCCAATGGCGATCCTTGAGGGAGGCCTATGTCCTGCAATGGACAGATATAGGCTTATAATTATGAATTTTAGGTATATTACATGTGCAATACCATCTTTGTTGATTACCTACTGCTTATTTAATGTAGGTATTTCTTCCCAATTTGATATCTCCTTATAAGTAGCTTGATTATTTTCAAAATTGTGATAAAGTAAATAGCAGTGAAAATTTCAAATCTTATATGATACCAAATAAATTTAAAGTAGATAATTAAAATAACATGAAATGAAAAACAACACATGTTGAATAGAATATTATAAAAAATTGTATATACACAATAATATTTGTATATATAAACAAATAAATCAATAAAGAAAAACCAATGTGATTAAATACAGAAAATTATTTAAATTCCGTCTGAATAATCATAAGAGTCATCATAACCAAACTTCAGAGGTGTTTCGATTTTTTTTGATGAGAAGTGTATTAATAATCAACCTCAAATGTGCAGTGCTATGGTTACTCAATTATACAGAGCACCATCTGAGGACTTAGTTGGAATTTCTAAAGCCGATCATGTGTTGCCAACCAAAAAGCCTTTAAATGAAAGCATACCAGTATCAGCTTTACTCCATTTTCAAATGTTGCTCAGATTCTATCAATCTCCAGTAATCACAACTATTATAATAGTTGTAGGTAAATTAATTTAATTGATAAATCATGTCACAAAACCATAACATTGTCACAAATATAACTTCCTTTTATAACAAATGATGATAGCAACTTGTTCAAATACTTTATAAATCACTTTTACTATTATGATGTTAATATGGTGAACGTTTATTAACTACTAAGTATAGTTTTATAACTTTTCAAGGTCAACTATAGTTTCCGAAAGGTGCACGGTGACAGAATTGGCAGATTTGGGTGGTAGTTAGCCAATTGCCCGTATGCTACATATTATGTAAAACTAAATCATTTGTTGAAATTTTACGACACATGCCACTCATTATGTGATGGTAATATGTCAAGGTGATGGTAATATGTCAGAAACTTTAATATAAATGTCAACTCAATTGAATGAATTATGTGTGAATGCATAGAATATGAATACTAATTTTTAATACGAGTATATTATAAAATAGGGTAAAATAAACTACTACGACGACCTAGAGCGCCACGTGCGCACTTTTGGAATTCCTGACCTGGATATAAAAAGTAAATTGTAATATTCTTATAGACATAAATATCTTTAACAGTAAATCATAATTTCTAGGCGAGGAATCCCTGTACCCTACACGGAATAGAGAGGGAACTATAGAGACTCTGATAAATCCGAACATAGAAACAGCGCTGACAGTCGACAGTGATTCTCACACTACGTTCGTTTACAATCGCTACCACCACTTGCCAATCCAGTCGCAGAGACAGAAACTTTCCATTTTCCAGTACAGAAACCACATATTGTACTTGTTAGAGAAGTATCAAACTTTGGTATTGATTGGAGAGACTGGATGTGGGAAGTCTACACAAATTCCACAGGTAAGCCATTTTTTTTTTGCGATTCGTAGAGCTAGTTATGTGACATGATATTAATGAATAATATTAGGTCTTTACCTATGAAATTGCCGTTTTGTATGAAAAAAATTAAACGATGTTTTTTCATGTATTTTTTATTTGTATTAATCGAAGTAATCACCCATGCAATCAATGCATCTTTGCCAGCGCAGTGGCAGGTTATTGATGCCCTTCTTAAAGAAATCAGCTGGACGGGAGGCAACAAATTCTTCAAAAGCATTTTGTACTGCCTCTCGGGTATTGAATTTTTTTCCCGCCAAGGAGTTATTCAAATTCTGGAAAAAGTAGTAGACTGTAGGTGCAAGGTCTGGTGAGTAGGGCGGATGACGGAGAACTTCCAACCCCAGTTCTTGCGACTTAGGGAGACCGTCTGTTGTGCAGTATGAGGTCGCGCGTTGTCGTGCAGGAGCAGCGGAGACGAGCGATTGACCAATGCTGGTTGGAGATGTTTCAGCTTCTCCATCATTGTGTTCAGTTCTTCACAGTACACATCTGCAGTAATGCTCACCCCTTTTGTTAAGAAGCTGTGATGAATCACACCGGCGCTAGACCACCAAACAGTGAGCATCACTTTTCTAGGGGTAAGTTTTCGTTTAGGGCATTGTTTAGGTGCTGAACCAGGATCCAACCAACTTGCTGAGCGCTTGCGGCTATCAAACAGAATCCATTTTTCATCGCAGGTAACAATGCGGTTCAAAATTCCTTCTTTTGTGTGTCTGTTGAGCAGTGCAAGGCACGTCTCGACGCGTACTTCGCGCTGGCGATCATTGAGTTCGTGGGGCACTCATTTGTCAAGCTTTTTTACCTTGCCAATTTGACGCAAATGGACCAATATTGTTTTGACGCTAACGTCGAAAGCTGCTGCTAATTCAGCCGTAGATTGTGTATCATCAGCTTCCACAATCGCCTTTAATTCGTCATTGTCGACCAAAGTCTTCGGACGACCGCGAGGTTCATTTTTCAGGTCAAAATTCCCAGAACGGAAGCGAGCAAACCAATAACAGGTGGTGCGTTGGTTTGTAGTGTTAGCTCCGTAAACGTCGTTGATGTTGCGTGCCGCTTGTGCCGCGTTACTGCCACGACGGTACTCATATTCCATAATTACTCGATTTTTTAACGTATCCATGATGACAAAAAAGATTGATATGCGATGCAAATGTAACACTAATCAATAAACAAAGTACTACTTTTGGAAAAAGAATTCCATGTTTTTAAAATAAAATTAATTTGAAATTAGAATTCTTAGCCAAACAAAAATTATTTTGATTTAAAATAGCTAGTACTGCAGAACGGAAATTTCATAGGTAAAGACCTATTATTTACCCTTTGTAAAACGTAAGGGCATAACCTCCAGTTGGATAAAAAAAAACCTACTGAAACAGAGGAAATTGTTCAACTAAACGGTACATTTACACAAATGCAAATTGACATTTACGCAACACTCACAGAGAGACGCGCTCGCACACACAAAACACACGAACTCACACACAGAAACAGAATCCAGTTTACTTGTGTAAATATACTTTTAATTTTTTTACTTTCTGTGTGGTTTTTTTGTCGTATTTCAGTAGTTCTTTCGTCAACATTATTATCCTGTAATAATGCATTTACCATTTCGTATAGGTTACTGATGGCATAGTATCCAAAAACTTAACTATTATTTTCACTACTTGAGTTTTCGTCACCTAATGTGATAAAACTATAAAAGTTTACGAAAATCTCAGAGAAACAATACAAAAGCGATTGGCTATTTCTCAATTGTTAAGGATTGAGACAGACTGACAAAGAAGTGTTGCATTTTGAATTATAGATATGTGTAGTGTATCTACTAAATAAATGTATAGAATAAGATTTATTTTAGCTAGATATTATCTTTATAAATAACGTTTATGTGGAAATTTATGGCGGTAGAACGTAATTTTTTTCTGACATTAAATAAGAAAAAGATCACTGATGCGTTTGCTTTTGAAATTGTTTAATTTGCCTAGTTGTAATGTACCTAGTTACAGTTTAGGCGTATAGATATGATGTAGTCTATACTAGTATATACATATATAATCTATATATATATAATTAAATTGAAGTGTCTGTTTGTAATGTGAAAATAACAGGTTTTTACTAAATGCATATGATAGTAGGACGTAGGATAGTATGACCTATACACGATAACTATGACAAAAAACCGTTTTTTTTTAATTTTTGTCTGTCTTTATGTCTGTCTGTTTGTTCCGGGTTATCTCCAAAACGGTTGGACCGATTATGACGGGACTTTCACTGGCAGATGCTGATGTTAAAAGGAATAACTTGGCTACTTTTATTTTAGAAAAATAATTATGTAAAAAAAATATTTTTTATTTTTTTACAATTACAGAGATTTCGATAATGGTGATTTTTTCTATTTTTACTTTGACTGTAAGAATTGGGTAGCCAACCGTCCCGAGAGAGCCGGAGACGTCCTGTTTCTAGACCCATAAAAATGCGTCCCGCGAAAGAATTGTGCGTAACGCCAGTTCTCCCGTTTTATATGTACAAATTTTTGCTTATGCTTGAGCATTAAGAATTGAATACGAGTTAACTTAATTTTATGTCATAAATAAAGCTACACTAAATCTGATTTTTACTTGTATTTCTCGCCTTCCTATTTTTTGTCAGCTAGGTCCCGCCTGTTTTAGCCACGTTTCGCATTATCATTGCGAATTTCCCGCAAATCCATGTACTAAAGTTGGCAACCCTAATTATACAATCCAAGGTCACATCGTGACGGTTGTGTTACACGTTCGGATAAGGAATAAAGGAAATAAAATAGCAAAAAAAAACATGTAATATGTATTAGCATTACTTTGCTAATTATTTATATTGGGACGTCAGATATTTATCGATTTATGGGTATGATAACAACTGAGTGAATGCAATGATGTAGGATAATTTTTATCCTAAATTTCTTTTAAAAATTTAAGTAGATGAAGTTACGGTGAATGGTTAGTTTATAATATTGATTGCCGTGACCACTCGACCGCGAAGGTGTTTAAGCTTGCGTGTAAACTTTGATCCCGATGAACGATAATAAAGCTGGTCGTAATTTTAAATAGAACCAAGGTTCTTGATCACAGCACCGAGGGAAGAGATTGCTCACTTCACACAATTTATTAGACATTAGAGCGTTATGACGAATAACGTTTTGATATCGTTGGTAACGATATTCTCAAAATTATGTTCTTTTTTTGTATTATTTTTGCGAACTTGTGTTTATTCCAACTATTCTTGAATGGTTGACGAGGAAAGACAGTTGTTTAGAAACATAGAAAATAGAAGAGGAAAGTTGATTGGACACTTGATACGGCACGACAAGCTCTTTAAAAGAATTTTGGAAGGAAAGCGAGGAAGAGGAAGACCTAGGTGAAGCTTTTTACAACAAGTGAAGGATAAAGTAGGTGTCGTGTCAGGAGGCCAAAAGAAAGGCAGAAGATAGGGAACAGTGGCAACTGGTCCACCGACAAGAGCAGAGCTCTTAAATTAACAAGAGAAAGTTTATTAGTTTATTCGAGTTTTGATTACCTGAGCTCTTAAATTAAACAAGAAAAAGCTTATTAGTTTATTCGAGTTTTGTAACTTTTAGTTGTGTTTATGTCTAAATAATTGTTCAAGATGCATACAAGTGTGGTTAAGTGAATCAAAAGGTTGTGTTTTGTTTTTTTGATCGATACGAATCAAATTCTCACTGGATAATATCAGTAAATATCTTCAGTTTAGATTATTCTTGGGCAAAAAATGGAAGGAGAATTATTTACTACGTTAAAGAATAACGTTTTATCTTAATCTTTCCTGGTATTAAGTGACGATGTGGTCGATGATGTGTATTCAATTGCTGGAACACCGATAGGTGTTTAACAAGTATTGCCAAGATAAGAGCGGTACTTAACAAGGCGAGTACAAAGAAATACTTTACTATTGAGGAATCACTATAATGATTTGAGGAAACACAACTATATTTGCCTTCGCAGAAAAGTTATTATAGGGCGGATCATTATGTGTATGATATTGATGAGTTGAAGTCACGTCCTCTGTGCACATCCATCAAAAAATATACAACAAACTACTTTATACTATTAACAATACTTATATTTAAAAAAACGTAAAATCCGTTGAATTATCTTGCTGGCTCTTTTCGTTGACTGGGGTATTTTGAGAATCAGTGGTAGTATTTTGAAATTTAGAAGTGCCTTCTGAGTGCCCTAAATTGAATAAAGTAATTTTGTTTATTGATTTTTGTACGATGCAAGTCTATTTCATTCAGAACGTTTTCAAAATGCACTTCCCTTGTGCCTACATCACGTTCCAGCATTAGCTTGTTTAAATCCAATTAACTAGATTATTTTCTGTTATATTTAAAGGTTTTTATTTTTTATTTACTATATAGGTTTAACATGTGATCACAGTCTCACCCGGTTATAAATGACGATTTCGCCATAGATGGTGACACGCCAAACCTAGAAGAATTGACTCTTAAGTACAGCTACCTTCTGGAGACATATTTTCTACTTGAGGCCACGAACTGGACGATAGCAGCAAAGACATACATATTTTTTGTAGATGTTTTATCGTTATAGGTTTTGGCTTTAGTGGCCACAATCTCACCTGATTTTAAGTAACGATCTGGCCCTAGATGATAACACGATAAACCTAGTGGAAGACTGACTCTCAAGTGCAGCTGCCGTAACACACCTATTGGTGCTTGACGACAGATTTTCAACTTTTACGAGATAACCACTTATCCGATTTACAAGTTATTTATTTTTATTCATTATATATTTAGAATATATTTAGTAAGATAATGGTTATACAATTCGTTTTTTTTTTCGAACTGACTATACTGTTAGCCTTAGTGGCTCTGGAGCCTTTACGGCTTTTACAGCTTTACCGGGCTGGGGGCGAGCGCTTAAGGCTCGGACTGTTGCGCGTATGCAATTAAGTCGCGATCTGACTAATTCCCTATCCGTAATTCGATCTAAACTAACGATACATATATACATGTTTCTGCCCCCTGGGAGGAGGGAAGTAACATGTGTATGTGTATTTAGTGGTCTGAAAATTTTTGTCTATTCTAACTAGGCAAAAAAAGAAAAAAAAGATCCCTTACAGAACCTATGTGGTGTGCATGTGTGTATGATGCAGTGTCATGTGTGTCTGTGTAAGCTAATGAATGTAGAGTCACTGTATCGCGCGAGCGGCTGCTTGGCTCAAGGGATCCATACCGATGGATCGGACCTAGGCTTGAGCTGCCGCAGAGGAGGGTGGTCGTGGCGGGTAATGAATCAATTCGGGAAAAAGATGCATTTGGGGCGCTTAAATGGCTTAGCTGAGTAACCATGCCAGATATATTAAATTAATGTTTAACATAATTGTAGATTATAAAAAGACCTACAAAACATTCAGCGATAGCATATGTCTGTCTATCTGTTAAGGATCGCCAAAAATAAGCGTTTTTGTCTTCTGTCTTTTGAGCCGAGGCAGCACGAGTCGCGCGTGCGGTCGACCGACGGCATTCTGTAGTCCACGGAGTGGAGCCCCGTGTAAACACGTAACAAGTAACTCATAGCGAATAAAATAACTAAGTACTATAAAAATGGTCACGTGATACAACATCAACATCGCGCACACTCGTCACTTCGCTAGAGTCGAGGACAGGCGGCTGCGTCGCCGCCCGCTGTCGTTCAATTTGCGGCCTGAGTGGTTACTCAGGCGGGCATCAGAAAATGCCTACCACCGTGCTGTGGTTATATTACGACATTTTCCTTAACAGGTTGCTCAGGCTTATTGTATTATTCGAACCTAGACGCGGTAACCAAATAGGCAACCACTGCGCTATTATCACTTTAAAGTCCTGCAGTAGTAAATGATGAATTATTATGAAACTCTGATATTCGAGAAACAATCATTCCTTCATTATGTTATTTCATGAAAAAAATATCAACTACGTTAAGTGGAGTGAACCATCTGTTCTTACGAATCTGTGACGTGTAAGGTCAAAGTAAAAGTGATTATTAGAGGTTATTACTTAATTACAGACGTGTAGTGAAAAAAAGTTACTTTAGTTAAATTATGTGCACAGTTGATTGCTACCTATGTTGCTTTTATCTATATTAATAAATCGGATCGGAAATTAGCGGACACAAGTGTGAGCTTGTCAACACTATTTACAAACGTGTCATTTTTTTTTATTTGTCTGAATAAAATGTCTGCATTTAACTCAAAAACAGTTGTACACGACAACTGTATGCCATTTCGAAATTAATAGTATTTTTGGAATTTTAAAGAGTACCTTTATAAATCTAAAAAATATAAATTCTCAAACAGTTATAATGACATTTTGTAAACAGGAAGTATAGGAATGTCATTACAAAATTGCCAATAATAGACGAAATATTATTAATACTTAAAAAAATAGTATTAAAAATAAAATTACATTAAACGCAGACGTGCGGTACTACTCTAACTAATACAGTTCCGATAAGGAGTAAACGAGATTAATATATGTACTAAGATACCTACATATTTTACGATAACTAATAATATTTATTGGAACCATAAAACACAAGAAACAAACAAAAGAAACAAAAAAAAAATGATATTAGCTACATTTGTGAAGACACTGAAGACTGTGTCGCAGCTAATAGTGCCCACTTCAACGCTTTCCATAATATAATGAAAGATGGCTACACAAATATTCATCCATATGAGCAACATTTAGTTGTGTGTAGTAGATAAAGAAATATTAGCAAATGTGTGTTTGCATTCGCGCGCATGTGTTTTCGTAACGCGCCTGTGTGTGTTTGCTTCGAAGATGAAATAATATAATCTATATTTTCTACAAAAGATGAATATGAGTAGGATTATGCCTGTATCTGAAAGGAAATATTACTAATCTTAAATGTTAGAATATAATGAGCGATGCGTATTTTGCATTTACGGTAGGTATGTAAGTGGGAAAATGTTTAGTTCTTTGTGAAGTTTGTTATATAGAACTGGACTCAGAAAATTAAATTGTCTTCTAAATATAGCGAGACTGGAGAAATCATTTTTACACTCTGTCAATTCTGCGTTTCTGTATATATATGTTGTTAGATCAAAAGTGAGAACCGAGTGTTGGCGGAGAACAGGATTTAGAAGAACGGATTGTCTATCTGTGGAAATTTGCCACTGGGTATATAATTTATTACTTATAGAACTTGATTTGTAATATTAAATTTCGACTTACAAAATATTACGTAAGAATGGGTTTTATTTTTTTTTGGTCGTGTCTTGTGGTGTTAATACTATTGTCATAAGGCCCACATTACAAAGAACCTTTTTTTGATGTATACATACAGCGGTACGTATCCCGCTTGAGGACCGGTAAATAAATTATGCATGACTCCTCCAAGGCCTTTAAACAATAAGTTTATAGAAATAACAGCTTTAAACAAAAAAAAACTATTACAGACGCGATACTTTTGTTCTAAAATATCTCAAGACAGTTACATAGATTACTTAATACTTTGTTTTATAGCTTGAATTTTGGAGAGTAGTATAAGACACGACAGTTATGTGAATGTCCGACTGGTTCGCAAGCACCACACACCAGATGTTACAGTCCGGCGACTTAAGCATTTCGCGTTCTGGTATCAGCGGGTGTGGATCAAGTAATTAAGCGGGATAGTGGGACTCTGTACCCGACTATATTTCTCTAATATCACTAACCCAATTGAGTTCGAAAGTATATGTAACGGATATTCCTACGTGAAGCTTAACTTAAAATACATTTTCACAATTCAGTTATAAATAGTTTTAACGATATTAAAACATCGGTCGACTTTAACATTTGTCGCTTAACATAATTATAATGTTCAATATCACTATATAACTTGAATTTTTACATCAGCACTTCATAATTGATAAAACGTTCTTTGAATGGAAGCAAATATCCGTTACTAGATTTAGAAAAAAACAGTTATTGTTTATTATTTTGTCTAAACTGACATTTACCTTGGCGGGAACCGGGCGGTACAGCAGCGCCGTTCGATCGCGCCAAATCGCGTATTTCTCTGCCCCTGCCTCACTCACTAATTTTATATTTTCATTCAGTACGGCGATTGTGTTCGTTGCGTGTGTACGCACGTTTCACGTTCGAAAGTTGCACGCACGATCTTCCATTTGTTACGTATTGTTATTATCAAAGACTTTTGTCAGTTAAAAACGCATTTGTTTACACAGTTAGTTGGAAAGTGATGAAAACTGTGTTATAAAATTAAAATGTTATAATATCATGATGCCACAGTTGAATAAAGTATTGTTTTAGAGAAAACAATAATGTTTGTTTTGGTGCGAGTGATGTTTCGAGTTTGCCAAACGACACGAGGAGTGTAACGGTTGATGCTGCAGTTAGTTCATCGATATTGGAACGTGATATTTTTTTGTTTTGAAATCGTGTGTGCACAAGGAATGTCAACAACACCTTCCTGGGAGAACGTATTTGAAAACAGTTTCAAATTTCGTTGATAATTGAAGCGTAGGCCTAATGCGTACCCACGCGAATTTTATATTTAAATTTATGTGCACAAACCGTACTACATTTTTATAATTGAAAATATATTTAACATTGTTTATACGCGAAGACGTATAAATAAAGACTGAGTGTGTCACCGAGTTGGAATAACTCCATCGGATTACTGGATTCGTCTTTATCTAGTTGAAAATGATGTGGCCGTCTTCGCAAGCCAGCAAGATACTCAGCGCATTATTATTATTTATAGTAATTTATTGTATAATGATGGATACGTTTTTATTTTTAAGAATACAAAATTATAATATTGATATATATGATAATGTAATAGATGTGTTTATGAACGAATCTTCGACGCATAAGGTAAACTTGGTAACTAATTATGAAGATATAACTTGGATCCCTTGTTCAATAAATCCACTTTGCCATCCTACCGTGAAAGCGTTAATGGTAGATCATATAAATCATTATATATACGGTCCATTATGCGCAATTCTCGATATCGGATTGGGTATATCGGAAAAAATTTTGGTTATAACGCCGAATATGATATCATTCTTTCACGTTTTTATTGCGTTCATAGGTGCTAAACTTCTGACTTGCCAGAACTTAGCAGCGAGGCGCTTAGGTATAGTTCTATTTCAAATTAGAATGTTTTTAGATGATTTAGACGGTCACGTGGCTAGAGAGAGGAAGCATATAAAAGGCGAAAGGTCGGAAGTCGGAACTTTAGGATATTGGGTTGACGGTATATGCGATTTAATCGGTGTGGTCGCTATGATGATTGGGATATTGGTGTATTTGAAACAGAATCCACCAAGGCGAGGTTACAAAGGTACTCCGGTGAGCACTCTACCTTACCATCAACTAAAAGAGATTAATTCTACTGAAGACCTAGATAAAGATAATACGCCCGAAATAGGGATATCGTATAAAACGAAGGTGACTTTTCAGAGGATCGTCCAGGTTCTCGGTCTGTTTTCTGGTCAGATGTTACTGTCCTCGTTAGCTTGGAATCGTTATATAGATATATACCAGGAGTTGCTCGAGAATCGTAGCGATTACGATATTGGAATGAGGGAGACAGTGTTCAGATCTGGGGTTTTCTTCTCCGCGACTGGTTTGTGGAGGATCGTAAACCCACATAGTTATTTGCATGTGCTTTCTTTGGCAGTGTTTTGCGATAAAACGTGGAGCTTCCTAAATGCGGTCCATTACGGAGGCTATCTGTGTTTGGTCATCGCAACGGCTATTTCTGAATATATGGTTGATAATATCCAATCGTTTATTCTCAACGGTGTCGATGGGCGATGATCAAATATTTTGTTGCGCGTGTTGCCTTGCTTTGTGATATTTTAGGGAGTTAACGTAGGTAATTCCAAGGAGTTTTAATTCGTTAAACGGTGGGCTGTATGCGAGCAGGGTCGTAGACTATTTAGTAAAAAGAGTTAGTCTATTTTTGTATTGTTTCCATTGGAAGATTTATTAGTAGTCAGTCAAGTTATGTAAAAAACTATGTATATAACAGATGGACGATGATAGAGTCGGTGTGAGATAATCATTGTTGGCTAGTCGAGAGAAACATTTATATAAATTATGACGGGTATTTGGAAATATCCTTTTTTGCTTTTATTATAATTTATAAAGATGCGTAAGGTAAAACCACCAGTAATTGACACTGCACCAAAAGTTGACACTCTGACGAAGAAAATTAAATATTAAGAAAAAAAAGGAAGCCAAAGATCGAGATGGCCAAAATCACTGGTTACTGATATATTTTTATAGATAATTCTATATGATAAATACATATAGGTACAGTCAGTTATAAAAGTCGGTTAACAAACTCAAGACTTCAAATCAATTTAGTATCAAATATTTAATTTTCTTCGTCAGAGTGTCAACTATTGGTGCAGTGTCAATTACTGGTGGTTTTACCTTATTTTCTTTTTAATTCCGTTTTCTGTGAATTTGCTAGAATCATTTACGCTATAAAGTTTATTTATGGTTTTTGTTAGACAATGCTTTACCAACGTTGTATGGTTTTATTATGACGTGTGTTCGTTTACTAATGCTGATTATTGTGTAGTATTTGAAACCACAACGATCCACCTGGCGTCCGAACATGCCATCATCAACTCTTGTATTTCTGTTAAGTTATTTAACACTCATTACTATTTCGCTAGCGTTTCTACTCTTAGCTTTCGATACTCAGGAATATTTCACTTGATTATTAATTTTAAAATAATCTATTTTTTATAATTTCTTATAATAAAAAAATATTATATATATATATATATATATAACTTATAGTTAGATTGAATTACGGATAGGGAATTAGACAGATCGCCATGTTTGCATATAAGGCAACAGTACAAGCAGAGGTTCGGCCACTTTCGCACCCTTGCGCTGTTGCCACGCTTTCGCGGCTGAGTGCCTTCAGCGTTCGCTCCCAAGCGCGGTGAAGTGAGATCGACAAAATATAATTTATCAGTTTTTTATTACTATAGTTATACTTAGTTTGGGATCAAATGGCCGCGTGTGTGTGTTTGAACTATAACAAAGAACCTATTATAACAATGTGTTTGTTAAACGATTCATTAATGGCGTCACGGTCGCGGTCGTGGCAATATGTCATACATTTCGCAGAATTGTATCGAAATGTATAGGTCTCGTTTGAAACCTGTTTAGTGTTAAACGACACCAAAGCTTGGCTGGATCAAGGTGACTTTTTTTTAATAAGCATATTGACTAGGTAAGTAAACGATACATCGGTGTTTAAATAGAAAAATATCGATATTTACAATTGCAAATTATCAATGCATGGATGTTCTTCTGCTTCCTTTTCCTAATTTGGCCACTAGTGCTCTTTATTGACGACCATTACTGACATACAGTGTTCTGGGATGATTTTAGTATTCTCACAATATGGTGGTTCTCTTGTTAAAACTTTCCAGAGAGTTTTTGTGACATCGCAGAAATCATAGTCTATGTTATTATTTCTAATCCACTTCACTGGTGCACAATAACCAAGCTGTATTACGCAAAATGCCACCTTAATTACACAATATAAGGTAAAGAAGACAAAAAAAACACTAACTGACAGTGTAAGATCCTGCCAAAAACGCCATACCTACCGTTGTTATTTTGAATGATGTTTTGTTTGACATGAAGATATGGAACAGTGCCTTCTATTTTAAGACTTGACAAATTCGTTGAAGGAAACTTGAATCTATTTGTCTTACAAATAGTTCCGAATGGGATTACCATGCATTGTCATTAGGTACTATTCAGTTAATTAGTTGTAGATTATAGGAGCAAAGGAATTAATGAAGAGCTGTTCCAGAGAATGACTGAATGACTAGACAATTTCAATTCAAATATTTATGTTTGTCAAATTAACTTTCACAATTAAAGTTTACTTGATTTTTAGCTGTTTTTGTGAACTTGGTGAATTAAAAAAAACTACAACTGGGATATTTTTATTTTTTAACATTATCTGTAACTATTAAGTTTGTCAAAACTGTGCACGGTTAGTTAAACTTTAACACACGCTTCATAGTAAAGTAAAAAAGTAGATTCTGATAGATTTTGCTCGCGTTAAACATTTGAAAAAACATCGATGTTTATCATATCGATATTTGTCTCCCTAGTACCGGCTGACATACTTTAGCCTTTTTAAGTTATTGTTGACTTGATCTCTATATATAAGTCGGGCCGCTTCTTTAGTGATATTGGCGAAAGTTTATGCTTAGTGACGCGTATTTATTCTGACGGTGACGATTTCAAACGGGAGTAGAGTAGAAATTGAAAGTTCAGACTTGGGTAATGTCATCGCCTGTTTAGGTTTTTATTTGAGACTAGCAGAAGCCCGCAACTTTGTTCACGTGAATATACTTTTATTATGTAGTAGTAAGGCTAAGCGACGATACAGTACCTGACTGTAGATCAGAAATTCATCTTCATCGTTGTTATGCCGGCCAGCAAGCGGCAAGCTTGGCAGCTGGATACATACTGGCTGATCTCGAAACGCGACAAACAAAAAGAGAGCCATTATGACGAAGGGTTTATCACCATGTGTATGGTGGTAGCGGTCCAGTCGGATACAGATTCCCACCACTACGCTTGATCACTGGATATACACTGGCTGATCTTGGAACGTGGGTAGTGACCCATGATAAGTGTTAACCCAGATGTTTTAGACCAGTTAAAAATTGATCTATTAGTCATAGAAAAAAGGTTGTAATATTCAAATATGTAAGTATAGTTTTTTTTTATTTGCTTCGTGTATTTTATTGCAATTAAAATTAAGATGTTATAAATATTCGGTGTCGATATATTACAACCATAATAATTGGTCTCCGCTGCGCTTCAAGTAGATACTGCGCTACCTACAAACAATAGCTCTTAGAATACTTCAATTTAATATCGTAGCGTGTAGTGACTATTTGAGATAATGCTTGTCAACGTGACAATATTGTCGGTACAACACTGACTCGAGTACGCCGATTCGGCGTAATTTTGATTGCCGCCTTTTTATAGTACGCCGACGTTATCTAATTGAAGTGACGCGGAAAACAATCATTAATCTATGATTATACATTGCCCATAAATATATAGATTACCTCCAGTAAAAGAATGCTCGTATACAAACATATTAAGGAAACAAGGAAATCGCTAATAACAATACTATTATAATTATCACGTCGGTTCAAAAAATACCCCTTTCCATACCGATGAGTATGATCCGAGAGATACCGAGAAACTAGATCAGTTTATACACATTATATCCTTTGTAAATACTAATTATAAAACACTAGTTTTCCCCGGGACTATAAGATTTGAGTGATTTGATTTGATTGATATTTTGCATGTATTCGAAACTATTAAATCGCATAATCCGCTTGCAATTATTATGCGGTTGGCAACTTGACCGTTTGACGGGAGCCCGTTATCAACTAATATCGATTTAAAGAAAGAAAGAAAAGAAAGATTAATTTATTTGTACCAATGACATTTGACAATAATAAATAATCTAAAAATACCTGTACATCTACACACCAGGAACTAGAAATCAAATACCAGTTGTTACAAAACGGCTCCAGCTCAGCATAATGTTGGTTGCAAACAACCGGTGCTGGTCTTCCGTTGGAGCCGTCCGGTGACATCACAGGACGGACATTCTGACATATAGACCAAAAATATAAAAATAAAATAAAAAATCAGAAGTAAAATAAAAAGTGTGAGACATACGACGTAGAACATATAGCACAACACAGTATTTTCAAACGAATCAAGGAGTTGGTGTTCAAACTAAAATAAATAAATAATAATAATATATAAGTACACTACGAGCACTATTTACGTTTCACGTAGCGTGAACTTACTGTTTCATGAATGTTAATTTAATTTATTCTCGTTTTAAAATTTTCGATTATTTTAGCAACAGTAACTCTTTTTTGAATATGTTGCTCTTTCACTTCGTAGTTAAAGAGTTAGAAACATCCCAAATATTTTAGTTCCTCCTCCTGTGTAATGAGTACTCTACTCAGTAATCTGTATGTATTTTTTAATATTACACAGACTAGGTCATGTCGTGCTGACGTCAAGCGTGGTGCGATTAGTAATTAATAATTATTTACGCCCGATGCCGTCGGATGTTTTGCTTTCGAACCGATTTCGCAGTAATATGTGTAATTATGTATGTATCAACATTGTTTCAAATTATGCTTATTAAGTTGTGGTCACGTGGTAACGACTTTGCATACTATAATCTTAAATTTAACGACGTCCATCATTACTTGAGCTTAAAATGCAGAGTAGGGGTCCGTTATCTCACCAGATGTAATTCAAGGGAGGTGAGGTCAATAAAAATCTCATGTGAACTTTTTAATTTAGACAATATACTATATTTATAAACTTACAATAGGGTGGCCCAATAAAAACACGTTTTAGGAGTGCTCACCAAAAATGAACCATATTATTATTATGTTTTTGAACGATACGTAAATTTAAATGTTACATAACTTTTTTTCTTTTATATAGTGGACTTTCTGATGAGATTTACCTCGCCACCAGTCTTCAAGCACTTTCCTCTCTACCACCTTTCCGCCAGGAATCTACTCTATCTGACATTGTTACATCTTGGCAAGATGCAAGTCACAAGGATTTGGCAAGGGCGCAGACATTCCATTCAAATTTCGTACAAAACGCAAGAAAGTAAGGTCGCAATTTGAACACATCAAATGGTATGAAAGTTTGGAACCTTTTCCTAGAAAAGTCACCAGGGTCCTGGGAATTAGTTACAGTTACAGTTGTACAAATAATCAAAGTTGACAGTATGTTTACAAATTAAACTTAATTATTTTATTATAATGGTCCATTGATAAAACGCCTTAAACAATACAAATCTGGGAAAAATAATTTGTTATTTATTTAATTTTTGTTTCCGAGACATTACTATTTTATTGTCTGATTCACGTTAATTTGGGAACGCCATATAGGAAATGTGACGTCATCGTTCAATGAATATACACAGTTGAGTGTTATAAAAATGACTCTACAATTATTCTAATGGTGTAAATAGTGGTTTTAAAATTGTATGTGCTGAAAAAATTTCAAAACTGAAATTCTACTATAATTAACTTTGCTAATTAGTTGAACCTCCACGTTAGTCTTATTTATTGAATGATAACGTCACGCCACGTTTGTAGATAAAAACATTTATATTACTTTTAAAGGTGTAAAATTGAATAAATACTAGGGTATCCTTGTAAATATATAAGTGTATAAACTATTTTCCAAAAGATATCTAATCCCGGATTAAAGTTTCAAAAAAAAATTAGTAGCTACTGCGCTGGTTTAGTTAATAAAGAATAAAGTCAATAAGGTGATTCATAATCTGGGGAATTACTCCGTGTTCGATGTGATAAACCACCTGCATGTCGGCAGATAACAATCCTTAGTAACGGCACCATGTGTCGACGATATAGATAAAATATAATAAAATTTCGGGCGTCCATAAAACACAATATCCTTTACCTCACAACTGTCCAAATAAGTTTTCAGTTTCGTCTTGCAACCTAGACGTAGATTCACAGGCTTTAGAATTATTTTTGCATCCTACGCTATATCACAAAAGAGATAGGTACAGATAGAAAATTCCGGCCGAATTTTTTTTCGATTTTTTTTACCGAAATTTAGTTACCTGCGCATTGCACTCGGCTGTAGCGCTAGGGGCTGGCATCTACAATATTCTATAAAAAATCCAATTGGGAATTTCAATTAAAACACATTATTATATTATGAACTATTTAAGTATGATTATTTCTAATAAATAAAAATCTACAAAGTTGATAATGAAAAATGTTGGTTAAAAACGTAAATTCGTTTCGGTTTAATGCACTTATTTCTTACTTACTTCATTGTCAATTCAGAACGTAGTGTTGTCACACACAAAATAAAAATTTCGAATACCAGCAAAGCGTGACAGTTGCGACTGGCGTTCGACCAACATGATCCGAGATCCTCGCATCGATCCTCGTGCGCCGTTATCGTTAGTTGTATGGAGCTGGCTGGCTTTCTGTACTTATCTATTGTGTGGCCATATGGAATAAAGTCGAGAATTGCGCATACCAAATAGATTTATATTTATTACAAATGTTTGTATGTTGTGATATTGGTAAGAGACATTTGTGGGTTTAAAGCAATGTGCTTTCGACTATAATATTATGATAAAAATTATGTGTTTACAATTTTATTTTGTTATTCTCAGGGTTAAGTTACTTAATGAGGGTGAAATTAAACGAAATATATGTGATAATTATTGTTATATTATAAATAATATAGATAGGGTTGGCAGAGTCTGTACTTAAGATTGTATGTAAAATGACTGAATTTCAAATCTGTGAATTGTGAGTGAATTTAATCAAAATACTAGCTGTGCCCGCGGCTCCGCTCGCGTGGACTACTAAAAAGGTTTTTTATTTTTTGTGCGGTACTGTAATAATTTTTCTAAAATAAAAGTAGCCTAAGTTATTCCTTATAACGTGTGTTATCTGCCTGTGAAAGTCCCGTCAAAATCCGTGTAACCGTTTCGAAGATTACTCAGACCAAACAGACGGCCAGGCAGACAAAAAATTTAAAAATGGGTTTTTTGTTATAGGTACCGTATACTTTCATATGCATTTAGTGAAAACCTGATATTTTGTCATTACAAACAGACCCTTCAATTTTATTATATGTATAGATAAGAATTAAGTTTCGTATAGGGTTGGGTACCTATGTCCGAATATTAGTAGGTATATACACAATACGGGTTTTATAGAATCATGCGACAATGAGTTATCGTGGTTGATTGGCACGATAACTTGCAATTAATAAAAAGTGGATGCCTGTACTTTTGTACGAACGTTAGAAGTTATGCTTCTTTGAATAGTCATATAACATCGACTGTGACTATGTTCACCACAATAAAACAAGAATTTAAGCAAGTAACTTCATGATGTAGACTTTCTATTACAATGTGCGCGGCGCGCAACGTAAAAATTCACTCTCAAATTTTTTTCATAACGCGCCTAAAACTGCATTGTTATAAAAATGTCTGAATAAAACATTCATTGTAAGATGTATTGTTGAAAATACGATGAGTTGAACGACACTGTAATAATGTTTTTTTTCTCTTATCGCATACTCTATGAAACCTTACACGTCATCGTGAATATTGAAAACTATATTTGTAAGTTATGTGTAAAACATTCAATACTATTGTGATAAATTATATTGATTACCGGTTCAACGATTAATATATCAAAAATTGTTTATAAATTATAAATTATTTTGATTTTCTTCAGTTATCATTTTTTACAATATAAATATTATTCCTAAACTTTTTTTAAATTAGTATAGCTCGGCATATTGACTGTATTGTCCCTGATGGTAAGCACAGTACAATCCAAATACAACGGCGACGACCACCAAGAGATCGAAATCCATCGGCGGCCGCCGCTATCTTGCCGGAAAAACTTTAAACTTTATTTTTAAAGTATCATTGTTGAATATTAATTAGCACACCTCGAGATACCTGATTTGTGACAACTGTTACAGTATCTCGATCAAACGTGTTACCGACATAAAAAAATATATGTAAGAACTTATTTTAAAATTTAATTATTAAATATTTTGTGGCAATATAAAAAGCTTGTAAAATTTTGTTTTGTAAATCACTATACCGTTTTATCGTTTCTAATGGTGATTATTTTCAAATTTTATTTCATTTTGAAATTGAAAGTAAATTTTGTGATGTTTGTAAATACATAGGTAGTTTGTTTGTACGCTAGTTTATTGACTGATTTTCCATTGGAAGTTGTTGAAACTAATATTAATTGGAAGAACATTAAAAATCTGTTTGATTTGCTTACATTGTTGACGTTAAGAGGAAATGCGAACGGTGTTTAGTCAAAACAAACGTATACCTTATTTTTATCCCTGGATAATGGCACTGGAGCATTTTTTTGTTTTAATAGATTAATTATCATTTATTTATTATTATTAGTAGGAGAAGGACGAAAACCCTTCTTATATTATTCTCGAAAAAAACTTTCCAGTTTAGTAGGAAGAAACAGAGGCAAACGAAATTATGGTCTCGTCTAACTAACATAGGTATATATATATATAATCAGTCAGAGCTACAGTTGTCTCTCTCGTGCTCTATTCGGTCGTTGGGGTATAGCGCGATAACAATAGATTTCTGTTAAAACAAATTCTTTGACCGACCGACTTTCCTCTTATTAGAAGTATTAATATTCCTTTTAGGATTTCTACAGTATGAAGTATTCGAATAATTCAACCAAATGTACAGAATGTTCTAGAAAGATATAAAAGTGAATAGTAATTTTCACAGCATTTACTTTCTTTATATATTATCCTAATATTTTAACAGTTGTTTACTATTATTTTAGGCAAGTATTTATCACACATATATATTGTAAAGTATTTTCTTGGTTAGATCTACAAAGTATAATACTGTTATACCTATAGCTGTAAATAAAAGTGTCATTATCATTTTGATAATGTGAATAAATTTAATTATGTTTAATTAGGTTTTTTGTTTTTATATTTTATGATGTAGCTAACAGCATAGTCACTGCACTATAGCTATGTGTAACCAACCTCAAAAGGAAGCAGTCCCTGGGTCCAGTTATAATAGGCTACTACTCATGAGGACCGAGTTGAAACGCGTCTTGTGCTAGCGTGTATTATCCAGCAACGCGCACAGCAGCGCGAACACTACGCGCACGCAGCAGATTTAGATGTGACGATGGTGCTTCCACAGTCAAATCTGCCCCCAAGCCCGGATGAAGCTGTAAAAGCCGTTTGAGGCTGCAGGGCCCTTACGGCTAACAGTATAATAAGTACGAAAAAAAAAACAGTCGGTTCTTGCACACTTTTTTTTGTTTGCTTGTTTAAACACGCTAATCTCTGAATCTACCAATCGGATTCAACAAATTGTATATGATAGGCAAATTCACGAGGAATAGGCTATCTAACATTAAGCTACACCTCTCAGCTAGCATTAAATATTGATTATAGTTAAGTAAGTCGGAAAAAATAGCGCACCCTAACTGCTTAATCCGCGTGCGCTGGCGTAATAATTAGTAATACGTAATTACAATGTTCTATAAAAATATTGCTCCTTGGAGTACGCCTAAAAAGGTCCGCGTTACTATATATTTTAGCATAGCATATAGGCATATGACTATCTCTTATACATAAGCCACAATAACGTATCTTGTGACAAAACTTTCTTGCAAATTTAAAAGTGATTAATAAGCATTATTATTAGGCATGGCATATCAACGCTTACGAACGAAAATTACTCCATCATCAAGATAATTTTATGAAGATATACTTTGGCATTTTACAGTATTTTATTTGGACGAATATTTTGGGAGAAAATTAAAATAATTAAACATTCGGTTCGAGTCTACGACTGTAAGTGTGGTGCGAACGAGCCGTGCGAGTTGACACGCATAACTTGACTGCCCTGACCGCCTGTTAAAAATATTGTCTATACTGAAGTATTATAAATCATCCATCAGCGATTTCTTTTATATTATACGCAAGTGAAACTGCGGGGCACAGCTAGTTTGTCATAAAATCAGTTGTTAATTTAATATCATAACTTTGCCCTTATAATACATCCTTGATAATTTAATGTATTCGTATAAAAAGATTTTGTCAAAGGCTGGCACAGTTTTAATACTATAAATAGACGTAAATTAGTCGTACCGTGTTTTAGATTTATTAAGACTGGTAAAAGTTTTTTAAATAGTTGTGTTAGGTTCTTTAATAAAATCCCGAAACACAATACTGATTTGCCAGACAATTAGTTCAAAGAACATATCAAGCCGGTTTTACTGTCAAAAGGTTATTTATCATAGGGTGGAGATCATTACGTGAATGATAGTGATGTCTGGAAGTGACAAAATGTTTGATATGATTATTACCTGTAAATATTATTTGTACAGTTGAAAAGAAATAAGAAAAATATGAACCCGATCGACTTTCATGCCATTTCCTCTCGAAGACTGGGATGTTTGTCCGAACCAGTAGTAATGTATTGGCGTTCATAAGTGCCTTCTTAAGGCTTAACTTGAATAATGATTTTTTTTTCTTTGATTTTGAGATATTCCACCAGTCATGCCCCATGTAGAGAGAAATCTCCAAATAAATTTTTCTGTACCCTACCTATGTTTAATGTTAGGGGTTATAAACCATTTCCAATGATATTTCGATACAAACCTACTCGCTGCACTCCGAAACGTTGGCGGAAACGGGCTAATAATATGTACTCGTACATAGTAGAGAGTGAATTGTGATCACAATACACACAGTGAAATCCACTAATGACTCGCTTTGGAAACATTCACAATGCATAAAAGAAGGACTATGTAAGACTTTTTGAAGTTAAAACTTCTTTAGTAATGTGAATTGAAACTCCACGAAACGAAAAAGCGACACTACAAAGAGACAAATTAATAGACAATACACACATCTATAAGATATGCGAGAGAGTGTGACAGAATACATTATACAGTGTTTCCTATTTCATAAGTGCCTTTTTAAGGCCTAAATTGAACAAAGATTTTTATTTTTATTTTGTTATAATATTTGAAAATTATATTACTTACTCGAGTCAATGTGGCTGGTTTTTAAAAATAATAATCTATGACATTTTGACAAAGATGTTAGAGTGGCTATCCACTGATTCATAGCGAGTAAGTAGGTGAAGTAATAATTAAATCAAATGTATCAAGAAATGTCAAAGATCAATTGTAATACTAGACTGATGATTAATTTTATTGGTTCCAGTTTGACCTCTTTATAGACTTAATAGGGTTTGTACTAGAGATACGAGTATATCGATAACTAACACGAATTAAAGACTAGTTTATTAGAGTCTTACAGGAATTGCCCATTACTCAGCGTTCGCTTTTGTTTTACGTGTTACTATTAAAAAAGATGAGTCTCATTTTACGTTGGAGAAAACATAAATTTAATCTTTAATCAGGCTCAGATTCTTGTGTCCCGGAAACTGTAATTAAGAACCAATACCCTATTCTAAGGCTAGCGTAAATTACCAACTTCGTCCAAATCGTCCCTTAACGTCACGTTTGATTGTGGTCAATAGTTAAGCTTATTACATTAGGAAAAGCGTCTAAAAAAATTACTATGGATTTGTGGCGAGAACTATGAATTTTAAGATGAGTAATATAATACAGAAAAACATTCTAAATGTCTGTGATGCGTGAATGTGTGTTGTAACTTCAATCATAAGATCAGGAATGGAAAGGATGTTTGAAAATAACACAAGTCACAGACAAGTTGAGCAGTAATAGGTCAAAATCAAAATCAAGAAATACTTTATTCAATTTAAGCCCCAAGAAGGAACTTATGAACGTCAAATTAGTATGGTTAGTATCATATGTGCAAGTCATCAGGAGACATGAATTCATATAACTAGGAGTGTATGAAGGTGGACGGATATAGGAATAGAGGAAGACCGAAGAACCTATGGATAGAATGTATGAGGAATGTATGCGTATAAAAGGTGTTAATATAGAGATGACAGCTGATTGAGGAAGAGGAAAATACGAGGAGGGATCAAAAAGTAGTGAGAATGAGATAGAATATAATGACTATTGATAACTTAGTTTTCTACATAGTTTCCGAGTCTCTCTACACACCGAGTCCAGCGCTTTTCCAAGGCTTCAATCCCTTTCACAATAAAAGTTTTGTCTTGGTCCTGCAAAAAGCTCTCCACGGCATCCATCACCTCGTTATCGTCTTCGTACCTTTTTCCCCTTAAGTATTTTTTCAAGCTGGGGAACAGAGAAAACTCGCTAGCTGCCAGATCTGGTGAATAAGGGGGGTGGTCAACCAATTCGAAGCCAGCTTGCTGAATGGCAGTCATCGCAACTGCCGACCTATGCGCGAGTGCGTTGTCGTGATGAAACAGCACGCCCCTTCGAAGTTTTCCTCTCCTTTTCTCTTTGATGGCATTCCTCAACTTAGGAATTAAAGCTGCATAATATTGGCATAATAGTGGTTCCACGCTCCAGGTAATAAATCAACAATATCCCTTCTGAGTCCCAAAATATTGAGGCCATAACCTTGCCAGCCGATGCCACGACACGAAACTTCTTCTGGGTTGGTGATGATGGCCGTTTCCATTGCGAAGATTGCTGTTTTGTCTCGGGATCAAAATGATGGACCCATGTTTCGTCCATTGTTACGAAACAAGACAAAAAGTTTTCAGAATCTTATTGAAACTTGTCCAACAATATTTTAGAAATGTCAAGTCGATTTTGTTTCTGACTGTCGGTTAACATTCTCGGCACCCATCTTGCGGAGACTTTTCTCATATTCAAAGATTGTTTCAATATGGATTGAATACATCCATATGAAATGCCCGTTTCTTGAATTTAGTATCGGATGGTAACTTTTCGATCGCTCAATACAATTTTCTCGACTTTCGCAACATTTGCTTGGGTGACTGACGTCCATGGACGGGATGTTCATCTTCCGTGCTCGTTCTCCCTACTCGAAATTGTGAAGCCCACCTTGCGACAGTGGAATACGGCGGAGCAGACTCTCCTAATGTTGCCTCCAAATCGCAATGAATCTTTTGCGCCGTTAACTTTTTTAAACAGAGGTATTTAATAACGGCTCGCACTTCGTTTTTCTCCATTTTCGAGAACACGTTCCGACACGAAGCAAACAAATGACTATATTCAGAAAAAACAAAAGAGAACGGAAGATTTTTTTCTTTATTGATATTAAAAATATGTATCTGAGCTATGCCTGCCAGTATTTTTTTTTCTTACCAAGGAGTATGTAGTTCTCACTACTTTTTGATCCCTCCTAATATGTTGTACCGACCCTACATGGTGGGATGTTAGAAGAAGAAGATTCCAAATGACTGGTTTCGCATTTAGTACTACAACTTAGACTACAATTTTATAAATCAACTAGATGTGCACGCGGCTTCGCTCGCGTGGACTACTAAAAAAGGTACTTAATTTTTTGTGGGGAAACTTATTTCTAAAATAGTTACTTAAAATAGTTACTTATTTCTAAAGTAGCCTAAGTTCTTCCTTATAACATGAGCTATCTGCCAGTGAAAGTGCCGTCAAAATCGGTCAAACCGTTTTGGAGATTACCCGGAACAAACAGACAGACAAAAATAAAAAAATGTTTTTTTATTATAGGTACCGTGTATACTTTCATATACATTTAGTAAAATCCTGTTATGTTGACATTATAAACAGACACTTCAATTTTATTATATGTATAGATTGTGTGCTTCGGCAAAGATATTGGAATATTCTTACATATCTCTATTGTTAAATCAAAATGATGGTCACGGTAAATATAATTAAGAGAAAAATCTTAATTAGGATTATTAAATCAGTTGGTATTTCAATGACTGTATTACTTAAGCTGTCTGATGTAGTTGGCACTAGACTAGCTTCGTCCATCGAACATCCACTTCGCGTAGTCTTGAAATACTCACTATATTTGTATTGTATATCTATACTAATATAATAAAGCTGAAGAGTTATTTTTGTTTGTTTAAACGCGCTAATCTATGGAACATTCGGATTCAAAAATTTATTTTTATATATGATAGCCAAGATGCATGACGAATAGTATAGGGATTCCCAAACTGGTTTCCGTAGAATAGTCATCAGGGTTCCGCCAAAAATATTTATTATTAGCTATTAAATAATACCACGGTTACAAATATTATTTTGAAATAGCGCAATATATGTGATTAAAAGGTCTAATTACTTAAATGTAAATATGTAGGTAGTTAGCTAAAATTGACTAGATTTAGAAGAAAATATGAAGGAGCTAAATCTTCAAAAAAAAGAAGATAAGACGACTCTTATTTGTTAATTACATGTTGGGAATTCTGAGGAACCAGATGGATTATGCCTCATTTGTAAAAAAATATTAGTACATAGTGTTCTGGCGCCAGTGAAGCTAAAACGACACTTTGATTCTAACCATGAAAATCTGGAGGACAAAGATATCAGTTTTGTTTTCAAAGACACAAAGAGACGTATGATTTCCCGGTGACAAATTTGCATAAGTTTGCAAAAACTCATAATGAAAGTGCTATTGAAGCATCATTCCGCCTAAGTTACAGGATAGCCCGGTCTAGTAAACCACATACAATTGCAGAGAACTTATTTAAACCATGCACATTAAAACTTTAAGTTAAGAATAGTTTGTTTCAATAATATTATAGATTTTTTAAAAAAATGTTCTTATATAAATATTAGGTCTTTAACTATGAAATTGCCGTTTTGTATGAAAAAATTTAAACGATGTTTTTTCAAGTATTTTTTATTTGTATTAATCGAAGTAATCACCCATGCAATCAATGCATCTTTGCCAGCGCAGTGGCAGTTTATTGATGCCCTTCTTAAAGAAATCAGCTGGACGGGAGGCAACAAATTCTTCAAAGGCATTTTGTACTGCCTCTCGGGTATTGAATTTTTTCCCGCCAAGGAGTCATCCAAATTCTGGAAAAAGTAGTAGTCTGTAGGCGCAAGGTCTGGTGAGTAGGACGGATGACGGAGAACTTCCAACCCCAGTTCTTGCAACTTGGAGACCGTCTGTTGTGCAGTATGAGGTCGCGCGTTGTCGTGCAGGAGCAGCGGAGACGAGCGATTGACCAATGCTGGTTGGAGATGTGCCAGCTTCTCCATCATTGTGTTCAGTTCTTCACAGTACACATCTGCAGTAATGCTCATCCCGTTTGTTAAGAAGCTGTGATGAATCACACCGGCGCTAGACCACCAAACAGTGACCATCACTTTTCTAGGGGTAAGTTTTCGTTTAGGGCATTGTTTAGGTGCTGAACTAGGATCCAACCAACTTGCTGAGCGCTTGCGGTTATCAAACAGAATCCATTTTTCATCGCAGATAACAATGCGGTTCAAAATTCCTTCATTTGTGTGTCTGTTGAGCAGTGCAAGGCACGTCTCGACGCGTACTTCGCGCTGGCGATCATTGAGTTCGTGGGGCACCCATTTGTCAAGCTTTTTTACCTTGCCAATTTGACACAAATGGACCAATATTGTTTTGACGTCGAAAGCTGCTGCTAATTCAGCCGTAGATTGTGTATCATCAGCTTTCACAATCGCCTTTAATTCGTCATTGTCGGTCAAAGTCTTCGGACGACCGCGAGGTTCAATTTTCAGGTCAAAATTCCCAGAACGGAAGCGAGCAAACCAATAACAGGTGGTGCGTTGGTTTGTAGTGTTAGCTCCGTAAACGTCGTTGATGTTGTGTGCCGCTTGTGCCGCGTTACTGCCACGACGGTACTCATATTCCATAATTACTCGAATTTTTAACGTATCTATGATGACAAAAAAGATTGAAATGCGATGAAAATGTAACACTAATCAATAAACAAATGACTACTTTTGGAAAAAGATTTCCATATTTTTAAAATAAAATTAATTTGAAATTAGAATTCTTAGCCAAAAAAAAAAAATTTTTTGATTTGAAATGGCCAGTACTGCAGAACGGCACTTTCATAGGTAAAGACCTATTATCAGTGTTGATTTGTAATAATTTGATATGGGTTACATAAAATAAAAGGTGTTTGGTTGGTGTTCCGTTATCTTTAAAGTTTAGGAACCCCTGGTATAGACTATATAAATTCACGCTACATGAAGTTTACAAAGTTAACACGGATGAAACCGTGGGGCATAGCTAGTTATGTTATATCTAAGCTAGTATTTTGTAGATTTTTGAACAGTAGCAAAAAAGTGGCTTAACTGTAACTTATAAGTACAGTATAATGCAAAAACAACGGCGACCACCGATAGATCAGTTCATCGACGGTCGCCATTGCCACGCCAACCTACAAGCCGCTAAGCAGCTCGATGGTTATATATTGTCCATGGTGCTCGCAATCCAGTCGGGTAAAGCAGATACTTACTACCCCGCTCAATTACTGGATTTATATCAACTGATTCCGGAACGCGACACGTCTAAGCGTGTCACTACGTCGGTATCTATATCTAGTCGGACATAACAGTCGTTTATACACACAGAGTGTTATATACACTCTGCAAAATTCAAGATTGCCTCAACTTTTTATCCTATAAAACATAATATGTACAATCTATGACGCTGTTATTTCTATAAACTTAACTACAAAGGCCTCGGAGAAGTCACGCGTAATTTATTTACCGGTCCCACGGCGAGACATTACGCACTGCTGTGTGTACACGACAAAAAAGGTTCTTTGTGTTATCGCAATATTAAGTATAAACACCGCAACCAAAAAAAAAACTGTCCGTTTTTTACCCGACCACGACAAAGTTAAAATGAGCGCCTAAACTTCTCATCAGATTTTGATGAAAGAGTTGTCAATTGATTCGTTATTATGGTCCAGGTGACACAGACCAATATCTACCACCCTGTATGATCGCTGGATAACTTGCTGAACCCCGAACGCGACACGCCTAAGCGTACCACTATTCGGGGTTTACACTTTGTATATGGTGGTCGCGATCCAGAAAGATAAGTATATCGTATTCTTAACTACTACCTCTCAGTGAGATCTGATTACAATTGAAATAATAAGCAGAACGTAAAATGTTAAAATGTACAATATCTGATTTAATTAGTAGAGGTTTGGATAAGAGAATAAAATCTTGGAAGTCAATTTTAACCTACTTCTAATTGTCGTATCGAAATGAAACTATATGTGTATACAATTAGGATAACAACACTATAATTTGGTATCTTGGAACTGATCTGATAATGGAGCCAGGAGATGGATAGTGAAACTCTTCAGTAGCTACTAGCAAACATCTCGAGTTTGGGCTCCTATGATTCGATTTCAGTAGATTGCGCTTAGTAACGAGACGTTACTATAAGACTAAAAAATTTCATAATTTTTAGTGCGTAGTTAAAGCGTTTTTTTTAACTATTTAAACTTATTTTATTTAATAGGTTTAGTGTTTGACTACAATCTCGCCTGATGTTAAGTGACGAAGTCGCCCGAAATGTTAACGCATTAAGACTAGATGAACTGCCGGAACACACATGTATAGGTGTTTGGCGACATATACTCAATTTTTGGTTGGTAGCTAGTCGGGCATTGGAAAATACTCTACCACCTTACTATGGTTATTTTTGTTGTTTTTGGGACTTTTATTCTACCGAATATATCAGTCCCATTGTACCCCATCTTTGTAACATCACATTGTTATGGTTTCATCACGATATTTTCTTTCACCGAAAGCTCAAACTAATTACATATTTTACAGAGAGGGAGTCATTCCCAGATAACACTATCAGTGACGTAATGATCCACCCTATAATAACCTTTTGGCATACCCTTTCGGCAATAAATGTTGCTTAAAATGATTTTTGTCCTTATTTACCGGAAAATCGGTAATGTGCTTAGGAAGTTTATTGTAAAACCTAACACAATTACCTAACAAACTATCATTTGTCTTACTAAATCTAAAAGATGAGATTACTATTTTATGTTTATTTCTAGTAATTTAATTGTGCCTGACGTTTACATATTTGGATATGAACCTACGCCGAACGACGTGATCTCGCTACCGCTGAGTCATCATAACCCCAAAATATAATATATAGTTTAAAATATATTTTAATGTTACGCCGCATTTTGTATGTAAAAATAACTTCATATTAAAATATGTTTTGAGGAAAATATATTCGGTTTAAACTGTTAAAGTTATTATTTTAATGAAATATTATTATTTAGTACCTGGAAATTACGTCATTAGGTAGATATATGTTACCACGTAATGTAGGTTTATATGTATGTGTGTGCCTGACAAAACTTCGTAGTATAAAGAAAAATGTAGTGTAAGGGGATTCAATTTCCTTTATAGGTATTATAGCAGCGTACTGTAACCACAGAAATTACTTTAAAATTATCAATTTTATAACATACACGTGAGGGATATTACCTACTCCTTCACATCTAACTGACAAAACGACATACAAAAAATAGGAAGAGCAAAAGAGAAAGAGCATTGAATGATGTCTTTATTGCTTTAACCGCTTTTTTGGTGCTAAAAGCGCCTTAGCAGGTTGAGAGTTTTTTGTAGCAATTTTTCAAACGACAATAAAGTAACATTTTATTGTTCACTTGATATTGAACAGTGTTTTGTGCGTGCGTGCTATGGTAAAATTTAAGGAAACTGGATAAAATGATAACACTAAACTAACAATCACACACAGTTACACGATCGTTGCTCTATTTCTTTCTTTGTCTACGATCAAACAGGTCTTCATACCTATAAAATAAACTAAATCATCGTCACTCCTCTTCATATACTTTCCTGAAGAAAGTTCATCTTTTCCACTCATCTATAATGTCTTTCCTATCGTCATTCGCTCTATATAAAAAAAACATACCATAGACATATTAACTTTCATTTGATTAAATTAGGAAAGGTACTTTTTTCATACAACCTACCTATACCATGTCAAAATATACTTCAGAAGCGGTCATACATGCTTATCGTCGCTGCTTTGGGTCGTAAAACGACTGATACGTTAAAAATAACAAAATAGCAAACTGTTGCAACACTTGTAGTTATGAAACGTTTTCGCGAGTTGCAAATAATCATTTTTAACTACCTTGTAAGTAAGAAATTTTTAAAAATTTCGATAAGTATAACTTTAGTTTTATTATACTTATCAATAATATTTTGTCGATATTATCCAATTTTTTATCTATATCTTCTATACATATTATAAAACTCAATGTACCTCTGTCCGTTTATGTGTTTTCATGCGAAAACCACTTATCCGAAAACTCTAACCAAATATTTTTTAGTTAAATTTACCGACTTAATTTATGCAATTATTTTACCGTAATCCCCGTGAATTTTTAAATGGCCTTCTGTGTGTTATTTCTTTATATATAAGGAAAAAAGGAACTCTTAAGCATAAGAGTGATTTCACGATGTTTTTCATTAAATTTCTGTAATATTTATGGAGTTTTTGACTTATCTCTGGTTTGGTTCCATGTCTTTCTGGCCGGCCTTTCAGCATTTATGGCGGCGAGCCTATATATAAACGATATTATTTTTATTATGTTTTATGACAATAATGATATTTTTTAATACTTTCATTGTTCGAGATAATCACAATATTTTGATAAAATTTCGATAACAACTTTATACTATGCTGTGAACATATTATATCTATAAAAAACTGTCATTACTGTTGAATATACAAAAACTCTTTCTACTTGAGGCAGCCCGACTTGTGGAATACATCCACGCTACAGAAGATCACAGCCAAATAATCTTGTGCTGTGTTCCTGCGGTGAGTAGGATTTCCAGAGCTCCTTGGGGTAGAGGAGGTTCAAGGTTGGCAAAGCGCTAGTGATACCTATGGTATTACAAGTGTCCATAGGCTACGGTAGCACCTTGCCATCAGACGGGACGTATACTTGATTGCCACCTTATTTGAATTAAAAAAATCAAGATTTAAATTTGGGAGAAAGGGGTTAGCGTAAAACCCCGTAAATCATAATTATGTCCCTGAAATTATCAGAAAAATAAACTGAAGTATGTAATAACGTTTTATCACCTTTTGTGATGCCCCTTTCAACGCCTAGGTACTCTAGCTTACATTAAAGCTAAATATATTGTTTTTTATTTGGTTATGGAACTAGCATCCAGATTATAAACGGGTGTAACCGTGCGGCATGGCTAGTTACTTTCATATGCGGTCATTTACATAAACTTTTATCATACTACAGTAATATCAGGCCATAATTATTATTGGCAAGTAAAACATACAATATTGATAATAAAAGTTTGAGTCTTTCAATAATACTGTTTATCCAAAAATAACAATAAAATGCGACCTTGAAATGATAAACAGGTAGACGTGAAAATATTCTCTTTAAAAAGTAACTAACCAGTTTATTGATCGGTGTATTTACTTCTATCAAAATAGTATAAATAGACCTAAAAAAACGCCTTTTTTATTCGATCTATCTACACTGTTAGCCGTAAGGGCCCTAAAACATCAGACGGCTTTTACAGTTTCACATGGCTTGTGGGCGAGCATAACTGTTATTATCGCGCCCAGGCAATGGTAAAATAGTCAATAGTACGGATACTAAGTCATAAGTACGATTTCCATAATTATATCGACGATTCTCCGATATATTATATTAAATAGTATATTATTTAATATAACGTATTGGTACAGGAAGCTGGCCCTTGTAATATTAATTTAAGAGAATTGGGTTTTCTGGAGAGTAACTTCTTAGTGTCTTGAGCGGCCCAATGTGTGTAATGCGGGATGGACGCGATCAGTAGTATTTTTCTTTTAACCTATTAATTATGAAACGACATATAATGCTTCACGTCAACAAAATTTCATCAAAATCGGTTGTGAATTAACAAAATTTTTATATATTTTTTTACGATATCTAAAAGTATTATTGACAAATCTGTAGAGCCTATCAATTAAGCTTAAATATAATAATAAGAATAAACCTTTATTTTTAGACCAAAAAATATTCAGTACAAAAAATATAATAAAAAAATTAATGCCAACTAATAATAATACTACAACTCGCGCAAGTATCCACGTATTATATAGTACGAACTTAAAGTTTATGAAGTCCGATTCAGTGACATAGCAATGTGGCAATAACATGGGCAATCCCACCTACCACATAAAGTGACCAGGTTGCTGTTGAAGCTACCACGCATTCTGCAGAAGATCGAGGCACACCGCTTTCGGATGATGCCATGAAAACCGTCAATTCTTGCCTCAACAAACATCACTGAGGCACTACAAAAACGTGCCAGCCCCACAGGCAATCGGAACGTGTTGTTATACTGCACACGAATGGCGTTGTATGATGACCTCTGCATATACCTAACCCACAGACTGCACGTGTAGAAAGACTGGCAGTGCTTGTGTGCAGTGCAGTGGCGTCTTCTTTACTTGCTTGCTACACCGTGCAAATCTGCGGATCAGCATATTACATCGGATAGCCAACGCCCTGCGTTCTCTTTCAATATCTAGATCATCACTTAGGTCATCAGTAACCCAGTGACCAAGGTACTTAAACTGAATGACTCTGTTTAGAGTAGTACCACTGATATTTATTTTTGAACATTGGGTTACACTTGCCAAGTGTTGTAAACACAAGTAACTCACTCTTTTTCGGATTATACCCGAGTCCCTTAGCCACGGCATAATTTTGACTCAGCAACACCATATCATCAGCCTCACTAATATTATTAAAACATTATAAGCTTCCCGTGTTCAAAATTTCATAAAAATCGGACAAGCCGCTTTTGAGCTAAATCCGGAGACAAAAAAATAATTGTGTAGTATTCGTAACCAGTGGTCTTTATGAATGAGTCAGTGAGTGATAAAAATGCTACTTTTCAGACTCTAATAACTCGAGAACTATAGTAGGTTTATTAGTGACACGCAAAAATTTCACGTTTGTAGTTCGAATAGCTTTTAGTTCGGTCTTTGATCTAGTCAGTTATCACGTTATATTTTGTAATTTCTACTTTAGTTTACGTATTCCCTTTTCTGTTTGTATAGGGTTGTTAACCGACAAGTACTTCTTAAATAACTCTCAATGACTAAAGATATGGATTGTTATATCAACAACCTTTTAATGGGTGCTTTTTTAAAATTGTTGATAAATCAACCATACAAGTAAACACTTTTTTAAATTGCCTTAAGCCTAACTTTGTAACTATTTTTCTAGTAAGCATGACTCTAACAAGATGTAAGGTACCTTGTCAGAAGTGTCAGTTTTTGCGGCAACTTAAAATTGATGTTCTAATTATTATTTATAACTGACTACAGCGCCACCTATCGCGTTCAGGGATGACATAAAACCTTATCCATAAAAGACATTTACATTTACCAAGTCTCTATCAAGGTGGTCGGCAGCGATGATAGACTTACCAGGTTCCTAGCACAAGTACCATATTTCAGACTTGTACCGTGGACTAGGTAAACATTAAGCTGGTACACCCTGGTGTTTTGTGCACCATCGAGTTCAAAAAAAGGTCTTCCAGGTGGTTATGACAGTACTAGGCCTCTGGTATTTGCTGTTTACACAAGGGCATCAACTTTTTGTTTCATATACCAACTTTTCTTGACATCTGTATCAGGATTATTGGGCCGCTATCTATCTGATGATCGGTCAAACGGAGTTGGAGTTTATTAATCTCATATAATTGTTATTTCTATAGAATTATATGGATAAGGTCAAATGACGTAAGGATGGTATATGAATTAAAATAAACATTACTAGGTGACAAGTCGAGATCCCACTAAAAACTCCCTAGCAAATACACACCTAGCATAAACACTAGGTTAGCAAACCTTATCGGAATTCTGAGAATTGAGCGAGTTAGGGCACAGACATTTTTTTTGGAAATTTCTCTCTACTTAGTGCAGTCCAACTGGTGAAATAACTCCATTAGGGATCCCAGCCAAATAACCTTGTGTTGTGTTCTTGCGGAGAGTAAGGTTTCCAGAACTCCTTGGGTAAGAGGGTTCAAAGTCGGCAACGCGCTAGTGGTCCCTCTAGTGTTACAAGCGTCCATAGGCTCCGGTAACCGCTTACCATTAGTCGGGCCGTACGCATGTTTGCCACTTTAGTTGTATATTTTAAAAAAACATGAAATTTTGAAAGTCTCCCAGGTCTTGTTGTCATTCGATAAAAATACTTTTTATAATATCGTATATGAGATATCTATTTATTGATTTTTAATACAGATGATAAGTACGTATTTTTAACACCACTACATTCATTACATTTATAGGTTTAAGGGGTTTATTTATTTATTTAATTAGGGTTAACAACAGTCATTCAATAAAAAATACAGAGTTAATAACAATTACTAGTGACAGTATTATTTAATAACTAGTTAGAGTCAACTACAGCATGCGTCAAATTAAGAAAATTAATTGTAATTATTAAAATATATGTAAAATAATTGTATGTGTAGAAAAAACTTTACACTTAGAATACACAAAGTTAAAATTAAAGATAACAAATTAAAAACAAACATACACTTCATTTCTATCATAATATTAATGAATTAAAAGATATAAATTTAAAAATAATTGTTAAAGATGTATTATGAACTTCCGTATAAACATTGTTAAAATGACATTCTTTAAGTTAAAATTTAAAAATCCTTTCTTGTTGGTAACCTACGTCTCAAATAAAACGAGCGTAATATTCCAAGATGCCGAACCCCGCTGTATGACCTTGGCATGGGTAGGTAAAACCTGTAAGAGCACTAATTTGCCTTGTACAAGACAATCATGTCTTCACATCAGTGAAACTACTCATCAAAGTCGGATAAAATATGGCACAGGTAACTTAAAATCGGTAGGCAGCCAGATAAAATATGTAATCACTTATCAGGAAATAACAGAAGAAAGCATTTTTACACGAACAAAGCTTTGATTATATACAGGTCTAATTCTATAATATGTACATAATCAAAGGAACGGATTAGCGGATGTCAGCCAGTTTAATTAATAACAACATTTTTTTTCATGCTATGAAGTAGAGATGTGTAGGATATCCGTATCCGAGGATATTCGAGGGAGAATAAAGATTATACACGATTTTATTGCGAATCTTAAACGGATATTTTATATACATTCCATATATGAAATTTGAAATATAACAATTAAAAACCTTGAGCTCTTTAAATTGATTTTGGATGATACAAATTAGAATAGGAATATAATTCAAAATTATACTAAAAAACGCCGCTTATATATGAAGGGATAAATCAGAAATCATACTCGTAATTAAAATTATATTCACCGACAAAATTGACGTAGTACCCTAAACTATCCTTTGTCACACTAAAATATAATAAAGCGCACAGTGTGTATAATTCGCTAACTAATTGTCCAAGGTCACACGCGCATACTTCCAACAAACGAAATAAGAAAGTTGAGCTCCGTATCCGTACCCGCGTATCAACATAGCAATAATCTGTATCCGCTAATCCATATTTTTAAAAATGCAACACATCTGGTATGAAGTAATAAACAGGCATAAAGTACATTTGTGTAAAGCGGTCATTGCAGTTCACAATTATTTATAACCATACTAAAAAGGTAAGCTGTCTTAAGGGCAGTCAATGATAGGTTGCCATTCGTAAGGAACGTTCAGACCTTCAGTTGGGTTATTACCACGAGAATTGTATCCGGCTGGATCGCGACCACCATACACCAGGTGTAACACCCACCATAGTGGCATGCTTATTACGTGAGTCGCGCTCCGGAATCAACCGGTGTTTATCCAGTAATCGCGCGGAGTGGTAGGGATTTGTATTCGACTGGGTCGCAACCAACATGCACATGGTGAGTAATCCGGCACTGTCACTCTTTGGTTAGTCAGGATGAGTATATCCAGTTGCTTGCAGGTCAGCACGAAAACTGCCACTGGTGATTGACGATCTGTCTTTGGTCGCAGTTGTTTTAGGATTACCATCACACATAGTGTAGTCACTATGCAAAAAAATACCGGAACACTGCTACTTTGCGTCACAAATTGGTGTGGCAGTGGAACCTTGCAAACTTAATCAACTCATGTGTTGTAAGTACAATAATTAATCAAACAAATCTAAGATTAAAACCTGAATTGGCGCGGAAACATGATAGGAAAAATGATGTCAAGGAAGAGAAAAAGATTCTTAAGTAGAGATAGTAGGTGCTTTTAGCTGAGTATAGAACTCTGGGTTAAGGTACAAATCGTAATGCATATTGGAAGTATTATGTTACCCACCTGATTAGGTAATCACCCGCTAGTTAAAAATCTGTTATCCCTTATATTAATTAATAAACCAAACGTTGTTTTTAACACGCTTATAATAGTTTCACTTGTAACTAACTAACAATCAATGTAATAAAAGCTTGGAAGTCAATTTTAACCTACTTCTAATTGTCGAATCGAAATGAAACTTTGTTTGTATATGTAGTTCTGATGACAACACTATAATTTGGTATCTTGGAGCTGATCTGATGATGGAGCCAGGATGTAGATAGTGGAACACATCAGTGGCTACTAGTAAACTCCTCGAGTTTGGTCACATATGATTCGTTTTAACAAGTCAAATAGACTGGGCTTGGTGACGAGATGTTATTATAAGACTAAAAAGTTTTATATTTTTTAGTGCCTAGTTAAAAAGTGGTTTTAGTTTTACAGCTAGCCAGATTGCTTAACGTTCATAGTTACTGTTCCGCTCCTTAGTGTCGTAACATGGGGTATATAGCCTATACTATTCCTCATAAATCTGGCTATCATAAACAAAAATTACTTTTCAAATCCCACTGGTAGTTTGAAAGATTAGCGTGTTTAAACAAACAAATAATAAAAAAGCCCCCTAAGACCCCTTGAGGTTATAGGTCTCATCCAACAGTTTCCAGATTGTCCTTCTTTGCTTTCTTTGTGGCCAACAAAGGCTGGAGACTACGCAAGTTTTTTTAATTTCATCCATTCATCATTCTTTAGGGCATCCTGTGGCTCTTTTACCCCTTTGATCTGAAGCATTAGTGACCTATTCTGTCTACCTTCCATATGTCGATCCTGCAAAGTGACCAACACATTCCACTTCAGTCGTTATATACGCTACAGGGAATCTATCACTTCGTTTTTTTACGTATGTTTTCTGATTTTTGCTTATCCTGCAACCTAATATTATAAGTATAGGTATATACCAGCGTCCAATTACTAGCATAACGTATTAAATTATTACAAAATACAGACTGGAAACGTTAACTCATAACACACTATTATTTCTTCCACAATAATATTAACAAAACAGTTCCTATAGCTTCTACGTTGAACAATGGATATTATTATATAAATAAGTAATAAGTATTTCGCACATTATAGAATGAGAACAAGCCAAGAGCTCTCATGTTATTAAGAGTTCTTTTTTATACAACTAAGGTGGAAAACAAGCATACCATAAATATTACTAGCGCGTTGCCGACCTTGAACCATCCTACCCTGAGGAGCTCTGGAAACCCTACTCACTGCAGGAATACAACCCAAGGTTAATTAGCTGCGATCTTCTGTAGATGATGCTTTCTATATATTCCTAGTTGAATATATTAATCATTTTTTTTTAGAAAACGTTAATTTTAATCTACATGCCTATTTTTCTTCAATAAATGGGAACATAAGTTTTAAAATTATACTAATATCATTTATTTTCACGAAGAATTAAGGGAAATATGGCGATGCCACAAATATATATATATATGTTTATATAGATTAAAGCGTCCTAATTGCGGGTATTTGCTAGTAAAATGATAAAGATTAGCATGATTGGGTTCTTTACCATTATACTCATTCCAAACAGAAACCACTGACTTTAAGTTTTAAGGTCACTCTGACAGCGATGCGATAAATTTACGTATTCCAGTCAAGAACGACTTGGCTGGCGGCCAATGATACAAAAAATAATAATACAGAATTCATACATCATAATATTAGACATCTATTATAAAGGATACGGATCGCAAATATTACAATAAAATATATTAAACAAAAATTAATACAAAGTATATTTAAGTAACACGTAGGAGGCGCCATCTATTAACAATCTGTTTAACTAACATGAGAGCTGTTATATTGTATACTTTATATAATACAATGCGAAATATTCGCACAAGTCAGCCAGTCTATAATATTATATACAAACACACAACATACATACAAATTACAAAACTCAACGTCTCTCTGTTCTGTTTGGCCGTTGATGTTCTTTTCACGTGAAAACCACTTATCCGGTATACATGTTCTTTATTTTAACTCATAGCTATGTTATCTGGCCTGGTTATAGGATATATTTTGTAAGATAAAGTAATATACGAATTAAGTATAATATATAAATAAATTAATATAATTAAGTTGACGATAATGGTGAATCAATTCGGAAAAATACTTTTTGGGTGTGGGGGGCAACTTAATAGCTTACGTTAAGTAGATCATGAGAGGTATATCAAATTATTGTAACATGTGATAGCATATATCTATCTTCTACGGATCACCCACAATAAGCATTTTTGTCTTCCATATTTTGAGCGGGGGCAGCACGAATCACGCGTGCGTTCGACCGTCGGCATAATATAATATAAAATTTAATAACAATAAAATATAGCCTATAGCAACCGGAGATAATGTAGAGCTCCCTCTTAGTGAAAGAATTTTCAGAATCGGTTTAGTAATTCCAGAGATGAACTTGTACAGACATAATCTTCAGCTCTTTACAATATTAGTTTAGATTATTAAAAAAAGAGTTCGAAATTATACGCTACCTACCACAAAGCCATTATTATTTCAGAGTCCACTTATCGCAAACTATATTATCCGACTGTTCGTTTTTCATACAGTGAAACGTTGAATATCAGACGGAAGTACTTATCGCCTTACGATGACATTAATTTAAAAAAAAACCGAATTATACTTATCTATGTCAATGTTTGTTGTTTATGGTTTTAAAGCAATAAAAATAAAAAACGTTTACGAACTTGGCGTCGATCGACGTGAATTCGAATCCCTGCAATGAGCCTGAGTTTTCGGTGAAGGAAAACATCGTGATGTAGGGCTTTTTCTAATTCCCGCCTGGCTAGCTACCACAGTCAAGTTGAAAATCTGTCGCCAAGCACCAATGAGTGTATTCCGGCATCACCACTTGAGAATCAGAACCCGTGTTACAATCTTGAGCTACATCGTGACTTAACATCAAGTGAGATTGTGATTCCACAATGTCATACCACAATGATATTATTGTACGTACTAGTTTGTTCGTGGTACTGGCATTTTTTTTTTTAACAAATGATAATATAAATCACGTTTCATATCGGAGATCGATATGCATCGTAGATGCTTGTAACAAGTTATTTACTATTACTGAGCAGAGTGCGCACCCCCGCGCTACCCACACTATCGCCAGCCCACTCGGCAGGTTAAAAGTAGTCTGCCGGATTCTTAAAAATGTGAATCCATGGATACGGATTATTTCGCGGATACGAATACGGACCTCAGCTTTGATGCACAGTAGGTGCGTGTGACCTTGGACTGTTAGCGAATTCTTTGCGTAGGTATATGAAATTATGAGACATGTTTAAACTCTCACTGTTTATATTTTAGTGTGACAAAGGAGAGCGAAGGGTACTACCACAGTACTACATCAGTTTTGTCGGCTTTTTTAATACGAGTATGATTTTTTAATTATTTATTTTTATATAGGCGTGTTTTAGTAGGTATATTTTTTATTGTTGTATTATGTATATATATATACCTATTCTCAGTGAGTAACAACTAAAATCAATTTAAAGAGCTCATAGTTTTTCATTGTTACCAATCAAATTTCATAAAAAGAATGCATATAAAATATTCGCGAAAAAATTACAGATACAAATCTTTCTCCTCTTGAATATCCACGAATAAGGATATCCGGCACATGCCTATTACTTGTATACGAAAGTAATAATATATGTTATGTATTAATAATTAAACTTTAACTATTGTGTTATATTCCAAGACAATTGTTCTTAAAAAATAATCTCCAGTCGCGCGTCGGAACTGACACGTACATTTTTTTTTAATTAACCGATGACACTGACGGATCTATCACATATTTCGTTTTAATAGATTTTACTTCATATTGCAATAATCGTATAAGAACTTTAATTAAGCACCATAAGATGTACATCTTGCGATGCTTTATATATTTTTTGACTAACTGTAAGTAATCTGTGCCTACAGCTATAATTTTGTAGAACGCAATTGTATTAAACAATAAAAATGACTTCATTCACATAAATAACACCAAAAATGTAGACATGTGTTGTGACAAACATATGGCTGCAGACTGACTGAATGTGATATTAACTAATGCAGGTAATCCAATATTACAATTAAACGAATTTGCAGAGCTTGGGGCAGTCCGACTGGAGGAATACCTCCACCCTACAGAAGATCGCAGCCAAATAACCTTATGTTGTTTTCCTGCGATAAATAGGATTTCCAGAGCTCCCGGAAAAACCCAACGGTTTTCGCAAATCGGTTATATTTGTCACTTACATAATCGTTGAATAATTTTGCCTGTTAAAATAATTCCTGTAAAGTAAAGTCAGTCGATGTAATACAATCTTGAGTATTGGATGGGCAACAAAAATGATATTTTCATTGAAACTGTAATAAGTCGTTTGTTTAATTTTAGACTATAATTTACAGAAATATTATTTAGGGTAAAATTACAAAGAAAAAATAAACAAGGTAAATAAATATTTCTAGTCATGGTAGGTACTGGAAAGGCCTTTCTCGTTTTTTTTTAATTGCTTATAATTTTTTAAAGTAAGTACATGAATAAGGTTTTTTAAAATATTTTTCTCATTACTGTCACCACGTGGGTTAACAACACCTATTTCCAGATTATACTTGATTTATGAGACACCTGTATGTAAAACTTACACCTGTGTGTACTTTATGAATTGGAAAAAAATATTTTTACACGACTGTCCATAAAAGGAGTGTAATGTTTTCAGTATGTGTAATGTTTCATGTATGTGAGTTTATTTATTCCATCATAACTTTTAAATGCATGATCAGATTTAGATGTATTCGGTATCGTTAAATTCCTTACATCATCCCGAGTGATAATTAATTGAAAAATTCAATATGGCGGCAGTATGACTTCCCTTTTGAAATGTGAAAAATAATATTTTTTCTTCAATTATTACAATATGGATATCAAATTGAAGGCTTTCATGAGATAATTTACACTGAAATGTATAAAATAAAAAACAACTGCTTTGCCAGAATCGAACTAAAAATTAAAAAAAAAGTTTATTCATAACGAAAGGTCACTCATTTACTCGCCTTTGATTAAACAGATAAATAAAATTGACAAACAATTTAGCTAACATTACTTGATTTGTAGGCATGAAATTATTTATTATCTACTATGTACGTAACAGTTTTATAAATAGTAGTCGAGATGTATTCTCGACTTGCTGCCTTAATAATATCATGTTTCTATATTCTTACAACCATATGTCTCAAATCTTAGTAACGTTTCAAATGGAGGCGGTATAAGTTCGTAAAACTTAGATTTACTAAGGTCTTCCGAGATGACCTCGTCTGGAGAATATGTAAGAACTAACCTTTGACTTGTTTATGTCGGCGTCGTGTTACCGACTCGGTCAGCGATCTGTTATTGTGCGAGACATCCATAGTCAAGGTCGACTCCCAAAGGCCGAAATGTAACGGAGGAGTTATTAAAAAGGAAACAAAAAACAATTGCAACGCTCTGCTGAATACAATACCGATTCTACAAACATTCGTTACTAAAATTTATTTCTTGTTTTATTCTAGTTCCGTTAGATGACTATGAAATTTGGCGGCAGTGGAGTAGCTGGGGGGGTCGGCATGCTCTTGATGTCACCCGTTTGGGGGCAGACACCCTTCTTTGTCCTCGTCTCTTCCCTTTACACGGAGTTGGCTTTCCTAAGAAGCGCCATTGGCTCCTTGCGCAAGATCTTCATTTGACAGGCCGAGACGCTTCATGTCCTCCTCCATTCATTCGTACTTTCTGCGACAATCCGTTTTTTTTTCGTGTATCTATAGAAAGGCACTTTTTAACGGCGTGGTCAATAGGTCTTCGAATTACGTGTCCATAACATAAGTTTTTTTGCATTTAAACAAATTAAACTATAAAAATAAAGCACGAGACATTAAAAAAAACATAAAGACCATTATTACTGCTGAACTTAACTGACTAAAAAAGTGGTGTCTCTTGCTTTAATTCTGTTCCTAAATATGTCGCTCGAAAACATGTAAAGTATGTTACTTAAATAACAAAAAAATAATCGTAAGCGAACCTGTAAAATGAAATAACAAAAAATTCAAAATAATTGTAATGTTAATCAGAGATTAATAACATAATGAGAAAAAAAAGAAAATTTTTAAATTACAAAAAAAACGAGCTATTTTTTTTATCGAGTTGATTTTTAGTGAGAATTCTTAAAACGTGTTATACTGTGGTGTTGATTCATTCGAACTAGTCTCCAGCGAGACACCGCGCGCTGCCACGTGTCACCCGTGTGACCTATCGTTCTCACTTAGCGTAAATAAGATTGCTTAAACGTTCATGATTAGTGCTCTGCACCTTAGGGTCGTAGCGTGAAGTTACATAGTCTGTAACTATCCTCAATAAATATACGATAAAATTCAAACACATATATTTTTTTAATCAGACTGATTAGCACGTTCAAACGAACACTCCCTTGAACTTTATAATATTAGTATAGAAGAGAATTAATTCTGGATATCTAACTGTCATTACTCATTATCAAGTGTAAAATTGATTATTATTATTTTTTGTTGTTGTTCCCATGTTACGAAATGTCCGTTAATATCTTAGCGAAATGGTGTCAATTCAACTAAAAACGTGGTTCGACCGTTTGGTGCTGCGCCGACGAAAAGTTGAAACCTATTTTTGTCTTCACTATAGTCTCTTGCCCACACTAAATATAACATCCTCGAAAGAACACAATGGGACACCAAACATATTTAGAAATATTAAAAAAAATGGTGCGTGTCACTTACGACACGTGACTGGAGTTTACCCTTTACTTTCGGAATTATTGTCTTGAAATATATACAATAAGTAACGTTGAACTATTAATGTATAGTACATAATAGCTGTGCCCGTGGCTTCGCTCGTGTGGTCTACTAAAAAACCTTTTCTTAATTTGTATGCGGAACTCTAATTACTTTTCTAAAATAAAAGTAGCCTAAGTTGTTCTTTAAAATATCAGCTATCTGCCCGTGAAGGTCCCGTCAAAATCGATCAAACCGTTTCGGAGATTACGGAACAAACAAACAGACAATAATTTTCAAATAGGTTTTATAGGCACCGGTTACTAAGGCACCGTGTGTGTAGACACTTTGCATATACATTTAGTAAAAATTTGTTATTTTGACATTAGAAACAGACACTTCAATGTTATTATATCCGTATATAGTAAGTATCCGAGTATAATATATATTTAAGCACACTCATTCAGTATAAGATGCGCGAATATGGGGCAAGATAATAGCTTCACTTTTTGTTCACGCTCTATTTTGCTACCCAAACAATTTACATAAACACCCCGTACTGACATTCTATAAAAAAACTTATCAAATTGCCGCCAAAATGTATCTCTATGTAATGTACCTATATAATAAAAGACAATTATTAACAAAAATGATAACCAACTTCAATTATTTTGACGAGTTCCCTGGTGTATCTTCGAAGGCAAAGATCCAATGTCAATGAGATTAAAATGGGACCACCCTTGAGGTATCCCCTTTCCAACGAAAAAAGAATCTTCTAAATCAGTTCATAAATAAAGAACTTATGTCTGGCAGTTAAAAAGTTGAAGTGTGTTTTATTGTAGCCACTTTATTAGAAAACATGTTTGAATTTCAAACTCCTGGTTTGAATTTTAATTTGCAACATTTACGCGTTTGCATCTGTCTTCATTAAAATTAGCGGACGCGAGACCGATCAAGGTCGTTTACCTCTATTATATATACCAATGTCACATGTAACAAAATGGCGTCGATTTTTTTAGATAAATACTACTACTTATTTAATCCCATTAAGTGAGCAATTTTTGTTTAAATAATATTATTCGTAATTGGTTTCTGGGAAACGACTGTAACGATTTGAATAAAATTTTGTAGGTATTTTTTTAATTATCTAGACACAGCATTCCATAAGTTAAAAACTATTCGACCTAGGTACACATTTTAAATTTTGTATATTTAAAAACACCTAGAATCCTAAATTTCACGAATATACCTATTATAGTTTTCGAATTATTAGGGTCTAAAAAGTAGAAGCATTTTATCATTGACTCACTCACTCATAAAAAACCTAGACCACTTGTAGATGACTCAGAAACTTGAAATTTGGCATCAAGGACGATCTGTTAAGCATACACAAAGGAAGAAATCAAGAAACCTCCAAAAAGTACAGCTGTTGTTGATTTTAAACGAAATAATACTCAAAATGAGCATCAACTAGAACGGCGCTTCCACCCCCTCACCAAAAGATGGCGTTGTGCTGCTTTTCATAAAGTATTGATATACCAACAAAAAGATAAATGTGAAAAAAAGGGCTAAGTTCAGTAGAAACTACGTTCGGGGTAGTCGTTGTCACCGATAAAAGAGCTGAGATCCTACGGGTGCTGAATTCCATAGGAGTTCCTTTAATTATAGTTAGTTGAATTCATTTACGAAAAAGAAAAATATTTTCTTTTTTATTGTCAGAAATGCAAAGACACCAGACAGCTGGTGGCTATGTTGAAAAGTTCGATGTTTTTTATCATAAGGAACCAGTTTCTTATCTTAAATTGTATTTTTAATTACATGTTACCTTTAATAAATTACATGGAACAATCTAGATTCGACTGACATGTGAACTTTTTTTTAAGAAGTGTTCACTTTACAATTTGTATACTCAAAGTATAATATACACTTTAATCTCTTCGTTCTTCGCCACATTCTCACCCGATGCTGACTTACGATCACAACTTTAAATTTTCCCGAGAGTATTAACTTGAAGGCGATCTTAGTTAGCCAGACGAGTATTTAAATAACACCTACCAGGATTTTTTGACGGGATCTTGATCTCTTATGTGGTGTTTTATGTTAACTAGGAACATGCATTATATTACCCCAAAAGCTCCCTGGAAAATTTTGTTAAGGGAGCCGCCACCTTGTTAGAGTATTGTTTGAAAATCACAAAAATAAAATTGGAAAATTATACTGTTCCCTTGACGTTGGCAGAACTGCTGATGAACACAGTTGCTATTAAAGAGAAGATGAACATTCTACCAGCAAGTTTTACTTATTCACAATATATGTAATATAAGAACAAGTACTTGGTATTCGAAAAATCATTCAACGAATTTTGCTTGCCTGATCTTAAAGGAAATGAACTAAAAACCCACAAATTTAAAACATTTCAGTACCTACATGAGATCGGTCACAAGGTGTGCGTGACACAGCCGCGAGTCGCCAGCGCGGTGTCACTTGCGGCCCGCGTGTCCGACGAGCTCGGCGAGCCGCTCGGCGAACGTGTTGGGTACGCCGCCGCCATGACGTCACTCCGCACACCCGACACTGGCATCACGGTTTGTATTATAATTACATATTAATTTTCGAATTTACGCACGTTTAAATTGATACGAGTGCTGATTCTCAAGAGTAAAGCTGTTTGAGGAAGAGGTTTAAACAAGAGATAGTTAATCGTAAAGGTATTATCGAAGATTTCTCTCTATTTGGGGCATCCCGTTTGGGTAATACCTCAATCATACAGAAGTTCACAGCCAAATAACCTTGTGTTGTGTTCATGCGGTGAGTAGGGTTCCAGACCTCCTCGAGGAAAGGGGTTTCAAGGTCAGTAACGTGCTGGGGTTACATTAGTGTTACAAGCGTGTTGTATTAAAAAAACCGACGGCTACAAGAAAAACTATTGACGGATCATACATGGTACTTACTGTCATGTATAATAACAAAAGCTTATAAATTTCAGAATATTAAATGTAGTGTTCCGCGACGCGCTGGAGCATTCCAGTACAGGTTTTGCAGCGATAAAATATTTTACGAGAGCTCAAAGTCGTCAGCTCAAATGGCCAAGGTTGTTAATTGTTCATACAGTCCAAAATTAAAACGTTTTCGATATTTCCTCCGGATTCAAATAAAACAATGGTTGCTTATACTGTTTTATTTAAGATCTAATAGACAAAGGCTACACAATTATGCGCGAAGGAAATTTTGATTTCCAAATGCAACGTTCCAGTTGTCAGTGTCACAGTTTACAAAAACAATAACGTCCCAGATTTTTGAACCTTCTGTCGGTTAAATATAATAATCAATATTTAGTTAATTCATTTAAATGTCTATAAAACTTATTGTTATCATGTTAGAAAGATTTATTAGATTTATCTGTAGATAATACTAGCTGTGCCCGCGGCTCCGCTCGCGAGGACTACAGAATGCCTTCGGTCGAGCTCACGCGCAAATCGTGCTGCCCCCGCTGGAAAGACGGGCGACAAAAATGCTTAATGTAGGTGATCCTTAGAAGATAGATATATGCTTTCACTGACATTTTGTAGGTCTATTTAGGATCTACAATATTGCAGAACATTAATTTGATATATTTCGTATAGTTTACTCAGCGTAAGCCATTTAAGAACCCCAAATACGTCTTTTTCCGAATCAATTCACCATTTACGTCACTGCTTATTTCGCATGTTACTTTACTTATCAAAATATATCCTATTATAACCTGGCCAAATAACATAGCTATGAATAAAAATCATGTTAATCGGATAAGTGGTTCTCGCGCGTAAACAATATAAATGGACAGACAGGCAGAGACGTTGAGTTTTATAATGTGTATAGATTATTTTGTACAAATTGTGTAAATAGTTTAGAACTGTCAGTTGTTGGTGCCCGCGCCCGCACCCGCGCCCGCACCCGCACCCGCACCGTCGCTAATGAATATTTTTTGTCAGTATCATAATTTATTATTAAACTAGGAAATTAATTATAATAAATAAAATATAATTACTGCTTTTAATGTTTATATTATTCAAATATATTGTAGTTATTTTTATTGTAATGAATATACGTACTTAAATTAAGAATAATAAGTTTAAATAGTTATGAAAACTAAAAACACGCCTTAATTACTCACGAAAAATTATAAAACTTTTTAGTCTTATTATAGCATCTCTATCTTCTATCTATATCTATCTAGACTTCGGAATCATACAAAGCTTTATTAGAATTTATGAAAATATTTAAAGGACTTGTTTTGATCTCAGCTTTCGATGTCACTTCTAAAATATGTTTTTTTTTTTCATAACTTTGATAAAATTTACTTAACGTAACAAGTTTAATGCAATATTATTAAAACTGTTTTTTTACTTTAGAAAAAATCCAAGGTATATGCCGTCTTATACATATTTAATTTAGGCATGGAACATTTCTTGTATCACTCCTATTTTTCATATGGTATGTGAAAATAATTTACCATGATATTGTTACGGTATGAGTAAAAAAAAAACACTATTTTTAAAACGTTTAGCATCTACTCAATACATCGAGTATGTATTCGTAGGTACGAAAAGGCATCAAAGTATACACACGCATTCAAAGCTTATCGGTCCGAATACGTGATCAAGCAAATAAATGTCTGAAAATAGCACATAGCCCCTTCTTTTATATTATGTAATAGCTCAAGGCCATTCTAGTACTCTAGTATTCGACCCTCGTTTTATTTGGGTATAAGCGAGCCGTATTCCGAGCCAGGACAGACAAGCGCAGTGAAGCTGTAAAATCCTTCTGAGGCTTCAGGGCCCTTAAGGCTAACAGCCAAGTCAGATCGAAAAAAAAAGAGCCAGGGCAGTCTTGTTTTGGACTGCCAAGTGAAAACAACAAGCTATAAAAGGAAGAAATCTGCAATAGGACCACAGAGTAGAGTAAGCAAAAGACAGTGTAATGAAAGTTTAAACAGTGATTTTTGACTTTTGTTTGATTAACTACGAGTAAATTGTTCACCTAAAATCTAATTGCATTTTCAGTACTCACGGTTATAAAAATATGATATTAATTACGAATGTATTTTTATAACTTATTTTTCAAATGAAATGAATAACAATTATGTCATGTGATAATATGAATCGAATATGCTTGTAAATACTAATTTGTAGAATTCATACCTGCGTTAAATATTAGGCCGAGAAGCTAAATAAAATGCTTTCACACTGTCCACAATTTTTTATACTAATAAATTTAAAATTTAATTTATTAATATCATTCAAATTAATATTCTACATTATTTCAGTGTTACATGTTAAGAATCGAATCTGCGGACATTACATCTATATTCCACTGGTATTAGCCACGCAAATACAACGATTTTTTAAATTACCAATTGTTGCCAATAAGATCTATTTACCTCACATTGCTAAAGCTGAGTTACTAAACTTGGCAATACTTGATCACGTGATTATAAATCGATTAACTCGATTAAACATATCGGCGATTTTCTCATCTGCTTCTCTGGAAAAAAATGAAAGACATTGTAATAGTTTTTTTTCTGAGAGTGAGATAATAATTGAAATATCTTGCATTTACCCTTTGTAAATGTGTGACCCTGTTTTCGTTAATTCTTTATTAGCGTTTGGCCACAATTTCATCTAATGTTAAGTTATAATTTTGCCTAAGATGAGGCTAGAAAACGCTTAGCCAAGCGGGAGGACTGGCTATTAAATGCAGCTATCGGAACACACCTATAGGTGCTTGGCGACAGCTTTTCATCTTGAGGGTGGTAGCTAGCCAGGCGGGCATTACAAAATAATCTACCACCGTGCTATGGATTCATCATGTTTTCCTCCACCAAACTTAGGCCCGATGGACGCGGTATCTGTACACTCTACCACTGAGCCATGATTGCTTCAAAACTGTCTATTGATGAAAAGTAGTAATTGTTATAAAAAACATTTTCATTTTTCAGTTTATGACGGAGGGTGTCTTACTACGCGAGATGTTTGCATCACCACTTCTGATGCAGTATTCTTGCATAGTTCTTGATGAGGTATGTCGAATTTTTTTTAAGTTATACTTTTCTTGGCGCTTTTCGTAGAAAGTAAAATTGAAAACTGCTCCGACGTAAATGCGATGTGATGATGTAAGACATCAGTGATAATAATGTGAATTTATTTTACTGATTATGTAAACATAATTGAATTTTAATTTGATAACCTATTTATATAGGTAATGTATCAAATTATATGAGCTGGCAACTTTGGTAGAATTCTAACTTGTGATGTTGCCAAGCCATCATCGAAAAATCATCATCAGATATCGGGATTTTTTTATGACATTTTCAGGTTCACGAGAGATCACAAATGACAGACGTTCTTATGGGACTATTGAAGAAGATTGCTAAAGTGAGTGTTATTATATTTTCTTTATTTATCGACTACCTTCCTTTTCTATGTAGAATCTGATTTGTAGTTTTATAAGCTTTAGATGTTTCTAGAAAGTATTAAAACACAATATAATAAACTTAGTGTGGGCATTAGCTCTCAAGTATAGTTTGACAGAATTAAAGAGTACACTCCAAAACTTAGCTCGGTGTACTTGGCGAGTTCGAGGAACGCCGATAGCATACAAGATTTTGCGATTGTTACAAAATTTAAATTCTAGAAATAAAATTATCATTCTACAGTGGATACCATCACAAGTATGTTTAATAGAAAACGAAAAAGTGGATCGATAGGCAAAAGATGCTCTTATTAACGGTATACCTTATAAATGCAAACCGTACTATACTGATATTATTTATTTCATAAAAAACAATGTAGTGAAATTAATATATTGATGAACGATCAATTAATAAAGGCATGTGGTACAAAACCACACAGCCAACTCTGTTCGCTTTACTTGGTTTGATATATTCAAAATTAGCCGACCGTAGTTAGTTAATAATGCCTTTCGACTCGTTCAGGACACTTTCCATTGAATAGTTTTTTGTGTTTAATAAAAATTAGTTCGTCTCCAAATTGTGAATTGTGTAATAGTATAGAATATCTATATCACATAATGATAGAATGTGTACAAAACGATAGATTATTACTGCAAAATAAAATTAATAATTCATTTCGATATATGTATGTATTTAATATCATCCTTGCTTTTTTCGACATCTGAGGATGCAGGCATTAGAAGACGTTGAATTTGTTGACACTCAGTTTAGAGAGTTTATCTGTGTACATTTATTGAGTTATCAACCATTTTCTTTAGTGACATTCACTGGGATGATGTTTTCACGGAGTGTCCAAATCCTAACTAAAAATAAATAGTGGAAAAAGTATAGTTGCCGTGACACCCCTATAGGTGCCCGGCGATAGATTTTCAACTTAAGGAGGGTATCTAGCCAGGCGGGCATTCGAAAAAGTCCTTCCACCATGCTATGGTTTCCTCGCGATGTTTTCCATCAACGATTGTTTAGGCTCATTGCAGGGATTTGAACTCACGTTTGTTGACGCGGTGTCCTTGCACGCTAACACTGAGCAATCACTGCTTACCATCATTTACCTACAGTTTCGTAATATTACTGTGCTTAAAACAATAACGGGTATTCCTTTTGTAATTAAATTATAGAAAAGAAAAAACTTAAAGTTGGTCGTATCATCGGCCACAATGGATGCGGAATTCCTTAAGGATTTCTTCAACTTATCAGATAAGGAGAAGAAATCAGGGACTTCGGTGATATTATCCGTGCAGGGAAGAACGCACCCCGTCGATGTGTTTTACACCCAAGGTAAGCAACTAAAACGCATTGGAGGAAGGTAGTCCCTAAATAGTAGTATCGTGTATGTATATAGATCAAGAGAGAGCAAGGCACAGAAAAATATTTTTGAGATTTCTCTCTACTTGGGGCAGTCCGACTGATGGGACCCTAGAGAAGATCGCAGCCAAATAACCTTGTCTTGTTTTCCTGTGGTGAGTAGGGTTTCCAGAAATCCTTGGGGAAGGGGGTTCAAGGTCGGCAACATGTTAATACGTTGTTGTTATAAGCGTTCATAGGTTACGTTAATCGTTGCTTACCATCAGGCGAGTCGTACGCTTGTTTGCCGCCATAGTATACAAATTACATCAGGTGGAATTCTTTTAATTTATTGCAAATAAAAGTGTGAAGTTACTATGGATACATGTTATAAGAGCGGCAACCTATGATGGCCGTTTTGACACATTACAATAGCGAGGTGAAATTTCAATTTATTTTATGGGAGTCGTATCTATAAGTTTTTTGATTTATAACTAGTATTGAAAGTAGTTGCCGATTAAAAAGCTTTAATAAAACGAAATTAACATATTTTAACAGGTTGTTCTTTTCGAAGCAAGGTCAAGTGGAAACTGCTTTCTGCTGCATTGAGCAGTGACGCGAGTTTGCTGGAGGTAGTATTTGTGCTAGCCAGCGATCCTATATGTGGGGATCGTATTAGATTATCTTTTTAAATTTTGAATTTGAAAATCATATATGCTGAGTTGTGTAATAATACAATACACTAATTGTATTTTTATTAATTAGTTTTTTTTTTAGTAATTTATTCATTATAATCCACTATGGATTCTAAAATACTGCTGTGTTTTTTTTTTGTTATTAAAAACGTGAGAAGATTTGTTCGCGGAGCCATATTATATTTAGGCCGTAATATATACCTAAACATAGTTTAGAAATCAGTGAAATAAATTAATTTTGTGCCCTAAAATTATACGTTCGATAAATTTTATGACTAAGTGCACGCCACTATTAAAAATAAATAACAGCAATTTGTTACTTCAAAATTTATACGAAACTTCATGAGCGGACATACGTCAAAACGGCCATCATTGCGTGCCAGTAATAGTATAATAAAATTGTTTCTCTCGCTCATGTTCTATTAGAATTATGTAAGTGTGAGTAGTAAGGCAAATTATTCTACATTGAAACGCGTTTGTCTCGCTTGTGAATTTGTGATAGTTTTATATAAAAATCTAGCCATGCCCGCGACTCTGCACGTGTTTATTACGCAGTGTATTATTGACATAAAAATTCCAGTGTACAAAATTTAATGAAAATCAAATAGACTGACAGACACATAACATTTTTACTTCATATCTACTTTATAATATATGTGTATCAGGAAATTTGGGGAAAAATTACATGTACGGATAGAACTATATATTTAAAACATTGCGCCATCTGTGCTGTGTTGTGCCACAACATCACAGAATACTGTTTCGGCTCAGTTAAACTAGGTGGCGTTAGGAACGATACAAATACAATTTCGGACTTATTTCAGGCAATGCATTTCTGCAGTCCTGCATTATTATTTTTATTGTTGCCTCAGCTTGTAACTAAACGACATAATGAAAAAAACAACGGTAACCACCAAGAGATCGGAAAACAATCGCTGGTCGTCGCTTTCATGGCAGCCTTTAAAAACTTCGGCCACTGGATGTACAATGACTGATCCCGAAACGCGCACTGTGACGGGCTTATCAACATGTAGATGGTGGTCGCGACCTAGTTGGGTATAGTCTTTCATTAAAGAAGCAATCGGTATTATGTGGGTGTTCGTTTATTTCAGAACCCGTACCGGATTACGTAAAAGCAACAGTTGATACAGTTATAAAGATACACGAAAGGGAACCTTTTGGAGACATACTGGCGTTCCTCACTTCACAAGTAAGTAAGAACTTGCCTTCTTTGAAGTTATAAAGGGCAGTGACGATAAAAAAAGGTAGATGCATGTACTTTTGTATGCATAGTCCTTTGACTATTTACACTATACATAAGTTTAATTTAGTGCCATTATCATTATTTCATATAATTGATTTCTATATTTGTAATTTATTTCTAGCTGGCACTGTTACAGCGTTTTAAAAACATCTAGTGTGACTATTTTCAACACAATATAACAAGAGGCTTAGCAAGTAACTTCATAATGTAGGCTTTTGTTACAATGTGCGCGCGCATCGTATAAATTCACTCTCATCACTTTTAATTCGCTCAAAGATGTACAATTTGAAATTAAAATCAATACTATATCTGACATCTGTTTTGGTTACTGTTGGACCTTATTGCTGTAGCCTTTTTAACCCAAATACAATGAATAATAAAAGTTGTGGTGTATTATGAATGAAATTGTATGGAGGAAACCATAATGTGCTAGTGTACGATTTCCGCTGGGTCGAACGATGGTGAAGAAAGTCATCGCGAGGGTACTTAAATGTTTGGAAAATTTTGCCACTCTTTTTAATTCTTTAAAAGTTTAGCGTTTCGCCACAATTTTACTTGATGCTAAGTCACGATGTGGGCCAAGATTGTAACACGCTATAACTCTCAAGTGCAGCTACCGAAACATGCCTATAGGTACAAAAAACACCCTACCACCATGCTTACGTTCCATCAAGATGTGTTTTCCTTCACCGAAAACTCAGGCTCGTTGCATTAATTCGGACTCAAATGGATCGACGCGATGTTTGTATACGCTACCACTGAGCCATCTTTGCTCCTTTCTCTAGGAGGAGATCCACGCAGCACTGGAAACATTGCAAACTTACGCTGAAGCCAACAACGAAATGAATAAACAGAGGAAGTATTTTCCGAGCGGTGTCCAGGCGGCAGACATGCTTGCGTTACCTCTGTACGGGTCTCTGTCCCAGTATAAGCAGCTGCAGGCCCTCAGAGTCTGCGAGAAGAACGTCAGGAAGGTCATCCTCGCGACGAACATCGCGGAGACCGGTCTCACGGTACCGAGTTTAGTTTACGGTGAGTAAAAATCAAAATATCCGGTCTGGTCTATCCAGTTCTCTTGTCTTTACAAATAAATAAAATTGAAGTGGCCGACTGAATCGCGATCACCATACACCAGGTGTAACATCCGCTATAAAGACACGCTTAGGCGAATCGCGTTTCGCGTTAGGCGAATCGCGTAACAATGTGCACATGGTGATAAAAACCCGTCACAGTGACACTCTTTTGGTTGGTCGCGTTTTGGCTGGTGTATATACAGTAATTAAGCGTAGCGGTTGGGATCTCTATCCGATTAGGTCGTGAACACCATGCACATTGCACATGGTGATAAAAACCCGTCACAGTGACACTCTTTTGGTTGGTCGCGTTTTGGACTGGTGTATATACAGTAATCAAGCGTAGCGGTTGGGATCTCTATCCGATTAGGTCGTGAACACCATGCACATTGCACATGGTGATAAAAACCCATCACAGTGACACTCTTTTGGTTGGTCGCGTTTTGGACTGGTGTATATACAGTAATCAAGCGTAGCGGTTGGGATCTCTATCCGATTAGGTCGTGAACACCATGCACATTGCACATGGTGATAAAAACCCATCACAGTGACACTCTTTTGGTTGGTCGCGTTTTGGACTGGTGTATATACAGTAATCAAGCGTAGCGGTTGGGATCTCTATCCGATTAGGTCGTGAACACCATGCACATTGCACATGGTGATAAAAACCCGTCACAGTGACACTCTTTTGGTTGGTCGCGTTTTGGCTGGTGTATATACAGTAATCAAGCGTAGCGGTTGGGATCTCTATCCGATTAGGTCGTGAACACCATGCACATTGCACATGGTGATAAAAACCCATCACAGTGACACTCTTTTGGTTGGTCGCGTTTTGGACTGGTGTATATACAGTAATCAAGCGTAGCGGTTGGGATCTCTATCCGATTAGGTCGTGAACACCATGCACATTGCACATGGTGATAAAAACCCGTCACAGTGACACTCTTTTGGTTGGTCGCGTTTTGGACTGGTGTATATACAGTAATCAAGCGTAGCGGTTGGGATCTCTATCCGATTAGGTCGTGAAAACCATGCACATTGCACATGGTGATAAAAACCCGTCACAGTGACACTCTTTTGATTGTTCGCGTTTCGGCTGGTGTATATACAGTATTCAAGCAGGGTGGTTGGGATCTCTACCCGACTAGGTCGTGACCACCATGCATATTGCACATGGTGATAAAAACCCGTCACAGTGACACTCTTTTTGTTTGTCGCGTTTCGGCCGGTGTATATACAGTTATCAAGCGCGGCGGTTGGAATCTCTACCCGACTAGGTCGTGAACACCATGCACATTTCACATGATGATAAAAACCCGTCACAGTGACACACTTGTGGTTAGTTTCGTTTCGAGTAAGCCGGTATATACACCCGGCTGCCGAGCGACTTGCAGCGACAACCGGCGATGTATTGCAGGTCTTTTGATGGTCGCCGTTATCTTTGGATTGTAATGTAAAAATAAATAAGTTCATTAATCGACAGTGATCGACTGCGGTTTCCACAAGCTGCCGTACTTCGATCCCGCGATAGGAGTAGAAAGTCTCACGGTTACTCCGATCGCAAAGACCAACAGCCTACAGAGAGCTGGCAGGGCGGGACGAACAGCTCGTGGAAAATGTTACAGGTAATGTTACACCATTTTGTACTTGTTGTGCCCCACCGTTTCATTAAATATTCGAACAGCTCTCCACCGCGTCGCTGTCAACGCACTCGTATAGCCTATCATTGTTCCCACTTCCCGTACTTACCTATAGCTTGTCAGATTGCTTGACGTTCATGATTACTGCTTCGCTTTTTAGGGTCGTAGCGTGAAGTTATATAGCCTGTAGTCTTCCTCAATAAATAGGCTATAAAAATACAAAAGAATGTTTAAAATCTGACCGTTAGTTTCAGAGATTTGAATTGATTTGTCAGCTATTGATCTCTAATGTGTAAGCTAATAATCAATAATATTTCAAGAATAAATAGTTGAAAAAAGCAAACAATATTTTTTTCACCAAAGTTTATGTTCGTCACCAATATCGTATTTTTTTTTTCTTACTACGTACAGCGTTCTTCTTCATTTGGCGCCCCATAAAGCACTTGCCAGTATCAATGTGTTTAAGTCTTCGTAGTATTTTTTAAACATTCAAAGTTATCTAACAAGATGGTGACTCCCTTGTTAAAACTATCTAGATCTACACGTGTAGCGTTATTTTCTATGTTACTTAATCTAGAGTAGACCTAAATAATAACACCAAGGAATCGAAAATAAATCGTATGAGTCATAAATTAATCGAATTGTTCTTACGCCGTTGTACATGTAAATTAGTAGTTTATTTTTTAATTTCGAATCAAAACATATATTTACGTAATTCCTAATTTTTTACTGTAGCAACACGCGACGAAGAATATTAACTGAAAGAATTAATCTTGTTGTTTGGAGTTTGTCATTCAAAAATTCAATTGTTCCAGATTGCGATTTCAATTTTATTTTTGTTCTTTAATTTACACAGGTTACGCATCTCTCAATTTATTTAAAGCATAATTGTATTATCGATTATAGTTAGCTCTAAAAAAATCGGTAATCTTTAAATCAGTTTCCAATTTAATTATGCTACAACTCTAAAATAAACATTTTACATGTGTCTTGCAAGGCTTTTTATGATGACTCAAGTATAGGTCACGTGACGTGTAGTACAGGGAACGTGCATTTATTTGGCGATAGTTAAAGTCATACCTTTAAAAAAATAGCTATATAAGTTATGAAGGTCATGTTATTATGTTTTCAGATTATACACGGAGGATGAATATGAAAAATTACCACCGAGTGTCCCCCCGGAGATGTGCCGGAGTGATCTCTCCTCTATGCTCCTGCAGTTGAAAGCTCTCGGGGTTCATAATGTCCTCAGGTATATTTGTGCTACCGCCTTATATGGTGGTAAGGCTTTTGCTAGTAATTAGTGTATTCGTAAATCTCAGATTGTGTATTTACATGTTAGGTAATAAAAACTTATTTCTTCATTCCTCAGAACTTACGTCAAGAGAACGATCCTGATGGAAGTAGCTTAAAACTATAAGCTGCTGTAACCTTTATTACCATACTAAAGCTTTTCCCGCGGCTTCGCTCTCGTCATAATTGATTTATATTCCTTTTATTTACATTCTATCTAAATTGCTAAATACAAATTTTCATAGATCTGTCTTCAAAAATGGTAGATTTTCATACAAACTTTCATCCCCTTTTTCACCCCCTTGGGGTTGACTTTCCGAAAATCATTCCTTAGTTCTCACCTACAGTGTAAATAGAACCCGTATGCAAATTTTCACGGTCCTAGACCCAGTAGTTTGGGCTGTGCATTGATCGATCAGTCAGCCAGTCAGTTTCTTACTTTATATATATATGCATAAGCCCGTTTGATGATCAGTCATACATTTATAATAATAATACCAGCCAGGACACCCACTGCTGGACAATGAAGCCTCTTCCCGAGGGAAGGCACGGGCTTAAACACCAACCAGCCCACGACGTATTGGCGATTACAAACGCCGAGAAATTAACTGTTCTATATTATTTCCATAAGAACATTTCTCAAGCGTTCAGGTTTTCTCGGGATGTTTTTCTTCATCATCAACTGATAGCGGTACCAATTTAAATTAGTAAATGTACACGGAATACCGAAAAATTCGTTGGTACATTCCAGAGTTTGAACCTGCGAAAATTTAATTACTTATTTTCTGCCCCTTTTGCGTCAAGAATGTTCGTTGCAAAAACGTTGTATTAAAATTTCGACCTTGGGCGTTTACTCTCATCGGGGCCAAAGAAGTTTTATTACAAAAATTAATGTAAGTTAGAGACGATATGGACTCATGTTACACATCATCCAAGATTAGGAGAAGTAAGAAGGAAAAATAAGTTTATTGTATATGACATAATTAACAAACAAACAAACGCACAAAACAAACATTATATGTGTATATATGTGGGATAGTGTGTCTAATAAAATATTCTTTAGGGTATTATAATGATTTACTTCTTTAACAGCAATTACTTCCATATAAAAATCTTCACCAAAAAACACTTCTGCGCACTTCTATCGTCGTCACACAACCCCCCGTCGTCCCTCTTCCTCTTTCCTACCTCATAATCTCATCTTACTCACTCATACTCTTGGCTCGTTCATACCGTCATCTCTTTCACACTGTCATTCACTCTACAATAAACTATAAAACACACCATAGATATCCTAACTTTTACATGCAAAGGTCATTTCTATCATACATCCTACATATATATAAGCTATTGTTGCCTAACAACGGCCTATATATTGCAGCTACGTGCTGTATAATTTTGTAGTAGTGCAACGTTGGTTTTCAATAAGAGGCGTAAGACCTATGCAGTTGCCAGGTTCACGTTCCCCAGTCCGCCGCCCGCGAAGAACCTACTCGCCGGTCTGGAAACACTGTACGCTCTGAAAGCGATAGACCGCAACGGGGACCTCACTGATGATGTAGGGGTTCTGATGGCGGAGCTGCCTCTGAAGCCGATGTGCGCGAAAATGCTCGCCAACAGCGGTCAGTATTTCTCAAAGGTGTTTCTTGTGGTAACGCCATATCTCCCTTTAATTCTCCATCAAAATTATTGACTCAAACATAATTATAAACAACAGTATTTTCGTAAACAAATTGATTAAAAACTTTGTATACTGTATATTAAACTAACACGTAGCAGATGCTATCTATTAACAATCTGTTTAACTAATATGACAACTGTTAGATATTTTACTTATACAGTCTGTACCCTCTCTTATAACAACATGTTAATCGGTACATAGGTAGAAGACGCTGACACCGTATATTTGTATGACTATAATTGCAGATAACTACCTAGTGTTTAGACTACGCGGATATGCGACGCTGATATCGCATGTTTATGGTACTGAGCTATTCATAGCCACTTGTTGTTAATACTATAAAAGGTCACTCTTAAGATCTGTGTAATGCTGTTATCATTCTGTGCTAAACCTTATTAAGAATAACTCGTGTAATCTTTAAAAGCCCTCGGCAACGCCCCCGGTACACAATTTTGTGTACCGATAATGTGCGAAATATTCGCACGGGTCAGCTAATGCAGTATAAAAGTTTAAGTATAATCGTCTTAGCTGCTAGTTGCTGCTCTGGAGTATTTTTTTCTCTAATTTAAAGCAAAGCTTGATATTGGCGCCTCCTATCTCCGACATAGGTGATTTTAATATTTTTTCCTTCAAATGAATGACAGTTTCATATTATCCTTCTGGTTTCATAATATGTTGGATTTATGCTCTTTCTCTCTTACGTGTCGTTTCTCTTTCGTTTAGAAAGTTTTATACAAAATTTATACAAATAAATCTATCTGATTGCAGCGTGGCTAGTTTTGACTCTGTGTTGGTTCCTCTTCGTCTTCAGTTAGTAGATGATTTTGTTTAGACGTCTTCAGGCAATAGGAAATAATATTACAAATTTTTAGATTAGTTTTATTAATTTGGAAATAAGACGCTATCTAAGCAACCGAAAACAGATACGTCACATAGTAAATAGTAAAATATTGTGCGTGTAACATCGTAAACGTGATAGAAATGAAACTTTTTAGAAAGGGAGACTCAGATATAGTGTATTTCTAAGGCAGGCCAGACAATGACATATGGTATAATGTTTGCGTCAAAGAAAACGATACCTATCGCTCGCCATACATTTCTTTTAAAACAATATTTAGCAACGCGTTAGTGGTACGGGGTGAGGTGAGGGAGGCAGATATTAAGAGATAATAAATCCACTTTCAGTTGTGATTTTGTTTATTTGTTGTTGTTTTAATTTTTTATTATCTAAAAGACTTTTCTACGGGTTCGTCATCAGACAACGACAGTGAAACTGATTGATTGAATTTAATTAAATCTAAATTGATCTTAGGGATACACTAGATAAGTTTTCTTAATTATTTTTTATTTATTAAAATTTTTAGACACAGAAAATAAATAATAATAACATCATTTATAAGTAATATCTTTATATATATAATTATTCTGTAAATGTGTATGTGACTAAACTCATCCTAAATTACTGGACCGATTTTGATGATTTTTTTGTGATTGCATGGGTCTTTGTATGGTTTAGATTCGCAATTGGGACGGTAGATGACACAGTGTGTAGTCCACACGGGCGAAGCAGCGGGCACAACTAGTAATAAATAAAAATATCGTATTTTTTTTATTTCCGACATTGATACGAACTTTGAACCACACCAAAAAAGATTTCTTACCCCCGTGAAGGTTATTTTCTGTTTTTCCGCTTGCCTTTGAAATAAACCATAAATTTCTATTAGATATACAATTTATAGCTGTATTTCTCTTTCTTTCTATGTTCTATATATCTTCTTTCTTATGTAACGAAATTTTTCTAAACGTGACGCGTCCTTGAAATTTCACTCATCTTTCGTCTAATTATCAAATCGCCGCGTAGCAGGTGTCACTTCAGAAAAACTTTAATAGGCCATAGACATAAATTTGTTTTTGATTATTTATATATTTCTAATAAAATCAAATAAAACTGCAGGCGAATACGGGTGCATAGACGAAGCTTTGTGTATAGCGGCCATGCTGCAAATGGAGAACGTATTCTCCAAATCCACTAGTGGGAAGGACAACATAGCCGCCAGGGTCTCAAGGAGGAATAACTTCGAGGTAATTGTATTTACGTTAGGAGTTTATGTGACCAATGTTAAATGCCTTCCTCTTTTTATTCACAAGCTGTTTACCGCGAGTACGTTCATGTGAAAATAACTTTGGTGTTGAACGGGAATTACGTGTCTCTTGTGGATTAAGTGTATTTTTTTTATTATTTGTTATACTTTTTTGGACGCGTTAAGTGGGGGATAAAATTGGGTGCTTCGCGGGCATCATTTGACGGCATGTTAAAGTTGGCCATCAATGATAAATAATAATGTAGGTATATTCTTCTTAAAACCTTTTTTAACTAAAAAAAAGAACAAGTTTCAGTTAGATGTATTTAGATTATTATCATTGCTCTAACTTAATCGTGTTGTTGTCACGCGGGATAAAATTTTTGTAGTTAGTTTTGTTTTGTTACGACAAAGAATTAACTTACTACTTGTATGTATATTTATACACATTTTTCTTGTTACTGCTTCATCTCTACAGAAAAGTATAATCATATGATCCTCCATCCTCGGGTTCACTCCTAAAAGCTACATTAAAAACAGCGAACAATACATGAAATACACTGATTTGTTGGAATGACTCGCGTGCCATCTATTGTACGCTAATGGTACTATATTAGAAACATTCACGCAAGTGTAACCAAGAACTGTAAAAAGTTTCAACTCAATCGGATGAACGATACGCGAACGCTTAGGACACGAACATACAAACATTGTTGTCATATTTATATTGGTTTTATGACCAACTGTGTGCCGCGGTTACACCCGTGTTAAATTTATTCGATTTACTTTTCAACGCACTCGTGTAGCCTATCGTTATTTTCACTTACTTGCAGCGTACCAGATTTCTTGCATTTCGTAGGTTACTACTCCGCTCCTTAGGGTCGTAGCGTGAAGTTATAACCTACCTCAATAAATAGTACAATAAAGTATTTTTCAAATCTGACTGATAGTTCCAGAAATTAGCACGTTGAAGCAAAAAACAAGCTCTTGACCATAGGTAAAAATATTTTTTAGGTAGCTGAAGGAGATATAATAATGTATTTAAACATTATGGATTCGTATACGAAGCTGAAGACGCAACATGAGGACAAGAAGTCGAGGAAAGTCTGCAAGGAGTGGTGTCAGAAGATGTACCTCAACTACAAAGTCATGGAAAAGGTAAACAAATTTGTGGGAAGATGATAATATAACCCAGATTTAATGAAATAGTTCCTAGTTTTTCTTGATTCCTACGTTGAGATTGTCATAGAAAAGACCTCTTATTGCATGTGTACAAATTGCAATTTGAAGTTTCTACATATCCCTGTACATTATTTATCTTTTTTTCAAACGCCATATATCCGTTAATTCTTCATCAAAACTGCTGATTCACACATCATTGTAAAGCTTATGTTCCTGGGTATTGACGAAAAATAGACATGTAATATAAAATTAATGTTTAAAAAAAAAACTGTATTAGGAATGCCAACTACTGTTAAAGTACCATGACAGTTGTTTAGTTAGATTGTTTGCATTATTATAATGTACTAAATATTCGTCTGTTAATTGGGGCCAAATTTATCAGTACAGTCAGATTTTAAAGTCTATATTTACTGCGTAACAGCATGACTACGGTGACCACCGATAGATTTTGATCTCTCGGTGGTTGTTGTTATATTTGGATTGTACTGTGCTTACCATCAGGGAAAGTGCAGTAAATGTCAACTCATAAAAAAAGGACAGATTTTTGGTCCTTTATTGTGTTTTTTTTTTTCGAGCTGACTATACTTTGGCCTTAGGGGCCTTGGAGCTTTTACAGCTTTCGTGTGGATGATTGCATATTTTAAGGTTGAGTTAGGGTTGCCAACGGTACTATAATTCATAATATTTTGGAGTCTGCACACTGCTGTAAAAATATATTGTACGCAAAGAAACTATCTCTAAGTTAGATGGATCCATAGACAGATTTGATCCTGTATTGTTACCAAAATATTTTTAAAAGATGCAAGATGTAAAAATTAACATATATTTTTCGGTCTTTCCATAAATGATTTTTTAAGTGTGTTTTTTTAATAGTTTGTGCGGAAAATACCATCTACAAAAATATGTTGGCATGGTTAAGTAATAAGGTCTTCTGACGGATGCTTCTAGAAGCAAATTGTCAAATAATCCATAGAATCTTCATTCATAGTTGTTTTAATTTCCAGGCGAGCGAAATAAGGGAGAGTTTGGAAAAGCTAATAAAGGGGAAATTCAAAATCGAGAACAAGATTGTGGATGATTTAGATTTGGGACCAGGTGAAGGGAATTTATGTTTTTATTTTATTAAATCCGAGGTTCATTCCAAGACAAAGAAATCACCGGGAGGGTAAATTTCAAAAGATATAGGAAGAAACAAAATTAAAGTCAAAGGAGACTCTGCTCATGAATATATGCAATCCCGTCTCATATTGAATCTTAGTCAACTTTTGTTTATAATATTCTAGAGTTACTGTATTAAACATTCGCAAATATTATTTTTTTAAACAAGAACTGGGATCCGAAGATATTTTATAAAAACAAACATAACCTAAACACTAGGGATGTGTCGATATGCAGTTTTACCAATACATTTATCGATTGAAAAGAGATAAAAAGAAAATTAATATTAAAATTAATTGTATAGGTTTAATAATTCGAAATAGTGTTTGTATTTGGAAATATGATTACTTCGTTCAAAGGAGTTTAAATAATGTATTTATTTATTACACATATTATGTTAATATACACACAAATAAGATACAAAACATTATTATAGATTATTGAAGTGTCACATCGAATAAAACGACAAAGTTCCGTAGACATTACCGTTACCGTTTTGACATCGATATTAGATTCCCTAAACATCTATTCATACATTTTATGAAGAAAAACATGGAACATGTTATATTTCAATTGAAGTTGCAATACAATGTTGCTGATATCTTAAGTTTGTTAGAATCTAATTAAAACCATCAATGTATTCCGATTTTTTTTAAACATCTCGATATATATTTTCGAGCATTGACAGTCTATGACTTTTTTATTTAGACATATAATGACTCGATCAATAATTAGCAAGCGTGATAAACGTCAAAAGCCATAACAAAAAAGAGATCCTAGTACTCTCCTATTTGCCATAAGTAGCACTTCAAAATATATATATATATATATATAGTTTGTTACAATATAATTAAAAACGTAGGAAACATCAATATCTGCCATCGATGTTTAGATTTGAAGAACATCATTTCATCAATGTATTCCGATTTTTTTAACCACCTCGATATCCGTATTTTCGATCTGGCGAATTGGAAAATATTGTTTTAATTTCGTTTATACATTTCAGCAAAATCGGAGAGGATAATGAAGTGCGTGCTATCGGGATATTTTCCCCAAGCGGCATACCTCTCTGCCGACTCCAGTTACCACGGTGTGCGCGGCGCGATCCTACATATAAGCCCGGATAGCTGTCTATATCGGACTCAGCAACCCAAATGGTATTATATATACAAATTACCTTTGCCCCACGGTTTCACCCGTGTTAATCAAGTCAATTTACTCCAGCAATTCTCCATCGCCATCTTCCCGTACTTGCCTACAGTTCGCCAACTTGCTTTACGTTCATGGTTACAGCCCCGCTCCTTGAGGTAGTAGCGTGTAGTAATATTTAAATAATTAGATTGTAAAAATCAAAAATGATTTTTCAAATATGAAATTCAGCATGATATTGATCATATAGACAGAATCTCAAGTTTCGCGTTCTCTCTTTAGCGCTTTAAATATTTGAATAGATAACTATAATATAGGGGGTGAGCGTTATTACAAAAACATCGATGTTTGATAAATATCAAAATAAAAAAAGGTGTTTGTGCGATTCACACACGATAGAAGTGAAACTTCATTTTAAAAGATATTTTATATTTTATTTAAACAGTGTGCAATATACATACACATCGACATTTGCTCTCTCGCTTTGGCTCACACAAAGAGGAGAGACCGATAATGCGCGTTAAATGTTTAACGTTTAACGCATTGGAAGTCGCATAAGAAGTTTCACTTCAAAAACATCGATGGTTGATACATATTGAAATAAAAATATCAATGCTTCCAAATTCAATATCAGTGTTTCGAAACGTCGATGAATATCTATCATCGTTACTATAATATTGAATGTCGAAACGATGGTATAGACGTATTGTTATAATAATTAAAATTATTATTCGAAAAACAAAATCAGTCGAACTGTAATGAAGCTAGATTTTAACACAATATCGTTATATTGTGTACCTACAAGCAAGGAATCAATATAAATTGTTTTCGTTGACAGGGTGATATTCTCAAGCGTCCAAAGCAAAGGCGACAAGACATACATGCGAGACTTGATGACCATCAACAAGGACTGGCTTCTGGAGGTAGCTCCTCATTTCTACAAAGAAACTTAACCATCGGTACTACGAGCGAGGGCCCGCGGATGTTGGACTGGTAGGATCGCTACATCAATAAACTGCTAAATGAGACACTCCTTGAAAAGATATTGTGTAAAAAAAAGCAAAGTGATGTCCGCTTTCATACTACCTGTGTAATGTAAATAAAATCTCATGATTATTAAAAGGATTACAGTTGACGAATTTTGTGATATGTGACTTATATATGATTGTGACTTATGTAACTGAACTACCTCTAAAATGACGAAAGTGCATAGATAATAATGGTACATACTTCGATTGATTAAATGTATAATTTCATAATGTTTTTGAAGTGAAACTTCTTATGCGACTTCCAAGCGTTAAATGTTAAACCTTTAACGCACATTATCGGTCTCTCCTCTTTGTGTGAGCCAGAGCGAGAGAGCAATATATTATCGGTCTCTCCTCTTTGCGTGAGCCAGAGCGAGAGAGTAAATGTCGGTGTGTATGTATATTGCACACTGTTTAAATAAAATAGAAAATATCTTTTAAAATGAAGTTTCACTTCTATCGTGTGTGAATCGCACAAATACCTTTTTTTCCTTTTAATTTTTCCATATAAATCGCTAATTTAATATTTAGGGACCTATTATTATGTCCTTTTTGTTTTATTTATTTTTTAGCCTTAAAATATATCTACATAACTATTCATCCTCAGTTTGAAATAACTAATGTTTGTTTTCGACCCGTATGACATCACAGCAAACATAATATGGCTGACAGCGTTGTCGCCTGGTTACGAAAAGTAAACTTTTAAAACAAATTTTTGCGGTTTTGTAGGTTCTAAAAAAATATGATAATACAAGTATTCTTTTCCTCTAATCGGACAATAATATAATTATTTAAGACCTACTTTAAAAAATAATATACTAGCTCATTGTCATTCGGATACCACTAACCACAATGACATAAATGTGTTCACTGGACATGTGTATGGTGGTCGCAAATGTGATCAAGTCGGACACAACTAAATTGTCGACCAAGCAATGATAATAAATGAAATTTAATTTGCTGGTGAAATTGTTGTATTCAACTTCGATATGTCTGAAACAAGACATGTCGAAGTCTGAGGCTTGTTAGACTCTAGATATTAGAAAAATAAATGTTTTGGGATAACTTCTTATCGAATAAAAACACAAAATTTAATGTCTCTCAGTATTTATTACTGTTAATTATTGTTAGTAATTATTACAACGTTATGGTAAGTAAGTTATTTAAAATTAAAGTTGCGTTTTCTTGCTTGTTTACTTAAGTGTTCTTCAGTACGAAAACATATGGTTAAATAATGGCAATACAACTGAACAATACAATGACACATTTCCAACGCTGTCTAGACGGAGAAACGGAATATTCTGGTAAACATGTTTTCTCTACTGTCTACCATTATAATTTTAATATTAGCCTTTTATAGTTATTTTTCACAAATTAATATATTGTTAGTTTGTTTTATACAAAGAAATGTTTAGCAAAAAGAGACTATTACTGAAATTCAGTTCGTAGCCGTTCATCCTCAAGTGCATCTTATCATAGCGCATTTGTTCGGACCTAACTGCCATTCTTTAATAGCTCGAAAGCCAGTATTAGACGGGTTTCCTCCCCCACTTTAAAGGGGTTACGTACAACGTAATTGTACATGAACACACTGACTACTGATTTATCACAGCTGTCGTATTATTCTCTTGCTAAAACTAGCGTTAAGAAATCATGACAGAAAAATATATATGTGTCAAACACCTTTGATCACAAAAATGTCAAAGATAAAGCAACTATTCCGTTCTTATTTTTCTAATCTCCTTTCAAAATGTAGTCACAATATCCTAATTAAACTTATGAAACATTATCCATAGGATTTTTTTTTATATTTCAGTTACCTAGATTATACAATCAGGCACAAAATTTCATTGGAACCAGACTTCACAAGACGATTAGAACTTTCTTAAATTACAAATTAACAACAAACGGAATAGAACACTTAAATTATAGACACAACCTAGTTCCAAAATCTCTCCTGATCTTGGAACATTCAAGGAATTAAATCACAGTATCCTTTTGGATATAAATAATGAAGTGGAATCTCTTGGATACCTTAAACCTCAACTTTCTATTACTTAAGACATAAGATACATGTAGCACTAGCGTAGCTTATATGTCTCGAGTTCAAAATAGCAAATTTGTTAATAAAATATAATAGCCTAGCAGCTACAAAAATTTAATTTGACAGTAACAATACAGCGACTGGTTACAAAATTTCAAACTAAAAATTTTACTAAAACAATTAGCACAAAAAAGATAGTTTATCAATTGAAGCAATTAAATCAATAATTTAATAACTATCCACTAATCACAAGTACATCTTATCATAGCGCATTTGTTTGGACCTTTTTGTTACGTACAACGTAATTAAGCCAAGCCACCTGCATTGTACATGAACACACTGACTACTGATTTATCACAGCTGTCGTATTATTCTCTTGCTAAAACTAGCGTTAAGAAATCATGACAGAAAAATATATATGTGTCAAACACCTTTGATCACAAAAATGTCAAAGATAAAGCAACTATTCCGTTCTTATTTGTCTAATCACCTTTCAAAATGTAGTCACAATATCCTAATTAAACTTATGAAACATTATCCATAGGATTTTTTTTAATATTTCAGTTACCTAGATTATACAATCAGGCACAAAATTTCATTGGAACCAGACTTCACAAGACGATTAGAACTTTCTTAAATTACAAATTAACAACAAACGGAATAGAACACTTAAATTATAGACACAACCTAGTTCCAAAATCTCTCCTGATCTTGGAACATTCAAGGAATTAAATCACAGTATCCTTTTGGATATAAATAATGAAGTGGAATCTCTTGGATACCTTAAACCTCAACTTTCTATTACTTAAGACATAAGATACATGTAGCACTAGCGTAGCTTATATGTCTCGAGTTCAAAATAGCAAATTTGTTAATAAAATATAATAGCCTAGCAGCTACAAAAATTTAATTTGACAGTAACAATACAGCGACTGGTTACAAAATTTCAAACTCTAAAAATTTTACTAAAACAATTAGCACAAAAAAGATAGTTTATCAATTGAAGCAATTAAATCAATAATTTAATAACTATCCACTAATCACAAGTACATCTTATCATAGCGCATTTGTTTGGACCTAACCGCCATTCTTTAATAGCTCGAAAGCCAGTATTAGACGGGTTTCCTCCCCCACTTTAAAGGGGTTACGTACAACGTAATTAAGCCAAGCCACCTGCATTGTACATGAACACACTGACTACTGATTTATCACAGCTGTCGTATTATTCTCTTGCTAAAACTAGCGTTAAGAAATCATGACAGAAAAATATATATGTGTCAAACACCTTTGATCACAAAAATGTCAAAGATAAAGCAACTATTCCGTTCTTATTTGTCTAATCTCCTTTCAAAATGTAGTCACAATATCCTAATTAAACTTATGAAACATTATCCATAGGATTTTTTTTAATATTTCAGTTACCTAGATTATACAATCAGGCACAAAATTTCATTGGAACCAGACTTCACAAGACGATTAGAACTTTCTTAAATTACAAATTACAACAAACGGAATAGAACACTTAAATTATAGACACAACCTAGTTCCAAAATCTCTCCTGATCTTGGAACATTCAAGGAATTAAATCACAGTATCCTTTTGGATATAAATAATGAAGTGGAATCTCTTGGATACCTTAAACCTCAACTTTCTATTACTTAAGACATAAGATACATGTAGCACTAGCGTAGCTTATATGTCTCGAGTTCAAAATAGCAAATTTGTTTATAAAATATAATAGCCTAGCAGCTACAAAAATTTAATTTGACAGTAACAATACAGCGACTGGTGACAAAATTTCAAACTCTAAAAATTTTACTAAAACAATTAGCACAAAAAAGATACTTTATCAATTGAAGCAATTAAATCAATAATTTAATAACTATCCAATAATCACAAGTACATCTTATCATAGCGCGTTTGTTTGGACCTAGCTGCCATTCTTTAATAGCTCGAAAGCCAGTATTAGACGGGTTTCCTCCCCCACTTTAAAAGGGTTACGTACAACGTAATTAAGCCAAGCCACCTGCATTGTACATGAACACACTGACAACTGATTTATCACAGCTGTCGTATTATTCTCTTGCTAAAACTAGCGTTACGAAATCATGACAGAAAAATATATTTGTGTCACACCTTTGAACACAAAAATGTCAAAGATAAAGCAACTATTCCGTTCTTATTCGTCTAATTTCCTTTCAAAATGTAGTCACAATATCCACATTAAATTTATAAAACATTATCCATAGGATTTTTTTTAAATATATCAGTTACCTGGATTATATAATACATACAATTAGGCAAAAAATTTGATTGGAACCAGACTTCACAAGACGATTAGAACTTTGTTAAATTACAAATTAACAACAAACGGAACAGAACACTTAAATTAAAGACACAACCTAGTCCCAAAATCTTACCTGATCTCGGAACTTTCAAGGAATTAAATCACAGTATCTTACTGGATATAAATAATGAAGTGGAATCTCTTGGATACCTTAAACCTCAACTTGCTATTACTTAAGATATAAGATACAGCACAAGCGTAGCTTATATGTTCGAGTTCAAAATAGCAAATTTGTTTATAAAATACAATAGCCTAGCTACAAAAATTTAATTTGACAGTAACAATACAGCGCCTGATGGCGAAATTTTAAACTCTGAAAATGTTATTAAAACAATTAGCACAAAAAAAGATATTGTGTCAATTGAAGCAATTAAATCAATAATTTAATAACTATCCACTAATCACTAGTACATCTTATCATAGCGCATTTGTTTGGACCTAACTGCCATTCTCTAATAGCTCGAAAGCTCCAAGCCACCTGCATAGAACATGAAAACACTGATTACTGATTAACCACAGCTGTCGTATTATTCTCTTGCTAAAACTAGCGTTAAGAAATCATGACAGAAAAATGTATTTGTGTCAAACACCTTTGAACACAAAAATGTCAAAGATAAAGCAACTATTCCGTTCTTATTCGTCTAATTTCCTTTCAAAATGTAGTCACAATATCCACATTAAATTTATGAAACATTATCCATAGGATTTTTTTTAAATATATCAGTTACCTGGATTATAAAATACAATCAGGCAAAACATTTGATTGGAACCAGACTTCACAAGACGATTAGAACTTTGTTAAATTACAAATGAACAACAAACGGAACAGAACACTTAAATTGAAGACACAACCTAGTCCCAAAATCTCTCCTGATCTTGGAACATTCAAGGAATTAAATCACAGTAGGTATCTTATTGGATATAAATAATGATGTGGAATCTTTTGGATACCTTAAACCTTAACTTGCTATTACTTAAGACAAGATACACCACTAGCGTAGCTTATATGTCTCGAGTTCAAAATAGCAAGTCTGTTTATAAAATACAATAGCCTAGCTACAAAAATTTAACTTGACAGTAACAATACAGCGACTGGTGACGAAATTTCAAACTCTGAGAATGTTACTAAAACAATTAGCACAAAAAAAGATATTGTATCAATTGAAGCAAATTAATCAAGAATTTAATAACTATCCACTAATCACAAGTACATCTTATCATAGCGCATTTGTTTGGACCTAACCGCCATTCTTTAATAGCTCGAAAGCCAGTATTAGACGGGTTTCCTCCCCCACTTTAAAGGGGTTACGTACAACGTAATTAAGCCAAGCCACCTGCATTGTACATGAACACACTGACTACTGATTTAGCAAAGCTGTCGCATCATTCTCTTGCTAAAACCAGCGTTAAGAAATCATGACAGAAAAATATATTTATGTCAAACACCTTTGATCACCAAAACGTCAAAGATAAAGCAACTATTCCGTTCTTATTTGTCTAATCTCCTTTCAAAATGTAGTAAGAAGATCCACATTAAACTTATGAAACATTATCCATAGGTTTTTTTTAAATATTTCAGTTACCTTGATTATACAATCAGGCAAAAAATTTGATTTGAACCATACTTCACAAGACGATTAGAACTTAGTTAAATTACAAATTAACAACAAACGGAACAGAACACTTAAATTGAAGACACAACCTAGTCCCAAAATCTTAGCTGATCTTGGAACTTTCAAGGAATTAAATCACAGTATCTTATTGGATATAAATAATTATATGGAATCTCTTGGATACCTTAAACCTCAACTTTCTATTATATAAGATACATGTAGCACTAGCGTAGCTTATATGTCTCGAGTTCAAAATAGCAAATTTGTTTATAAAATAAATTAGCCTAGCAGCTACAAAAATTTAACTTGACAGTAACAATACAGCGACTGGTGACAAAATTTCAAACTCTGAAAATGTTACTAAAACAATTAACACAAAAAAGATATTTTATCAATTGAAGCAATTAAATCAATAATTTAATAACTATCCACTAATCACAAGTACATCTTATCATAGCGCGTTTGTTTGGACCTAACCGCCATTCTTTAATAGCTCGAAAGCCAGTATTAGACGGGTTTCCTCCCCCACTTTAAAGGGGTTACGTACAACGTAATTAAGCCAAGCCACCTGCATTGTACATGAACACACTGACTACTGATTTATCACAGCTGTCGTATTATTCTCTTGCTAAAACTAGCGTTAAGAAATCATGACAGAAAAATATATTTGTGTCACACCTTTGATCACAAAAATGTCAAAGATAAAGCAACTATTCCTTCTTATTTGTATAATCTCCTTTCAAAATGTAGTCACAATATCCAAATTAAACTTATGAAACATTATCCATAGGTTTTTTTTTAATATTTCAGTTACCTAGATTATACAATCAGGCACAAAATTTCATTGGAACCAGACTTCACAAGACGATTAGAACTTTCTTAAATTACAAATTAACAACAAACGGAATAGAACACTTAAATTAAAGACACAACCTAGTTCCAAAATCTCTCCTGATCTTGGAACATTCAAGGAATTAAATCACAGTATCCTTTTGGATATAAATAATGATGTGGAACCTCTTGGATACCTTAAACCTCAACTTTCTATTACTTAAGACATAAGATACAGCACTAGCGTAGCTTATATGTCTCGAGTTCAAAATAGCAAGTCTGTTTATAAAATACAATAGCCTAGCTACAAAAATTTAACTTGACAGTAACAATACAGCGACTGGTGACGAAATTTCAAACTCTGAGAATATTACTAAAACAATTAGCACAAAAAAAGATATTGTATCAATTGAAGCAAATTAATCAAGAATTTAATAACTATCCACTAATCACAAGTGCATTTTATCATAGCGCATTTGTTTAATAGCTCGCTAGCTAACCTAACTGCCATTGTTTAATAACTCGAAAGCCAGTATTAGAAGGTTTTCCTCGCCCACTTTAAAGGGGGTATATACAACGTAATTAAGCCAAGCCACCTGCATAGAACACGAACACACTGACTACTGATTTACCACAGCTGTCGTATTATTATCTTGCTAAAACTAGCGTTAAGAAATCATGACAGAAAAATGTATTTGTGTCAAACACCTTTGAACACAAAAATGTCAAAGATAAAGCAACTATTCCGTTTTTATTTGTCTAATCTCTAATTGTTACTAAAACTATTAGCACAAAAAAGATATTGTATCAGTTGAAGCAATCAAATCAATCATTTAATAACTTTATCTACTAATCAATGATAAAGACACCAAACATTTTGGAATTGAAAGGATTGCTGATTTACCTGTAGGAAAAAACATGAAAGATCATGCAGCTGTAGTGGCAGGTAAAACAAATATAATGACAGTTTCAAACTACAACAAAGTCGTAGTGACTATGACGACCAGGTATATCAGTCTGAACGCCAGAAAATATCCGTATTACCAAACCAATAATTCACTGTTGTCTCATCGGGGCTTTTATATTTATGCCCGTGAGTCTTCAAGTACAGTGAAGAAAAATGTCATAAGACATATGACGCTAACAAGAACTATGAAATGTTCATTAGATTTGCTAATTCAGCGAAACAGTGTCGCAGTCGAGTACCCACACAGGTAGGGCTCCAGTCGTCGTTCCTCTTCGGTAGTAAGTGTATCTAATATCAGTAATAAATCTAGTACGAACAAATATTCTAATTTATTTATCTCCATTGAACTTACCCTAATACAGACCGCAATAAATACCTCACGAGATACCGACCGCAGATATAGAAAACACAGTGTTTGCGCCAATATATCGTATTTCTGAATCGATATGCTAATGTCCCATCCCTCAATCCACCCGCGCCTCGCTCCATCTACTTTCAACCGATTATTGTCGTTCGTTCCGGCTTGCGCGTTACTTTCTTAAAGTCTCCTATGATCATTGGTCGAATCGGACGTATCGCTCCGAGCAAGTCGTGCCGTTGAGCTTGACCACGCGCGCACACGCAGGAGTAGTCCAAATTCGGAGAAAGGAGCCATCGTCAGCTTGGACCACGCGTGAGTACCTAAGTATATAGTATAGGTAAGAACCTATCCTACATATATTGTTCCCCATTATCGCATCGATTCACAAATACCTATATAATTTTTATTTGGTCTTCGGGGGTACATTTAAAATATTGTGTCACCTAACATTACTGAATTAACAATTTTTCCATACAGTCCACTCAGCGTCGGGCATACATTATTTGTGGTCCTTTTCGAACTGGATAAGACCATGCTGGATAGTTTGAAATGATTCGATTAGGTTTTGGTTATCGTTTGTAAAGTTTTCGTTCGTAATACTTCGCGTCGTTCTCGCGAGCGTTATCCGTAATTTTTTGTTTGGTAGGTAACAGGGACGTAATTTATTGTATTTTCTAGTTGTTATCTATTGTCCTATAACTTGGTTTCGCATAACTAGCAAATATCGCATAATTATTACGTTCTCCAGCGTTCGTATTTCGATTGTAGGTAGATAGGTAATAAATAATCCTCGTTTGTTTGCTAGGTAGTGGTTCGATAGGAGGACTCGTTTTGTATAATCCCTATATAATAATTAATATCGTTAGTTCTTATAATTTAGTAGGCAAGCATGTACGTATTGTAGTATCTACCTATTAGTTTAATCGTATATCGTTTTGTAGTACTAAATACCCAACTTGATTTTATTGGCTCTACCTACTTAGTTTACAATGTCGGCTGAACAAAAATTACAACTTTTACACGCTAAAAAGAGAAGATTGTTCGCTCGTGTTCAAACTATTTGTAGTCATGCGAGTCAAACTAAATTGGATTCGTTTAAAGAATTGTTTTTCAATGAAATTGAGACGGTGGATGATTTGCGATCAGATTTCGACAAATTGCTTGATGATATTAACATCTTGGAATTAGAAGGAAACCCGAAATACGTAATTAACTATCAAGAACTTTCATTTTCCAAGATATGTATGGACAAATCAAACGTGTTAGTAAGCAATTGTCACCACCCGAGCCAGTGATGGCGCTACCAGCCATACATGTACCTAGGACTAGTGGTAGGACTAGGTTGCCACAAATCGAACTGCCAGAGTTTAATGGGGATTTAAAGTTGTGGCTAGTTTCAACAACACAGTACATCCTAATTTATAGTTATCATCAGTTGAGAAGTTTTAATACCTATCTATTAGGAAAATTGACTGGTAAGGCAGAGACCGTATTTGCCGGCATCACGCCGAGTGCCGATAATTATCAGCTGATTTACCAGTCGCTAAATGTTAGCCGAAAACCGTATAACGTGGGCGTTAAACACTCCTGCTGCTAGTCATTTTGTAGGCAACTGGGAGGCTAATATAAAGAGTTTAAAAATTCATTTGTATCGCGTTATCGGCTAACAAATTGTCTCATTCGTAGAACTATCTACAGTTCTCGCTCAAATCGAAGCCGTGATGAATTCTCGGCCGTTGTGCCGCACTATGTCGATCCTTCTGAATCTCTCCCCCTAACTCCAGCGCATTTCTTGAACACTACGCCATGTTTTTTTTATCGTTATAGGTTTGGCATAGTGGCCACAGTCTCACCTGATGTTAAGTGACGATGTGGCCCAAGATGGTAACACGCTAAACCTAGTGGAAGACTGGCTCTAAAGTTCAGCTGCCGGAACACACCTATTGGTGCTTGGCGGCAGATTTTCAACTAGAATTTAGAATTAGAAATAGAATTTAGAATTCATTAGAAAATGCCCTACCACCATGCTATTTCCTCACGATGTTTTCCTTCACCGAAAGCTCAGGCTCATTGTAGGGATTCGAACTCACGTCAATCGACGCGAAGTCGTACACGCTACCACTGCGCCATCATCGCTTCATATCATCGCGTTTCCTGCTAAGAATATTACTGAAGATAAGCTACATCTTCTATCGTGTATCGATATGTTAGATAAACTGCTACGATCGTTTTGGAAGCGTTGGAGAACGGAGTATTTACACACTCTACAATCGAGACAGAAGTGGAATACCTCTAGTGACCAGGTAGTTGTTGGTACTGTGGTTATTCTTGCCACTGAAAATGCCCCTCCTCTGCATTGGCCAATGGACATTGTTGAGGAGGTGTTTCCTGGCTCAAATGGAGTCACTCGCATAGTGAGAATTAGAACGCCCACAGGTTCATATCTGCGGCAGGTTGTACGTCTCTGTCCCTTGCCGAACCAATAGTGGCGAAACGGTTCGCTGTTAGGTTTTAGTTATTTCGTTTAGTAATTAGTTCATTTTTGTTACAAACTAAATTAATTTCGTTTCGGTTTGAATTAATTTCGTTTAGTTTTGTTTCGTTTGTTTAGAAGGAACGGGTTCCTTCAAGCTGGGGGGAATTTTTGCGCCAATTTATCGTATTTGTGAATCGATGTACTAATGTCCCATCCCTCAATCCACTCCCGCCCCGCTCCATTTACTTTCCTACCAATTATTGCCATTCGTTCCGGCTTGCGCGCTACTCTCTTAAAGTCTCCTATGATCATTGGTCGAATCGGACGTATCGCTCCGACCAAGTCGTGCCGTTGAGCTTGACCACGCGCGCACACGCAGGGGTAATAAAAATTCGGAGAAAGGAGCCATCGTCAGCTTGGACCACGCGTGAGTACCTAAGTATATAGTATAGATAAGGACCTATCCTACATATATTGTTCCCCATTATCGCATCCATTCACCAATATATAATTTTTATTTGGTCTTCGGAGGTACATTTAAAATCTTGTCACCTTATCTACCTAACATTACTAAATTACTAATTTTCCATACAGTCTATTTATCGGCGCGCATATACATAGTATAAAATGTCAAGAAGTTAATATACTTCAGCGTGAATGTAATGGTAAAGTTTTAGGTGAAAGTGATATTGTTTAAAGTAGCGCATGAGACTGACCACCGCAAACAAGTGCTCGCTACTGTTTTGAAGAACGAAACGGCGAGCGACGTCGGCGCTATTTGTCACTTCAATAAAAGGCGCTATAATCTCCACCTCTAAGTTTTAACTACGTCATGTTTACGGCGTGCAGCGAATATACCCATTATTTATATTATATATTATTTATATTATACCTTTAGTTCACGGCAGCACAACCGAAGTGATCTTTTATAAAAGCGATATGTTAAAGTCCTTAATTGTTATCATAATGTACCTACTCATGTTAAATTAAAACTAGTGAACTAACCAACGAAACCCGATTTTGACCAATGTTTAGTACCATATCAAGGATAAGTTCACCCGTTATAAAATTAATTCTGAATAAGTATTCGGTTGTGCTAGGAAGGATAATAAATTCAGTAGGTACCTACAATTTAAAATTTTCACAGGGTAATTTCTATAACCAATGATCTCATAGTACCATCACCTAATTTTATATCAGTGTTTACATATCAAAATTTCTTAACATATTTAGCTAAAGTTTTTTTTAAACTAGCACTCGTGATTGAGTTTTTTGCACCAGTATTAATTAACGGACTGACACTTTCATCAAAGACTTTAAAATTTAACTCGGAATGGCTCCGTCCGTCAGTGCACTTCAAATGCATCCACCGACTGAAGATGTACATGTAACAATAGACTTCTTGCATGTTGAACACTTAGTTTGAACTACACCAGGTGTACCGCATTCAAAGCACGATACTCGAGGCAGTCCTTATGTTTCTGATACCCGCTTGAGTGTAGATCCTTCTATTCCATTTCTAACAGTAATCTTTTTGGTGTTCGTACTGTTTACAGTATACGCACCTGAATCTGCTCTTCGAAATAGTTCTGGTCTCTACGTGATCTGTGATTTGCAGACCGTAGGAAATCGTCTGCGTCGGTAACTGCGATACGTGAAGCTTGTTCTCTTCAAAACTATCCTCCAAACGTCGTGGTTGAGTTAACATGTTGCTGAAGCAAGAGTGAAGCAATAGACGAAATATATACGGTAATCATTAATAGATCTATTTTTTTATAGATCCTTTAAAATGATATTATTCAAAGTAGCGCACGCGACGGTCCGCCGCAGTGCTCGCTGCTACTCAGAGAATACAAAAGTACATTTGTATATAGGACTACTACTACCTACTTGTATACAAATATACTCTGTGCCATACTCCTCTTTAGAATCTACCGAAGAGTATAATAACTATTATACCGAAGTAGGCATGTGAAATTTAACGCATAACTGCTATTTTTCATATGAAAACAAAAATAATTTGTCACCTACTATATTGAATCCAAAATACCTGCTATATATGATAAAGTATATGTTCACTTTACTTGAATAGAATTTGTAGGATAATACAAATTCATTTCAGTGAATTACACATTGAAAAATTCATACTCCTCGCATGTATCACACAATCATATAAAACCACTACATTTTTTTTTATTATTTGTCTTTTAGTACCTACGGTATAAAACAATCCTTCTAGAATGTCTGTGCAGAATGTATTTTTCTAGCAGGTTTTTATAATACTTATTAATAGAAGAAAATAATCTCTCAACATTGGCACTGCTATGTGCGAGGGCGAATATCAAGGGCAACATTGCTGGCTGGTCTCCTTCTTTAACATATAAAATATACTATAGGTGTAGAATCCACATTTATATGTGTCAAGTCAAATGTCATGTTTCTTAATGATCTTAACTCTCTGTCCAATTCGGTCATGTATTCTGAGCATAGCTTTTTTAAAGTACAAAAAGGCAACATAAGTAATTTTGAAATACTTGCCTGAAAGCAGGAACCTGGAACGATCACAAATTCACAACACAACTTACCCTACCATAAACAAATTACTCTGTGATCCTACTTCTCTTATGTATAAATGTTCTCTGTGTGCCTTACCTAACATGAAAAAATTGAATAATATACTAAGAATCTCTGAGCTAAACCACGGACAGACAGACGGACATAGCAAAATTATAAGGGCTCCTTGTTGACTTCGGAACACTAAAAATAACCATCACTGTCACTGACATCACTGTAAATTTACATCCTCTTTGCCTATCTTAGTCATAGCTCAGTCAGACATAGTAACGTTCCATTATGTATGCAGTTAAGTAAATGTCGGTAAAATATTTTTTTCAATATGGTGCCCGTAATTTTTAGAACAATAGATATATTGGATATGAAATCGGTAGATCTAGCAATAAGCGCGATCGGTCACTTCTATAGAGGCTTATAGAAACGATATATTTGTAAACTGCAAAGTGATAATAACTTTTTTTTTTTTTTTCGAACTGACTACACTGTTAGCCTGAGGGGCCCTGGAGCCTTTACGGCTTTTACAGCTTTACCGGGCTTGGAGTGATAATAAACATCACAGATACGACTGGGGCTTTTATCTAAAGAAAAAGACTTTGGGATGGGACAGTCTAATGGATTTTAATTCTATTATCATTAGTTTCTATTTCATAAGTTTAAACTCTTCAACGCTTGATTTCAACCTAACAAACTGTATTCAGTTATTATGTAAAGTGCATAGTTAGCAAAGTGACGTCACATGTTTGTTAATAACGTAGAGGCAGGAACTAATAGAATCAGTCTTATTACTTTCTCTTTTGCTAAGTGAAACCGCGATATATAAAAAAAAATAGCAAATGGAAAAGGGCCATGGATTTGGTATCTCTGTCGCTACAACTACTATAGATCAACTAACCAAATAAAAAATCCCAAAAACCTGAATACGTTGAAAGAAATTTGTATTCAAGCTTGTAGTAGGTGTGATTGGAAACCACATCGGAGTGGAATTGTTGTAAAGAGCGAACGATATACTATACTGACGGGTTGTGGTAAAGTCTAGGGAAGGATATTTGTTATCAACATCATTTGCTAATAGAGGTTGGATGCCATCTAATATATCTCACCTCTTATAATTTAACATCAGTTTAATTTATCAGTGCATAAATGCAGTCCAATAAATATAGTATCAAACATATTTTCCTGCAACAAGTTAAAATGTGTTTTAGCTTGTAAATATTATATCGCATTCTTTTACCATTATTATACGCTATAATGCATTTAACATGTAATAATTTTTATTTTACTATACTTCTTAGAAATTTTCACTATTTTTAAAAAAACTAAATAAAACGGAAGCCCTACACGAAAATGTCGCTATTTCACACTCGGTTACACAATGTGTTAGTATATTTGTTCCTCTATCTAAATCATAAATGAATTAGCATACTGCTAATTGCGATATTTTTGTAGTGTTTACCAAAGTAGTGTCAGCTTACTCAAAACTTCAATAATAACACCGAAAATACTGTTTGTAGGTGTCCAAAAACATGCGTTAAAAGTGGCTTTTATTACGTAACAGAGTTGTGTACGACTTATAAATATATATTTTGAAAATAAGTACCTACTGATCAATATCTAAATAATAATCGTAAAATATCACAATAATATCACTCGATATTATAATAACAGATGTATGTATCATAATCGCAAAACGTCAAGGAACGCCAACCAATGGCTTTGTGTGATGTCACGTTAGATTCAGCCAATCTAGTTTATTTTCGATCACGTTAAAAACTATCATTTTAATATTGGGTTTTATGGATAAAGAGATAATTATTTTTGAGTTATATTAATACAAAACCCTTTTATAACACATAATCTGTACGGATATATGTATTGGTAAATATGATATTATTTTTCACATTGTCAAATAGCCTATTCTCGCGGGTGCTCGGCCAACAGCATTGTGTAGTCCACGCGAGCGCAGGCGCGGACATGGCTAGTAATAACTAAATTATAAAAATAACTGAAAAATTTTCACAAAATTATTTGTACTTAAAACGTAACATCGATTCAGTGTATCCTTGAATGTAATTGTGAAGTGTATACATTCTGAAAACAATCGCCGATTTATACGAGTATTAGACGATCATCAAATTAGTGTTTTTCTCTGATATGTAAAATTATTTTTGGAACGAAGTTCCTTATGGGGCGGAGTTGCGGAGGGGTACACTAGCCGGCAAAAAACGTCCGTAACGTTAAAAAAAGCGTAAGGTTTTTATGTATAGTCTAATGTCAGTGTCTAATGTACCTATAGTCTACGTGATGACTGCTATTATTATTGCAATTTGGTATTATTTTATTATATATTTTTATAAATCATTGTAAATAAAATAAAGGTGTTAAATTTTGTAAAGTAGTTTTTTTGATTTATGAACTGAACTTCGTTCCTATCTGGTGTCCCACGACACCACACAGTTTTTTTACACTAGATTTGAAACAAAGACGATTGTTATTACGGAATTTTGATTAGTAATACATATATTTATTTTAACGCAGCAGTAGCCTCTCCATATCAAAAAGATACAAATGGCGCTTGAAAGAATTGCTAATTTATTTTCTGTAGGCACTTGAATAATAAATATTACTCACTATACCTCTAGTTCAACATGTACCGGCTGTAGTCTTATAAAGGTCAAATTAAGCCGAAAGAATGTATAAAGTGTTGTAACTGCAATTCTAAAGTTGATTTAGATTGTGCTAACCTCACTATTAAACGGTCTCATTCGATGTCAGACATAATTGAAAATGCTTTTTTTTTTTTTTCGAACTGTGTACACTGTTAGCCTGAGGGGCCCTGGAGCCTTTACGGCTTTTACAGCTTTACCGGGCTTGGGGGCGAGCGCTTAGGGCACTCAGCCACGAAAGCTAAGCAACAACATCCGAGGGTGCCAAAGTGGCCGGTTGAAAATGCCCTGCTTGTCGTTGTATGGAGCCTAAAAAAGCTGACAATACTACAATAATACCCTGACAATAATACCCTAATCCGCCTTCCACTTGCATCGCAGAAAACCACAAATGTCACACTACGCAATAATTTCAAATTTCGAACCATTTCTGTTGAAGATACTGAAGAAAGTAAATATCAAGTTTCTAAAATTAGTCTTTTCGTACCGTAATATGACATAAAATGTGCGAAGCCCTATAGTCTATGCTTGGAAAGCTCTTTACAAAGCAAATAAGAAATTTTTATTAAAAAAAAAAGCTTCATTTGAAAAACCCCTAATTTTTTTTACAATTTGTATGAAGATATAAAGGGTTTGGAAGAAGTTGCCATTATTGATGGTTTAAGAAAGATTACCTTTTGACAAACTGAATTCTCATCACGTAAGTCTTTCTGACACTCATGAAGCTGTTTATGTGTTTGAGCACTTAAGCCCGACTAATAAAGCAATAGCACCAATCTGTCAATGCTTTAGTCCACCTGTTGACACTACCTGTATATATCCTGCCCATTTCCATTTTAGTTTTGTAATAGTCTCTCCAAAGTCGCAGACCTTAGTGCGACGTTATTTCTCGACCATCAACATTTGTAACTCGATCTTGTAATCTGATCGTATTGTGAGTCATTCTATCTTTTAGACTCAGTAAGACTAATAAACGGTTTTTAGGTAATTGTGATAGGTTCTACAATAAACTTCATAAGCATCTTGCCGATTTGCCGTATCATAAGTTCAAGAATCATGTTAAGCAAGATTTATTGTCAAAAGAATAGTATAGGGTGGAACATTACGTGAATGACGGTGATTCTCTCTCTGTACATCCATTAAAAATGATAATAATAGTAAAGAATAAAAATACTGTAAAAACATTTTTTTTTAATATTGATATACCCGCTCGAGTTCTTGAAATTAAATAAAATATTTTTTCTAATGTTTTGATTTTATGATATTAATACCGAGCTTGGCGCTCTACATGTTTCTCTGTGCCACTTGTATTTTATGCACAGCCTCAACTGTGAGCGTCTATATCTCTCGGCACCAAATGTCATGGTGGGCAGGACACATCGACTTAGACATTGTGGTACGTTAACGGATTTAAGTATGTCAACGCAACGTATTGAGGGAACACAAAGTAGATCTCTTGCATTTCATGCCTCAGGAATCTCTTATATGGAAACATATGATAACCGGTTCTCATATTTTAAAATGTTGACGCTTAGGGATTGGATGTTACTTATGAAGAGTCATAGAACCGACAACGCGAACAAAAGCATGCGTCATGCTTTGTTGCCGGCCGGCAACAACTCATTTCAGTCACTCGTCTACGCTCATCCTAACTGCGTGTCAAATTAGTGTCTAAAGAAAAATTCAAAAATGCCGTCGTTCGTGTTAATACCGTGCAAATATCAACCAACTGCGAAACAAAAAGATAGTGACGTGACATATAATTATATCATAGATTATAAAAAGTGATCTGTACAGATATGACATGTACCTATAGTTACTAAGCGTTTGTTAAATTGACTTACAACTTATAATTTCTTAACTTTATACTAAAACGCTTATGGTCGACCTGTCGACCGGTCGTATTACATATATACATACAGGTCGACCAATGTCTGTCACAATGTAATGGAATTTAAGGAACTTGACGATTGTGTGTACTTCTAATGACAATATAATAATATAGTACAATCGGACTCACCTGACGATGGAGACAGAAAATAGGCTCTGGAACTCCATAACGGATCAAAGTATCCTAGCTGTGTTTCGGCTTGTTGGAATCGTCTTCATATATATTCTGGCCATAAATGGTTTTCGGGGTTTGATAATAGAGCTGGAAATAGCGGCTACATAGGCAATTAATAACGAGTGCTTTCTTTTAGGTTATTTTGCCCTGATCATGTCAAGAGAAGCATGGATCAAATTTGTGCAAAAATTCGTAGCGAAGATACATGGCTACCGAGCGATCGTACAATCATGTTAAGATCATTTCAAATATGATAATGTTTGCGTCGTCGCGTCGCGTCGGTTTTAGTACGCTAGTATATGTAAAGCATCTTTGAGACGGTTTTGCGTTTGTAGTAGTGTAATACACGCAGTGTATAAAACCGGAATAAACCAGTTTGTGTCAGCTTTTAGCAACCACGTGCTTCGTACTCTAATGAAAAACGTACACTATACACTATCTACACCTACCGTACACTACTAAAATCATAAAAACGTCTTCAAGCTGATTTAGTTGTACATAGTACTTCAATGTTATTTACTAATATTATAAAGAGGTAAAAGTTTGTTTCTGTGTAGTAGTTCTTGAGTAACATAGGCTACTTTTATGTTGGGGAAAAACATCGCTAGTGAAACCTCGGGTAAAAGCTCATGTTTAATTTACAGTAAATATCATATAATAAATGAGTAATAATAATTAATACTCTTTTTACTTATTCCCTGTGTACACACAGAATCAAGTAGTAAGAATAAACAGTATGTCGCATCTGCGCGTGTGGTATATTATCTATGACCACAATAAACAACCACAGTCACGCCCCGCTCATGCGCGCGTGTTCAAATTGCGCGCCATCTTTTGTTTGTAATATGTAGCTTCTCTATTACGTACTACATAATAATTCAATGGACGCTAATGGACCTACATACCCTTGAATTTCTACATAAGATAATTGTTGGTGCATTTCAATATTCCCTATTATACATAAGAAAGAGGATAAGTAAAACTTTTTCCATATCTCTTTGTTGGTACAATCTTAGACTCGGCTCGCCTGTTGTGAGAATATGCAGATCATATACATCATGAATATAAATAATATTTGGAGAATTTTAACAAATTTGAACACTACCTTTATAAACTTAAGGCACTCAGTTGGCGACGTTTCCGTCTTCCGTGTTCTTATACATCTACCTTTTTCTCAAATCTGTGCTTAAATATATATTAAACATAACAAAAAAATTTAAGAAAAAAACTTTCTATCTCTCTGTTGTAATCTATCGCTAGTTGCGTGGACTCTCTGTGATTTTCAGATAACTAATAGTAATCTAAACCCGTCATTCCCAGACGAACTCGTACTATCTTGTCGAGTTTTCTTGTAAACATTATAATTATGTTATTAATAATACCTTTATACTTTCATTTGAGAGCATATATTCTCGATAAGGTCTTGCAATGGTGGGAAGAGAGCCAAATCTGACCTAGAGCTATTTATAAATTAATTAAGACGAAAGCAACTTAGTTGTAATATAAAATTATCGCGCAAGTCACAGTCATCTGATCTTCTACCATGTGTTTATAGTTGGGTTCCTGATATAGTTCGGTAGAGATTAAAAAATCCAAAATCATCATCATAGGAAATATTAGTGAACCTGACCGAATTTCTCACCGAGGAGGCAGTTTCTGTCAACTGGTCTTAGTTGGAAAGAGTTGGAAGATGCTGGGTACGATCGAATTAATGCAGATCTCTTCTGCGAACTCTATGTGGCTTAGACACTTGATGAGGAATGTCAGGATGGTATCACCATCATCATGTAAACAAAAAATGTTACCTGAATACCAGCTTTGGCCATTAGACTCGGCTCAATGACGAGCTGTGAAGATCGTTGCCGATCCCAAACTCACAAACGTTATCGAACCTTTAAGTCTAATGAGAGCCTTTTTATATTTTACAGTTTGTACAATGAGTTGTGTTCTGCAGATGTTAAATGCATGAACTGCATTTAATGGTCCACCATCGCACCGCGAGCCTTTGACAGGGGAACTTTACAACTTGGAACATAAATAGTCGTGGACAGTCTGGTTTCAGATGAGTTTCCTCCCTCTAACGATCAGGTCGTGGAATGATCTCTCTACTGAGGATTTCTCAGGACACTACAATACGGGGTTGTTCAAAACGGCACAGAACTTTTTAAAGAGTCGGCAAAGACCATATGATGCGTTTTTTATATTATCTTAGTAAAATGACTGTACAGCATCTGATGGTAAGTTACGTATTGTCCATAAACAACGGCGGTCGTCAGTTCATCGGTAGACGTCGCCGTCGCCCTTTTGCTAAAATGCCTCTTTACGCATCGTTTGAAGGACCCGATATCATAGGAAGTAGGGAACACCTGCTTGTTTGCGACCACCGTGGTATATTAAAATCCTGTCTCACTACCTCACGTGGCCAGACAGTACGCGTTAAAAAGAAACGCAAACAAGTAATTTTCCGTTATGATTATAAATATCTTAAAATAAGGTAAAACACCAGGTAAAAGCAGACATCTGACCTTTATCATATTATCACTTTGACATTGTTTACTTCGTTATAATATAATTATTAACATAAACTTAATTTATTGAAATAGTTAATATATTAATCAAGTCTGAGATAAGTACAAACGACGCATATGTCGCGGAAATGATGCGGCATAGGGAGATTGCATTTTAGAATTTTAAATTCAAGTTAAATAATCATTTCGTACGTTCAGATAGGTTTGGCCACCAAACTCCAGGTGTAATGCCCTCTCTAGTCACGCTTAGGCGTCTCGCGTTCCTGCATCATCCGGTGTATATCCAATAACCACGGTGGTAGGGTTTCTGTAACCAACTGAGTCGCGGCCACCATGCTCATTGTGATAAACACGTCACATTGACTCTCTATTTGTTCGTCGCGTTTCGAGATCAGCTAGTGTATATTATATATAGCTGCCGAGAGATCAGTAATCCATCACCGGTCACTGCTGTCAAGTCGGCCGACAAGCCTCTCGGCAACTGGATATACGCTGGCTGAGCACGAAACGGGACAAATCAAAGGAGAGTCATTGTGACGGGTTTATAACCATATACACAATCTCTTACACACCACTTGATTAATATTAAGACTAAGCGTGCCACTATGGCGGGCCTAATGATAATATTGTAAATTCATTTTACTGGCATTTATTTGCACACAATTTAAAAAGTAAAACCATTTCCGGGCCTGGTGTATGGTGGTTGATGAAGTTAGCCATTAATGATAATGATTTACATTCATTTTACAGACTTTTATTTATACACAATTAAAAATTTCTCCGGGCCTGGTGTTGTTGCTCGTTGAAGTTAGCCATTAATGATAATAATGTAAATTCATTTTATTGTCTTTTGTTTATACACAATTAAAAATTAAAAACTTTTTGATATCTTGGCATTGCCGTACCATGTAACTGTGAAACCATCGGCAAATGTGTTCGCTCCTTCTTAGTACATCAGGTCCTTCAAGCGTAATGCATATTTATGGATTACCTAACTCTCGGTGGTGCCCGTCGTGCACCGTCTGTGTTACTGTACCATCAGGGACAGTGCCATCAATTTGCCGAGATATTATTAAGGTTAAAAAAGTTCAATAAAACGAATTTACATTATTCGTCACATGATGTGACGAATGTGAAAAATATGATTGCGTGATTGAGACAAGTATAAGAAAATATACATTAATAGGTTAATGAAATGAAATTTAAAATTGGTTTAAATGTATATTCTGAAGGCATTAAACAATAAAGTAAGATATAAAATACACTCTGTATTTTACCTTAGTTAGTCTTATAGCATGTTAATTTTACTAAAACTTCACTAGTAAAGTTAGTCCACGTTTATGCTTCTATCCGAACCAGAGCTGTTGATAAAAATAAGTCTTGAGAAGCTTGTGTATATATGAATTTGGTAAACAAACATTAGATATTCATTCCGCTCCCGTTTCTATAGCTGCATCGCCAAGCCAGCATGAATGAAAGCGTCCTCCAGGACTTCCATTAATTTATAAACAATCTTGGCTCTTGTCAATTATGAATTAAAAGTTTCAAATCCTTCGAATACCGATTACAATAAAATACGAGAGGTCTCTTGTAGTAACAAAATAACTTTTTGTTCAGACTCCATATAGGTAAGTGTGAGTCCAAACAACAAATGGAATCAGAGTTATAAATAAACTTATACAAATCTAATTAAAGACTGTACGTTTCCTTTAGCGATTCATGTCTCTCCAGTAAATCAGAATTAATGATGTCTCATTTGAATTATTTTCTAGTATCGTTCTATATTTTAAATTCAAAAGGTTATTCCAGCCATTCATTACTATCATTGTATACGGCCTACTTATTTAATATACATATATATCAAAGTAAAAGAAGTTTGTCATACAATGTTTAAATAATAAATGACCTAAAGACCTAAAGATGCCTTCGGAAAGCGACCGAAAACACGATAAATAAAGTAATGAGGAAACAACTAAGTTGAAATAAATATATATAATTAAAAGATAAAAATGATTGATAAACAATCATTACAACTGTTGACTGAGTTACTGAGACTATTCAAGATTTTATTCGATTTTAGACTTAATAAATAATACATATATTAAAATGTGATTTTTACCAAATGCATATGAAAGTATACATGATGATTATAACAAGAAACCCATTTTTAAAATTTTTGTCTGTCTTCTTGTTCCGGGTGATCTCCGAAACAGTTGGAACGATTTTGACGGGATTTAGAATGACAGATAGCTGACGTTATAGGGCATAACTTAGGCTACTTTGATTTTAGAAAAATAATTAGGGTTACGCACAAAAAATAAAAACCTTTTTTAGTAGACCACGCGAGCGAAGCCGTGGGCACAGCTAGTAATTAATAAATACGCTGATAAATGTATGCGTATAAATACTGATAAATGTATTTCATTTAATTTCCCAAATAGCTATGTTATAAAAACCTATTTTTGGAACTGAACACTTTGGAACTGAAGTATCGCTTTGATAAGTCTAAAAAAATAGCCAAAAAGTGGAATACATACGGTACAATGTGACGATGCTCGCAAGGCACGTATTTCGTTTCAGTGCCTGTGATCCCCCGTTTTGTTTACTAAGGTGTTTTACATTATCTTTGAGGTTAAGTATTTGCACCCGGACTTTACTGAACTTTGCGACTGATTATTTTGTGGTTTACATTATAATATTGAGCGACATAATATCGAGATTCAAATAATAGAAATACATAGACAACAGTTTTTTTATACTAAGATTATGAAGTTCAACAGATTGTTTGTTTGAAAGCGCTAATCTCTGGAAATTCCAGTTAAATTTGAAAAAATATTTTACAATTTTATAGGATAATTATTGAAGAAGGTTACAGGCTATATAACATTACGCTACGACCCTTAGGATCGGAGCAGTAACCATGAAAGTAAAGCAATCTGGCAAGCTGTGGGTAAGTACTGGAAGTGAGAACAATGATAAGCACGAGGGTACGTTGGCGGCGCGGTGGAGAGTTGTTCGAAATAATTTAACACGTGTAAAACCATGGGGCACAGCTAGTTATTCATGTCTTCTATATATACATATTATAAAACTCAACGATTCTCTGTCTGTCTGTCCGTTTCTGTTCTTTCTTGTTCTTTCTGTTCTTTCGTGTTCCGTCTGTCCGATTTACATAGTTTTTATTTTAATTCATAGCTATTTTATCTGGCCAAGTTATAGGATATATATTGTAAGATAAATTAACATACAAAATAAGCAGTGACGATAATATTAAATCAATTCGGAAAAAAGACGCAATTTGGAAAGCTTAAATGGCTTACGTTGAGTAAACCGTATAAGATTTATCAAATTAAGGTTCTATATAATTGAAGATCTTACAAAAAACCCACAAAAAAATCAATATAAGCAATAAGCGTTTTTGTCTTGCATCTTTTGAGCGGGGTCAGCACGATTCGATTCGATTCGATTGGAAGGAGTTTAAAGTTTACCTTTAATGGAAAAGTCGAATCTTCAAAGAATGAAAGAAAGATACTGAAAAAAATCGCGGGACCAACAAAGAGTAAAGGTGGGACATGGAGGATCCGAAAAACTTGGAAATTTAAGATCAAGTAGCCAAGCAAAATATTATTGCGAGATTAAAGCACACTTTCTGCAATGGCTTGATCATATTGGAAGAATGAGGAAAAATCGAGTCACCAAAAGATTATTCAATCTAATTTTACAGTACATCAAGAATAAGTGAAAATTCGATGTTGCGACACAATGTTATAGCACTTATTACTGGGCATCGCCCGACGGTCATCGCTGTCGATAACGTTTACTTATAATCAGGTAAAGTGGAATCATCTTTCCGAACTCGCATAAATAAGTGTGTAATAAACACGTGTGAAAAACATAAATAATCTTTACTACAGAGAGACAATAAATTACTTTTTATTATTGTTTGTCATCGTAACACAGTTCTGTCGTCTGGTCGTTGACTCCGCCGCATTTTGTCCATAGTTGTTATTCTTTCGATCCTTTCAACTTTGAAATCTAGAGTTTTGAACTTTTAAAACAAACCTTTGTTTTATTTGTTATCAGATCACTTCTTTATTATTCTACTAAGGTGGCAAATAAGCATACGGCCCGTCTGATGGTGAGCGGCTGCCATTGCCTATAGGTGCTTGTAATACCTTAGTTTTCAAAAGCGCCTTGCTGACCTTGAAATCCCTTCTCCAAGGAGCTCTGGAAACCCTGCTCAACACAGGAGCACAACACTAGGTCATTTGACTGAGATCTTCTGTAAGGTGGAGACGTATAATTAAATAATACAGTTGAAATTTCTGAATAGTTCACTCTAAATAATTTACTGCTAAATGCAAACAAAACCATATGTATGAGATTTGCCTTGTCCAATATTCGGCATGTTGGTAGTCAAATCAAGATAGAAGGTTATTTAGTAGACTTAGTTGATAATACAGTCTTCTTGGGTATTACGCTTGATTTAAAATTACAGTAGGATCCGCATATTTAAAACTTTGTTGGGAAGATTAAATCCTGCTGCATTCGTAGTACGTAAGATTCACCAGTTATCAGATTTTGCCACTGCTAGGTTAGTCTACTTCGCTTACTTCTATAGCATAATGTGTAACGTTATTTTGCTGTGGGGTTCAGCAGCAGAGATAGACATCATATTCATATTCCAAAAGCAGGTAATTCATTTATTTTTCTAAAATAAAATTAGCCTAAGTTACTTCTTATAACATTAACTATCTGCCAGTGAAAGACCCGTCAAAATTGGTCCAAGCTTTCGGATGTTACACGGAACAAACATAATTTTTTTTTTTAAATGGGTTTTTTGGTATAGGTGTCCTGTCCTGTATACTTTCATATGCATTTAATTAAAAAAGCTGTTATTTTGACATATCAAACTGACACTTCAATTTTATTACGTATATGTATAGATTGTACTATATTTATAAACTTGGAATTTTCTCCTCTTTAATGAAAGAGTGACATCCCACTCGATACGATATCAAAAATAAACTTCAGAGATCCTCACTTTTTTGGCACCACATTCATCAAAACTGATGAGTAGTTTAGATGTTACGGTGGAACGTATGTCAATACAAACTGCTACAAACATAACCTTTCCTTTTGGCTTGGCCGTAGTCGGGAAAAAAACGGGATTAAAATATCGATGTAGCATTAGACGCCTTCTTTCACCCACGTAGTAAAAGTGATAGGAAATTTGAAACTATCTCGTTTTCTATGTATATCTATAGCGTATTTAGAAGTCTTCTTAGTTTTTCAACTGTTTGTCGTTTAGGCCTGGTTACACAGGCCATGGTCACAAGCCGAATGAAGTATTGTGGTGACTTCGATAGTGAGTACATTTCTAGTGCCTAATCTCATCTGCTCAGTAGTGATGTTTTGGCACACTACACTCACTTTATCCACTGGGACATCCGTCGATGTGTTATAACCCTAAGATGTATAGCGTTATGCCTACATCGTCCCATTTCCTGCCTCATCATTATTATCGCCTGGCGGGCAGTCCAGGAAACTTCTCATCAGCATATCCTAATCCCGAGCTGTTATTCTTACAGTTCCATCCTAAGTAGTCGTATCCGGTTCGTTGAAGACACCACTGTGCTTAATTCTAAGTTCTAAGTCCATGTTGCTTAGTTCCAATTCAATTATACCATTTCTATTTTAAAACGTGAGATAAGTTTCCACGTAGAACAGATCGCATCCGAGGTTTGCTATCACCGGATTCGATTCAACGTCAAGCAGTTAAAAAGTAAGACGCATCTAGACCCGCTTTAAATATATATTGTTAGATATTTGGCAGTGTAATTATTGGATCAGTACTAATGATAATGTTCGTACTATTGACTAGCGACATGTACTATTGATCCGTACTATTGACTGGGTGCGACTGGGTTGATCTGAGTCGATCTGATGTGAGACGCCAAGCCCGGCGAGTCGTAAAAAAAATTTGAAGTGACATTCTTGTTGAACTGTTGGACCGTTACTATGCCGAGATCAGTTAAGCGAGGCTAGGAGTGGTTATAGGAGAGGTTGGAACCACTGGGGTGTTACCCCAAACAGGCAGACGTCATAGTTTCAGTAAACATTCTCACTTAGATAGTCGGACCGTTAGTAATCTATGATTAGTAGTCAGTAGTGTTGGTAAAATATCAGTTTTTGGGACATTCGATTTGATTGATGAATTTGATTAATCGATTCTCTATTGTTTTTTTTTAAATACGGAATACGAATTAAATGATCTAGGAGCGATTGCGAAAAAAAAGTCAATCGCGCAAACCCTCCTTAAAATTACAAGAATACCTACCCCGTATGATGTATTTATCGTTTGATTGAACAATTGATCTTTTTATTTTAACTATCGATTAATTGATAGTGCCATTATTAATGATTAATCGATAGTTCAATCGACTTTTTACAACACTAGTAGTCAGACAGTATTCTTCTAACAATATCTTTACTGTATATTATAAAACAAAGTCCCCTCGCCACGTCTGTCCGTCTGTCTGAACGCGATAAACTCGAAAACAAGCTAACAGATTTTCATACAGTTTCATCAATGGACGGAGTGATTCATGAGGAATGTTAATGTGTGTAATTCATGAAGTTTTTGTGTAAATTGGCTGAAATAAGACGATGACTGTTGAAGATGTCGGAAAAAATCATGACGACTGGAAGCTTTACTTCGTGCGCCGCGGAAGCCAATAGAGTTATATATATTACTCTGCTACCGGTGTGAAGCCGGGGCGGGTGCTAGTGTATAATAATAGTGATGTTTAGCAGCCCGCCCCAGTAGGGTATCGTCATTATGATAAACTTTGAGGAAAAACGAACAAATACGTTGTGGAATATCCATAAATTCCAAAGAACGCGACCTCGGGTTGGCTATATATTGATAGATCTTTCATAATAACAAGCTTGGAGATCATTCTCGATAGGTATACAAATTTATCGTTAAATATTATATTAACATATATTCTAGACTTTTTTATATCATGACGATGGCAAACAAGCTTACGGTTCGTCTAAACTACAGCATAAGCCAATGTCACGGAATTGATTAATTTTCTAATCTTCATAGTTCAAACAATGCTTTAAAACAAGATGGCGGCTCTCATATTAAAACTGTCCAGGGAGTTTTTGTGGCAAGTTATTATTTATAATGAACTTTCCTTGTACACGATGACAATTGACAATCCATATAACGAACAATACCACCAATATTACATAATATGAGCCACATATCGTAAGTTTATGGTTTACAACAAAAACTCCAAGCTCCCAGCATGGAACTCATTCCACATCTAGTTGTAAGAATTAAAATATTTTACATAACAAATTTTTTCTTCTTGTTTTGGCGCCCCAGAACTACTTGCCAGTGTCAATGTTTTGAAGCTTTCGCAATATTTTCTAATCTTCAAAGTGGAGTCTAACAAGAGGGATGCTCCCTTGTTGGAACTATCTAAGGAGTGTTTGTGGCAACTCAAAACGCACATTCCCAGTTTATATTTATAACCCACCAAACGTATGCACAACTAAACTATATCACGCAAAATGCTACCAGTTACTTAATATAGGGTCAAAAAACCTAAGTGCCTAATAAATATAATAATAGTAAAAACCTAATAAAAATCACAACATGGCAACTCAAGATCTTGAGTCAAAATAAAAATACTTTGTTCAATTTAGGCCCTAAGAAGGCACTTATGAAAGTCAAAACACTACTGCCAGTTTGGACATCTATGATATCGAGAAGAACCGGCAAAAGCTCGATCGGGTTTATTTATTTTTTCCATCTATACAATATTAATAATATAACACCTAATATAATACAATAATAATAATCATATTAATAATTTAGTGGATGCACAGAGAGTAAGTCACTTCCAGACGTCAATATAATTCTCATAATGATCAACCCTATGACGGTAAAACCCGCTTGACATGGTGCTTATACGGATTGTCGGACAAATCAGTAATGTACTTCGGTATATTATTATAGAACCTAACACTATTACCTGAAAAACTCTTATTGGTCTTACTAAGTCTAAAACACGGTACGACTAATCCATGTCTATTTCTAATATTAAAAATCTGCTGGTCTTTGACAAATTATGTATTGGTTGGGCAAAGTTAAATTATCCCGCCAAAACCTCTCGACTAATTTGTTATTAACGACAATTCCGTTTATGAGAAATAGTTTTCTTTTTAAAAAGTTTATGTTGTGTTTATCCATGGTCACGCTTGATTCGAGAGCGGTAGCTGACTACTATAGATGGAATTTTACCTGGGGAAAACCCCAATGTGGGAAAAAATAGGTAAAAACCCAGGGAAAAATACCGAATGGGATAATATTATGGTTTTTTCATATTTAGTGTTTTTCACATTTGTTTTTTGTTCCTTAGATTACATAATGCCCAGAAAGAAAAGTACTGATGTATGGGAAAACTATTTTCATTCAGCAACCAGTAAAACAGTAAAATGCAAACACTGTGAAAAAATTTACCAATCTGGCAATGCCAGCAAGATGACCAGCCATCTGTTGAAATGTTATAGCTGTGGGTACGATTTTTTGACGATTTGCAACCACTTTATAAGCTATCTATCTATATCTATATAAGAAAAGCTATCTCCACAACACATTTGGAAACTATTTATAATGAAATGGTCAATGAAATTACAGACGAACTGAAGTCTATAAATGATTTGCATTTGCAGTGTGATGGCTGGAGCAATCAGCGCAATGAAGGTATCATCAACTTCATTATTGCAAAACCCGAGCCTGTTTTTGTTAAAAGCCTTAATACTCTTACAAACCGACACACAAGCCAATATGTATCTCAAGAGATAATCAAAGTTATAAACGTGTATGGAGGCCACAAATTTGTAACTCTTATCGGAGATAACGCAAATAATATTCAAAGAGCATTTCAGATAGTTAAAAATTCGTATGCACATATAATACCGCTGAGATGTGTAGCACATACATTGAATTTGCTATGCGAAGATTGCTTAAAATAGGAACCTATTAACGCGTTTATATCGATTGCCACAGATACGATAAAAGCAATAAAAAGAAACCAAAGTATGAGCGCTTTATTAGCTCAGATTGTAAACTTTCAACCCCTATTGTACACCTAACTGATGAATTTTGATAAATGTTGGTATACGTTATTCATTATTTTGAATAAAGAGTCTAACTAAGCAGGCACAAAATTTCAAACTTTCATCCACCCCATACAAACTTCCAGCCCACATTTTACACCCTTAGAGGAAGTTGAAGTTGAAGATATCTTCAACAATCATCATCATATTTATAATAATATAAAAAAAAACCCTAAGAAATTATACATCCAAGCCTTCCTCATGAATCACTTAGCCCATTTATGAAAATTCGTTCGATTGTTTTCGAGTTTATCACGTTCAGATAGACAGAGGCGGCGTGGCGGTGGACTTATGGTAGGTTTATAATATGTAATGATGAATGTAATGAATTCCAGAAATTTAGTAATAAAACAAATTTGAAAAAATTTAGGCTTAAAAGCCATTAATGAATGTACACAAAATAAAAAATCCCAGTAGTCGATAAAAGCCGATAAGAAACCCAATCGAGGTTTGAAGTTTTTTTTTACGGTACATAAAATATACTAGGTACATCTGTCACCATCTGCTGCTAGGTATCTACAGTTTACACATTCTAGAATGCTGTGGTAAATTAATTAAAACTATAAATATGTAAAAACCCGAGAGTAAATTTACTGTTGATAAAAAAATAGGTTATGAATAACCCGTATAACCTAATTTTTTCACAATATGTTAAGGAAAACAAGCTACCTATACATAACGTTATACGTCCCGGGTTTTTCCCAGGTCGAACAACACACTTTACAAGATAAATTATAAATTTGAATTTTAAGGTAAATCCAAACACGATATTTCAGCAGTAAGCTGAGTGAGGTAACTTGTAGATTCCTGTTAGATCAAGGTTACCATATTCTTGCAACATCACTGAAGTAACAAGGTCAAACGACATGAAGATGATGAAGACAAAGAACATGAAGAGACAAGCACATTTCGAATCGATCAGATCTGTGGAAATTGTTCACATCCCATTTTCAACTTGAAAAGAGCTGATGATCTGTAAAAGGCTGTACAGGTTTGAATCATAGCTAAGAATATTCTCACAGTAACCTTGGTTTAAATGTACATGACGAAAAAGACTAACTAAACGCAGCATATCTCATGCGCGTAATAGACTTAGGGGTAGGTATAAATAACCATAGTGAATCGGCATCGGAAAGATTTTTAAATGATTGGTGGATATTTAGTTACTAATAAAATACTAAGATCCTGAAAGTCTCAGAGCTCAAACACCACTTAGTTGTTATGAAAAAAAAAGTGTATAAAAAATAGAAGATTTAGTAAGAAGACTAGAGAAAAGAAGATTTTTCCCAAGATTTACAAAACCGTTTGATCTAAAAGTTTAGTATGTTTTGGAAGCGTAGTTTTTAATAAAAAAATTACAGCTATAGTTTCATAAGATCATTGATAAACAAATATTTTTTCTCCACATTTTTTTCTTGCCATGACGCTAGCTGGGCACAAGAATGGTAATATTTTTTTAACGATAACAATAAAATACTATTATATTTTTTGGCTACAATATTTGCCGAATAAGGGAAGCAGCAATGCAGTGCAGTGCAAATATCCAGAATTATGTTATGTAACACTTTGGTTGGTATTTTTAATGGACAACTTGAAGACATTGTCAATTTTTTCTAGAGAACTCAACTCTGTAGCGAGGTATGCATAATATTAGTTTTATCTTGCCTACCCGCTCAGCCCCCTCCCGCAAACCCCTAGAATAAATACATTATTTATAAAACGTTTTATAAATTGCCATTCCAATATTTAGTATCACATAATAATATCAGAGGCTTAATAATGGAATTTCTTTTGTATAAGTACCGAAAAAATTAAACATTATTTTTTCCTACAAAAATTATTATTCAAATTAATCACCCATACTATCTACATATTTCTGCCACCTTATAGGAAGACTAGCTGTGCCCGCAGCTCCGCCTAGCGTGAACTACTTTTGTGCGGAACTCTAATTATTTAAAAGTAGCCTAAGGTATGCCTTATAACATCCGCTATCTGCCAGTGAAAGTCCCGTCAAAATCGGTCCAACCGTTTCAGAGATTACCCGGAACAAACATACAGCACAACAGACAAAAAAAAAATGGGTAATTTGTTATAGGTATCGTGTATACAGTCATATGCCTTTAGTAAGAACCTGTTATTTTGAAATTACAAACAGACACTTCCATTTTATTATGTAATAGATAGATCATTAAAACCTTTACGATAAAACTCTGCGGTACAGGACTTAAAAAAGTTCGTAAGGGTGTTTCCTGTGCTTCTCGAACCGAATTTTCTCCTCTACTAGGAAATTATCCAAATTGCGGAAAAGATGATAGAGCCAGAGCAAGAGCCAGGTCCAGAGGATAACGGAGTATTTCTAACTAACTCCTGAAGCATTAAAACGGTTTCTTGTATAGTATGAGATCTTGCGATATCATGCCACAATAATGGTTAAGGTCTACTGACCAGCCGCGCCTTTCTTTTGCAGGTTAAACCATAATTGTTCTTCAAAATCAATTTAGGCTCTAAAAAGGCACATATGAACGTAAAAACACTACTACGGGTTCAGAAAACATCCCAGTCATCAAGAAGAACCGGCAAGAAACGCGATCTGGTTTATATTGAAAATTTTTAACTGTACAATAATATTTACAGTTTAATTAAATTAATAGACGCACAGTGAGGGAGTCACTCCCAGACATGACTATCATTCACATAAAGATCCATTCTATAATAACCTTTTTACAGTAAAACCTGCTTGACATGATCCTTGAACTTATTGTCCGGTAAGTAAGTAATGTGCTTCGGGACCTTATTATAGAACCCAACACTATTATTACATTTTATTGACTTAACATCCAAAACACGGTACGACTAATTTATGTCTATTTATAGTATTCAAACTTTGTTGGTCTATGACAAAATCTAGCTGGTGAAAGTTTTTACGAATATACTTTTACGTTCTATACTATAGATATCAGCTGTTACTGATGCACCGGATCTAAGGAAGTTAGATCACCAAAGTCAGTATCAACTTCTTATGAGTTAGTTTATTTTTAGGACAATATTCCAGCGTTACCTGGGTTTAACCATTAGGTTTTTCGCATTCAGTTATAGTGTAATCTCTCCAAACACAGTATGTATTTCACATATACATCTTTGTTGTCAAAGTGAATGAAAAACTAAACCAAACGAATAACGTCAAATTTTTAAATGTTGTATACCAAAATGTTTACTTTAAATTAGGTTCTAACCAGAAAACTACAACAAATAACTTGGATTGTGAGCCAAACTGGCCAGTCTTTTGAAAAACAAAAACATCCTATAATAAAAATTCAAATAACATTTTTGGAGCATAAATAAAGACGAATAAGCAAATCTAATAATACATTTCACTTTGTTTCATATGTAATTAGATACCTATTTGTTTGTAGTATAAAAACTGAAGGAACCTTGAGACGTTATCACAACATTCGTCTAGCACGCAGCATTAGTGTGTCAGATATTAAAAACCCAATGTATATACATGTTAAACGCAACACTCTCACACACACGCACACATATGAAAAATGTTTATTTTATATTTCACCCTCGGCAATGATAACACACCTCAGTGGACGGTCAAGTAAGACAGATCAGAAATTAATACCGGTTGCAAATATACGAGATATATTATAATAAACAAGCGTTCGAAATAACATTACGGAAGTGAATTTATCATTCGTGTTTTTTTTTTCCTGGTGCTTAAAATGTCGGTGATTTTTTTTATCGTGGTAAGTTTTTTTAAATTTCTTTTTTTTTGTCACTAATATAAATAATAATTCAGATTTTACTAACAAATAAACCAAATAAGTGTATCATGGTCTTTTTATACATTTCATTCATTTTAAATTTACTTTGAAATTAATTTTATAATATTCATTCAAATTTTCCTTAATAATATTATTTGATTTATATAAAAATTACTTTTGATAATTTTATACTAACAATATGTTTTCCAATTATTATTATTTGTATTCTATAATTTTGTTTGTATTAATGTATTTTAAATATTACTTCGACACATTTTTAACACTTTTAACCTTAAATACTGCTAAATGTTTTCGTGATCGAACTTTAATTTTTACTGAAAATAACTATCACCTGGCCGCTTCGTTGAAAGTAAATTAAACTTTAGTAAAAATGTATAAAACACCGAATAAGTTATTCTAAAACTTAATTGTCTTCTATACCAAATGTCATAAGAATCATTCAGCCGTTCAACCTGTGTGTGTTTATTCATGACTGAACTATAATTCCAAACAAACATACTTTCACATTGATCAATATCATGTATTTTCTTCTACCTTCCACATGAACCTTATAGCCATTCTTAATTTTATTTTAGGGTATCACCATATAATAGCCTAAAGAGCTTAATGAGTACAGTTTATGCTGTAACACTGTACCTACATTGTACAGCTGTACTATACAGCAACTTGAAAAGCTTCAATATAACTTAACGTCGTTTTTACAAACTCGTACCGTTATTCAGTTTCTGTTTCCCGTATTATTATTCTATTTCTCTACAATTTCGTATCATTGTGTATAGTTTTCTACAATGTTTTGTGTATATTTTATATCGGCAACTAATCATCAGCTATTAATTATTCATACATTATCAATCATTTCATGCGGTACGATTGCAGATGATAATTGTATTAAATCGGTAAATCGGAAACATTTTCATGAATTTCCTACACCATTCGAATATGTTAGTCATAGCTTTATATCATTTTAACTATAATATACTTGAACAAATACAGTAATGTAAAAAAAAAAACATATATTTTAATTTAAACTCTGAAAGTTAATAATAAAATGTGATTGTACAAATTTTCACGTTAAAGCGCATTTTTTTTTTGTATAAGTTTACTCATTCAGTAACAGTAATCAGCTATACATATTATAAAACTCCACGTCTCACGGACAAACAGGTCCGTTTATGTTCTTTTAACGCAAAACCCAAAAACAAACAGACGCTTTTGGGGAGCTAAATGGCGTATGCTGACTAAAATATAAGAGATTTGTCAAATTAATGTACAACATAATTGTAGATATTAAAAAGACCTACAAAAAATTCAGCAATAGCATATTTATGTCTATATTTTAAGGATCACCCATAATAAGCATTTTTGAGGTTGCACAATTCGCGTGTGCCCTCGCCCGACATTATTCTGTAGTCCGCGCGAGCGATGCAGAGGGCACAGCTTACACAGTAGGTATATAAATCTTATGACATGCTTAGTCTATTATCAAGCATAATTAAGTTTGCTTTGTGTTAGACTATTTTCCAATGCCCCTGGGTAGTTACCACCCTCATGTTGAAAATCTGTCGCCAAGCACCTAAACGTGTGTTCCGGCAGCTACACTCGAGAGCCAGTCCCTCTAGGCTTACCTAGAATTAAGGTTATTAGGTTACCATTTTGAGACACATAGTCAATTAACATCAGGTGAGACTGTGCCCAAACGCCAAAACGTATAAAGAACAAATAAAAAATAATTTATACTGCCTACCTACTATATACCTACTTTACTAGAGTACTGTGTAGAGAGAGCGCGAATTTTGTGAGATCGTGTATATGTGGAAAATTATCTCTAAAACTACCATTTAGATTTGAAAGATTATTTTTGCATCCTATAGTCTACTATCGGTGCCCCGCGGCTCCGCACACGTTGATTACGGAGTAATTATTAACCAAATTAATGATTTATCAATAACTTGAGGAATGATATACCATACTTCCCGAGTATAGAGTTTTATCAAAATCGGGCAAACCATATTTGAGTTAAATCCGGATATATGTACAAACAAACAGACAGATGACAGATTATCACCGTTCTGATCGTAGATCATGGCAGAAAATTCGTTAGACAGAGTTTTTTCACACACCTCATACTAACTTTCAACCCCTATTTTACATTCTTAGAGGTTGAATTTTCCAAAATCCGTTCTTAGTGAGCGTCTACATCGCGAATGCAGTAACTATGCTAAATTTCAAGTCAATCAGACCTATAGTTTCAGAGATCTCGTGATGAGTGGTATTTTGCTTTTCTTTTTTTTATCGTTATAGGTTTGGCATAATGGTTACAATCTCACCTGATGTTAAATGACGATGTGGCTCAAGATGGTAACACACTAAACCTAGTGAAAGACTGGATCTTAAGTATAGCTGCCGGAACACACCTATTGGCGCTTGGCGACAGATTTTCAACTAAAGGGTGGTAGCTAGCCAGGCGGGCATTAGAAAAGGCCCTACCACCATGCTATGGTTTCCTCACGATGTTTTCCTTCACCGAAAGCTCAGGCTCATTGCAGGGATTCGAACTCACATCAATCGACGCGAAGTCATACAAGCTACTACTGAACCATCATTGCCTCAGTTCTCATGATGAGTGGTATTTTACTTTGATATATATAGATTTATTGAGTGAAACCTATAGACTATAAAACTACACGTTACGACCCTAAAGAATGTCCCAAGCCCGGTAAAGCTGTAAAAGCCGTAAAGGCTCCAGGCTCCTAAGGCTAATAGTATAGTCAGTTCGAAAAAAAAAAGGTGTGTGTGCGATTGACACATGATAGAAGTGAAACTTAATTTTAAAAGGCATTTTCTATTTTATTTAAACAGTGTGCAATATACATACACACCGACATTTACTCTCTCGCTCTGGCTCACACAAAGAGGAGAGACCGATAATGTGCGTTAAACGTTTAACATTTAACGTTTAACGCTTGGAAGTCGCATAAGAAGTTTCACTTCAAAAACACCTAAGGAATGAAGTTAATAGTCATGAACGTCAATCAATATAATATTGAGTAAAACTTTGAAATTCTATACTAAGTTAACTTTGAAACTCAATATTATGTCAAATCTCTCTGCACTTTCTGCGGACTGCACTGTAGTTTTTTGCTGCATACCCTCGATATTTGTTCATTCGTTTTAACTGAAAGTGTAAATACGTAATTACTCTAAAAAGAGAAATTACAGCATTCCTATAAAGACTTTCACTACAATTTTATCCAAAGATAGATTTCAAAAACAAATTGAAAAATTAAGTAGTTCAAACAAATAAAAACGCATTTTCACTTCGTTAACTTAATCTGTTTTGAATTGTCATAAAAATATTATTATTATTTACATGAGAATAAAAATTACATAAAATGTTTATTATCTTCAAGGTGTAATTCACTTGATTAACTTCCCGGTGTGACTTCTGCATGTATTGATGAATAAGTTGGAAGTTTTAGAATATTTTTATTAATGACTAGTTTTGCCGGCGGCTCCGCTCGCATGGACTTCAGAATTATTGTTTATGAAGATACCGTGATATATTTTTATATTACCACTTTGTCTTCATGATTAATATGTGTTGAAGCATATTATCATTTTGAAGCAATGATGGCTCAGCGATAGCGTGTACGACTTCGCGTCGATTGACGTGAGTTCGAATCCCTGCAATAAACCTGAGCTTTCGGTGAAGGAAAATATCGTGAGGAAACCATAGCATAGTGGTAGGGCTTGTTCTAAAAGCCGTCTGGCTAGTTGAAAATCTGTCACCACGCATAAGTAGGTGTGTTCCAGCAGTTGCACTTGACAGCCAGTCTTCCACTAGGTTTAGCGTGTTATCATCTTAGGCCACATCGGCACTTAAAATCAGGTGAGATTGTGGCCACTACGTCAAACCTATAAAGATAAAAAAGTATACTCATGCCAAATTACAGCTTTCTACATACATACATAGACACAGCGAAACTATAAGGGTTCCTTGTTGACTTCGTTCTCCGAAAAAGAGAGTATCAAAGTTAGATAAATTAATACAATGTACATTGTACAGGCTAGCCAATTATAAATTGAATCAATAATAATGGCTTAATTTATCGTCTCCTAAAGATAAGCCATTTGAGAGTTAGAATTTGCATAAATAATGAAATGGGTTAATTAAATATCTAATTATTTTCATTATAAATTATTCAGTTGACACTAAATACGTTTAACACACAAGTTAATAAACATATTGTGACAACAAGAACAATACTTCTGATAAAATAAACAAACATTATGCCGTGGAAATTGGGCCAATATTGTTTTTACTTGAATATAGGCTATCCGCTTTGGGTCAGTTGTTTGACGTCAATTTGTTTAGGGTATGTACTTTAATATGTAAACAGTGTTGAGGACTTTGACTTTATTGTTATGATTATGGAGCTGTCTTCAGATAGTTTGCATGGAGGTAGGGTGTTTTCCCCGCCTGGCCAGCAACGAAGTTTATGTGAAGATTTCTCGCAAAGCACTTGTAAGCTTGCGAAGCACGAGGCACTTCTAACGTGTGTAAACGTCATCGAAACCAGTCATAATGCCTTATTGTAACGTGTCTCGGTTTTAAAAAATCCAGTACATACTAGACGTGCCCCACGGCTTCCCCCGTATTTAATTTATCCGATCAACTCTCCACCGAGCCGCAGTCAACGCATCCATGTAGACTACTGGTGTTCTCAGTTCCCGTATTTGCCTACAGCTTGTCAGATTACTTGACGTTTATGATTACTGCTCTACTCCTTAGGGCCGTAACGTGAATCCATACAGCCCATAACAAAAGATGCAAAAAACAAAGAATGCAAAAAAAAATATTTTCAAATCTTACTGGTAGATCCCTATATTAGAATGATCAACCAAATAAAAAAACACTCTTGATCTTTATACCTAATATTAGTCTAGATTACATTTCAAATATTTTAACGTAGTAATTACATGCCAGCATATTTTTACCGACTTTTTACAAAAAAAGGAGGAGATTATCAATTCGACTGTATGTTTTTTTCGTATGTCCTTTACCCTGTTCTGCCATAACTTCTTTATTTATGAACCGATTTAGATGATTCTTTTTTGAAAAAGGGATGCCTAAAAGGGTACCATTTTAATTTCATTATCATTGAAACTTCGACTTCAAAGATACACCAGGGACCTCCTAAAAATAATTGAAGTTGGTTTTCTTTTTTGTTACAAATTATCTTATCAGCAATTTTCGGTTCTTATTGTGCGCTTGTGACTAGGGATTCCGACCATAGATAATACACTAATACTAGCCAACCATACTTTATAATAAAGTATCCTACGTTATTTTCGATAAATATACTTTATACTTTTGCATAAAAATAAAGTATGTGAAAATACTTTATTTCTAATATTTACTGAGGTACGTAAAAGGAAACCCTCATATGTATAATTACTCAACTATTTATGGATACTTATAACTTTTACAAGTACCTATAGTAGTGTAGATCCAAAGAAAATTAACTATATAATAATAAAGAATTCAGAAATAAGAACTGTTTACAAAAATGCTAATATAAACTTAAAAATTCATCCAACAGTTTACCAAATATAAAAAAAAAACACTTATTTACTTTGTGTTCCCGCCACTTCAGCTTTCACTGTGAGATTTTTCAGTAATCAGTCTGAAGTGGCAAAAAGAGAGAAACAGATCGCCCATAAATGTAATAAAAAACGAGTTGTTTATTTATTTAAATATAAATTTCAATTGTAAAACTAGCTTTGGAAGTTTCAAACACAACAAAGGATTAATTGCGTTTAAAATATGTTTTTAAAACATATTTAACACATTTTTAAACAAACATAAGTCCTTTTTTTATTTCAAATATTTTATTACCTCCCATTCATAGCATTTGTTAATTTAATATTTTTTTTAAAGTTGGCAAATTTACTTGTGACAATCGATCGCAAATCGAAACTGTATCCTTTAACCGGGTAAGGATAATTTTAATGTGGTGTTTAAATATTATATATCTTTACAGAAAAACTCAGTAACCTGCGCTCTATTGCTCGTCTTCTTGGCAGTGCTCATCCAGGAATCAAACGCAAGACCACCGTGGCTTGCACCTAACAGCGGCATATTTAAAGAATCTGCCGAGTGTCACACAGATGTAAGTGTAATCTTTTTTTATATTACATCACTGCATTTCAACGTATGGTAAATAAAAAAGGTGTGTGTGCGATTCACATCCGATAGAAGTGAAACTTCATTTTAAAATATATTTTATATTTTATTTAAACAGTGTGCAATATAACACACACCGACATTTGCTCTATCGCTCTGGCTCACACAAAGAGGAGAGACTGATAACGTTTAACGTGTTGGAAGTCGCATAAGAAGTTTCACTTCAATAAATACAGTCCAGAGATCGTCGACTGTCGTACTAAACTACGCTGAACTTCAATTACAAACTAGGACGAAGCCCGGTGAAGCTGTAAAAGCAGCAAAGGCTCCAGGCTATAGTCAGATCGATAAAATAATAATTACAAACTACGGAACAATTAAAGCAGGATGGCTGGGCATTTAAACTCGACGGATAGTAACTATCTTATACTTCGCGAGGATTGGAATTGAAATTGATCTCTCATGATTTGTTGACTGCATTAAAGACCGTATGGCAAAAGTATTTTATTTATACACACACAGATCACTCGTGTTAAATTTATTTGTGTACTTGCATACAGCCTGCCAGGTTTTTTGATGTTCATGGTTACTGCTCCGCTCCTTATATTTGTAGCGTGAAGTTATATAACCTATAACCTTCCTCAATAAATCAGCTATAAAATAAAAAAAAATTTGTAAAATATGACTGGTAGTTTCAGAAATGAACGCGTTCAAACAAACAAAAATACAATATCTTGAGCTTTATAATATTAAGTATATAGAGATTATTATCTCTTGTATCTACAGACATTTACTCCAACATATAGAAAGAAATAAAGCATATTTATTCGATGTTGAAAACACGGACATAACTACAAATTACAACCACAAAATTACTAGGAGGGATCAAGAAGTAGTGAGAACGACATACTCCTTGGTAAGAAAAAACATACTGGCAGGCATAGCTCAGATACATATTTGTAATATTAATGAAGAAAAAAATCTTCGATTCTCTTTTGTTTTTTTTTTTAATGTAGTCATTTGTTTGCTTCGTGTCGGAACGTGTTCTCGAAAATGGAGAAAAACGAAGTGCGAGCCGTTATTAAATACCTCTGTTTAAAAAGTTTACGACGCAAGAGATTCATTGCGATTTGGAGGCAACATTAGGAGAGTCTGCTCCGCCGTATTCCACTGTTGCAAGGTGGGCTTCTCAATTTCGAGTAGGGAGAACGAGCACGGAAGACGAACATCGTTGCGGCCGTCCATCGACGTCAGTCACCCAAGAAAATGTTGCGAAAGTCGAGAAAATTGTATTGAGCGATCGAAGAGTTACCATCCGATACTTAATTCAAGAAACGGGCATTTCATATGAAAATATTCAATCCATATTGAAACAATCTTTGTATATGAGAAAAGTCTCCGCAAGATGGGTGCCGAGAATGTTAACCGACAGTCAGAAACAAAATCGACTTGACATTTCGAAGATATTGTTGGACAAGTTTCAAGAAGATTCTGAAAACTTTTTGTCTCGTTTCGTAACAATGGACGAAACATGGGTCCATCATTTTGATCCCGAGACAAAACAGCAATCTTCGCAATGGAAACGGCCATCATCACCGACTCCGAAGAAGTTTAGTGTGGTGGCATCGGCTAGCAAGGTTATGGCCTCAATATTTTGGGACTCAGAAGGGATATTGTTGATTGATTACCTGGAGCTTGGAACCACCATTACAGGCCAATATTATGCTGCTTTAATTCCCAAGTTGAGGAATGCCATCAAAGAGAAAAGTAGAGGAAATCTTCGAAGGCTGCGCACAGGTCGGCAGTTGCGATGGCTGCCATTCAGCAAGCTGGCTTCGAATTGGTTGACCACCCCCTTATTCACCAGATCTGGCGGCTAGCGATTTTTTATCTGTTCCCCAAATTGAAAAAATACTTAAGCGGAAACAGGTACGTAAACGATAACGAGGTGATGGATGCAAGACCAAGACAAAACTTTTTTTGTGGAAGGGTTTGAATCCTTGGAAAAGCGCTGGACTCGGTGTGTAGAGAGACTCGGAAATCTATGTAGAAAATAAATTATTAAGTTATCAATAGTCATTATATTCTATCTCATTCTCACTCCATTCACCTCATACAATAGGTAGGAAAGAGTATTACCTACTAGTAGTTATAACGTTGCAACGTTGCCAAACAAATGCCGCATTCAATCAAAAAGGACAAGCTCAGCATATGCTATGGCAAATTGCACCATTGCTGGACCCAACACTAATACTGATGGCCTTAGGTTAGATTAGCCTTCGAATAAATAAAACAGAGATACTGATAGTTGTTATAAATAGAAGGAGAAACATTACCTAAGTTAAATTAAAGGAAAAACACATTCATTCAACATGTTTAGGAACAATACGACAAGGAAGTAAACATAGGAAGAGACATAGTAAGGGGTCTTCTGTGATGGGGAGTCGTAGACATAACTATTTGGTATAGGATATTTGAAAGTGGTTGATTACAATCCTCCTTGTTTGATAATGCCAAAGTCTCCGTTAATTTCGTCAGAATATTTAAGATTCGGACGGAACAAAATATACTCCGCTTACAAGTTTTTATCATGAGAATGTGTCCTTGTTTTTATATACAAATAGACTCCGCTCCGCGACACAGCCGTCCTGTATCTCTCTTATCGTACTTTCTGATGTAAATCCTGTATGATAGTTGCAAATCCGGAGCGTTCAGGGAAGAAGACTCCATTGAAACCGTAGTGTCCGCGAATTTTTAGGTTCCAAGGTGTGAGTATGAACTTTCTGCCGACATAATATAAATGCCATCTTTAAACTGGAAATAAATAGATACGAATAATCCAGGAAACTGATAAAGTTGTTACCAAATTAAAATGGTTTTAATTAGTTCGCTTTAATGATAAACACACAGCACTGATTTTTTTTTAATTAACTTTTAGATAACATTGAGTTCAAATCCATTCCGAGATGGGATGTCAAGTTCGATTAACAAGGAAAAAATACAAATGCCTTTCTGTATATTGTTTTTTTCTCGTATTAATTATGAAATTTAATATGACAAATAAGTAGTCATTTCGAGTATTGCTCGTGTATTTTTTTTTTTCGGTTTTTGCATAAATTTACCAGTTTCAAATTTATTTGTAACACTGTCAGCCGATGGTTGAGAAATAATTTCATGAAGTAACTTTTTTTCGATCTGACTATACTATTAGCCATAAGGTGTCTGAAGCCTCAGGCGGCTTTTAAAACTTCACCGTGCTTGAAGACGAGCGCTAAAAGTACTCAGCCGCGAAAGCGTGACAAAGCTCTCAAGGGTGCCAAAGTTGCGAACCTTGAGCTGTTGTCGGTTTTGCTAGTAAGTTGCGAACTGACTAATTCCCTATCCGTAATTCGATCTAACTATAACTATACATATATACATGTCTCTTTCCTTTTGGAGGAGGGTAAAAGCATGCGTATATGTATTAAGTATAATCTGTCAGTTTTGGTCTAAACAAACTAGTCAATAATGATCCCTTACAGAACCTATGTACCTGAGTGGTGTGCATATATGTAGGGATGCAGTGTAATAATGATTGTATGCTGGTAGCAAGTGTGGTCATTGTATCGCGCATGCGGCTGCTTAGCTCAAAGGCTCCATAATTTAAGCAAAAAATCTTGCTTAACATGCAGCAATAAATACATCGTGAGCTAGAGCGATAATTAAGCTCGTGTCTTGAATGAAATCTACATTCATGACTTCGCTTCTTAGAGCCTATTGAAGAACTTTTCTTTTTAAAATTTTATTTTGACTTATTTTAAACACTAAATAAATACGGTGGTTCATGAAAGACGTTAGTTGTTTTACAATTCAGTTAATTTGAGAAAGAGTTAGCTTAAACAGAAATGTGATAATATTAATAGATCATTTTCCATTGAATCATCTCCGCGTGTGTTATTGCGTATACCTACATATATTTATTTATCTTGAGTCAAAGTTACGTTATGATAATTATCGAGGTTTTTTTTTGTTATTAATTGAGCAAAGGCGACCGAGTGCTTGGCGACAGTTAATCGCGTGACTAAATTGAACACATTATCTTTTCAAATTCGTACTTTGTACCGTCCGACTTATTAAATACGAATTTGTCTATAGACCTTTGATAATTTTATTAATAGTTTTTTTTTATAATTTTAGAGTATTGAATTCCATTTTTCCAGCTCAAAGTCATTATATCCTCAATGTTCGAAAAGACGATAAAGTCTACATGCAAAAGTGACTATTGAGAAACAGTGACCGTTTTGTGAGCAAAATCCACGTTAAAAGCCTCTAGGCGCCACTAAATTTTACCCCATCTGTATCACCATTATATTTATTTTAAAAATAGGTATATAAACTTTGTTTTATTTAACATGGAATTAACCTGTACGTGTGTTAGCGAAGAATTCGTGATATTGTTATTTTGAAAACGTCCTGTGGTTCATGGACATATTTACTACAAAGTTAATTCGCTAGAAATCATCAACTGAGCCAAAATATAGTCAGATAGTATTATACTCGTAAACAACGAGATATGTATGAAGCCATATGTTATTTAACACTTTGTGATATAAAGTTAAAAATGTACAAATTTTTCGTTTTTCGGTCAGCGGGGTCAGTTTCGGCCCCAATATAATAATTTATCATTGATGCCGCACGTATCAAGATGGCGGCCACCAGTCACCAGTTCTGCCGAATATGTTATATATACAATATATTATATAAGATATTTTTATAAAAATATCTGATTTTTAATTTATTTCCTTGATTTTCAAATATAAGCAATTATCTGGCAAAGTATTAACAAACCGTGAGATATTATGAACTAAACATTGTTCAGTGAAGCAATCCCGGGTCTCGTACAAAGTATACCTATCAAAGAAAATGTGAGCACTGGCCTGTAGCTGGCTGCCAAAAATAGGTTTAGCTAAACGGTTACCGTTTAGACTTTTGTTACAATATTTCATTTTATAATTATTATTTTTTTTGCAATATTGCTTTATGTAACAAAACTCTTTTGTTACAGTATTGTATTATATTTTTCTTTCCTGTGTATTTAAAAACAACTTTTTCTTTTCAGGACGAACTTCTAGACCTATGCCAACGGTGCGCCAAACTTACGAAATCTAGACAAGCTTACCCCGCGTGCTGTTCTACAGATGTAAAAGCTAGAAAATGGTGTTCAGACTACGTATATTTCGGAAGAGGAGAGTATGACTTCTACTAAACGTTCCTAGTTGCCCGTGATACAAAACATGGGCAACAATTGGCATTTTAGAACGCAAGAGAGACTGATCTATGGTCTTTGGATATGACAATCGGTAGCGATCTTGCTATTACGGTCATTATAACTCTAATAAGAGTTTCATTATTATTGTGATCTGTAGTTTAAAATGAACGAGATATGATGAATGAAAGTGATGATGTATGTTAATGATGCCGTCAATTCTTCACCTTAGAACGAGGGATGAAAACTTATCAATAATCTGATATTAGAAAAATCTAGGTAATTAACAGAAATAATTATATCCGAAGAAATTAAGAATCATTTTAATATTTTCCGTTTACGAGGAATATTCGATATTTCATTTTAATAATTTATATAATTGTTAAGAAAATACAATAATTGATACGATTTATAAATTATTACCAATTTATTTATACAATGTTCAAGGAATAAAAGTTATATTCTAATAAGTGAAAACTTTTTAATATGTAGAAATATACTTGATAGTTTTTTTTTAATTAATAAGCAGTAGCAACCCTTTTAATATATTATGATCAAAGAATAAGTGTTTCCTTAAATATTTAAACATACTTTAAAGTATTAAGATTATGTAATCTGTTTATGTTGTAAAAATGTAACTATTCATAAAAAATAACAAGACTGCATTTTTTGACTAAAATGCTAAATAACTAATAGATTTATAATATTATAAGTAAGTGAAATAGTTAAATAGTTTTATTTGTATAATTATAAACATATGTACCACTGTAAATACTTACAATCATTTTCGCAGACTATAGACTATAGCTTCTGAGAAAGAAATGAAGTTCTTACGTATTTTACCTTTACACGTCAAAAGTCTTTGAAAAAGAAATCAACATAATTGTAGATATTTAGCAAAACACTATGTCTATTATAAAACCCCTCAGAATAATAATCTAAATATATATATTACTGAGTTTTAATTGTGTAAAATGATTTAACTTGTATAAATAAACATATATTTAAAAAATATTTCTACACATTAAAAAAGCGGTAAAATGAATTCATATTATTTTCAGTCACAAGATGCGCGCGCAACTTTGACCTTTTATCTCTACTAAACGCGCTAAAAAAATTCTATATTTACTTGTTGGTTGGCTTCCATTATTTGCCATTCGTGAAATAATTCCAGACGCGCATATGTATATTGTAAAAGAAGCATGAATTTGTGATTTCATTTTCCCGGTCCAGTTTACGTAATATTTGAATGAAACTATTTTTTTTAATCACCAATTCATACTTCATGGTAAATAGTATAACCAAACAATGTTTACCAGTATCTAAAGTTTTTTAAAAAATAAAATGGCTGTGATAGTTTTAATGAATTATATTTAAGAAAAATAAAATATTTTATAGAACTTAATTTTATTTTTTATTTTATCTGCTATGTTAATTCTGACTACACAAATAGGACTACAGTTTTGGTCATGGGCTGCAATGACCACTAACATCAGGTCGACCACATACTAGTTGGATACTTCAGTTACTTATATAAAAAATACGAACTTTATAAATCTTATTTCCTAATACAATTATATTTATAGCAGCAAGGAACGTAAAATGTATTTTATTGCTGTGAAATATGTTTTACGTTGTGTTCACAAGATTTGTGATGTCGGCTATTGCTTTTAAAATTGTTGGTACGTTTGTAACTATTTTTATAGATATTGTAAATACATAATTGGTAAAAAAATGTCATTTCGTATTCAGTTTATATAACACATAAGTTTGTACTAACTGATAACGAAACCATCTTGATACAAAATATGTAGGACGGTAGAGAAACCTTAGAGTGAAATCTATAGAGCGTACTCAGTCTTATGTCAGCCTTTACTCAGCTTAAACTTCGCTAATTATTTACTCAGCATAATAAATGTGAAGTGATGACAGTAGAGATAGCGACAATCGATATGACGACAGTCAAGATGGCGACAGTCAAGATGGAGATAGTCAAGATGGCGACAGTCAAGATGGAGATAGTCATGACGGCGACAGTCGTAATGGCCATAGTCTAAATGACTATAGTCGGGATGGCGACATTCGAGATGGTGACAGTCGAAATGGCCATAATCTAAATGACTATAGTCGAGATGGCGACAGTCAAGGTGGTGACAGTCGAAATGGCCATAATCTAAATGACCATAGTCGAGATGGTGACAATCGAGATGGCGATAGTCGATATGGTGACAGATGTTGTGTTGCGTTGTAGGAAGATAGTCGCGCTCGATGTTACTTTTTAAGATGCATTGTCATCTAGAATTAAATTAGGAATTTTTAACTTTTTTAAACATTTTATTTCAATAAATTAATTTCGTGTAAATTAATAATAATTTTGATCACTTCAAAGAAGTATAACTTCTAACGCGCATACGTATAACACCCAAGTTTTCCGTAAGCTTGAACTTTACTTAGGAAATTCTAAGCAAATGCTAAGCTTGCGACTATAAATTTGAATTATAGACTTAAGGCTTAGATAATTTTGAGTACGCTCTATAGATTTCACCCTTAGCCTTGGCTAGCTACCACTCAAGTAGAAAGTGTACCCGAATTACATCTAATCCCAAAATATACCGCATGAAATGGGTTTCTTGTCATGTGTTTGGTGATCGCAATTAGTTTTTTTTTGTTTGTTGTCTGCGTGTTTAACATCACTACTCTCTGGAACTAGAAGTGGGATTAGAAAAATAATATTTCTATATGATAGCCAGGTTCATGAGATATAGTATAGACTATTTAACTTCACGCTGCGATATTAAGGAGCGGAGCAGTAACTATGAACGTCAAGTAATCTAGCAAGTTGTAGGTAAGTACCGGAAATGGAACAAGGATAGGGCTACACGGGCGCGTTGATGGCGGCTTAACACGGGTGTACCCGTGGGGCACAGCTAGAACAAAAATATGAGTCAACCTGTGTTCATAACACAGTACAACACATATAAGACAATACAAGCAAACAAAGCTGTTAAAATGATAGGGGGTTATCATTCCGTAAGTTAAAATTAAAATAGATATTTTTTATAGGTTTTTTGCATTTTGGCCACTATCTCATCTGATATTACGTGTCAATATCATACAAGACGTTTAACGCTAAACCTAGTGAAGGAACTGGTTCTCAAGTGCATGCCGGAACACACTTATAGGTGACAGATTTCCAACTTGAGAGTAGTGGCTAGCCAGGTGGATTAGAAAATACTCAACCACCGTGATATGTCTTCATCACGATGTTTTCCTTCACCAAAAACTTAGGCTCATTACAGGGATTCGAACTTATGTCGATCAATGTGGTGTTCGTATACTCTAGCTTCGAGTATATAGATTCCGAACTTCAAACAAAAGCAGTTCAACTATCGACTGCACAAAGAAACTAACATTTCTGAAATCCGTTCCAGAGAGCAGCAACAACAATACAATCTTGGTCGGCAAGATCCGTCGGCAGCTCATGCGTGACAACTACGATTATATGTCGTCTGAGAGTGATGATTCATTGATAGTTACCCATTCAGTCCGTGCTGATATTGATGATAAATTAACAAATCCAGGTTAGATGAGAATGATAATAGAAAAATTTGATCCTTCTTCAGTATACATTGATGTTACAATTTTTTTTAATATGTAGTTGAAGTAAAACTTCATTAGGTGCGACTAGGAGGTAACTGGACGACAATGCAATAGAAGTCCGTTACGGCAATAACTGGACGACAATGCAACAGAAGTCCGGCAATACGGCAATATGGGGTAAAAAACATATTATTCGACCGTCGGGACGATGGTGGCCGTCGGGATATTGGTGACCATTTAAGTTTTACTTCAATCACTTGTGACGGTTACACGCTTTAAATATTTTTTGTACTAGCACGAGTTGGACGACATATAAGTTGGTATCTGATGGTAAACGTCGAAAGATCCGAATCTAACGACAGTTGCTGGTGTTATAGATGAAAGATATTTCGTATGAAGCTAACCCGTGTGAATATTTCGCATATAATAGAATGTACATACGATCTAACAGCTATCCATGGTAGTAAAACAGATCGTTAATAAATGGCGTCTCCTAGAGATTAGTCTATACTACTATTATAAAGAGGTAAAGTTTGACTGTGTGTTTGTCTGTAAGGGGTAATCTCTGAAACTACTGATCTGAATCTAGAAATTCTTCCGCTAATAGAAAACTACGTTCCCCCTGATGGTTTGGCTGATAGCTGATGGCTATGTTTTATTTTGATTAAGTTTTATTGTAATGAATATTATAATAGGGTCCATTTGTAAACCAAGTCGGAAAACATATCCCGTTTCGCTGCTATATTGGCGTGCGCTGACTAAACTGTTTGAAATAGATAAAAATTATGTATCACAATATTATTGCATGCGAAAAGTTCTACAAAAAAGTCTGCGAGAGTATATGTGTAAGTTGTACAGAAGAAACATTTGTAATAATTAGTATGTGTTTTGGCCTCTTTATCGGCATGTGCTAATCAAACGGTTTGCAATAGGTTAAAACAATGTACTAGAATATTATTAATCGCTAAAAGATCTACTAAACAATATGCAATAGTGCATACGTAACTTTTATAGAAATCACAATAAATAGTAGTAGATTTTTCTTTGGGTTCCTCCTGAAAACTTACATTTATAACACCGAAGACTATAATTATGAAGTACACATTTGTTGAATCGACTCATACGCCACCTACTGTATTTTTATGTAACCAAGCTACCAACATTCATGTAATCGCCAAACATATCTGATATCAAATCTGATAACTCTGCTTAAGATAACTCTTCTAGACACTACTTTACCAGCACATAGTAAAACGCCTAGGTTACAATTGACCTAATAATAATTTTAGCAGCTTTAAACTAAGAGTGCGAAAGAAGTTATCTTCTACTGGAATTGATGATACCATCCGTTAGGCATTTTTCTGTATATTAATATAAATACCATTCAGGTGACCACAAGTTTGATGAAGCTGATAGAAAAAAACCGATAAACGAAGTGATCATTCCCCGAACTCAAAACGATGAAGACGAAAATGTTCAAAATGCCACAGTCCTTGACAAGGATCTGATATATTATATGAACGACGAAAGACTGGAGAAAGCAACTGTGGGAACTTTAGACAATTACGATCTTAGTGAAGATTTCAACGTGACAACGCCTAAAGTCAAATATAAGGTGCTGAAGGTAGCTAGTTTTTAAATTGATTATTATTTCATGGAAGTAGATAAATAGTAACTGGGCAATAGGTAAACGAATGTTTAACAAAACATTGTCACTAATCACTTTATCCCATTTTTAATGTCAATGATTTAAATAAGTGTTAACCCTCAGAGTTAATGATCAGACATCGTTGCATTAGGACGAATCTATGTAAAAGAACAGAAAATTGGTTTAGAATTGTCAATGAAGTAAAAATTTTTAGTGTAATATTTATAGGATTTGAGGTAAATGCTTATTGGTATAGGTAAACAAAAAATCATGTTTCTTTGCTACTTCTTGGTAGCGCTTTGCTTAACGTATCAGACATGGGATGGTTAAGATAAGGTTGAGCTTTGCAAGTGGGAAATAATCTAATGTACTTAACATAATACTGAAGCGTTTAAGATAGGTATCACCTTCAAGTAGAAAATCTTTACCCAAGCGACCGATCCGGTATATTCCGATAGCTACACTTGAAAACCAGTTAATATTTTTAACTTGAGTAATGCAATATTAGACTTTGTAGTCTATCATATAAGATGAAATTGTAAAGAAGCCTTACATTTCTCTACTTTCAATGTTAACTTCAGCTCAAACAAAACTATTATTTAAGGTAAAAAATCCAAACCGCCGTAGCATGACCCTTCAAAGATTCATACAGGAAGAAAAAGATGACGGCGTGGCAATCATGAACCTAGATGATGGACCCTTCCCAGAATTCAGGTTACCAAAGTCTAGGAGACAGTACATGCAGGACACTGAGGATATTGAGGATAGCATGGCGCTGTCTGAACTAGATAATGAACATTTAGAAAACTCAACTATCAGTAAAGAAACAGTAAAAAAATAATAAAATAAAATTGTTCTTTTTTCATTAATTTATTTCTATATATTAATTTAATCTATACCAGTGTAATAAAGCTAATGAGTTATTTTGGTTGATTGTTTGTCTGTTTGCTAATCACACGCTAATCTCTGAAACAACCAGCTGGATTAGAAAAATTATTTTTGTAAATGATAGCCAGATTCACGAGGAATAGTAGGTATAGGTTATCCAGCATTAGGCTACACCTCTCAGCTGGCCTTAAATATTGATTTTTGTTAACTAAGTCGGAAGATACATAGTCACTGCTTATTTGTTATGTTACTTCATGTAATAAAATATACCCTATAATATGACCAGATAAAATATCTATGAACAAAAGGAAAACCATGTAAATCGGATTAATAGTTTTCGTGTAAAAAGACAAAAACGGACAGATAGACAGAGAGACGTTGAGTTTTATAATATGAATAGATATAGATATAGAAGATAAAGTGACATGCATAATAAGCAGTGAAAATAATGGTGAGAATGGTAAGTCAGAAAGTACGCGGAAACTAAGCGAGAAAGAAATAATAGTATAATATAATAATAAAAATAATAATCGGGCACAGGCGCGAGGGGCCGTGCACAGACTGTCCTAAATCAAATAATCGTTCTAAATCCAAGTAGTTCCTTTATGTAAATCTATCTTTTGATTTGATATCAAATCTTCATAAATATACATAAACGTTATTTTTATGTGATGTCATATTCTAACACCCTTGTTCTTCACCATTGTTATCTGAAGGCACATTGAGCGATGCCTTACTTTATGGACCGTGTCGCTCTCAGCTGTCTTACTGAGACTGTTGCTCTATTCTACTTCTAAGTATCTACGTTAGCGAAGATCCGGTTTCAACTCAGATACTGGAAACAAATATTTCATTAGACCTAACTACAATAACATGCACAACATTCAATGTACAACCATCTATATAAACATACATACAAACAATGCCTTCCACGTCACATTGTAATAAAACTACAAAACAATCATGAAGAAGCAATAAAATGAAATTTAATATATGAAATAATTTATACAAACCCGCAAAAATGGTAGCTTAAGCAAATCTCACAGCCATGGCCACAATTACCTTATTAATTTTATTAGGAGAGTTGAAGTTATTTCTTAGTGTTAATGCTATAACAGCCAATTCAATTACAGGTATATTATACATATCTTTATAACAATATATAAAAATTTTACCAATGCTAGTACATGCAAAATTTTGCAATGATTTATAAAGATTCGATTATTGTGACTATTTCCCCAAATATGAAATTAAAATATAGCTTCAAGTAATCAAAAACAAATGCGCCGAAAGCATTGCAATTATTGCAAGCAAATTTGGTTTATTATCGTACAGTAGTTATTACTTATTTAATTTTCAGAAATTGTCCAAAATAATAATATAGACGACAAGAGTAGAGAATTTGTAAAACTAATAAAAGAAGATTTAAGACGTAATAACGACGATTATTTAGATATCTTACCAAAGAATACATCAAAGCCATATTTAGATAAAAAAATACTTAATACAAGTACTGCTCACACTACAGCGGTTAACAAAATATTTAATATTAAAAAAGAACCGCTCAAAAGACAAGACCATTTTAATCATGACCTCATAAATGACACAAATCGTAGAGCTTTGGATAGCGAAGATACAAATACAACAGATGTCACAAGAAAAACAGTAAAAACGCTTCCAAAACGGTTTAATAAAATAGTAAAATCTCTACTGATCACCAAACCAATAAATAATATGAAAATATTGACAAATAAACATACTAAACTCAATATAGATACGCTAGAGAAAGTCAAAGACTTTTTAGAGAACAATAAAGTTTTATTGAAGGATTTCATTAATAAAAAAAACGTGGAAGTACTGACACAAACTCAGAAAACTACAAAGCCAACGGTGCTCCTTATGAGAGCACAACAAATAATTGAAGATCACACTTTGCCAAATGACGAGCAGTTGGACATGGCTCCAGCTAAAGGGGGTAGGATTCATGCAATGCGAATTAAGGTAATTTTCTGTAATTATTATATGTAGCATGATTCAATATTTGTGTAGTTATTTGTGTAAATAAAAATTTTAAACGTACTGCAGAAAAACTAAGGGATTTTATACTTAATGATACTACTACAAATACTAAATTTGCAATCTACAGTACACTCATTTTCTGAGTTTATTAAAATTCTTTGGCACTTCACCTAAACATCACTCTGTTGAGTCCGAAATATGAAACTGAAATGTACATAGATGGTTATAAGGAGTGAAAATCATCTAGTGTTCTCTCCAACCTCAAATATCTCTAAATAGTATGATATATTCTAGGGCCATCTTTGTCAACGTAACGTCCTAATGCCCGAGGGTCCGAAGTATGATAGCAAAGGAAACGTGTACTTGGGTGCCTTCTCTCCTAAACCTGGACAGGACTACGCGAGAACTATTCCTCCACAGCTGATCCTGCCTCGATGCTGTAACTGTTGCAGGAAGTCTGTGCTGGGGTGCGAGTAGCCCGCGTTTTAAATCATATTTAAATAAAACACTATAATTTTCAAAACGTATTATTTATATTACAAAAAGGGATTTCCTGAAAGTAAAGAGAAAACATTTTTAAATTTCGTTATAAATAGTATAATGGGTACAAATTCAAGACCTGATCGCGACTACAATAACAACTCAACAATTACCAAAAAACCTGTCACGAGTTCGCTGATTAGCCTATATTTTCTATTACACAACTCGATGGAGCAGGTCTTGCCGCTTAGCCATTTTACTGTGGTAGAAATATAACAAAACGAAGAAATAATCAAAATTACTTACCATCGATCATGCCTGGAATATAAATTCAATTCATTCAAAATTTTCTCCATTCATTACATAAAAATCTTTTTTATTTAGAGAATATTACAATAAATAGAACGAAATATTGGATTAATAAAGACTTATTATATTATAATTGAATAAAAATCCTAGAGTAGGTACCTTACTGATATTTTTCGTGGACTGGCTTTTTTAGACATATACACCATACGAGTGATGAATAAATCACAATAAAACATGTATGATCCTAATGTGCGTAGAAAAAGAAACCGGAACTGTTCAAGGCTGATTTTGCAGATTAAATAAAAATAATACTCATCGTAGGAAATGTGAGAATCTCTTTAAACCGGCACAGATATATGAAGCAATTTATAGATCTAACGAAAGCCAAAGAGTTTTGAAAGATATAGAAGCTTGGTGCATTATTTTGATATATAGTTCGATAAAATACATTACGTACATTTACAAGACATACTGATGAAGCTGGGTCGTTTTTATTTCAGCAACAGATATTTCGATAAAATTAGAGGAAAAAGATAAATCACCAAAAATAAAATTACCTGTGCTTGTTAATATAAGTTTTCATGCTATAAAGAATTACAAATATTACTCTTTGTGAGAAAATTTACATAATTATACTATTTTACAAAACATAAGGACATATATCATTATCATTAAAGCCCAAACAAAAAACTTATTAAACTGGTTAATTAAAATTACTCATTTCTATATATGAATTATTATATATATTTGTATAAGAAAACATGACTTGTCAACAGTTCATTTCAAGGCCATGCCAGTACAATTATCATACTCACAATCCTGGATACTTCTCATTTAAGACCATCCAATTTCGTCGACCGTTAATTGGTACAAACAACTGTACATATCCATTGCTTGGCAATTCATTTGACGTCAATTGACGAAGTTGTTCATTATTTAAAATACTTTCATCATCCTCGCTTAAACTGTCAAGCTCTTGACGATTTAAGGCACACTTTTCATCGACACCAATTTCATCCCATTTTTGATTTGTAACTTCAGGTTCACCTTTGTATTTTAATATGTTTCTTCCATCATCAATATTTCTATTGTAAGTACTTTTGTCGTACAATTTTTTTAAATTGTTAATAATTTCTCTACACATGTATAAAGAAGTTTCATATTTTGTATCCAGAATTAATATTCTGCCATTATTTCCCTCAGATAATAGAAAAACACAGCTTTTTACTAAATCTAAAGCAGATAGATCTGATTCAGATTTAATTTCGTTGGAATATTCCGCGCCCTTTTTCATGTTTATAGAATTATATTTTTCATTACTAGATTTACCTAAATCTTTTTCTAAACTGTTGCGCTCCTTATTACTACCAAAAATGAAGGGTCGTTCATCGTTTATTTCTTTCGTATAAATAATTTTATTATGAAGTTCGTCTAAATTTTCATGTAATTCTTTTATTTCTTTTACATTGCCATTGAAGTAATATGGCTTCTCTTCATATTTAGAATTAAAGTTACTCAACTTTAATGGAACTTTGAACTCGATATTAGAAATAGGTTTATCCTGTGAAAATATTTTATTTATTTAACGACACAATATCGATACAAGGTATTTGCAAGCTGGTGTAATCTTTATCGCACTAAAATGATCGCAGTTCTCAAACTATACTTAATTCACCATAAGAAGATGTACAATAACTTTATCAAATTTTTGGGTCTAAAATTATGTACTTATTTTTGACTTCTATATTATTAATAAAATTTTATTTAAATTACCAATGAATCTGGACTCGCAAGTTGTTGAAAAAGTGATGCTTTGCAGTAACTGGTACTGTGCTGTAAGGAATACAATTTTTTTTTTTAGAAATCTTAATTAGGTTTTGTCAGAAGGTTTATTCATTAAGAGAGGTAGGGCTCAGAGAAATTTCTTTGGAGATTCCTCTCTACTTGGGCAGTTCGACTGGTGAAAGAATACCTCCTCCCTAGAGAAGAGCAAAGCCAAATAAACATGTGTCCCTACGATGAGCAGGGTTTTCAGAACTCCTTGAGGTCTTCAAGGTCGGTAACACGCTATTGTTACTTATGGTATTACAAGCATCAATAGGCTACGGAAGCCGCTGACCATCAGGCGGACCGTATGCTTGATTACCACTTTAGTGAATGATAGTGATGTTTAGAAGTGGCTCCCTCTCAGTACATCCACTAAAATGATATAATTTTACATAACCAAATTTTATTTCTCTACACAGTAAAAAAAAATATAAACCCGATCGAGTTATTTGCCGGCTCTTCTCAATGACTGGGATGTTTCCGAATCGGTAGTAGTATTTTGACGTTCATTTACTTTCTTTGGGCCTAAATTAAATAAAGTACTTTTGATTTTATTGTAAAAACTACTAACAGTACAATCATAAGTTGTTACTCCTTGTGTTGTTAGCCACAACTTTCAACTTTGCAGACACGTACCTTACACGGTTGACTGGCTGAATTCCGCAATTTACTCAGTATTACAACATATAATCAAATTGCGCCTACACTAAGGCCAATCAGAAAATTTGCGTCCCACATAGGCACCAAAATTTCGGAATGTGTTACTCTAATTGGTAAAAACGATGACAATACTCTGTGAAGATAAACACTTACTATTCGGCCACCCGTCAGCTAGTTTGCCAAAGTATCCGGGTGGTAGAATATGACAATTTAGTCCGACTGGATCACGAACACGATACACTAGGTTGAACACCCATACGGGTGTCGCGTTCCGGGTTCAGTCAGATAGTGACGACCGTCAATGGATTGCCTATCTCTCGGTGGTCACCCTAGTTTTTATATTGTACTGTGCTTACCACCAGGCAGAAAAATGACTTTCCTTTGCAACAATTAAAAAAATAATTTATGTAAGCACGACTTTGTCGTAACAAATCAAAAATAACTCCAAAAGTTTTATCCCGCGTATCAACAAGTTAGCCATCAATGATAATAACTGGATTTTATTTCATTTGATTAAAATAATGTTTATTTATAGTTACATGATAAAATTATTGTTACACAATAAAAAAATCATTAAAATAAGTTTACTTTATTATCCTTAATGGCTAACTCATTATGTCACAGTTTCATTACACGATGCGCACGCAGCTCTACTAGTCGCGCCAAAAGAAGTATAGGTAAATTCTAAAAAGATTACATAAAAAGCATAGATATATTTCACGTACATTTTAACCAGAAAACTATAAAAATTATGTATATGAAATACGAACTTACTAAGAAAATACCTGATAGCACAGCCAGAAGCATTTTTCTGATCTCAATGAATATACAACCACAGATACAACTGCATCTCGTTATATAGATGTCTCGCATCGATTACTTACAATTACCCCGATGATTACCTAGACAATTTACCGACGACATAATTGGTTTTTATTCGTAATTCAATTATCTCATGAAATTTTAATCAAAATTTAATTAAGTATCAAAAATATGAAATATTTCAATCAATTTTGTGATAAGCCTCGTGATGGATTTGGTTGTACTGTTAAACCAAAAGATCTTAGATGCATCTCGCTTGGTGGTAAGGCATGACAGTTGTCAGACTGAATCGCGACCACCGTACACCAAGTTTAATATCCGTCATTGTGGCAAGCTTATGCGTGTCACATTCCGATATCAGCCGGCGTGTATTCACTACACACTAGTCAGTAATCAGTCTAGACCCGTGTCTAGGGATGGTAGACTTACCAGGTTCCTGGTACAAGTACCAGATTTCAGGGTATTGTATCATGTACCATGAAAACATTATGTTGGTACACATTAATACCAACTTTCAATATCGATCAAGGCCCTTGCTGTTTTGTTAAACTAAAAAAGGGTCGTCGTATCGTGTCGTACAGGTCGGAAGATGGACTAAGGCACTTGGCGTTTGCTAATTTTGTGCTTCGAGCTAAAAAAAGTCCCACTACGGCGTTGAATGATTAATCGCTACAAAAATTTCATGGCGAAGTACTTTTCGGAAACTCCTGTAATCGACTTTTTGAAAAATATTGATAGACTAAGCTAAAATATATGAATATAAAAAAACAAACATAACTTTTAATAGTTTTTATTAATAATAATCTACGAGGTATTACAATTCAACGTTACATCTATATACGATAGTAACATAAAACCTCTCATAAAAACCCCATACACTCTCTCTCACACACATACAATACATCACTGTCGCAGCATACCGTTGAAAAAATACACATTAATAATATAATCCTTAATTATTATATACAGTAGAATATCCGGAAATACATCGCAACCTATACGTGGCGCAACCTGCGGCGATACAATTACAAAAAAAAAAAAATTAAAAAAGTTCCTACATGTGCAAAGCATTTTTCAAACAAGTGATAATCGGTTAATATGGACATGGAATATCGACATTCGATATATAAACAATAATCCTCACATTCAATTCATTATCAAATCAAGGCTAAATGTCAAAATAATTACAGAGATTTACATGAACGAAGAACTTCTATTTTTGTTCACTCAAAGTTTTTCGATAAATCTGATATCGATACTATAAACCTCCAAATAAACTCTAAACATGCGTTATAGGTAACACAAGCCGCACTTATGAACAGGCTGTATGTCATGAAATCAACACTTTAGCCGTAAGAAATATAATATTAATAAATTTTCACATTTATATATACCAGACAGAGTTCCTACCACAGATACAAAAAGGGGCGATAACAAGCATCGAATCTTGTATAAAAAACCCGTTAAGAGACTCGGGACTACCGCATAGTAATCGATCCGGTGCCATTGAATCGCTATAACATTAGTTTTTTTGTATGATTTTTACACAGATTATCGAAATAAAAAGCATAGTTATATACACACTACATATATTTATTAATTTCCTTTTTTTGTATATGGCGTTTTAGTCGAGATTTCTGAGTTACACCTCGCTCTGGCATAATGTATTCTGTAGTGTCTGTGTCAATAAGGGATGAGCGGTAATATAAAAATATCGATTTCCGATAAATACTGAAATAAAAACATCGATGTTTTGTTTCTACCAGATAGCGACCTTTTTTGGTGTTATCAGGAAAGTTGGCTGACAGCTGAAAGGCCTCGATCCCCAGCCACAACATACAAATTAATTAGAAAACCTAATATCGATGTCAAAACATCGACGTTTGTCACGACATCGAAAAATCAATGTTTACCGTTGTAAATCAATATATACCGTTCATCCCTACCACCAATTGGCTACTCACACGCATGCGCATAGAACTCGTATTCACATGCATTACTTTGAATTACTATGCTCACGGCTCGTGACATTTCAGGGCATAAGTTTTAACGATAATACCGAAACGCAATTATCCTACAAAGCGCACTGAGAATTATTCCGGTTTTCAATCTCGTACAGTAAATTGAAAATCAGTAATGTCAAACTTGAAAATAATTTTGACACACTAATTTATATTTATATTAATGTTGAGTTGAAGGTTTTTTATTTATTAATATAATTAAAGTAATATTATTACATAAAATTTAGAAAAGTAAAAAATGTACACACGGCAAACAAAAAAATATCTATCAAGAATAATGTGGTTGGGCAAAGACAATCGCGATTTTGTTTACCGCATTCGACTTTCATCTTCGGAGCGTGTCATGTTTTTCAGAATAAAAAAGAGAATACAAAATAACATCTCGTACTATATTATACGATAATTTCGGATTGGTGAAAATCACTATTTTTTTTTAATCCAATTATCTAGCATAACGTGAAATATTATTTTACCCTATGGAATCCAAAAACGGACACCATGTCTGTAGATTTTATTTGTCCGAATGTGTTCCAGAGTAAAATATGACTTCCCATAACTGACTTCACATTGGCAAAAGTCGTATTTACAATACATCATTTAAGAAAAAAATAAAATGAGCTAAATTTTTCCCCGGTTTACTTCATTTACTTTAACATGAACTATCGAGTTTGGTATGCGTAGTGTTGGCTGCAGGTCGCGCCAGTGGTAGTGGATCATGACGTCATCACTTGTGCAGTCCCGCGCGCTTCGCCTCGAGCTCGTATATGAGCAGGCGCCACATCTTCACGACGAATACCTCCGCCTCCTCGTCGAGAACCTGCTCGATACAGACAAACGTTTGCACACTAGGAATGCTGATATCAGTACTGTTATCCTCTACCTCTACCATAAATCCTAATTTAGTATCACCAAGATTCCACTAGGGATGCTTTTTTTTATCATCTATAGATTTAGCCTTTTACCAGTCTCACCTGATATTAAGTGATGGAGCTGGCTCTAAGTGCAGCCGCCGGAACACATCTATAGGTGTTTGGCGACAGATTTTCAACTCGAGGCTGGTAGCTAGTCAGTTAGGCATTAGAAAATGCCCTACCACCATGCTAGGATTTCGTCACGATGTTTTCCGTTCACAGAATGTTCGGGCTCATTGCTGGGGTTCCAACTCACGTCGATCGACGCTGTGTTCGTACACGCTACCACTGAGCCATCATTAAAAAGAAAACGAAACGATTGACCGTATATGAAAGTCGCTGCCGAAGACCGCACCAAAAATCATAAACGCTGCACGTAGTAACAAAAAAAAATCACTGCATGATGGAAATCATTTAGGAATTTTTCATCATTTTTCGTCATTCTTATTTATAGTCATAATTATTGATAGTCGAACAGTTAACGATCATGGCAACCTTTCTTATTAGCTGAATATAGTGTGGTGTGAATAAACTCGCGTAATAATACCATTTGCACGTCATCGAGGATGCCCTGGGGCGCGGAGCCGGCCACCACCTTGCTGCAGATGAAGTCGACCAGCGTGGGCTCCGGCTCACCGATGTACTCTATTATCTTTTTATTTATCCACGGACGGATTTTCTTCTCCATCAGAGTGTTATCGATCTGAAATAATGACGACACTATTAAAATAACTACCGCTGTCATTCATACATAACTACTACAATCTAAATCAAATAAAAACCTGTTCTCGAAATATATGGGAAAGCCTAGAATCGACTAAAACATCGAGTATGTATTCGTAAGTAAGAACGATAAGGTATCGCGGATCACGCACACATTCAAAGCTTAAAGGTCCTCAGCAGTACATGAGCAAACAATATCTAAAAATAGCACACCTCCCTTTCTTTTCTATATGTTGAAATGCTAAAGATAGATCAAGATTACCGTAAAATATTTCGAACTCCCGATTATTTGGATAATATACGTCAACATAAACACAAAATTTATACACTTTCTTAAGTAAAATATAATAAATAAATAAATTATTTGTATTACAGAATTGAAAATAAAGCTACATATATACAGTGGTCGCACCAGTGTTGGACACTGAACCAGTGTTGGACAATTTTTATTCTAATTTCATATAATAAGCGATAGAAATAAAATTTTGCTATTGGCAACTTGGATTAATAATCTATATCTTCTCCGCCATCAAATTGACATATGTCAATCGAATCTGACATTTTATGACAACGTGGCGAAGCGATATTTTTGTCAATTCAAACATTTCAAAGAATATCACGATTTCTTAGCACAATCTTTAAGGAAGTGTGTTCGTACTTTTTTTCATTGCATCTGCTTTATTGTAAGTATTGATATTTGTCAGTATTCATGGGATTTTTATAGTAATTACAATACAATATTGGAATGGTTTAAACATCTCACATTGCAGGTTATTTTTTTGAGCATAGTGTCCATTACCGGTCTCGTAATTCAGCCTAAACTCAGTTATAGACATGTGTCCATATTTATTATTTTTAAAGATTCCCGATTTATGTGTTTACATATGTCTTTCTTTATTTAAATAATAAGTTGCTTTTTGTAAACTTTGCTTTACTACATTCTTTCCAGTGTTGGACAGTGTCCATAATTAGATGTCCATTATTGGGACATAGGCATAATTTAGACTGAAATTTATTTTAGATGGCGCCGAAAAAAGATTATACACCACAGCAAATGGGACTGGCTATTGAAGCTGTAAAAAAGGGGGAAAAAATAGCGACTGCCGCTAAAAGATTTGGCGTGCCACGAATCACTTTACACAATAAAGTTACTGGGAAGTCTCCAGTTCTTTGTGGTATGGGACCTCAAACTATTCTCACTAAATATGAAGAGGATATTTTGGTGAAATGGCTATTTGCGTTAGCAGATCGTCATTTTCCAATTACAAAAGAGCATTTACTAGAGAGTGTACAGAAAATAGTAGTAGATCAAGGAAGGCCAAGCCCCTTTACAAACAATAAGCCTGGAAAAAAATGGTTTCAGTCATTTCTGAGAAGACACCCTGAAGTAGTTGAAAAAACAGCTCAAAATATTACTAGTTCAAGAGACAATGTTAAAGAAGAACACATACGTCAGTGGTTTACAGAAGTTGAACAGTATCTAGAAAGTAAAAGTTTAAAAAATGTGCTAGATGATCCAACCCGTGTCTTCAACGCTGACGAGAGTGCGTTTTTTCTGTCACCTAAACCCGGTAAGGTTTTAGCAAAACGGGGTGATAATAATTTGTACAGCTCAGGAGGCGACGAAAAGGACAATCTATCTGTTCTCATTACTGGCAATGCCGCTGGCGTTCTAGCGCCTCCTATGATAATATATTCTTATGAGAGGATTCCTAGTAATATTTCGGCAAATATACCAAAAAACTGGGCTGTTGGGAAGTCAGAATCGGGGTGGATGTGTAGTAGCACCTTTTTTGAGTATGTGAGCAATATATTTAATCCCTGGCTTGAGCAGCAACAAATCAAAAAACCCATAGTATTCTTTCTGGATGGCCATAAATCACATTTAACTTTACATTTATCCAATTTTTGTTCAAAAAACGGCATTGAACTACTTGCATTGTACCCAAACTCCACTCATATTCTCCAACCAATGGACTTAGCGGTATTTCGCCCTTTAAAAGTGGCGTGGAAGAAAGAAGTCACCCAATGGAAAATAGAACACCTAGGAGAAACTCTTAAAAAAGAACATTTCGCTCCGGTATTACAGAAAGCCATAAATTCTGTATCACTTAAATGTGTTCAAAACGGATTCAGAGCTGGCGGGCTGCATCCTTTCGGTGTAGACTATATTGACATGACGAAAATTCGGGATCGTCAAGATATCGTCAGTATAAAAGAATCAAGACAATTAGATTTTATAAATTATTTGGAATCTGAAATTGTCAATATTTTTTCATTGCAAAAGCTGAATATGTTCAATTCATTGTACTATAAAGATAGAACTACTTTAGAACGTTCATTACCTGCGGAAGATGTTACCTTATACATATTATGGGCTAAAAACAAACATATCTCATTATCAAACAATGATCCTCGTAGCCTGTTAAATATCAATACATCAAATTCAAGCTTACTATCAGTAGATAGTCTGCCTTCAACTTCTAACTTTGGACAAGCTCAGGTTTTTATAAATCACATTAAAAATACTGAAATACCTTCATCCATATCCTCAGCAACAGTGATTACTCATGATACTTTGGCTACACGACAGGAACAATACGGTATTAAAAGTGTATCTATTGCGGAATCTTCGAAAGAACGGCCGTTGACCGTTAACGACTCAACAATTTCATATATTCTGCCTTCAACTTCAAATGAGGGATACAATCAAATACAATTTTCAAATTTGGATACAACAACAACTATCGAAAAAACTGATATGCTTGTTGGATCAAATAACCAGTCAATATACGTAGATCAAAATATGCCAGGAAACGCAAACGCAATTAATCATGTCCAAACCCCGATGAAAACTGATTTAAGTAAGAAAATCGGTATTAATGTACCATCTCCTTTTAAAAGACACCTATTTTGGCCAGACGAAAAATTAAATACCAAGAAACGTATTAAAAAAGAAAAAATACCTTGTGCAGTGACAAGCCAAGCGTGGCAAGAATACCACAAGAAAAAAGAATTAGAAAAGAAACGTCAAATTGAAGAAAAAGAAGAGAGAGCTAAAGTAAGGGTAGAGAAAAAAAAGTTAAAGTTAAAATTAGCCGAAGAAAAAAGTTGCAAAAAAAGAGTATTACAAAATTCAGAATCTGATGAAGAACCTCTCATAAACGTAAAAAAAACAAATTATTACAAAATCTACATTAGAAAATGGTTCGTATGTTATTGTCAAGTATGAAGGAGAATATTTTCCCGGAAAAATTGTAAATATTGATGAAGATCAATTTGAGATAAGTACAATGACACTGTCTACAGGAAATTCTTTTAGATGGCCTGCTATGCCAGATAAGATATGGTACAGGAAGAAAGATATTTTAGAGAAAATAGACGAGCCTACGCTATTAAACAAAAGAGGGGTCTATAAAGTAAAAGAGATGGAAAGATATCTACCTGATATTTATGATATATGATTTCATACCTACAATAATATTAAAATATTTTGAATGTTAAAGGTTGAGGTTAAAGTCCAACCTCAAATAGTTGATGATAACTTTTACAATTTTTTATTCTCTATCACAAAATAATGACTCAAAAATATAAAATATCTTAGTTTTCGTAAATTTTATCGTAATTTTAATTAAAAAAACATTTTGGTCAAAAGTTCTACTTATTTTATCTATCCCTTCTATGTATGATAAATAACTTCTGTTCATTAGCGAGTTTTTATTACTGGACTGGATGTCGATTATAGGGTGTCAATCATTGGGTACTGTGTCCAACACTGCGTGTCCATTAATGGATTTTAAATGTCCATTACTGTAGTTTTCGAAAAGACATTTTGTTTTAAGAATATCGCGAAGTATGCATAATATTGTTAAACATTTTTTGATTTTAACTATTACCAATAATACCCTTTACGAAACACAGGCATTACCAGTAGCAGCAAACAAAACATTTTATTTATATTGCGGTGAAAGTGGAAAAGTTTCCTTATAGTGTCCATAATTGGTGCAACTACGGTACCATATTCTGACTTATGTTTTAGATGGGATTAAAAAAAAACTAAAAACTAACCTGCGAAGTATCGAGTTTGAACTGGAACAGCTGTTCCTTCTGCGTCGGTATCTTATCGATGAGACTCTTGATGTGCTTCCTCTTCTCTTCTGCGTTTTTGCTCTCCTTATCGTTAGCGCTATCGCTTTTCTTCTTCTCCTTGTCTTTCTTGTCTTTACCTAGAATATTAATATTGCCAAACTATACAACTCTTATAAACGATTTGTAACTACTATATTATCGGAATTACTGATTCGATTCTAATATTTATTTCACTATACTATGTTCATCATAAGAAAGTTTACATGTCAAATGTCTAATTTTTATTTTATAGATGTGATTTAACATCGGACGTTGATCTTACGATGATCGGTAATACGATAATGCTATAAAACAATTGAGGAGTGTGTAAGCCGTACCAATAAAATAACAAAAATAAAACATAAAAATAATTGAGATTACAATCCGGAACACTTGATATATACGGCTTTTACTCACGTATTAAGTGCCTGGAGCCAAACAAGATGGCGGCATGTTCATTCGTCCAGTTAATATACCTTATAATTATTAATGTTTTATGTTAAATCCTTATTATGTCATGAAAGTTCGATGTTTAATTTTGACAAGTAAAAGAAAGAAGAATTTAGTTTTTTAACAACACGAAATTAGTTTTGTATAACAACACTAACGAAGTCACAAGCGGGTCGCTACTTGCTAGTCAATTCCTCGATACATTAATCCAAAATCCATGAGTTTTTCTTAACATTACAAATGATATGTCCGCTGTAGCGGCAAGTAGTACGTACCTCTGTGTTGGTCGTGCTCGTCGTCCTCCTCTGACGCGAAGGCGTGGTGCGCGCGCCGCAGTCGTCCGCTCTCTGTCGCACACAACACACGTCTACACTTACAAAACCTTGCGATATGCTATACTATCCTATTGTCTGTCATATCGTTATGGCTTGCTCTCATACCCACAAGTCATGTTGTAACACAACACAAGCCATCAAAACTACATTGCGGATCTCACCATACAAAATGTATGAAAAACATACCGTTCTGACACGATACGTCAGACAGATATGACGCTACGCTTCACATGAAACTTTGTGCTTTATTACGATGCACCTAATAAAGTTGACCTTGCGTTTGTATAGGAATTTAAAATATACAACGTGGAAAATATAATGACTGTGCAATGTGCATGGCATGTGGCATGATTATTAGGCGACTTCACAAATAAGGAAAAACATATATAACGAGTATAAAATGTTGTAAATGCTAAAGTACCACAGATTTGATTTCTATGTTCTAAGCAGGCCCAATCTTTAAGGTAAATATGTCCCTGACTATACTTTTTACATAGTTTAATGTCAGTGAATGAACCAAGGACATGGATAAAAATTACAATCACTTTATTCATCATTATGGGCATACAGTGTGGCTCAGGGCTGTCTTTTGATATGTCTCCATTCGGTCCGAAAGCCAGCCATTACATTATTATCGTATCATTCAGTAATAGAACGGGCTGCCCAGAACATACATGACCTGACCTGTCCACGGGTGCCCTCAGTATGTTCCTACTTATTCCACCTATGAAGACCAAGGACTTGAAAAAGAGTAGAGACAGTTTTTTTTTTTCGAACTGACTATGCTGTTAGCCATAAGGGCCCTGGAGCCTCAAATGGCTTTTACAGATTCACCGGATTTGGGAGCGAGCGCTTAAGGCACTCGGCCACGAAAAACAGGAAAGTAAGAAAAATTAGTATATATAGAAAAAGAAACTCAAAGTGATAGAATGTAATTGAATTAGAGCTTACCGTTAGGTGTGTCAGCAGTAGCACTGTTGGGGCTCAGCTTATGATGGTTCTTAAAGCTGATTGTGATCGGGGAACTGTTCGCCGACGTGCCGCTCTGTTTAGTAACCATTATCATATTAATAATTAATCAATTAAAACAAAACGTTCGTTGTTTTAACAAGGCTCACCAAAAATCAACTCGATTTTTTATACATTTTTTAGGATTACCAAAATGATAAAACATTATAGTCTACAGTCAATTGTATTCTCAAATTTTTTACTTGTAAAATAAACATATTTGTTTATTTAAGTATAGTTAAGTATTATTAAAGGAGTTTACTTTATCTTTTCGAGCGACAACACGTAAATGTAATTTTTCAATTTATAATCATTTTTATTTTTATTTTTACCGGCCTATTGAAAAACGTAGCGAGTTGATTTTCGGTGAGCATTCTTAAACTGTATTAATTAACATATTTTTATGAGAGAAGTAAAAAAAAAAACGTTCTTTTGGGCCCTTATTGTAAATGTGCAGGCCGGCATGACAGCGGCGACCGCCGATGGAATTCGATCTCTTGGTGGTCGCCGTTGTATTTTGAATGTACTGTGCTTACCATCAGGGACAGTAAGTCACTGCTACAGTCACAGCTATTATAAAAAAAAATATGTCCCACACAATGAGCACAATCACCGCGACAGCTAGTGTCCGTGTTATACCGACATTGACTTTTAATTTAATACCCATGAAATATATACTTAGCAATACGGACATGTGACGTAACATAAGTAACGTTGACGCTAGTCACTATAACTGCTTGTTATACCGTATCCTCGTTTATTGTTCAAGTATTCGACAGCTTTACAGTGCCAAATATAAATGTGATGCGACTCACGTGTCCGTGTGCTGTTGACGTCGGTGGGGGAGGGGTGACGCCACCGTCAGGACTCTGAAAATATAGTAGTATTGTAAAAACAAGTGTAAAGAGTATAATTCCCAAGGAGAAATGAGACGGATAAACACATTATCCGACCGCGCTGAGTTCAAACGCATGTGCGAGTAAAAACTTGTCTATTCTCGGATTCTGCCAACGTCCAGGGAATTTTTATGGCAACTCAAAATGCATGTTCCTATAGGCCGACCGCTGTAAGCGCGACCCCCTGATGGTTTGCGGGATGCGGAACGGCGGGTGTGCACGGATATACACAGTATTGACATGATACCCTATATCTTAAGACCAATAGTTCACTCATGTTATTACAACTGTAACAGATATGTTATAATAGACAATACAATTAATACACATGATATTGTTGTCTTTATTAAATTGCTAATCAAAAAAGTAGTATATTCAAAGAAAATTGTGAAATTTAAATGCAGTTGAAGTGAAACTTCTATGAAGCTAATAATATACCAGTATATTGACATTATAATTGAATAAAACGTGTTAAATAAAGCATTATGTTTGATTAACTGTATACTTTTAAAACAGCATCCGTAACTACATCTTTGTAATATAATCTCATGTGTATCAGTTGCAAATATAAAACCGCGTAGGCCCATATGTCAAGGCAACGGACTAGCTTATTGGTCAATCTTGTTCCCCCTCCTAAAAATTGCAGATCCCGACGAAAACTCCTATAAGAATGTAATAAAAAAAAATACCTACTTTGGTAATGACTCTATTCATAAACATTGTTGAATGGTAATGTCGAAGGTCTCTGTGGCTATGTTTGTTTGTATTTTTATTGTAATGAATTAAAACAATTTAAGTTTTATTGTATCGAATATATCAGAGAAAGACGGAAAGTCATAGCTAGTGCTGTTTCGATTTCGAGAACTTTCCAAGATGTACACTGCTTAGTACTCACAGGCGGCGTGGTGGGTCGTTCGTGGTGATGATGGCGGTGTCGATGGTGACGCTTGCCGTGCGGCGTGTGCGGCGCGGGGGGCGGAGTCACCGGGGGGCCAGGGGGCGTGGGGGGCGTAGAGCGCGCGGGCGATCCGGGAGATTCGCCCCCACCGGCATCGGCTCCTCCGCCACTGTGGTTATTCATTATTTTAATGATGCATCAAAAGAACGTATGTGTGACGAAATGTATTTGTTTTATCGAGAAGATGGTTCATAACTATGATGAACCGATAGGGGAGGGGGGCACTGTAATCATTAGCGCCATCAACAAATTCTATAGTTATTAGTCCAAAATTACTGATATTTCCAATACATACATGTTGACATAATGCCAACATAGAAAATGCCAAAATCTTGACCCGACAAGCTATGATTAAGTTAGCTATTGTAAATTTGAATTAATGATGGCTCAGTGGTAGTGTGTACAACTTCGTATCGATTGACGTGAGTTCGAATCCCTGCAATGAGCTTGAGCTTTCGGTGAAGGAAACATCGTAAGGAAACCAAATCATGGTAGTAGAGTTTTTTCTAATGCCCGCCTGGCTAGCTACCACTCTCAAGTTGAAAATCTATCGCCAAGCACTAATAGGTGTGTTCCGGCAGCTGCACTTGAGAGCCAGTCTTCCACTAGGTTCAGCGTGTTATCATCTTGAACCACATCGTCACCTAACATCAGGTGAGATTGTGGCCACTATGCCTAAACCTATAACGATAAAAAACATTTGCATCTTAAGCAGTAGAGGAAAATGGTGAGTGTTCCAACGCAGATGAGTCGCTTTTGACGTTTTTGATATTTCCCGATGCGATTACTCTGATTAAACTTTAACTTTTACAGACAACCCTGAAAACTGTGGTTAGTTTTGGCGATAAATGATATTTTTGTGAATACTTCCACAGTTCTATGGAAGAACAAATCCCGTATTTCAAACTGAAATTAAAAACCCATCATAACGACATAATCAATTCCATCCCTTATGCCTATAGTTTATTTTGTTCAGGTGTTATTAAGAAGCAACAACTAAAAAAAAAATAAAAGGGGCGCTAGAAAATTTTTTCGCGGTGGGCGAGTTAAGTTTGAGCACCTGTGGTCTGGAGTGTAATGATGTTACCTGTCGTCGGAGTCGATGGGTTCCGCCTCGGTGGGCAGCTGCCTCGACGCCTGCGCACGCAGGTACCGCTCCTTCTCGCGCGCTAGGCGCTCGCGAGCCTGCGCACACGCAAATCCAAAACCACATTCAATACGAAATATTTCATTAATAAATACTAGAGATGACCGAAATCCGGCTCCGGCCACATTTTTGTTATAATGAACCAAGTTTTCCCGAACTATGGTACCTTAAGCCTTAGTGCCGACGAAGTTGCAGATATAAAGTGATGAGTTAGTTACAGTATTTTGGAGATAATTCTCAGGGGCAAATCTTGGGGTTGAATAAAACAATCTTTTACCCCAATGTCCAATCAAATGACGATGATTTAGAGAAAAGGTCTTGACTAACCCAATAAACAGTGAAACTCATAAAAAGCAACAAATAGTTCATATAGATCCACAATGTTAATCATCATAGATATAAATTTGACTTTTTTCGAAAACCTGAGGTATATTACCCATAACTTTTTTTAGTAAATACTTAGTGTTTAAGCGGTTTAAGCGAAAATTTAGCTATATTGGTTGGCGAAAAGATGGACGACCAAACTGCATAGGGTTTAGGAAAAAGAAGCAGTTTGTGATAAAAAAGGAAAGATGCACGATACCTTGTTGATGTCCACTTCCTTTTCTGCAAGACTTGCTGCGAGCGAGAACTGTCCACAATTCACAACACAAACACCAAAAGTAATTTCTCCTACGACTGCGGAAGCGCTTGCAATCGAGCCACGAATCAATGTCAATTGCAAGTGACACATATAACACTGACATTAAGATATGTGCGGGAGCGGGATGGAGTACGGAGTACACCAACCAATATAGCGTTAAATAGGCGTAACCACTTAGTATGGGGCTTCAATAGAGACCCAATTGATTAAATGCTTGGCCTTTCAAAAATCTCAATGGTTAGTTATTTAACTAAAGCATTATGAATTTATACAGAACTGTGCCCACGGCTCCGCTCGTGTGGACTACAGAATGCCGTCGGTCGAGCGCACACGCGAATCGTGCTGCCCCCGCTCAAAAGACGGGAGACAAAAATGCTAATTGTGGGTGATCCTTGGAATATAGACACATGCTATCGCAGACTTTTTTGTAGGTCTTTTTAATATCTATAATTATGTAGAACATTAATTTAATATATCTTGTATGGTTTACTCAGCGCAAGCCATTTAATCGCCCCAAAAGCGTCTTTTTTCTAATTGATTCACTATTATCGTTGGTGTAAGGCCAAAATTGGTAATGCTAAAGGAGTTGGTTGACAAGGAGCCAGTGTAGATACACTGTCGTTCGAAGTCGACGGGGAATGAGTAGCTGCTTCAACCATTTATATATATATTAATTTTTAAGATGATTCGATAATGCAGAAATAAATCTAGTGCGACTATTAACCCCTCGGGAGAACATTAACTCGAGTGCATTAGGGTCTGAGAAGTGGCCACGAGGGGACAAATTGCCAAGGACAGTGAGATATTCAATTAACACATTCTTAACGCTAAAATTGAAACGAAGCATCTCACTATGGTTAGTTACATCTTGTGTATGGTAGTCACGACTCGAATAGAGTTGTCATGTCCTACCAACCAGCAAATATATCAAGGAAAGTTATTAGTTTCATGATAAAAACCATAATGAGAGCGCTGCTTGTTTCTTTACCGTCCTGTTAGTGATGTAATTGTTCGCATCAGAGGCTTGTTGGACTGTGTAAAGGCAAGACATACCTCTCTGCGAGCTTCCTCCCTCTGGCGCGCTCTCTGCTCCTCCCTCTCCCTCTGCTGTTCCACCTGCAGGCTCACGTCAATCAGTAACCTCGGTTTGTACAACTCCTCCTGTTCCCGTTTCACCTTCAAATTACAACATTTAACCTTAATATCATTATATATATATATAATTCTTCTGTAAGTGTGTATATGACTGAACTCCTCCTAAACGCCTGGACCGATTTTGATGTGTGAATGGTTTAGATTGACAATTGGACCTTTTTATCTATTTCCAGGCAAGCCAATTTTCAGGCAGGACAACGTCTGTCAGGTCCACTAATATCTCCATATATTATTTCTCAAACGTATTTTTGATGATAACGCCAAGAAGATTTCTCTCTACTTGGAGCAACCTGTGTAATACAATCACTCTACAGACGATTGCATCCAAATGGCCTAGTGTTGTGAGTAGGGTTCCCAGATTTGGGGTAGGGGGTTTAAGGTTGGCAACGCGCTACGATAGTAGCTTATCATACGGGACGTACGCTTATTTGCCACCGTCGTAGTACAAAAAATATCCTTGAGAAATAATATATAGAGACGAGTAACAACTCGTGGCTTCCAAGATACAGGCTCTGCCTAGTTTGGGTGTCGTTGTGTAATTTGTCATGTAAATCTGAAATGGTAATAAATAAATTTTGAAAATTTTTTGGAAAAAAAGAAAATGATGTCTTATTATCCGTGGTATATGATTTAAAAAAATCACGACGTTATTAGTGATAATAAAGTAGATGTAATCTATACAAAAAAATATAATTGAAGCGTTCGTTTGTGATTTCAAAATAACATCTTTTAACTAAATACATATACGAATTTATACACGGTACCTATAACAAAAAACCAATTATGAAAATTTTTGTCTGTCTGTCTGTTCGTTCCGGGTAATCTAGGAAACGGTTTGACCGATTTTGACGGAAATTTCACTGGTAGACAGCTGATGTTATAGGGAGTAACTTAGCCTAAGTTATTTTAGAATAATCAGGGTTCCGCGCAAATCAACTATTCTTAGTCTTCCTTAGCTAGTTTCCATGTATATAGTACGATGAACAGTGTGAGTGAGTGTGAGTGCATACGAGTAGTAGTAGTAGTAGTACCTTCTCGAAGGCAGCGGTGGCGGCGGGGTCGTCCGGCGGCCGGTCCGCGAAGATACCCTGCCGCAGCGCGTCCAGGTCGTGCAGCTCGCGCGCGCGCTCGCGCCCGTCCGCCTCCGCCTCGCGCACGCGCGCCGTCAGCCGCCGCTGCAGCTCCTTGCCCCTGCGCATAACCAAACAACCACCACTATCGAACCGACTCCTCTACCTATCCATGTTTCACAGAACACAAGCCACCCTCCCCTCCCCGCCCTCCTCTGCGGCAACTCAAGCCTAGGTCCGATCCATCGGCATGGAGCCCTTGAGACAAGCAGCCGCTCGCGCGATACAAGTGACTCTACAATCACTAGCTTTCACAGCCATACATGACACTGCGTTATACACACATGCACAACACACATAGGTACATAGGTTCTGTAAGGAACCTTTTTTTTCTTTTTTGCCCAGTTAGTTACACACAAGTTTTCAGACCACTAAATACATATACACATGTTCCTTCCCTCCTCCCAGGGGGCAGAAACATGCATATATGTATAGTTAGTTTAGATCGAATTACGGATAGGGAATTAGTCAGATCGCGACTTAATTGCATACGCGCAACAGTCCGAGCCGAGGTCCGGCCACTTTGGCACCCTCGGATGTTGTTGCTTAGCTTTCGTGGCTGAGTGCCCCAAGCGCTCGCCCCCAAGCCCGGTAAAGCTGTAAAAGCCGCAAAGGCTCCAGGGCCCCTAAGCCTAACAGTACCTATAGTCAGTTCGAAAAAGAAAAAAATAACACAATCCACTAGATATCTCTTTTTATTATCCTACATGCTTACATTACACAACAATAACATAACACATTTTTAGGGTGCCGTACCTCATAAAGAAAAAAACGGTACCCTTATAGGATCACTTTGTTGTCTTGTCTGTCTGTCCAAGTATCAAGAAACATTTACTCGAAAAGAGCGTATAAAATTTTAGAGCCCAACATCTCTAAGGCCATTTTACGCTTGACCAGATGTCAAGCACGAATGTTCACCGGAGCCTTAACAAGACATGGATTACAACAAACATCGTTTTAACTTAAGTGTCACAGTAAGCCCCTAATGTCGCACGTGCATAAGTTAAAAGAGGGACAGCTAATCACGTGTTCTGGCTTTGGTGCCAGTTTTGACAAGGTCTAGCTTGTCTAGGTTTCTACAAACAAACATGAAACTATTCTGTCAAACCGAAGCTCACTGCATGAGACATATAATGTCTTCAAACCACTCACTTGTAGTATTTATGATCGTCTCTCTCGTCGTCATAGTCCTCGAGGAACTCCTTCAGTCTCTTGGCTTCCTTCTCGCGGTCCTCCTCGCGGCACCTCTCCCTCTCCTTCTCCTTTTCGTAGTCTTTCGCTTTGCGACGTTCGCGCGCCTCCCAATTCCTTAACCTGCGAACAGATACATTATCAAACCGGACATCTATACTAGTACAACAGGTTTTTAGAATGAAAAATTAATCAAAAAAACTTTCAGTTCCAACAGTGAGGAAATCAAAATCGGCAAGTTTTTATCCATCATAGTTTTAGCTTTTGGTCACAATCTCACCTGATGTTGGCATATGACCCAAGATCGTTACACACGCTTGGCGACAGATTTTGATGTTGATAACATTGGAAAACTTACCCTACCACAATGCTATGAATTCATCACGATGTTTTCCTTAACCGAAAGCTCAAGCTTTTATAGGGATTCGAACTCACGTCGATCGACGCAGTGTCCGTACAAACTACCACTGAGCCGTTATTGCTTCAAAATTCAAATTGTATATATTAGATAACTTTTTATAAATTACTGTATTCCTCTATAACTGCTATCACTGAATTTTGATTGCTTAAAACAATGAACGGACTCTTATCCAAAGATATTGAAATAACAAAATAATAAAAAACGTGTAGAAACCCACCTCTCCTGGTAGGCGGCTTCCTTTTCTCTAGCTTTCTTCTCTAAACGTTTCTTCTCTCTCAACTCTTCTTCCACCTCCTTCTCCCGTCTGGAGTCTATCTCACTGCGGCTGCGCCCGCGAGATCGCTCGCGCTCTCTGTCCTGCTCCCGGGACCGCTCTCTATCACGCTCGCGTTCTCTTTCTCTTTCTCTGTTAAAGAACATACATAAGATTTATTCTAATATAACTAGCTGGCCCCGTAGACGTTGTTCTGCTCTTTTCATTAGTCAATAACTCTACCACAGGACGGCTTATCACGATTTTCTTTTTCCTAAAAACTTTTCCTGGATCATTTCCAAACATTCCAAACAAAACAAATAAGAAAAACGCATATTCGTCGTTATAATCGACAGTAATTAAAAAAAACAATAGAAAAACGGTTTTACCGAAATTTTCCATTTTTTAAGTCAACTATTACTAGCACTTTAAAAAAATTGAGCCGTTCTCAAGTGATGCGCTTACCTAAGAAAAGCATTTCATTTTTATTTATATAGATAGTGGGGATAGAAAACATCTAGAATTTAAAAACTATATTTTTACAGTAGCCTGACAAAACTATCGTAATACACTTGGTAAAACAAGCTTAAGCTCATTAAAATCCAAAAGTGAGAGTCGAGAGATAAAAGCGATGAGCTCAAGACTCAAGGAAGATGTTCAATCGATCAAACCGAACCCGAAATCATGGAGGACACCATACTGTATTTTAACAAACTCTGCTCCAATTTCATCTCTGCAAGTGATCCAACTCTTTCCTTTCTTAGAAATGTTTTAACCCTAGGTATTATAGATATATTTCAAAAATTATAGTGTATATAAAACGACAATGAAAGCGAATACAAAAGAACAATGTCGTGAGTCACAGATTACAAGTGACCACAGATAATGCTTGTGTTTAGTCTCTTACAAGAACCACCGGGTTTGTAGAAAACGATGAATTGCTTCCCAGTTCTTCTCCTTACGGCAATGCCACGCATCGTAGAATATTTATTATACATTATCGAGAGCCAAATAATTTTTTAACACCAAATGGATCTTATTGCAATTCCAAAAATACTTAATAAAGTTTAAAATTTAATAATACCCGTTGCCGAGCTTCTTGTCTCTCTCTATCTCGTAACGCGTCCGTATGTACGGATGCAACGACAATATCCGTAGAACTGGTGTCGACAACATATTTAGTATGGGGTTCACTTCCCTATTATTATACTTTTCCACATTTGTAAAGTACAGGCGTTCAGGATATTATTATCTGTATGTTGTTGAAGATAGAAAACTCCGGAAGTAAAAATTAATTAAGCTTAACTGTTTTTTTTTTTCTTAGTTTGTCTCATTCAGTATTATTGTAATGATTGACTCACGTCGCTGTAAATACACTTTATAGTCAAAAACTCGATTTAATTAATTAAAGAAAAAAATTAATGTTATTTATTAAAAAAAAAGTTTTAGAGCAGAAATAGAAAAAAACTACACAACACAAAAAATACACTAAAATTAATAAACACGCAAATTTTAAATATGTAACGGTATACTGTATTTTTTATATTTTAAAACACTGTGGTTATAAAAACTTTGCAAAATAATACTTTCTAAACGGCCGCCACATTCGATAGTAATGTTCTAATGGTCTTTACCTAGTATACGATCAGTGTTATCGCTAGCTTATCGTCGCTCACGCAACTGGTACCAAGCAAAGAATAAAAATATATCGAGAATTGGCACAATCAAAATAGAATATTATTTGACCAGTAAATTACTTAAAACAAAAAACAATTGAAAGTGTTCTAGCTAATTATTTTGAAATTATCAGTGTTCCAAAACAAAAAACGCTGAAACACGTACTGGCTTTTTTATATTCGCGAACCTAAATACCAGTTTTCATGATCAGTCTTCTTCAATTCATTTGAAAACAAAAACACATCAAGTACTTCTTTATAACAAAATGTTTAGTAGTTTATTACAATTATAAATAACTAGCTGTACCCGACGGATTCACCCGTGTTCATTTAATTCGAACAACACTCCAAGGCGCCGCCGCGTCGGTGCCAATGCACCATGTAACTTAACTTATCGTTGTTCCGACTCCCGTACTTTTCCGCATCTTACCAGATTGTTTGACTTTCATGGTTACTGCTCGGCTCCTGAGGCTGAAGTTATATAACCCATAATCTTCCTCAATAAATATGGTATAAAATAAAGTTTTTTTTTATTCATGATTACAAACATATCAATCTCTTCAGCTTTATTATATTCATATATATTAAAGATGCATTTATTCAGTTCGATCTCAAGCAATATCCATTATTCGTTAATTTGGAAACCTATGAAACAGGCCTGCGTCATATTTATACGTTCAGAAACGGAAAGAAACATAAGTCTAGAAAATTCCATTATAGAAGTACTCACCTCTCCCGGTCCCGTTCCCGTTCGCGCTCGCGTTCCCTTTCCCGCAATTCTCTCTCCCTTTCTCTTTCTCGCATCTCTCTGTTAATTGATAAATGTCAATTTATGACATTTTTATATTTAAATTGATTAGATAAGAATAACCCGTGCGAATATTTCGCACTTTATAAAATGTTAACAGAATAACTATGTAACAGCTGGCATATTAGTTAATTAGGATTATTAATAGATGGCTGAATATATTTGATTAATACAATTTTTAACATTAATTTAATACTTTTTTATATATTTCTTCAATAGCGAGGAACATAAGCTTTAAAATGATGTTTGAATCTTATCGAATGAATTGTTGATGAAGAATTAACCTTTGAGAAATAAAATTGTGGATCCATGAGAAGTAAATGGGGGTCAACGATAGTGGATCTCATTTAAGCAGGTCGTAACCTTAATTCTGAATTTCCATGAAGGGAATAATCCACGTGCACAATTAGTACTTATTTATGTGCATGTCTTTACATATCATCTATTTAAAAAATATCAAATTCTATGAAGAAAACAAATTTAAACTAAATGTTTATTAAACGTGATGAAGAACCTTTCAAAGTGACTAGCACTATATCAGCTGTCAAAAACACATTTGAAATTGATGAATTTGCAAATAATCATATCGAGTAAGCAAGAGGTCAGACTAGGGGTCTACCCAAAACCGAAGAAATGGCAAGCGGTCTACGAGACAAAAAGACTGATGACGTCTCACCTAGAGATCAAAGAGTTCATTCAAAAAAGACGATCCAAGAGATGCTTCAAAAGATTTAATATTATACCTTTCTCGCTCTCTTTCGCGCTCCCGTTCCCGTTCTCTGTCTCTTTCCCTCTCTTCGCGCTCCCTCTCCCTGTCCTTGTCACGGTCATCTCTACGGTCTTTTGTCCTAAAAGAAAAACGTATTTGTTAGTAAATAGAATGTGGTCCTATATATTATTTAACACTTGAGGTTATGTTTTCCTTGCAAAACCCCTAATTTTCTCGACTATGTTAATGGGGTATTGCAATAAGACAAGATATCCTACCTAGAAGTGCTCCGTCGACGTCTATCCTTATCCCTATCTCGCTCTCTCTCCTTATCTCGATCGCGCTCACGCTCCCTCTCGCGTTCTCGTTCTCTATCCCTGTCGCGCTCAGCAGGCCGGTCGCGCTCTCTGTCCCGCTCCTTATCTCTCGGCTCGTCCTTCGGCTCGCGCTTGCGTCGCACCACCACATCAGCCTCCTCCTGTGTCCAAACGTGCAACTGTTTCAATCTAAAGCACCGGACTAACGCACACGTACGAGTTCGTCTGTCTCGCTTGCGCATCGATAACGTTAATTGATTTTATCCTTCATTTTGTAAGGTGAAAAACCGGTATTAGTTTTTTCATGTTCATCGGGTATTTTTGGGCAATATTCTATTTTCTTGCCAAGGGTTAGCAATTATGATGAACATCTAAATAAAGCGAAGAGTGTTTTATATTAGACGAACATCCATCCACATTTATCATTTATTAATTGAGTCACTATTAAGTATATTGTATTAAGTATTATTACTGTAAGTAAGAATTAGAAAGTTTTTTAGTTTTTAATTGTTAAGGCCACTGGATACACGGTCTTTAAGCAAAACTTTCTACCACTTTTTTAATTTTTAAACATGACTCTAACAAGAAGGCTTCCTTCTTTAAAATATCCAGGAAATCTTCGTGGTAACTTAAAATACTTATTTCTAGTTATTATTTCACTTCACTTGTGTACAAAATGTTTATAGGGTAAAATACGGTAAGTTTATTAATTAAAATAAAAACCACAACGTGACAGATACAGGATCTCACTAAAAGCTCAGGATTGGAAGAGTATTCTATTGTATACTAGCTTCAGAATAAACCGGAGACTTTATTATAAAACTATCAAGTTCCTGAGCAAAACAATCATGTAACGTTCACAACTTCTGCTAGCTCAAAATGTAATCCAAAACAAATATAAATGTTAGTGGCAGTGGAATTTCGTGGAAGATCAATAATCAAAAGTGGGACGCAAAAGATGAGAAAAACCTATGATACACTTTCAAAACCATTATAACCTAACAAAACAAATTTGTAAAACAGAAAAACGACCATATCAAATACTAGGGGTGTCATCAGGTCGTCACAGATTTATCGATAAAAACTATTTATTTCTTTATACGTGTCGCCTGTCTTCCGCTTATCGATACTGTTTCTATTTTCAGACCTCCATTCCCACACCGCACCCACAAGAAGTTTTAAACTAGCTGCAGATTGCTACTTAACTCGACAGCTAAGTTATCCTTAAGTTTAACTCAAAATGCTACAAAACAGTCGATACGCAACAGATCGCCGATACGAGGGAATCGATGTTCCTATTATGTTTATTATAAAATATAAACAAATACATTTTATATTTAAATATATAAAAATAATAATATGGCAGATGTGTACACGAGAACAGCAAATCGAATATTGATTTCAAGAATTAACACACATAAAGGACACGATATTTCTAGTTTTTATCACAGATAATAAAACTTACTTTATAAATATATAGATCGGCAACTCGAACGAAAAAGAGCATAATATACGATTGTGTTGGAACGAGAAAGGGATACGAGACCATTTTCGTATGAGACAAAACAAATCCCGCTTTTTTTTTCATAATCTAAGGTTTTAAATATGGACGTATAAAAAAGGGCGGACTAAAACAAAAGTAAAGCATAGCAATGGCGGACGCGTGTGTTAGAATTTTTAGAGTATTGCCATGAGAAGAAAATTTCCCCATTTTTCAAATTAAATAAAATAAAAGTTTTTGGACTTTTGGAGACCTAGAGAGAAAGGTAATTACTTCACTGTCGGTAAACTCTCGCAAATCAAAGAATTTTATCGTAATGAACTTCGTCTACGCGGCCATATTTCAACCGGCGCACAGACGGATGTATAAAAGAAAGATCTATTTTATTAACTATTCCAAAGTTAAAAAATTACAAAAAAATAATAATTTAAAGATTAATTAATTAATTATGATTTGTTAGAAATCCTTATGTTGGGTTAACTTTTTATATATTTGTCTTTAACATTTAAAGGATAGAATCCTTTTCTAGAGAAAAGAAAACTAATATTGAAATGTTTTCCGGCAATATATTTAATAAGGACTTAATTTATGTTCTGTTCCAGTAAATGCGTACTCAAATACTTATACATATAAAAAACTATCATTTCCTATATTTTTTCTAGAATTTTGGTTAGCATATACTTGTATTATCTTTCGTCATATACTGTTATATTATCTTTTAAAATCATTCTAACTACCATCTCGCAAATACAACATAATATTTTGATGGATAATGCAGTCAATAAACTGTGAATATGAAGTATTAATAAATACTTTAGTAACCATTTATTTATTGCACAAATGAATTATAATTTATTCATTATAACACTTAATAATATTATAATTAATTAGGTAAATAAATTTTGTTTGAACAAATTATTATCAATTTACCACACTTCCGAGGTAATTTGTATTTTTAATTATTGGCAACACTGGCCGGTATTGTGCTACAAGTTTACTGCTGAAATGTGATCCCCTTTTTTTTAAATAAAACTTCTATGATTCCGACAATTCTTTTCTACACATGACGGCATTTTTAAATATTTTAGTATGTATACACGTCAAAACTCTCACCCGGGCGAGGTCGGGGGCGATAATTGCGGGCGATGTGCATGCATGCTCATATTTATATAGCTCAGTGATTCAACTTTACTTTAGTGAACATTCCGTCCACCCGGTTTTATACGTCCATGGTTTATAGTGTTTTAGTAGACGTATTCAATTGTGGTTACGTGTAGTTAGGTACAGTATCTAGATGTTACTCGTATAACAAAGGAGAACAACAAAAGGATACGGACATAGTGTATTTTGTTTTTTATCCCGTCTTATTCAACCTATTGCCGATCTATACTATACTAAACCTAAGAAAAAAAGGTAAATTACTTATGCCTCAGCTGTCCAATACAACCTTTTTTTTAGCGATTTTTGTTCAATCGAATATATCAGCCCCATTTTACCCTATCATTTCTAGGTAGGATCCAATGAGGACAGTATTTCATGAGATAGAGTTACTAGGTAAATACAACCCTAACGTGGAGAAAACCGGATTTAACAGCTTGATATAGGGGCCCATTTGACCCAAATTTACCTATTAGATAAATTTAAATCACCTTGGGCATGGGTTATGTGTATGTGAAATCAATGTGTTTCTTTTTCTTATAAATTTAAACCATTTGACGTGATTCAAGAAGTTGTCAAATTTTAGCGAGATTAACCCACCGTCTATCGTATACCAGAAAATATTTGAATTAGAATGAAGGTTTAGTAACAACCATCTGGTAGACAAATACCAGATTGGTACATACCTAAAATGCCATTTTACCATGCCACACTTCATGGTAGTGACAATGTATTCAATAGAATGGAAACTGATTCTCGTAGTGAAGACGCTGGAACACACCGGGAGTTAACCAACAAACAACATAAGAATTGTAGCTAGCCAGAATATAAATTGTGCTCTACCATTTTGGACAGGGCCGGATTTTAGGAACAACAGAGGCTTCAGCCCCGGCTACACACACTCTTCATTATCTCGATGCCTCTCAACCTTCAAATCCGGCTCTTACGATGTTTTCCTTCATCAAAATCTCAGCCTAAGTGTAGATTGTCCGAAAAACTGTTTTTAAAAGTTACGCACACTTGTTTATGGTATCTTTAACATAACACTATAATATTTTCTCATAAAATCAATACATTAGCGAGTGATATCCTCGTCACTAGCGGTAGATACGCGGCGTCATGTGTGACATATTGATACGCGGAGTACTGACACATGGCGTACTGATAAGCAGCGTTATGATACGCTACGGCGGTGCGTCGCATGCGCGTCGTGACCCGCACCTGTAACATCGGGCAGTGCGCGCGCAAAACGAAACGCTCATCTGTCAAATGTCGAAGTCCGATTCACACGGCACGTTACTTACAAAGCATCCGTGGCGAGGTGAGAGGCGGTTGCTCGGCGGCGCGGCCGACCGGTCGGGATCGTGACGCGGCCCACAGCTCCCGCGTTGTCGCCACGACGTTATTTATATATTATAACGCGATATCGCAACGGCACACTCTTACAACCATCCAAATGTTATTCTGTCCACTGTTAAATTTAATTACGAAAAATGTCTTTTTAGGAGCCGAAAAAATAGGTATTTGCAAAAAGACTTTAACATATATAGTAATGATGTATATAAAGTAAATCATTATGTATAAAAAAAGAGAGTGTGCAATAGCTGATCGCGAGTCGCTCGTTCACAACTCACGAATATGAAGTCGCGACATCCGGCGTTGTCAAAAGAAACGGATCATTCAACGGTACCATGTCGGCATCGTAATCTCCTGTGTAACACAACATTTTTTTCTAAAATTACATCTCTGGCTATAAGTTTTTTGGTCAACTATTACATGATTATTTTTAAATTTCACTTTAATAATGATCCGTTTCATTTAATAACTACCGTTGAATTACGTAATAATATATTTACAAGTACCCGATATATACATATATATTTTTATAAAACTAACATAACAACGAAACATAATATGACCTCGACAATAACCACATATACTGTGCTAAAATTAATTATATATGTGTTAGATAATACAGCATATAAAACAAAAATGCGCGAATGACAACCGTTTTGAGGTAATTTTATTATTGACGAAGTTCCTAAATTTCTTTATCGATTTTACAAAACACTTTCTATTCAATACAAAAAAAACCTTTTTTTTTTTGTAAACGGTGCAATAATGTAATATTAAAGGAACTTCTATTCAATAGTTTGTGACGACCACAAAAAAAAGCCATCATAGAATACGAACCAGAGAATATTCCAATCATGTAAAATCGAGAAAGTTCGTTTTATGAAGAAGACATTGTGTTGTATGGTGAATATGTATTGAGACTCACCGGCGAGGCAGAGGCTGGGGACGCTCTCGGAGACCGGCCGGACCTACATCGCAACATCGTCAGAGCCGAACGCAACGACCCAGAGAACTCATTCACTCATTCATTCACTCGCACTGTCCGCGACACTGCACAACACTGTTAGATCCCGCGGAACACATCGCTTGCACACTCCTATACTACAAACCACGTCATTTCATTTTAACCAACCAAAGTTGGTATCTAATATGCTTTAATTTATTTACCATATTATTATTATTTATTTATAAATTTCCTTTATATTCAACAGAGGCTAATACCTAGGTCAGTGAACAAGCGTTGCCATACAATAAGTTGTACACCGTGAGTGTAAACAGTGAGTTGTATGCCATCCACTTCATAATTTAATTTGCAATTACATATATAATTATTTTCTCTTATGTAAGTTTATTATTTTTAGCGTCCATTATAGAAATTAAGACTTCAATCAAATAATACCATACAAGACAAAAAACTAATTGATTATTTTTTTCAGGGGTTGCTGAAATAAATATATCAATTGATTTTTATTATCCGAACTAAAAATGAAATGAAGTTAAATGGACTTGGATAGTAGGACTAACCTGGGAACCTGCAGATCCTGTCTCGCTTAAATACAAATTATAATCAGCCAATAAAGAATATATAATTTTAATTTTGTTAAGTGTTGATTAATTAACTATTACTATTATTAATCTCAAATGTACCTTTTTACTTTACGTTAAATAATCAAACTTAAATTTTTATTTTATGATTTTCGAATAACCATGTTTTTTTCTTATATTCAAGCTAAGCTCAAATTTTGCAATGATATGTCATATTCATTTTATAATTAAAAGGAAAATATTTGAAAATGTTTCACATCTCCCACATGATTAGGACATTTTGATCTCATCTAAAATGACCAGTACTTTCTTAAGGAACATCCGAGTTACCTAATTCTGCTTATGGTCTATTTCTTCAATTTCACTAATTTCTAAACTATAAATAAAATTCCGCGTCAATACTTTATATAATTACATAATAATGTTTTAAAAAAAACTTACATATATACATGCCTCTCTGATCGAACCTCCTACCCTGGAGTTGGCGCACTAAGCCCCTAAAACCACGTGAGAAAGCGATGTGTTATAATTATATCGATATATATCTCGATAATTATATTCTCAAGTGTCCGGTGCGAACGGCGTTCTGGCGACATGTAAACAGTAGTTGTTGATCATTTGTAGAGACAGAGACATGGGGGACACGTGTGGGGGGTACGCGGGCGGGGCCCATTTACCTTCATGCTCTCGCGGAACTTGCCGATCTCCCGGTGGATTACGTCGCGCTTCTCCTCTGATATGTCTGCCTCCTCGAGCACTCGCGCCGTTTTCGATATTGCTTCCTCTGTCCAAGAAAAACAACACTTTATTTCAAATGAAAACACGGGTTGTCCTGGTGAGCCACCACTTTTAAATTGATTTGTAACATTGTCGCCAAGCTCATATCTGTATGTACCAGATCATACCAGTCATTTTTCGTTTAACATCAAATGATTATGGCCTAACAGAAAATTTTAAAACAAAACATTTTATGAATAAAAACATTTTATGTAATATAAAAATAATACTTTAGGTCAACTAAAAACATGAATGAAACATTATGAATCACCACCATTAAATTGATAAGACTTTCGCCCTCCAACCTGAGTATTTTTCAATTGACCATTTAACATTAAATGTTATGTTCAAACAGAAAAAAAAACTGGTCAAGTACCGGCAAAATTAAGATAATTCAACACTAGGCTCGGGTCTATGACTATAGGTGTAGTGGCGCGAACGAGAGTTGTGACGCATAACCCTGGCACCCCCATTAAAAATATTGTCTAAAACTGAAGTATTATAAATCATCAATCAGCGATTTCTTTTAAATTATACGCAATATATTAACAAAAAAACATACAAAATACCTTATTGTGGCTAAATAAAAGATATGCATATGGTATCGCGTATTTTTTTTAGATGTACTAAGGAGTAATATTTTCCTAGAACATTGTATTTACTTATCACTAACCTTTACGTCAGCGCACGCGGATAAAACAGTTCGAGTGCGCGGTTTATTCCGACTTTCTTAACAAAAATCAATATTTAAGGTTAGCTGAGAGGTGTAGCCTAATTCTAGATAGCCTATACTATTCCACGTGAATCTAGCTATCACATACAAAAATATTTTTTTCGAATGCGCCTCTTGGTTCCATAGATTAATGTGTTTAAACAAGCAAACTCTTCCGCTTTATTATATTATTAGTATAAATCTACAAAAAAGTAGTTTTTGTTCGTTTTTTTAATAGGCAAAATTTGTTATTTTCAAATTCTTATATTAACTTTGTCAGATGTGAGTCAGCGCCATCTGGGAATAATCAGAAATTTCGAGCTTTTTGGTGGTTACAATTTTTTGTATGGCCATTGGCATTCTTCTTCAAACATAGTTGTTTATTTTTATGAAACTTCATGAGCGGACAAACGCCAAAACAACCATCATAGCATGATGTTACTTTAGATATTACATTATGTAATTACCTTTCTGTATGGTTTCATAGTTGTTGATCTCATCCTGGTAGTCATGCATGATTTGGTCGAGTTTCCTGAGCGCCGCCTCATCAAGCGAGCGCTGTCTCGCGTCGAGATACCCTCCCTCGGCGCCGGCCTCCGCTCCACCTTCCTCCTGACCCAGCCGAGACCTTTGCTCCGCTGTAGAGTACACAAATAGTTGATGATAATCTTATTGCACATATTTTCGATAAAAATATGTCAATTCATATACTTTGCATTTGTGCATGTTGGGTTTGTACTTGAGGTGTAAAAAAAAAGGTGTGTGTGCGATTCACACACGATAGAAGTGAAACTTCATTTTAAAAGACATTTTCTATTTTATTTAAACAGTGTGCAATATACATACACACCGACATTTGCTCTCTCGCTCTGGCTCACACAAAGAGGAGAGACCGATAATGTGCGTTAAACGTTTAACGCTTGGAAGTCGCATAAGAAGTTTCACTTCAAAAAGATATTATATAGATTGTTTAAGTTCTTTATTGATTTTAGCATTATGGCCATAACCTCACCTAATGTTAAGTGAAGCTGTGGCCCAAGATAGTGATATGTTAAGCTCGATGGGGAAACTGGCTCTCAAGTGTAGCCTGTCGGATCACACCTATAGATGCTTGGTGATAGATTTTCAACATGAGGGTGATAACTAACCAGGCGGGCATTACAAAATACCCTACCAACATGCCATGGTTCATCATGTTTTCTTTCACCAAAAACTTATTGTTGAGATTCCATCTCATGTAGGTCGACACGGTGTCCATACATACTATCACCAATATATTGTTACTTCTAAATTATAATATTAAGATTATATATATGGTTCAGACATTGAATGACTTGTGGTGGCATATGATGTTCTATTTAAATATAGCAATTCTATTAGCAATTCATTTAGATAAGTAGATAGGCATAGAACTAAAAATACTTTTACGGATATAATTTTGGCCATTAAACACCAGGATTTTTTTAAATTAAATAATAGAATATACAAGATACTAGCCGATCTTGACAGCATGCTCTGAAGCATATCACTATGAGCTCTGCCTCACTAGGCCGCCATGGCGACGTCGCCGGCGGTGCAAGTCTGGCTACTTCTGGCAACCGATGGTCGCCATGTCGAGTGGCCATGGCGTCTCGACAGTCATTCGTTTACCGTCGTCAGAAATGGACGTAGAAGAAATTGCACTTCTTTGTTATGTACGTCGGTTTTTTTTCTTGGTTCGTCATTTCGTCTTTTTCTTTAAATATGTTTACTATTTCGTCCCAAACTTTAATTTTTAAGTTACGATCGGCATAATCATTTGTTGAACTATCCCACAAACAAGGGCTGTTTTGAATTTCTATAATGAATCTTTCAGTATCGAGACTCATTTTTTTCAATATCAAATACAAATATATATTTGAGCGAGCGTCCAAAATGGCAGCTGGCCAGCGACTGAGTGAGGGAGGTGCAGTTTACACGTGTACATTATAGTGGCAACGTCGCCAGGCCGCCAGAGTAGCCAGAAGCCACGTAAGGAGCTGTCGCTTGTAGCAACGCTTCCAAATTGGCGACGTTGCCAAACCGTCGCCAAGTGAGTTAGGTAACATACATTTCAATATTAACTGCTTGGATACGTAGCCGGCGACGTCGCCATGGCGGCCTAGTGAGGCAGAGCTCTTCTATGACCGATTAAACACCATGGTCACCATGGTGAACAGTGGTACAACAACACAGAAACATGCCCCATATTTGTTACCAATATTTTCAGAAACACATTCCAAAGAGATACTAACTTTTATAACTATCCACAAGAGCCTGCATTTTTCCATCAGTTCTGGCTAGCAAACTTTTGTCTGCTAGTTGCTTATCGTTTAGCAGCCGTACACAACGAAGTGCAGCTTCGGGTCCAGCAAACTCGCAGAAACCGAAAGTAGAGACCCGCTTCCAGCTGAGAACTGGCCCACACGCGCCGAGTAAGGCGCGAATCATAGCATCGGGAGCACGGGATGATATGTTACCTGAAAAGTTACACCTTGCATTATTATAACTATTTGTTTGTGTAAACTATGTAGTCAGGATTTTCGCTTCTGTTATTCACTCTCATAGTTATGATTGTTTCCACTCATATAACATATTGCAGTTCTGAGAAGTTGCAATTTATCAGTGACTTCTTCATACAAGACCGTAGCTCTATTCAGAATTACCACTCAGACATTAAGTAGGATAAATTTAGATTTACTAAATTACTACTACTTACACAGAAACATTACAATATAGTTATAAATTGTCTACAGATTATTCATACCCATATACAAAATGTACATCCCACACTCACCCCACATTAAGAGAACTTTTAGATACTTGATTTACTATATTGTTACTGCTATTCTTTACATTACTTAAAACAAGAAGATATATTAAGAAAAATGCGAGCCAAATAAATGCTTCTTGAGACAAATAAATGAGACACTCACCAATGAATACTGTAACAGGTGGTCCATCTGTTTCCTTAGGTCCATTAGTGTTTCGTGTCGGTCCTCGTGCGATGACAGTCTTCCCTGCCACCGGAGGAGCACCAGGAGCAGGTAGTAGTGCACTACGGCCTCCAGCTGTGGTAGTACCGTAAGCACCAACCATGACCTGTAACAATTTCATTATATTAAGTAACTAGATATATTACACAAATAAAAAATTATTCTACTAGTAGTGTGATTCCATGCACATGGACTACAGAACTGTTTTTACTAGTTTTTTAACTTAAAATATGTAAGTTACACTATAAAAGCGTACCAATGTAAGTCCTGACAAAATCGATGCAGCCTTTTCATAGACTTGCCTCGACAAACAGACAGGAAAAAATGTAAAAACACATGTTTGTGTTTTGTAAACTACCAAATAACCATAGGAAGCTTAAACATAAGAAAACTCATTTATTTCGAAATCACAGAAAATATTTTAATTTTATAGCTATACAGACACACCTTAATTGTTTATTTAGGATATATGTTTTATCCAAGCTAAGCAAAATTAATACTTGATAATAAGTAAATAATGTTTAAAGAATAGTGATTTCTACTGAGAGACAAGAATTTATTTACAATAGCTATTGTCATGCCAACCTACAAACATACCACATCTAATTAAGCCACTAGGTAACTATAATATTGTGTATAAAGACTCATCCAGAAATGCCACAATGATAGTCATTCACCAAGCATGTATTGATGAATAGTAGGTGGCTATTTACTAGTTATTAATCTATCTAGTAAATAGTTCTAAAGTTTATAGAGTTCATGATCTTAATGAAGAGAACTCGTTTTAGAGCTTCATTAACAGGATACAGTGTATCTTCAAACTTAAACCAGCATTAGTTTGTCCAAATCTAATCAACATTCATCAGAAGTGATGATGGCGCAGTTGTAGCATGTACGACTTCACGTCGATTGAAGTGAGTTCGAATCCCTACAATGAGCCTGAGCTTTGAAGCGATGATGGCGCAGTGGTAGCGTGTACGACTTCGCGTCGATTGACATGAGTTCGAATCCCTACAATGAGCCTGAGCTTTCGGTGAAGGAAAACATTGTGAAGAAAACATAGCATGGTGGTAGGGCATTTTCTAATGCCTGTCTGGCTAGCTACCACCCTCAAGTTGAAAACCTGCCGCCAAGCACCAATAGGTGTGTTCCGGCAGCTGCACTTGAGAGCCAGTCTTCCACTAGGTTTAGCGTGTTACCACTTTGGGCCACATCGTCACTTAACATCAGGTGAGATTGTGGCCACTAAGCCAAACCTATAAAGATAAAAAAATAAAAAAATAGCACTTTTATAATGGATTGCAATAAAATGACCAGAGCTTTAACATGGGATATTTCCGATTATGACTTTCAACTTGAGGGTTGTAGGGTGCCAGGCGGGCATTAGAAAAAGCCATTGCAGGGATTCAAACTCACTTTGCGACTTAATATCTGTACACACTACCACTGACCTATCATTGCTTAACAACCTATAGATGTTATAGCATAACGAATAATGAACATATAATTTATATTAAATGTTTCATAAAAATTTCATGTGTAGATTGTGTATGAGAGAGGAAGAAACAGCCAAACACATACCCCAGAAACACAAGATAATCTTACATGTGTTTAACAACTTTGAACATCAAGAATACTGGAGTTCTTTAGCAGAAATAAAGCTAGCCAAAATCAGGAACTAGATGCATATAGATATTGATTTGCATAAAACAAGCACATACAGACCTGATACATGAATGTGCTACAATCATTACTATAACATATTCATTATACACAGGCCTCAACACAACACAACCTACCACTGGGTAGTAGCCCTACTATTACGCCAAATGGTTGCCAGTTCAATCCCCACAAATAACTGACTTTTGTATGATGAAAATGTTTGTCAATTGTTATATACATGTATATCAGCTGTTTAGTTGATACAATAGTAAAAGCTATGTTTATAAATAACCCTCTGTGAAATTGTATCCCATATGTAGCAAATAGAAAATTTGATACATCTTTCATCAATAATTTGAATTATAAAAAGTTAGATAATTTTTTTAAACGAACCAAAGACATTACTTACTTCTAAAGCACAATGAGACATAGATAGCTGATATTAAATTTACACTTTATGTAAATGATTTTTATACAAAAGCGCTTAAAACTTGACTTGAATGGATTAGTCAAGATATAAAGGGCTCCAATAATTTTATCTTATAGTAAGTGTTCGATTTTCTACTTGATCTCTTCTATTAGAATGTTTATAAAGGAGCTAGCATTAGATAATATTGTAAATAAAGAAGTTATCAGTTGGTTTTAACGACTAAAAAATAGGTTATGTTTTTTCTTACATGTGTAGGCATCGACATTGTAACTACACCAGGAGCTATCCCGTACGGTACCAACGGCGGTCGAGGTGGGAACGACATTTCAACGTAAATCAGTCACACAAAACACTTCTCCACATTGACAAAGGCAAGAAAACTAGAAAATTACATCAATGACGCGTACTATGTAATGTCAAACATAAACTTTTTATAAGAGAAATTTAATTTACTAATAAATAACTTGTAGGTTTGTCAATATAAGTCTTTTATTCCACTAATATTTTAAGCAATATAGCAAGCAATAAACATATTTTCTCTATTTTACAAAAGTCCACTGCGCAGCCATATTGTATAACTATATTTCCACAGAGTAAATCTGGTAATCAGAGATCAGTATTACCAACAATTAAACTTGCTATCCACCAGATTCAACTTCTAAAATTACCAGAAAACCAGTAACAAAAAGCGCCATGGCACTACTCTCATAATCCCTGAATTTTCCACAAAGCAAATTTTTAGGCTATAATCATTGGTTAACTGAGCGAGATGAATGCTCTGACGGAACCGTTAAACGTGGTGACAGACGATCCATCCCAGTAGCTAATTATTCACGGGGATTTCTTGTAGATTATTTTATAGTTGTAATTTATTAAACTTAGTTAACTTTATTGTTGTTTACACTATAATAGTAAGTACTCCCCAAATAAAGTAAAAATATATTTAGAAACTTGTAAGTGATTATTTTTTCACTAATTGAAACTGAATTAAAATTAACCACTACAAAAAAAAAACAGCCACTAAAAGCAATATTTTTCTCACTAAAAGAGGGATCAAACCACTAAATTTAGAGGAAAATCCACTAAGTTGGCACCACTCGTTGGACATACTTTTTTTTTCGAACTGATTATACTGTTAGCCTTAAAGGGCCCTGGAGCCTTTACGGCTTGTACAGCTATACCGGGCTTGTTAGTGGACACACTCGTATACACAATGTTTTTTTTTTTTTTTTCGAACTGACTACACTGTTAGCCTGAGGGGCCCTGGAGCCTTTACGGCTTTTACAGCTTTACCGGGCTTGGGGGCGAGCGCTTAGGGCACTCAGCCACGAAAGCTAAGCAACAACATCCGAGGGTGCCAAAGTGGCCGGACCTCGGCTCGGACTGTTGCGCGTATGCAATTAAGTCGCGATCTGACTAATGTATACACAATGTGTAACAAGGAACATTTATACTAGTCTTACGGCGAGATGTGTATTCTATTTGTTTCTTTATCTACGTCGTAAATAACTGTCAAAATTACAAATGAGTTGGCATTCGGCTGTTTAAAATATTTTACCAAAGAAAATGAGTTATAAATGATGTGTAGGGTCAGCGTACATTAAAACTTAATAAAAACACCAGAAAGACTATTTGTATGTGTCCAAAAAATTTCGCTAAAAGTGGCTTAAAAGTGTTGTGTACGGTTTATTATAAAAAGAGAAGAGACTGTAGTTCGATGGTTCGCTTGACGCGTTTTAGCGATGCGCCGATCCAATGTGATCGTTTTAAGATCGGATCGTGAGTATACGATACATTTCTGGATCGGATTGCATCTGATGTACTTCATGCCATTCCAAATCCAATTCATTCCATATTGTATAATGCTCCGTGTAATTAACGTAAAAAATGGAGATGCCTCTAGCAGAACGTACTAATTACAAACAACACTATAAGAGTGAGAACTACAACTCACAACACTATAAGATAACTCCTATAAACACTGGTTGAAAGTTTAAATCTGTTGCCGGAGATATAACCAAAGCGCAATGTATTTATTGGAAACGATAGCGCTCGTTGTGTTGGCATCTATTGGTCAGCAAACTGTCAACTATGTCACTTTAGTACACTGGCACCATTTAACCACGAATTCCGATTTTCACCACGTGCCAAAAGAGCCTTGTTGGACTATATTTTTGAAATAGTTGTTATTCAATCGCTGTTGATTAACGATGCTTAGCGCTGTTCAGCTCTCACCCACATTTAGCGCCTGTAAATGACATTGGTAAAAAGAAATAGTTGAAGCTAAAAAACATTTTGCATACGCAGCAGCGCGTTTTTGCTTAGCAGCACTGCTCTAGTATATTATATTTATTTATAGTAGGGGCTCTGAGTAGGATTTTTTAGATATATTATAGGCGTCACTGTAACGTATGGTACAATAAATCAATATCTAAATAGTGATCGTAAAATATCACAATAAGGTCACTCGATATTTATAATAATAAAGGTATCAAAATCGCAAAACACTAGGAACGACAATCAATGACAAATGTGTAACTTCACGATAGATTCAGCCAATCAAGTTAGTTTTCAATCACGTATCGCAAGCTCAAAAAATTACATTTTTCTTTTGGGTTTTAGGATGAAATAGTTAATTATTTTTAGTAAACGCTTTTAAAATCCATTATCTGTATGTAACTATTATATTATTTTTCCCGTTGTAAAATAGCCGAATTCGGTTTATTCGTTAGGTCATGGATGTTTCCAGCCAAAGAAAAATTGGGATAGTTTGCGCTGTGGTCAGATTGGAAGGAGCAGATCGAACAACGTCTGCCGGGCCAACTAGTAATGTTGTAGTTTTTTTTTCTAAAGAGGTAATCTCGACACCAGCAAAATGCACTATTTTAACTTGAAAATATTTATATTTTTTTACAAAATAGGTAGCAATGAATGTATGTAGTTTTGAATCGCATAGCATCGTGATTAATTTATAGCTTCATTGTTTATTGGAATTTGAATATGATTTATTTTATACTAAACTTTAGATAAAAACTGAAATTGCCCAAATTTCAACGCGAAGTGTTTTTTACTGGTGTCGATCTCTGGAACAAATAATCAGATGACTGATAGAAAGCTACGTTCAGTCTGTTGTTTGTATGTATTCTGCGTTGTTATTGAAGCTTACCAAGTCGCGGGCGGTTGTTAGCCATCTCATAAAAGTGGAAAATCTATCACCTAGCGTCGACTGGTATGTTCCGGCAACAACATTTGAGAAAATAAAATCGTCATTGATAAAAAAAACACTCGTTTATTAAAATATTGTATTTCATTGCACATTTTTTTTAATAAATTAATACGTTTTTACATAATATATATTAATAATAAATAATGTAAAATAAACGTCGTAAACACATTACAAAATATCTATTATAATAATTTTATTATTAACAAAGATCAACATTTATATGAAATTTGTGCTTTTAATTACCTACTAGATTTTTGATGACAAATAAACACTAATTTGAAGGTACAAAATGACTACGTATTACAGATAAGCAGTTATTTCATTCCACAGAGTCCATTTGTATATAGGAGTTCATTCGACGTCTAATCTGCGTCATCTTAATTTTGTGAAATTTTTATAAATTTCAGGAAATTGCTGAATTTTCGTAATTTTACTTAAAACTTATAGGTAGATGCATAATATAATTTTTATAAAACACATATTGATGTCAAAAGAATGTACAGGCTACGGCCAAAGTAATTAATTTGATTATTAATTAAATTTTCTATTAAAAAATATTTAGTAGCACGATAATTTAATTTGATTAATTATATAACTAGTTGTGCCCGCGGTTCCGCTCTCGTGGATTACAGAATACCGTTTTTTTTTCGAACTGACTATACTTTTAGCCTTAGGGGACCTGGAGCCTTTACGGCTTTTACAGCTTTACCGGGCTTGGGCAACAGAATACCGTCGGTTAAGCGCAGGCGGTAATCGTGCTGCCCCTCTCCGACTTACGGCGTTTGACAGCCTGTTATTTTAAAGACAAAAAAGATTACTGTGGGTAATGCTTAGGAGATACACATATGCTACCGTTTTTTGTAGGATAGGTCGGTGTAGGTTGTAGGGTAGGTTAACATTAATTTCATATAACTCTTATATGGTTTACTCCGCGTAAGTCATTTAAATGCCCCAAACGCGTCTTTTTTACGAATTGATTGGCCATTATCATCACTGCTTATTTCGTATGTTACTTTATTTATATATAGTAGTATATATAATGAAGTTAAAAGGAATACACACAAAAGGAGACACGTGCAAACATTTACGAGAACGTAACTCTTGTAAATAAAATATTTGAAGCTTTTAAAGAGTTTGTTATGCTTTGAACTTTAATAACAAAGATAGTTCTAACAAATCTAATTCGCACAAGTACACACATATAAACTAAAGATTAGTATTGTTTCTTAAACAAACTTTGTACATTACATAAATAAATCTTTAAATAAGGAACTATGACTGTACGACACACGGATTTCGACAACGAAAACTATTCGACTGATGTGAAATAAATTTTCTATATATATATATATACATCATTATTACATGACTAGTATCGTAAGCTTTGTATTAATTTATAAATATTTTATACATAGATAAGTCAATAATTTAAATAATTAGCTAATGTCAAATATATCATCACCTACCTGTTAAATTATTTAAATCAACTTCTATAATATACAGCAGATTTAAACCAATATATGATTCATCATCATTTCAGCCGAAAGACGTCCACTGTTGGACATAGGCCTCCCTTAAAGATCACCACAACGACCGGTCCCGTGCTGCCCGCATCCAGCGGCTTCTCGCAACCTTTACCAGCTCGTCGGATCACCTTGTGGCGGGTCCAGAAAATATGATCTTACGGAAAGATCATTAGTATTATACTCAAATCATAAATTAATAAATAAACGACTCAAATAAAAGTACAAATACTGTACTTATCAAATTAATTACTACAAAATTTTAATAGGGGTGTGCGAATTCAAATTTGTTCCAATTCAAATAAATAGTTTGAATATTTTTTCAAATAAGAAATAACTATTCGGTTCTTACGTCACTACGGTTCGATTCGAAACCTATTCGCAGACCCCTAACTGAAAATAGAATCTCTATAAAAATATGAACTTATTTAAAGTCGCTATTTGTCTATGGTAATTTATACATTAGGTCATAAAGCGAAGTACGAGTGTATTTCTTACGTTAGCATATAACATTTCTATTAGCACAGATCATAAAAAGCTCAGAAGCCATTTTATCACTAAACCTGTTTCATAAGCTTATATATCTACAATCACAAAATGTCGTCCACGTGATCCAAATTGTATGAACCTCGAAACTGTTAGACACGATTACAATATCATCTATATAAATGCGCCGCTTAAGAGCAGACGCAACCGTTTCGCTATTCATCTTTTTTCTCGTCGAGTTGCGCTTTCCTCATATTGCCTAACACCTTGCCACCCATATACCCTAACAGGGATCCCGCGATTGCAACCAGTGCCCCGGCTTTAGCCCCGACCATAAGTCCGACCGGCCCACCCATAGCCGCTCCCACCAGAGCTCCTCCGGCACCCATCGCACCAACTTTTAGCCTAGTATAGAGAAAAAGGAAATAATAAGGAATTTTTTTGTCATTTTGATCAAACTTTTCATCTTAATATGTCGTGTGGTGGTTTTTATTTTAACGTATAAACTTATTTGGCCCGTGACGTATTTTGTTTATTGTGCACAAGTGAAACGGATTATAAATAATAACAAGTATTTTAAGTTGCCATAAAAACTCCCTGGATAGATTTTAACAAAGGAGCCGCCATCTTGTTAGTTTGCCATAGCGTATACTGGTTCCTTTTTGATATTGATTGCGGCATTTGTTTGGGATAGTTGTTCTGTTGCAATTTCGTGTTTGCAATTTGTAATTACGTCCGTGTTTTCAACATCTAGTAAATGTGCTTTCTATCTTTTCTTACATTGATTAAACATGAGAAACATTGAGAAATAGGTGATTCTTTTTTCAATGTACTTACCTCTCTGCCGCAGATAAATGAGACCGTGCAGCTTCTACATTCTCAGCGGCTACTTCGACATTGGCTGCTGCTGTTGCTACCTGTGATCGATTACAATTATTAAATACACAGTCAATTTTCACCAGTACCTATTTCTTTAGATTAGATAAGCTTTAGTTACAATGGTAATGACATGTCATTATGAATATATATTAAGTATTTATGCAAATAAAAATAGGAGTCAAATAAATCTTTCTTTAAGATAAGGCAATGAGAGAACAAGACAACGCTACTAGAGACTAGGAAAATACTACTGTAGTTGTAAGAAAATATCATGAAGCTCGGAGAGGTTTCAATGTTATTTATTATCAATATTTATATAATACTAGCGCATTTCCTGCGGCTTCGCTCACGTCATAATTGAGCTATACCCCATCTTTTTACTTTCTAACTTAATTACTAAATATAAATTTTCATAGATCTTCTTCAAAAATAACAAATTTGCATACAAACTTTCATCCCCTTTTTCACTACCTTAGGAGTTGTATTTCCAGAAATCCTTTCTTAGGGCTCACCTACTGTGGAAAAGGAAGCTGTATGCAAATTTTCACGTTCTTAGCCCCAGCGGTTCAATCTGTGCGTTGATCGATCAGTCAGCCAGTTAGTTTCTTACTTTATATAATAGATAGAGATAGACTATACAATTTATACGCTGTAAGGGTATTGAATATTATCTAAAACATCTAAGTTTTTTTAATAACAACACGACGTAGTGACGTCACTTTGCCTGGTGGTAAGTCTAGTATAATGTATTTTCATTTTTCAAACTGACTACTGTTGTCTTAATGGCCCTGGAGCCATTAGAGGTTTTCACAGCTTCACCAAGCTTGGAGGTGAGCGCGGAAGGCACTCGACCGCGAAAGCAAGGTAACAAGCTCAAGGGTGCCAAAGTGACCGAATCTCGCTTGGTCTGTTGCCGTACATGCAAATAACTCGCGATCTGACTAATTCCCTATCCGTAAATTTAGATCTAACTATACTTATAGAATATGTTTCTGTCTTCTGGGAGGAAGGAAGTTACTACAGTTACATTACTTAGTACAGTACTTACACTACAGTACTTAGAGTTACATTACTAAATAGTAATATGGCAATTTTGGTCTAGCTCTAACTAGCCCAAAAAGGAAAAAAGGGCTCTTACAGAACCTATGTACCTGAGTGGTGTGCATATGTGACATGCAGTGTCATGTGTGTGTGTCTATAGCTAGTGAATGGAGTGTCACTGTATCGCGCGAGCGGCTGCTGGGTCAAGGGCTCCATGCCGGAGGAACGGAACTAGGCTTGAGTTGCCGCTGGAGAGGGTGGTCATGGCGGGTGTGCGGGAACGAACTTAATCGCCCGTTTCCTGCGGAGGGAACGGTGGTTTCGCGGGTGAGGGCACAAACACACTGGACCTACTTTTCCGCGGCCTACGTTTTGCCTTCGGGGCGTCTGGCACTGGGGTATATGTTGCGGTGGATGCTACTAACGGGTTCGGATGGCTTGACTCTTTGTCGAAATAGCTCTTCGCGAGAGTTTTGATGTAAGATGTGTACGAAGAAAGTTCCATATCTTTAAGGAGGTCTTCGTTTCGAACGAACCATGGAGAATTAACTATTTTGCGTAAAAAACGATTTTCAAATGTTTTCAAAAGGCTGAAGTTTGATTTCCCCTTATGGGTGAATACTACGCACTTGGACGTTAGGATCGGACGGATATATGTCTTGTAGAATGTAAGTTCATGTCTGAAAGATAATTTGCTTACCGAGCATAGCAGAGGATGCAAGCAAGCCAAGACCATAGCGGCATTGTTCCGGACTCTACGGACATGTGCCCTGAAGCTAAGCGTATTATCGAGGGTGACACCCACATATTTAGTTTGGGTGGCCTAGGAAATTGGGTCAACGAAAAAGTTTTGTTTTTCGATTAAAGAGAATCGTGGTCCTTTTATCGGGGTTGAGAGCTATGCGCCATTTACGGAACCATCTGCCACGTTGAACGCGAGATCACCTCGCGAGTTCTGTGCCTGAATGAACTGTAAATGACTGTGTCATCAACGTTTAAACCTACCTTGACCCCGGGAAGACGTGGGAGGTCGCTGATGTATAGATTAAATAGACAAGGCGCCGGATTGGAGTCTTGAGGGACACCTGAGCGTATTGGGCGAAACACTAATAAATTAATAGTTTCTTTTGATATATACTCTTTTTTATGATTTACTAGCGACCCGCCCCGGCTTCGCACGGGTGAAATGCTGATACTAAATATACCTACCTACTACAGAATGACCTTATAAACAACGTTTACAGCTTTTTTGTCATTGGACAATACAAACATGTTTTGTTTAGAGGTTACTTTTGAAAGAGCGACATATAATTGACCAAAGTATATAGTGCCGGTACCGCCGCACCACTATCTATGTCCTTGCATTTTAAATCTGTAATATATTCGGAAATATTCATTTAAATTACATGCTGTAAAGGGCCATATTGCTCTATATTAAATGGACAATGTATTTAAGGTACTTAATTGGATAAGGATTAATGCTGTATTGCTTAAAATCACTTTGTAAATAAGCCACTTTCTCCCGTAATATGTAAAGGATAAAAAATGATTTTTGTGGGTTATCCTTAAGAGATAGACATATACCATCGCGTACTTTTTTGTTGACCTTTTTTAGGTGTACTATACTGTAGTACATTATTTTGATTTATCTCGTGGGGTTCAGCCAGCGTTTGCAATCTAAGAGCAAAAAATGTGTTTATTTACGACATCACTTAGAAACCTCTAAATTTACTAGTGTTTCTCTACAATATTATGTATGTATATATACATATAAACCTTCCTCTTGAATCACTCTATCTACTACAAAAAAACGCTTCAAAATCCGTAACGTAGTTTTAAAGATTTAAGCATACATAGGGACGGACAGATTATAGCGACTTTGTTTTATACTATATAATGATACACAGCCGACCGGGTAGGCCACTCGGCGTCCTCTCTCTAATATAATGGGGATCTCGGTTGTCCAGTTCCGGGTACTGGTGATGGGGTGTATGTAATGGTCTTGCGGAGCCAGTTGAAGGCGAGGTTTTTCTCACACCACATCTTGAGGACCCTTTCGCTGAAGAACAGCTTTCCGTGGAACGACGCGACGTGTTGGACAGCTATTATTATTCATTTAATTTTTGTGAGAAACATATTTAGTCAACAGTCCACTCTATTCATTCTAACAACATTCATATACTGACCGCTTTAAAAAAATAAATATACATAAAGACAGTATCACCTGTTCCTTTTGCGCTAAAGCCGCGGCCTGCACGTGTTGCCACGCGTCGTGAAGGGCGCGAACTTCACTCTGCAGCTCACTCCAGCCTCTCAGCATTGCCTCCCTTTCATTTATACTCACGTCCTGTCTCCAACATTAAATTTACTATTATAATGTAAAATTGCATATGACCAAAGTGAGGATTATTGCACCCATGTTTGGATATACATTTTTATCAAATTAGTGCAAATTGAAGAAGTTTACAACTAAGAAGTTTGTCTGAATGTGCTTGCATTAGGTGGAATTTACTGAGTAAATTGTAATTAATACATTTTGTAAAATGGGAAATTATACCCAGACTATAAAAGATGCTTTTTATTTTGGCAAACAATCAAATTATAGCAAAATCCTGACCTGTTCGTTGACTTGTAGTTGTATCAGAGGAGCTTCCGTATCTTGAGTTTCATCATTATGAGCAACTATGCCCACTGAATCTGTGGAGACTGTGCTCCCAGCGATAGTCTGTTCTATGGGGCAGCGATTTATTGAAAGCGGCGATGTTTCTACATCACAAAAACCCATTAGAGGTAAGTAATACACCACAGTACAATTTTGATAATTAGGTATAGTCATGGAAATTTCTGAAAAGACTGAAACTCTGTCAGTCCAGTTAGTATTTTTTTTTTGTTCTAAATAAACTTGGAATATTATGTGTTCAAAGTTTTAATATTTAAAAAATTATTGTTTCTCCATTTATTAAATTGTTATAATTACAATTAAGTCAATGGTCTTTATTTCCTATTGTGTATTTATAGTCGACGCTATGAAGCCTGGAATCTATATTATTATAAGGGTAAGAAACTATATAAAAATAAGAAAAAAAAGTATAACAAATTAAATTATTACCATATTTACATAACACATATGATTAAAAAAGATATAATATTCTATACAAATTTAGAGTTATTAATTTAATGAAATGCCTTTAAAAATTACTGATAAAAAATTATAAAATAAACATCTCTAAATAATTAATATTGTTTATAATATTATGTCCTGTTCAAAAAATGTTAAAAACACCAAAGGTTAGTTATAATTCAATGCATTCTCAAGAACTTCACTTCTCACCAGAACGCCGAGGACTCACTCTACGCATCACCAGAGCTTTACAACTGCTTTCAATAACACCTAAAACATTGATTCTCTGTAGCCTTACAAATCCTATTACAAATATATTATGATGCTTTTTCTAACACTAGCATTGCAATCCACTATCCAGTCACTATAACTAAATTTACAGGTTGCAAGGTTTTTGCAGTTTTCTTTTTGTGTATATCGAAATTATTCTTATTTTAAGAAACATAATTTAATGAAAGGCATTGAGATAATGAATATTGTGCAGAATAAATATACTATGTTATCAAATCATATGAGTGTGTCTTTAATAATCGAAACAGAATGTCAATAATTTTCTGCCCATAATCAAAACAATTTTACAATACCTGATTACAAGGGGCCTGTTTCAAAGTGTGACCCCAAGTATATGCATCACTTATTACACTACCTAGACGAATGAGCCCCAAGTTGGAATGAGAACATTGTGAAATTCATATGTATGTCGTCAAAGCTCAAATATTGTTGAAAACTACAAAAAGTAGCTTTTGGTATGACTGCAATAGTCACAAAAATTTTGTTTAGTTTACTAGCTCCTTATTGGAATTAGCTGCTCAAAAATAACAAAGTGTCTAACATAAACAAAGATTGTCTGTCTAATTAAGATTTATAACCACAAGAAACTCATTAAAATTGATGATTAAACTGCTTAATAATATCTCAATTCGGTCTAAAAATATTACAGGAATGTTTTGGAATATTTACTAATATAAAATTATATAAAATATATGTTTTTTATCTGCACACATTGCAATGACTGTGCTCCCTAACTGCCCAAGTGTTAATACACTACCCAATCAGCAGCTGTTTAAGAAACTAAGCAGATCTGTTGACACAACTACCCTAGCTTGGGACTTTTATCCACATTTTTATTTTACCACTCTGAATTAGGATAAGGGTACCTAGAAATCAGGCAGAGTAAAAAGCTTAAAAAAAATTTAAAAATTTGCATTTTTGTAAAATATAATACTTTACCTAAATAATCCATAATAGCTCTAAGGGTTTGGTCTCTGGAACGTTGAGTAAGTTTGTCAAACTTAGGCCAGTCCTCTACCCGCACTTGCCTACGTAGAGCCTCAAGTTCACCCAGTAATGTCCGCAATTGGGAAGCCACACGCCTCGCATGTGTTTGTTCCATTCTGACTCTTGTGTAATCACTTTTTTCTTCATACTGAAAAAAGAAGTAATCGTAATTATTAATAATTTAATAGGGAGCATAATTAATCTGATCAAGTTTATTTTATTATAAAATTTTACGTCTATTGTTCATGTATAATAAACCAAGAATTTGTTGATTTATACACTTTCTGCACACAAAGTTAGGGATGGAATATTAAAATTCAATTCAGTATGTACCAAGAAGCACATTTGTTTTTATAGCACTATGGTGATTGTACTATATGGTGTCATATAATCAGTCTACTGTTGGACCTGACTCTGGAACAACCTGCACAGAATAAATCTAACTAGAAAAATATAGCTTCTCATAGGAATTTTATCACCTTTTATTACTTAGAAGTTAAATTTAGAAAAACCCATAAATACTATTTTATTAATCATGTTCAGTAATTTTAATACAGGTTTATAAAATACACACAATTCTACCAAATACTTTCTGAATTCTTTGGTCCTATTAACTGACTGACAAATTAATAATGTTAATATATAATAATTGTAGATTATTGTATTAATTTTATACTATTACTTAAAAAACTTTGTTTGTTTTTATGAATGTTTAACTATATAAAAACATTGCAATACTTCTTGCACAATTAATAACATATTTTACATTATATGAACTATGAATGAATATATTGAACAATATGAAAAGTTTTTAGTCTAAACCTATTTATAAACGATCTGAATGACGTCCTACACAACGAAGTTATAAGTTTCGCTCTATTTTTATTACAAACGTCCCACACGTCACGACAGCTGATCATACCAAATATTTTACAGACAAAGGAAGAATTTTTCTACGTACTTTGATTATGTTGGCCTTGTGTTGTCGCAACAGATCAAGATGATGGGGTATTGCGACTTCATTGAACTTAGTCAATGAAAGTTCTACTCTCTTGAGCGGCAATTTATTTGTATCCTCCATTTTTATCACCGACTTATTACTCAAGATTTGTATTTAAAAATTACATTCATAATAAAAAACATAACTTTGTTCAGATAATGTTACACAAAAACAATATACAGTACTCTGTGAAAGAAACATCTGAACCACAGAGAACATAGAACATAATAATTATAACCCTAACGGACAGAGAATGTAATCATTACGTTTAACCCACAGGTTTAACCTGAACAGAAATGTTTTGTACAGTGTTGCCGCTTAAGAAAAAATAAACTCACCAAACTGTTACTAACATGTCACTTGGTTTTGAGAAAAAATAAATTTAAAAAGTCACTAGAAGTCACTAAATAAATTTACGTATTAAAGTGGTATTTAAAAGCAAATATAAAAAAATCACTTGTTTATTATGATACAAAATACACATTTCAATTAATCAAAAATACTACTTATGTTCAAAAATTAATAAGTTGAAAAAATCCTCGTCTATTATGACTGTATCATCTTCTTTCAGCATGGTGAAAGTGGACGGTTGCTCTGTACTTGCAATAGTAGAAGTAGAAGCTTGCGGTTGTATTAAGGAAGTAGATTGCGCAATTCTTCTATTTACGTGCTTAACAGTTTTCATAATTTCGGACTGGACTTAAGTAGGTAAAACATACGTTTTAAGGTTTCTTTTAAATTTTTCAGCTGGCTTAGTATTGAATTGAGGGTTGTGGTTGCTAATCTGTTTCGTGGCTTGGATTTAACAATGTTCATTATACTGAACGCACGCTCTATTTCCTATGTATAAGGCAAGTTTACATTCAGCTGTGATGTTATAACTATGCAGACTTCAACTTTGAGCGGCACATTGTATGAAACTATCACTCTTAGCATAATAACTCAATTTCATGCATCAGTGTTTGACCAAAACGAGTAAAAAAAGTAATAGTACTGTTAGTCTGAGGTCAAGTTAGTAACAGGTGAGTTTCCTTATTACCTTTATACCTCTATATTTATACCTACTTACCTACCTATTATCTTTATACCTTTATTACCTTAATAAAACGGGAAACTCATTTAAACGATACTTTTGAGTAGATACACAATACAGGGTTTTTTTGGGGCTTTCGAATATAGCATTTAGGGTTATTGAGGGCTATTTTATTTTGATCTTAGTGCTATTTTTTTAGGAGTTGGTAGCCCTGGTTTGAATATTACAGAATAGTACGAAGATGGGCTTAAAGGAGATGTATCCAAAGGTTTTTTTTTAATAATAAAGAAAGCCGTATCCTGTTATCGTTATGTTGAATTTTGTACAATTTTACTTTTATTTAATCATTAGATTTATTAATTGATATAAATATAAATTAAATTTAGTCTTGTTAATTAAGTTTTGTGTAAACATGGACGTGGATCAAGGTAAAACAATGTTAATATTTACTACTAACCTCTCTCGATTCATAATTCGAGAAAGTACAAAAAATTGCTTATAACATATTATACAGGTACTATAAATACTATTGTCATATTTATACAATATTAATACAATTATACAAACAAAAAAGTAAGAATATGTAACAAGTACGTCTTTTTTATATACACATAAAAAAAAGCCCAGAAAAACACTATTTTCAGTGTCGTAGATCAATAAAATGCTAGTATTGGAAAATAATTTTACAGATTTTTATTATCTATTGAAATATTCAAAATTTTCTTAAAAACGAAAGTATCATAGATATTTATTATTTTTGTGTTGAGATATTTTATTATATTTATGTGATTTATACACGAATTAAATCACAATTGCTTAATTTCCTCACTATAGTGGGAACATAGGTAGTCAACTACTCTATAACATTGTATATTGGTTAGTCATGTGTATATATCTGAAATAATAATAGTCAATAACAAAATCAAGCTGGTCAAAGTTCTAACGAATATACAATAAATTATCAAGGATCTTATGTGGGCTCTATCTGTCCATACTTAGACTCCTGGTAGGTCCATTGTGCGAATGACCAAGGATGTATTGGAACTTGTTTTTAAGTTATTTATGAGGTCTCATGTTATAGATAAAAATAAAAGGTGCCTTATAGAACCTGAATGGTGTGCATGTATGAAGTGCAGTGTAATGATGTATGTTGATAACTAGTGAATGCAGTGTCACTGTATCGCGTGAGCGGCTGTGACTTAAGGGCTCTATGCCGGAGAACGGACCTAGGCTTGAGATGCCGCAGGAAAGTCATGTCGGCAGTGTGGGAGCGAAATTGACTGCCCGGCCCCTGCGGAGGAAACGGTTGTTACACCAGCGTGGGTGCGAGCATGCTTTGTTTTTGAGAACGGTAGAGTAGTATGCGTTAGATGCCTCGATATTGTCATCAGGATTGGTGAAATGAAGAACTGAACTACTAGTACTGACATTCCTCAAAATTCTTCAGTGTGTTTTAAATTTAATCGTTTAAGAGCTCTCATTATTTCACCTGCACTAATCAATGTAAAATTAAATTTAGAATTTATAGGTGCAATCAGTTTTTCCAAAGGGATGCGGCACCATACGGTGATGATGATATATTTTTTGTTACTTCTATAGGTATATTCGTGAAATAAGCTTAGAAAATATTTGCTACCACTGAAATGTTAGAGATACATACTCTATCAACGTTTATATTAAGCAAATTATCATTTTTCTTGTTTTTTATATGTTAGTGTTAAACTGATTTGGTTTTATTACTTGTTTTTTTTTTTTTGTTATATCGGTTTTGCCGCTACATAAACAGATTTAAAAATCTACTGATAAAGCAACTAGTCTGTTCAAATAAATTGAATCTTATTATTTTAAATAATCATTATGTATTTGTATACTAAAATTAGACCATATAATGTATGAGTTTCATAAAAGCCTCAAAAAACATGCTACTAGCACATAATATTAAAATAGTGGAATATACAAATGTCTAATTTTACTTGAAAAGTCTATGAAAATAATGGTGATGCAAAAGAAGTAATGGCACATTGCAGTTAGTTTGATCAAAATGATTCAAACAAAAACCTATTTATACATTAGAAAACTTACCTCTATTTAATCTCATCTCTCTTTGCCAGCACCGATCATTTATGTTAGTGACACTTCAAATATATCCCATATAATGCATACATATTTCTACCAACAAATGGTGTTCACTCCATAATTCGAGGTTACAAGTTTGTGATATTTCTCTATTTCAGAAAGCAGAAAGTCACGATCACGCAGCAGATCTGTAAGTAATATTGTTACTTGAACCCATAACTTTGAAAGCTTCTTTGAAAAGAATCTTAATATACATATATAATATTATCAGGAGTGCTAAATAACGTCACTATCATCTTGATTCTTATACCTCTGTTTCTGTGAAGCGGATATCTAATATGATATTCTTACTTACCCCCTTAATTACTTTTTTCAGGTGGAATCTGATACAAAAATGTCACATGATGGTTCTGTGCATTCTGGGCGTAATTCATCACACTCGCGTTCACGTTCAAAATCGAGTTCTAAGTCCAAATCTAGATCAAGATCGCGGTCCAGGTCTAAAAGTAGTTCGCGAGCCTCCTCACGTTCCAGATCGGGTTCAGCCAAGTCGGCAAAGTCCAGATCTAGTAGCCCAGCGAATTCTAGAAGCGGATCACGGGCTAAATCTCGCTCTAGAAGCGGGTCGCGTGATAAATCACGATCTCGCAGTAGTTCCCGTGCTAAATCTAGATCTCGGAGTGGCTCTCGACCAAAGTCGAGATCACGCAGCAGTTCTCCAGCTAAATCCAGATCACGGAGTGTTTCTCCAGCTAAATCTAGATCACGCAGTGGTTCCCGAGCTAAATCTAGATCACGTAGTGGCTCTCCAGCTAAATCTAGATCGCGGAGTGGCTCTCCAGCTAAGTCCAGATCACGTAGTGGTTCCCGAGTTAAATCTAGATCACGGAGTGGCTCTCTAGCTAAATCCAGATCACGGAGTGGCTCTCCAGCTAAATCTAGATCACGTAGTGGTTCCCCAGCTAAATCTAGATCGCGGAGTGGCTCTCCCGCTAAATCTAGATCACGAAGTGGCTCTCGAGCTAAATCTATAGTGCGTAGCAGTTCTCGGGATAAATCTAAATCGCGTAGTGGTTCTCCAACAAATGCTAGGTCTCGTAGCCGTTCTAAAAATAGGTCCCGGTCAAGAAGTGTCTCCCGTGCTAAGTCTAGGAGTAGATCTGCCAGTGGTTCTCCAGTAAAAACGGGTAATGGATCACCCAAGACTAGGAATAAATCCAGAAGTAAGTCTAAATCACCGGATAAAATGGATACAAGTGGAGAAGGGGATAAGATATCGCGGTCTCGTAGCGGATCCAGAGAGAAGACAGAAAGAAAAAGGTCTCGATCCAAATCAATAGGTAAGTATAGTAATATGCAGTTTTTATTATAATTACATTGATTTATCCATGGATTAAAAAAACTGGTTATTCTCACGATTGTTGCTCAAGTTATAATCACACTGACAGATAAAGAGACAAATACACAATATACAGGATAATAGGAACAACCGTTAATTATTAAATAATCTTAATAGGATCACGTGCGAGTCGTTCAAGGTCACGTTCAGCGAACCGAAGGTCAAGATCGAAGTCTGCTGAACCCGGTGAGTCGTTAGAACTAATAATGATTTCATAACATAAAAGCTTAACTTTATACTAACCAAGAAAAGGTAGTGAGACACTGTGACGTGTTTTACCAATATGTATTACTGCTGTCAAGTTTGAGCTGGCCGCGTGTAAGCTAACATTATTCTATCCCAGTAGAATAATATATTATAACTAATAGCATACTACAGCTACAGCAATCCTAAAGCAACGACAAACGCTTAGAGCGTCATGCCAGCAGCATTTAAAAACGCTAGCAAAGACAGTGAACTGAAGCGGGTCACTGCGGTACGTACTTACCTCGAACTGCGGCCGTTGAAATATGTTGAACTCCCGGTAGACGCCATTTGTTTCTATCTAATAAAGTGTATAGGTCGGTTAACGAAAGCTCGCACGTTCACAGTACTCAGCATGTTGCGAAAATAGTTTTGTCTTATTTTAATTAGGCATGCGTAATATTTATTAAAACATATATAAAAACTGATATCAGTGAGAAAACGTCTCAATCGGTTGCTATGAAATTCTCTATTTTTCTTCCTAACTAAGCCAGCGCTTAGCAGACTGAAAAAGATGGAGGCGGTTTTTACTACACTCGATACATTTTGTATCGGCAGTTTCTCATTAAAATATAAAACTACTCTTCCAAGCCTTAAAATCAAATTTAGTCTGTTGGTCGCTATATTAATCTAAACTTGCATTATCATTTGAAAATCAAAACAAATGCCACTAGAAATCATTTTCAAAAACGTAGTATGAAAATATTTTGAAATTGTAAAAGCTGATATTTGTATATCCGTAAAACGCTCATGCCTAATTTTATTTAAAATGCTTCTTTAATCTCACAGGTAGTTAGGAAGGCTATGACAGTATGAAATAAATAAAAAAAACAATAGATTATTTGTAAGAGATGAAATACGTAGGTATTTAAGTTGTTATATTCTTACTCTTATTCAGAATCACAAGTAACACTTCTCCTTGAAACACCATTTGCTTAAGAAGCTAAATCGTACAAATGCTTCATAAGGAGATCACTCCTATTGCTGTTTTATTGTGACGCATAAAATAGTTAAAAACATTATCACACTTCCACGAGATTGTCTTCTTAATGTTTTTCCAGATCCAAATCTATTAGGAAACATATAATTCTAACCTCAAAATAACCAATAATAATAAAACTCGTCAATTGACATTTGACTAGCCGACCGTTTAATCAAATGCAAACAACACCTGTATCTTGCAAACACAAAATAATACCAGTCTCTGTCACGCTCATAAGCTTGGTCTTGTGCGAAAGAGGCACAGATTTTCCGTATTGCGTATGTGGTGTGACGTCATGCCGTGCGCTCATTCATAGACACTACACAAGCGCATTGTGTGTATGGGTTGTACGTATCAGCTTTAGTTAACCGACCTGTAGTTACAGTATCCCGTTCCATTTAGAAAAGTATGTTATGTATTCTCTTCAAATTATATTTCTTTAAATATTTTCGAAGGTGAAAGAAAGAGCAGATCTCGATCGAGGTCCGGCTCGCACAAGTCCGGTTCCCGAGTTCGATCTGGGTCCAGGTCAAAGTCTAGGTCTCGTTCGAAATCCGGTTCGAGATCGAGGTCTCGTTCAAGATCGAAGTCTCGCTCCAAATCAAGATCGAAGTCGAGGTCACGATCCGGTTCAGCTAAATCAAGATCCAGGTACTCTTCTATGATTAGAATAGAATATCAATTTATCCTGTAAATTAAACGTCATAACATCTAAATTCTTGATACAAAATAAAATGTTATTAAAGTCATACGGAAATAAGTTAATCTTGTTGTTGTTAAGGATGTAGCAGACATGCATGCAATCCAACTGATGTTAGATGGTCACTGTAATTATAAATATCTTTAACCAACGGAATCAAAGTTCTAAGTGAGGTCAGTCTTAAATTTTCCTACTTTTGGCTTTGAGTTGGAAATGCTTGTACACCAGTGTGGTTTTTTTTTTCGATCTGACAATTCTGTTAGCCATAAGGGCCCAGGAGCCTCGAACGGCTTTTACAGCTTTACCGGGCTTGGGGGCGAGCGCTTGGGGCACTCAGCCACGAAAGTTTTGCAACAACATCCGAGGGTACCAAAGTGGCCGAACCTCCCAGTGTGGTTTGCAAATCTTACTCTTAAGTACACGACTGCTTTTTAGTAAATACAGGTCATTGGAAGAAACATTTTTTTAATATGCTTTACAAAAATATTACAATACAGAATTTTTAGAAATTACTATATAAATGTAGCCAAATTTATAAACCTATGTTTTAGTGTAGAACTCTAAAAATGATTCTTTTTTCCTAATTATATAACCGAAGGGATGAGCGTAGAGATGACTTACTCACCATAGCATAAAATATACTTTAGACATTCTGTTTTATGAGAGAAACTGAAATAATATTATATTTCATTTGAAAAGTAACTTGGTGCAAACTGGTCTCCTTTAACTCTTTATTACTGATATCAATTTTTATTTTGATATCTTTTAGATCCCGATCCCGGTCCAAATCTCGGTCGAGTTCGCGTTCCGGATCCCAGTCGCCTACGCAAAGAGGTACCGTTTACTATACAAAATCACTTCTACGCTATACTAATCGTGTTGTACGTGTACCGCAATAGAAAAGTGGGTTCCACGAATACTGTTGTCCGAATTTAATGTATCTTCTGTTTTTTTTTCTCTAAGGTCACAAACAATCATAACACCCGCCTGATGACAAGCGTCTACCCTACCTATGGACGATTTAATACCATAGGTATTTCCACTGTTTATCACCATGTGCATGGTGGTTAGATATGGGTAACCCTGCGCTACGCCGCGCAACTGTGCCAACTCAGTTTACTGGGCCGGATGAGTCGAAACACTTATTCCAAATGTGTTGGCGCATAGCGCACTCCAGAACAGCGCGCCGGCCGCGCCACAATGCGCCGCATTCATATTTCAGCCGAACCTTCGAACGAAATCGTGACAGTGATTGACATTTTACCATTGTTGATACTAGTTACAATAATGGATACGCGGTTTTAATGTAAGTTATTAAAAGTATTTTATATTGATCTAGCTAAGAAGCGTCGCACGGTCCGCTTGGACTCCGACGATGAAGGAGAGAGTAAGAGGTCCCGCGTCGAGGGCGAGGCGGAGGGGCCGCCCGGCGCGGAGGGCGCGGCAACCGCCGACGGCGGGGAACCCCCGCCTCCGGCTGCAGAAGACTCTTCGGATGATGAAATCGCACAGGACTCCAAGGGGTAAGTCTGTCACTCGATAAGGGGTTTGTGTTTATTTATAAAGCTTTTTATTCTTACTATCTATGCCCTACGGCTTCACTCGTGTTCAATTTATTCAGGCAATTCTCCACCGCGCCGCCGCCAACGGCCCCGTCTGACCTATGGTTGTTCTAACTTCCAGTACTTAGCACAGCTCGCCACAGATTGCTTGACGTTCATAAGTTACTGCTTATCTCCTTCCTATATAACCTTCCTCAATAAATAGGGAATAAGTAGGAGGATTGTGCGTTCAAACAAACAATCCCTTGAACTTTAAAATAATATTGTACAGTACTATAATACTGTTCTCTGTTTTGTTTTTATAAAATTTGGTAAAGTACGTCGCTTTATTCAATTAGCCTCTTAGCAAAGCCCTCATCTAGCTGTTTTTATTGAGTTCTATCACAGGCCTTCCTCTTCCAGTTAGGGCCTGCTGAGTACTTTAACACATTCTTTTCTTATACTTCTCTTACTCTGTTTACTGTTTCCAGGATACCAATCTGTTATTTGTTTACACTATTTTCCTTGTCTTGTTCTCATCATGTGGCCTATCCTGTTCACGTTTTCTGGTCAATTCTTGTCGGGGAATGTATCATTTCATTTTAGCCCTCAATTAATCATCCCTGATTTGACCAATTTTACATATTTCTGTCGTTTCATAGATCTTTGTCAATAATGCAATTTGTTTATTGTTTCGTAGGTGCTCATTTTTCACACCCAAATGTAATAAAGGATCAAATATATTTTTTATCTAGATTTAAAACTCCGAGTGTCATGATCTCCTTCAATGATCAAGTCTATTTAATGATTAAACTGATGATATATTTGAATGTGGCTTTTTTCTGGGCGTTAAGAGCGGAAATGATGAGCGGTATGTCGGACTTCGAGATAATGATGGCGCGGAAGCGGGAGGAGAGGAAGGGGCGGCGCAGGCGCAGGGACATCGACATAATAAACGACAACGACGACCTGATCGCTCAGCTGCTGCAGCAGATGCGGCAGGCGGCAGACGAGGACCGCGAGCTGAACAAGCGCAACCAGCCCGCTGTCAGGAAGGTAAACCGATAAACTGTTACCGGGCTATTTTATTGATATACCGGTAAATAAATGTATTTAACTTTAAACTATTTTTCGTAAATAACAGGAAACATAAGCTTTAAAATGATGTTTGAATCATTAATTTTGATGATTAATTAATACAGATTAATTAATGACAATGCAACAAAGAAAAAACCTTTGAAAAAATTACGTGTGCAGCAGTTCACGCGTGAAAAAAATGGTCTTCAAATATCCTATTTGAATATCCGAAATCAGCGGGATTCGAACTATCGACCACTGGTGCGTATTGCCTATGAAGTCTACTTGACTCACACCACTAGGCCAATCCGACGACGATCACAATCATGAAAATCACGAGTTGCATTAACTGTGTATAATGTAAATGTTCTCTATCTCATTCTCTCTTGAGCTAAATCCTATAGTTGTGCGTGTTTGTCTCTTTTTACTGTCGCATTTTCGTTTCATCGAGCTTCAAATCACAACGGTGCTAAAGAAGTTTTCACTTCAAGAATATATATTTACATTATAATGCATTGAAGCGATGATGGCGCAGTGGTAGCGTGTACGACTTCGCGTCGAATGACTTGAGTTCGAATCCCTACAATGAGCCTGAGCTTTCGGTGAAGGAAAACACCGTGAGGAAACCATAGCATGGTGGTAGTGCTTTTTCTGATGCCCGCCTGGCTAGCTACCGCCCTCAAGTTAAAAGTCTGTCGCCAAGCGCCAATAGGTGTGTTTCGGCAGCTGCAGTTGAGAGCCAGTCTTCCACTAGGTTTAGCGTGTTACCATCTTGGGCCACATCGTCACTTAACATCAGGTGAGATTGTGGCCACTACGCCAAACCTATAACATTAAAAAAGAACATGATGAATAAACTATGTGTGTGTGTCCGAACGCAGGTGTCGATGCTGAAGTGCGCGATGTCTCAGCTGATCAAGAAGGACCTGCAGCTCGCGTTCCTCGAGCACAACGTGCTGAATGTCCTCTGCGACTGGCTGGCTCCGATGCCGAACCGCGCCTTACCCTGTCTGCTCATCAGGGAGAGCATCCTCAAGCTGCTCATGGATGTATGTACCCGACAGTATTGCACTGATACTGCTGTCAGAGAATAATCATTAGATAGATATAGGCAGGTCAGCGGGAGAACGTTATACTCAACAGGTCTCCCACTTCAAAAACTGTGAAAATTTCTTTGTAGATCGCCATACAGTTATAACTTTAGTCATAGTCAGTCATAGTTTTCTAATTTATAGATATTTCCATATCTATCATAGAAAGGTCATAATATACGCTTGTGTTAGAACGAGATAGCGATACAGGACCATTTTCGTACGTGTTATCGGGCTATGTAAACCGTTATCAACACAAATCCTGCTTAGTTTTGAAAAATGTAAGGTTTTTAAGTGTAATTTAATGATTAGTTGCGTAGTAACTCATATAACAGAGAAAATGAACAAAACGATACGCACATTAGTGCATTCCGTTTTCGTTCTGGTTTTGCTCAACCTATTGCCGATTTATATTATACTAAAATCTGTGATATCTGCTATATCTATATCTCCTACCAGACGTCACTATGATTCTATCTTCCTCTTTCCTAAAGATTGTATCAGAGCATCTACATTTCTCAAAGTAGTATTTTTAAATACCATAAAAATTCATTATCAACGAGTCCTTGATATAGTACCGATATAGATTGAAGCTTCGATAGCAAGGTCATTGTGATACCATTGGCATTTCTTAAAAATAGTGGCATTGCCCTACGGCTCTACTTATTTTCAATCTATTTGAGAAACCATCCATCGCATCACCAACCCACCCGTGTAGCTTATGTTGACTCACTTCCCGCACTAGATTGCTTGATGTTTACAGTTATTGCTCTGCTTCTTAGGGTCTTAGCATGAAGTTATATAGCCTATAATATTCCTAAACAAATAGTTTATAATATGCAAATATAATTTTTCAAACCTGACTAGTGGTTACAGAGATTAGTGCGTTTAAACAAACAAACAATCTCGTGAGCTTTTATAATATTATTTATTTGTTGAACGTTCCCAGTTCCCATCGATAGACAAGTCGCTGCTGAAGCAGTCCGGCATCGGTAAAGCTGTCATGTACCTCTACAAGCACCCGAAGGAGACGAAGACGAACCGGGAGCGCGCCGGCCGGCTCATCTCCGAGTGGGCGAGGCCTATATTCAATTTATCCACTGATTTTAAAGGTATTTCAACCTTTGTCTAACTATCCTCGGGGGGTTTGCTTGGTCTTAGGACATGGAAATTGTATCTGACATGATCTCGACCACCATACACCAGCAAGTGTGACAACCGCTACAGTGGCGCGCTTAAATTGCGCGCTGATGTATATCTAATAATTAAACGGATTGGTAGGGTATTTGTATTCGACTAGGTTGTGACCACCATACACATGGTAGTAAAATCCGACATAATTACATTACCCTTTTTTTGTCGTTTTTCGGGACCAGCTTGTATTTATCCGCTGCAAATTTTTCGCGCATATCTTTAGTTTTATAATGTGAAGTTTATTAAAACTCAACGTCTCTCTGTCTGTCTGTCTGTCACGCAAAAACCACTTATCCGATTAACATGATTTTTTTCCGTCTATAGCTGTGTCATCTGACCAAATTATAGAATATATTTTATAAGATAAAGTAAAATACGAAATTAACAGTGACGATAATGGTGAATCAATTCGGACAAAACACGCATTTGAGGCGCTTAAATGGATTACGCCGAGTAAATAATAAAAGATGTATCATATTAATTCACTGATGTTTTCTCTATTTTTATTTGACCATAAAGTCTAGAAAAGGTCCCCGGATCTTTCTCTCTATTCGGGGTGCCGAATTGGTGGGATACCTCCACGTTGTGTTGTGTTCCTGCGATGAGTAGGGTTTCCTGAGCTCCTTGTGGAAAGGGGTATCATTAAGGTCAGCAATGTGCTGGTGATACCTTTGGTGTTGCAAGCATCCATAGTTTACGGTAACCGCCTACCATCTGGCGGGTCGTAAGTTAGTTGTATAAAACTTAGTTAACTTAGTTGTATAAAAAGAAGGTTGCTTAAGCGTTAACTTTCGGCTACCAGCTTTCAACCGATTTCGAATCACATTGCTGCGATCTTATTCGTGTTATTATTATAATTAAATAGTGAAAAATGTAGAGTAATAATGTTCCAGCAATGACACGTGAAGAAAGACAGGCGAGAGACGAGGCGATGGCCGGCACGAAGCGCAAGGACGAACCCGGACCCTCTAAGAACAAGAACCAAGGCGACTCTGACAACACGTAAGGATAAAAACTCTTTCCTTCATTATGATCTCTATATATTATTTTTCAAAAGTGTTTTTCTGTGGCAACATGATAATTCTTCATCAAAGTTAATACTACAAACATCGTTTTAAAGCTTATGTTCTTCTTTATTGAAAACAGTACAACAGTTCATATGAGTTTTTGACGGGATCCTGAGATGCCATGTTGTGGTTATTTTTTATAATTAATTAATTTAGGTTCTACGACCGTGTAGGACTCGTATTGGCAGCATTTTGCGTGATATAGTTGGTTATTGTGCACATGTGAAGTGAATTAATAACTAGATTCCCATGGGGTGGCTTTAATGCCAATTTTACATTAATGTTGAGATCCAGGGGGTTCAATAATAGTTGTAACAAAAACTCCCTGGACTGTTTCAATAAGAGAACCACCCATCTTGTTGAGCTATGTCTGGATTCTGAAGTTTAGGAAAATATTCTATCCATATGAACATGGCATACACACCGGTTACCATTACAAATGAAGAAGAAGCAAATCAAGAAATATCATTTTACTGAGTCTTTGGTAGATTAATTTCTGTATGTAATAGTGAATTCGTATCCACTTGTGATATCATATGGATGTAAATAAATGTTTGAGATGTGTTTTATATCGATGTTTTGTATTGACAGGCCTCGTCGGCCGGGCGAGGCGGGCTGGGTGTCCCGCGCCCGCGTCCCGGCGCCTTCCAACAAGGACTACGTGTACAGACCCAAGTCGACGTGCGACCTCGACATGTCCCGGGTAACTAATCACCTACAATAACATCGATTAATTTATCGTTAATATTGTCACAGTGTTGTTTACTCAAAATTTATCGATAATATTGTTAGAGTCTACTTAAAAATAATCGATATTGTTTATTCAATTCAATTAAACGAATCCAAATTACAGACGACGAAAAAGAAAATGACTCGGTACGAGAAGCAAATGAAGAAGTTCATTGACCAGAAGCGAATGCGGAGCGGATCGAGGCGCGCCGTCGAGATCTCTATAGAGGGACGCAAGATGGCGCTGTAGACTGTATTCTGTCGGTCATTGGCAAACGAATCTTAATTATGACTGGGATATTCTTTAGATCAGGCCAATTTATTTAGGGCAATCGATATATTCGACTAATTTGTCCCCTAAATGTCTGGAAAGCCAACGTACGCGACGTGTCACATTTGACACATAGTCACTTTTTTTGGCCAGACCAGTGAATTAAGGGCAATCGATATACTTATTCGATAGATGAGTCTCTTAAATGTCTTGAAAATTGTAGCCTGCCTATACTATGAACCGCATGCCGGATTGAAGTTTATCTTTTTTGGACAGAAGTTTCTTTAGGCAATACCAGTGAATCAAGGGCAATTGATGTTGATTAATTAGTATTGTCTAAATATCTGCAAAACGTATCTGTCGTGTCTGTCTGTAAAACGTAGCCTGTCCATACTGCGCAATGCGTTTCGGGATACGAACAGTGTGTTTTTTCTAAGCGCGTTAAAATTCCAGATATTATTTGCAAAATAATGTTTTATGAGATTCCTAAGTTTTTTTACGGAGTCCTTCATATTCTTTGGTCTGGTACAAACGTTAACCAAACGTTAACGTTAATGCAAAAATAAATAATGTGATGACGTCACTTGACAGAGAACTAGTTGTCGGTCATAGTTTCATTTCAATTTTTTTCATAACTCTGCTTTTTAAGTAAATTCTACAATGTATAAAATCGAGTAACAGACATCTATTTCGGGCGAGGGTCTAAAGTAATAAGAGCGGACCTTATATTTAACAGTGGTTAGATCAATTCTTTGTAACAGAATTATTGAATTGCATTAGACCGGTATAATGTGCTATGGTATTGTACCTTGTTTTTCTAAAACTATCGAGGAATTTATCGGTATAGTTTTTAACCTATTTGCTGAAGGAGAAAAAACAAAGTTGTGACTATTTTAGTTTTGGGATGTTTTAAAATGACAATGTTTCTTGTATGAACGCATATAATTTCTTTTTTTTACGTTTTAGAATAAGTAAGGTTTTATATGATGAAAGTAGGTAATGGGCGTAATGACTATCTGATGTGAAACGGTGAATGCAACTCGTTCGTATTTGCGACCGACCTTTACCGAGTTTGACTTGGAATGGTTTGTGTGCCAGTCAGTGTTGCCAATTACACTTTTTAGATGATGGTATTATGGCAGTTATTTGCATAGGGCTTTATTATATAGAGGCTAGTTTGCATACCAATTTAAATCGACTTAAATCAAATTAATCATCAATATTTAATGAAATTTATACTTAATATTTGCTGGGTTTTCTAGTTCCATACTTGTCAAAATTAACAAATATATATGCCAAGTTTGTTACAAGGAATAAGAAATGCAGCTGGTCTCTTCTAAAGCGCGATAAATCCTCTGCAATTTTCGACTGCTGAAGTCCTTGAACATTTGAACACTGTGTTTGAGAACACATTGTCACACGAGCTGTTCAAATCGTTAGAAGCAATAAAAAAATCTTCATTGTGTGATAATTGTTAACAAGCGCCATCTATCGCCCAATTTTATTATGATGAGTGTGACGATAGATGTCGCAGTTTTAAAGAGATATGCTGATTAGCATATTATAATTAATACTATGCTGTCAGTTGATTACGGTGCAATTATATGTGTAAACAATAATTTTTTTCGTCACTGTGTACGCGGCACAAATTTAATGACGACTGTATCGATTCTAATGTGATTTTAAGTCATAGTTATTAAGTAATAAATTATAAGAGAAAATGATTTTGTTTCATTTGTTACCCTTTTAGTATAGTCTGTTTCAGTACAATTGAAAAAAGATAAATAACATAGAGAACGATAATAATAATTATTATTATTAGTCAATGATAATAAAATCAAAAATTAAATTTACTACATTCTAACTATTATTACAACCTATATAATATAACTTTATACAATTAGAACTGCCATCATTACATTTTAATATTAACTTTATCGGAAATTACAAATAAGTGGAAGGGATGTTTTGGAAATTATTAACTAACTATTATGAAATGATAAATAGCCATAATTAATGTGATAATTCTTTTTAAATCATTACCTACATTGTAATAACATAAACATGTAAAAAATGCCAAACAAATTTTCAATGCATGAAATAAAAGGTCTTATTATTTTTATTTATATTATTTAATATTTGTCGCTTGTAATTGTATTTGGTATCTATCATAATTACATTTAATAGCTTTTTAAATGAGGTTAATTACATTTTTGGTTAATCTCGTTTTTAATGTTTACGTTGGCTTTTAGGTTTTTCTGCTTGGCCGAGGTCTCATATGGGTCGTATATACACTACTTATACTTTTATACGAATGAATTACGGCTTTTGATGACGTTGATTATGAAGCGAAAGCCGGGCTAGAGGTCGCATCAAGGGTTTTTTTTTTATTCTACAAAGGTGGCAATTAAGCTTACGGCCAGCCTGGTGGCAACCGGCTATAGTAGCCTATGGACGTTTGTATTACCATAGGTATCACTAACGCGTTGCCGACCTTAAACTCCCTACTAGGAATTCAGGAAACCCTACTCCCCGCAGGAACACAACACATAGTTATTTAACTACGATCTTCTGTAGGGTGGAGGTATTTCACCAGTCGGGCTGCCCCAAGTAGGGGGAAATCTTCAAAGGAATTTTTCTGTGTCCTACCTCTCTATTCCCTCTTTCGCTCCAATTAATGGTTAAATATAAAATGATATTTGTAGTGAACATGTTAATATAACAAAACAATCAGATTCGTGAGTTCGAATCCCTCCAATGAGCTTAGCTTTCCGTGAAGGAAAATTTAGTGCAGAAATAACATAGTTGTAGGGCATTTTTTAATGCCCGCTTGGCTAACTACCATCATCAAATTGAAAATCTGTCGTCAAGCATATAAGTACAGGTGTGTTCTGGCAGTTGAACTCGACAGCCAGTGCCTCTAGGCTTGGCGTGTTACCATCTTGGGACAAATCACTACAGATATATCACCTATAATTTATAAAAAAGTGGATGCGTTTAGTTGTAAGTACGGGCGTTAGAACGAACTTTACAGTTCTTTGAATAGTTACACTCGATTATATGTCATGACTACCTTCACCATAATAAAACAAGAGCTCGTAAGGTAAGCAACTTCATAGTATGTATAGACTTTTTGTTGCAATGTGCGCGCGCATCATAAAAATTCACTCTCATCATTTCTTCATACAGCGTCTAAATATTTATAACTTCAAAAACTAAAGCCCACCATTCACAGCACGCCCACCCGCCGGATTTTTCGGTGGCCACAAGTCTGCGGAAAAATCTGAATGTGAATATTATGGTTCACGGTTCGCCGTGCGGCTCACGGATATGTCCGCCGCTCGCCATCTGACGATGTGAGCGCCGCAACTCCGCCGCGCTGGATAAGTCCATTCATGTACATACTTTTCAGTAAACGTGCGTTTGCGGTTGCTTTATTCGTTTGACCTGAGATTAGACAATATCGTTTGACGATCATAAAGAGATTTGGCAACAACTTATACTGCTGTTCAAAGAGAAAATATATTTCCTCTAGTCAACAAGGATTTTGTAATTAAAAACTTAAGCTGTTAAAGAGCTTAAGAGCTTCCTTCCGTTGACAGAAAAAGAAAATAGATGATACAAGAAAGAGTGGGGCTGGATCGGAAGATTTATTACTATTAGATAGATTACTTTGTGGTATCACGACCTATTGGAGTTTCTACTGAACCAGGGTGAGCAGCGTGACTTTAGAGTCTCTTGAAGAAGATCGAAGTTCAGTTGCTTCTGTGAGTACCTACTAGCGGTGGGTAATAGCGGCTTTTAGTGGCAACAAAACAAAGCTACCTGTTGAACGTTGATAGCGGTTTTTAAAACTATCTATTTTATTGCTGGCTTTTAACCCTGATGTTATTGTCTCTGTCGTGTTTTGATAGAATTTTATACGAGTACGTTACTTTCATACATTACTTTGTCCACACGCGCTTCTCCTTTTTTTATTTGTTAAAAGTATTGCGCCGACTACAAAGGCGGCTTGAGTGCGTTTTGAAAGCACCGGTAGGATGGAGTAAGCAACCAATAACGATACGTGCAAGACTCACCAATGCGATCACAAGCGATTGGGTCTGTAACTTAACGCTCGTGTAGTGTGTGGTTGATGACGGACTTGTCCACTGATTTATAATGTTCGGCGTGCGGCGCGAAGCTCGTGTTGTGAATGGTGGGCTTAAAACAAAATAATTCAAATATGACGTCTTTCCAGGTGGCGTCCAAGTAAAACTACCGATCCATATTCGTTTCAAATTGGATCTTCGAATGCCTTATTAAAAAATTCAAAAGATTAAATTGAATCGACAGCCGCGGTATGTTAGTATCCGTTTGATATAAAATTGTGCTGTTTCATCTGATTGAAGTGGTCTGGGATTCGACCCGTGTTTATGTTTAGTTATTGACTATGTTTTATATAGTAGTCTGGATTTAGATATTTGGCTGCAAAATTGTAGAAAGATATAGAAAACCATAACCAGGGGAGAATGGGTAAAAGATGATCACTTTTTTTCTAGCTGTGACATATCTAAAGTTTATTGGTAAATAATTGTTTTCTCAAATGAAATCCTTAAAGGAGTTATCCAACCTTCATGGAAAGAGATTTTTTTGCCGAGAATACATAAATTTATGACCTTGTTAAAAATAATTGGGGAACGATCTAGTGTAATCAGTGTAAATCGACTGGATTACTGAGTCAACTGAAGGTCAAATAAGTTAGTAACGCAGGTAAAAACTAAAAAACTTAGCTTGAAGTTAAACAATCACGATTTCTTGAAGCGCAACTGTGGCAATATGTGACATGTTTGGCATATAAAAATTGTTAAGTATTTTGTCAGATTAATGGCCGCTTTGTCAATCAACAGTTAACTCTATTTAACGAATAGTTTTAAAATTTTGACAGATTTTCCATACATTATCAGTCAAAACGTCAAAATTGTTGCTCAAAAAAAGTTATCTGACAATTGAAAAATCGGCCCTAAGAAAACTGACTTATGTGTATTCCCATTCCATTTCGTACCTATAAGTTTGGCTGCAAAGTAATTTTTCCCCGTGTTATTTAGAAAAATCAGTTTTCCGCAAAACCCTCTAAATGTTATTCAAAGGCAACAAAGTAACATTTCTACAAAAAGAAAATAGTACCAAATAACACTCGTAACAGTTTTGTGTGATGTGACGAGGCGATATGTTTAAAGCGGTCGCGGTCGTTAAAACAGCCCACAGAGCGTAAACAAGCCCCGCTGACTTGGGTTCGTTTCCATTATCAATTCACCGTTAAATACGAGACCTGTAGTTTTCACAACTGTATTCGACAAGCTCTTCACCGCGCCTAACTTCACCAACGCAGCTGGACCGTGTAGCCCATCTTTGTTCTCACTTCCTGTACTTGCTTGCAGCTTTCCGGATTGCTTGACGTTCGTGGTTACTGCTTCACTCCTTGGAGTTGTAGCGTGTAGTTATATAGCCTATGACTTTTCTCAATAAATAGGCTCTAATATGCTAAAATACAAACAAAAAGGTGTAGTGATCCCTGGAAATCAACCTCCACATATAAATAAACCCACAAAATTCACACTCTTTCTTTATAATATCAGTATAAGTGTTTGAATAGACGGCGCCGCCGGCCCTTCGCCGCGTGATTTGCAATATCAGAGTACATTTTTAGTAATACAATGCTAGCTTCTAACATTATACTTGTAGGCATAATGAAAGAGTTGAATTTAACTAAACTATTATGAAAATAAACTTTGCTCTTTATAGCATGTTATTTGGTCGCATAGCTTGGGAGATAATGGAAAATTCAAATAATTCACAAATAATCTCAGGTCGTCGTGCCCTATATAACATTGGATTCAAACTCAAAAGTACGCGGCGTGTCAAGTACCTACTCATATAGTAAAATCGCTCTTTCAAAGACTCGCACTACAATCTAAACGTGGTTAACACCTCGCAAACCACTTGGAAACTAAATTTTAACTTTGACTAATATCCAAAGTAAATTTTTAATCTTATTTTAAGAAGACTGTGTTTCCATACAAATTTGTCTGTTTATCCCTGGATAATGGCACTAGGAGATATATTTATATGTAATCTTTATCTGATTTTGCCAAATTCCCGTTTTGATTTTTCCCATACATAACTATATACAATAAAATTTATAATAGGTACGAGTATATATGAGGACTCAATTTCACATACGGCCATTTATTTACCTTCAAACTAATCAAAGCTTGTATTAACAGCTGATGTATTATATTGGCTGTGCCCCACAGTTTTGGCGATCTCGTGATGAGAGAGTGCTTGCTATTTGCTTATCTATATACTAACTGCGCCCACAGTTCCGCTCGGATGAACTACAGAATACTGTTGGTCTAGCGTACGCGCGAATTGTGCTGCCCCAAAATGCTTATTGTAGGTCACCCTTCGAAGATAGATATATACTATTTTGTTGGTCTTTTTAAGATCTACAATGATGTAGTACTTTAATTTGTTATATCTCTTATGGTTTACTCAGCATAAGCCATTTAAGCGCCCCAGACGCGTCTCTTTTTCCGAATTGATTCACCATTATCGTCACTGCATATTTCCAATGTTATTTTATGTAACAAAATTTATTCTGTAACCTGGCCAGATAAAATATTTATGAAACAAATAAAAAATCATGTAAATAGGAATAGTGGCTTTGCGTGAAAAGACAGACAGACAGAGAGACGTTGAGTTTTATAATATATATAGATATAGAAGATATAGATAACTGACTGACTGATAGACCAACGCACAGCCCAAAGTACTGGGGCTTGAAACGTGAAAATTTGCAATGGGTGTTCCTTTTACACTGTATGAAGGTTAGCACTATGGAAGATTTTTTTTGGAAATTCAACCATAAGGTATTCCGACATTTTAAAGATATATCTATGAAATTTGGTATTTAGCAATTCAATTATAAAGTAAAAAGATGGGACATAATTTATCTCAACTATGACTCGAGCGAAGCCGAGGGAAAAGCGTCAGTACATATATACATCATATTAGTACAAATAGATATTTAACACCCAGACATACAACTGACAATAATTATGTTCATCATACAAAAGTCTGTTATGTGCGGGGATCGAAACCTTGGCGGTTCAATAATAGGGCTACTACCACTGTGCCATGAGGCCTGTCTAGCCTAGTTATACTGACGTTATTAGAATCCAGTAAAAAAATTGACCATATAGACATAGCCAAAGTCCTTCTCATATTATTCAAATCAGTTACTTAAACATAGTTACTTCAGAGCCCTGAGTTGGAACGAGTCATGTGCCATTATTTACACAGTTAAACATAAACCGATCGAGTTCCTTGCCAGCTCTTCTCGATGGTTGGGATGTTTGTCCGAACCGGTGCTAATTTAACGTTCATAAGTACCTTGTTAAAGCCTAAATGTAATAAATTATTTTTCATTTTGAACACCAGTGTTGTTGAAGTCGCAATCAAACCTTGTACATATTCTAACCACTGGAAAATGCCATACCAAGGTATTAAATCAGGATGTTTACACTGAAACCTTAGACTCATTGATCGTAGCCACATGGATTATTATAGGTTCAAATAATTCAGGAATTGAAATCAATTTCTGAAAAGCGAAATTACATTACTTCTGTGGTAAAGGGCATGAAATTGAAATTGATTGATTGAATGAATTTGAAGCCATTAAATACGCTGTACGAGTGTATGGGTTTACGCCTCCGTACCTCGTTATCGGAAATGTGTTTGAACTTGGAGTGGGAAATGCGTCATTATATGGAACAAGTTATCTATTATAATATTTCTTGTTTCTTTTCACAGTAGTAATCGACCTATTAAGTTCAGTGAAAGTATTGATGTTTCCTAGACTACGTATCTACTATAGAATATTCGGAATCTACGTGCATTTACTAAAAGTTTTTAACGTAATCAGTAACGTTTAATATATAAGGGCCCGAGCCGTGACGCTCCTAGCGATAAATACTTCAGTATTCATATTGAATTTTAACAGAATAACGAATAAATAAAAAATAAATGTTTTAAACATAGACGCGCGACTGAACTTCGCTCCTAACGAATTTCGCTGAGACTTGCAGCGCTGCTTTATGGCCTAGTACATATAAAATCACATTATTTGAAACTGTCGCTCGAGGCTGACGCATCCAACATAATGCGAATTCGCTAGTTGCGTCGCGGCTCGTGGCCCCCGGGTTTCTACCATATATGGCAAAAATATTCTTCGTTTTCGTCTGATATAGTGACAGGGCCAGACTTAAAGGATAGTAAGTAGGCACTGAATCAAAAAATAAGTGGAATCTCTAAATCATTTGAGATGTTTTAAAAAAATGCTTCTTGAATGTGAACTTTTTCGGTGTTGGAAACCCAGGGTGAAACCCCTGTTGCCTAAATCTGACTCTGCATCGTGATCAAGCCCGTATTATACCTTGATAAGCGGCATAGATGAATTACGCGAAATTTTATCACTTAAACCGCACGTCGCACTACTGAAAGCTGAGAGCAATAAATTTATTTGTTTTTGTGTACAAAGGCCATACCCGTCGCCATATTTAGGTATTAGTCGACGTCCTACGTCTTACTAGCCGTCCCTTCACTGGAAAACAGCAGTACGAAAACTGCTTCTTAGGAGGAAATGCAGGCAGCAATTAGTCCATACAAACGTATTCCTCTGTTTTATCCCTAGATGATGACACTACAAACTGTATTTACCACTATCATGTACCTATATTTTGAATTTTTCTATAAATGAATTATTATAAGAACTAGCATTTTTACAACACTACTAAAGTTGCCCAGTTATAGCTCCGCTGATCCATTATTACACATCCAGCAAACAAATTTGACAACTATAAAAATAAAAGACGTTTTTAGGCTTAAAGGCATAGCCAGTCATTCTTATATTATTCTTAAAATTAATATTAAAATCGGCCCAGTTTTGGAGGAGGAAACAGGGGAATGTGAAATTATGATTTCGTCTATTTTAAATAGGTATAATCAGTCGCAGTTGCAGTCGTTTCTCTCGTGTTCTATACGGTCGTTAGAGCACAGCAAGAGAGCAATAGATTCCTGTTAAAACGTATTCGTCAAATGTCTTGCCGAACACATTTCCTCTTACTTCATAGCGGTAGATATAAGTAAGGCAGCAACTGCGGTAATACCTACTGTTAAAATCGAATCTCGCATAAGTTATACACAACCTAGAAATTTTCTGGATAGACTTGTTGACAGATATAGATTAGTTCTCAAGTAAATAGGAATAGAAATAGAAGACGTATTGGCAAACACAGGCATACACACACGGCATCAATACGACGCGGCGCGGCGATGTTTGCGAACAAGGAAACCCTTTTATTGTCTATTGATAGTCATAGAAAATAAATAATGAAGAAACTTCAATTCTATACACTAATTAAACATATGAAGCTTGCAAACATTTTTAAGCAATGTTACTACTGGAAACTTAATCGTTGTATTTAGTTTAAAAATTAATATGTTTCTGAAATTATTTATATAAATTTTAAGGTGTCTCATGTGATATAGTTTGATCAAGCACTAGATCATAACATAGAAGTGAATTTCGAGTTGACTCAAAATCTCTCTAGAAAATATTAGTAAGGGAACCACCATTCAATTATAACGTGGACTGAATGCGTTAAATATACTAAATACTGAAACTAAAGTATGATAAATACAGTATTTAATAAATATAGTTAATGCAGTTTTAGGACATGACATAATATTGACAATGGCAAATAGTTCTGCGACACCAATTGAGGAAAATAGATAATGTGTTTGGTTTGAAGTGGGAATACGCTTATCTTAAAAAGAGGTTTATTCTCAAGTGCTTTAGTAACACACTGATCAGTGTATATTTGAGGTTGGTAGATACTAGATAGCAACAATAAAGTAGACTGTCTGTTCGTGTTGTATTGTTTGTGTCGCTCGCAGCATCATCCAACGTTGTGACGTCGTTGTGACATCTGACAGCGATTCCCTCAAGGCGAACGCGGGAATGTGCTGACAACTGGATTTTTCGTTCACTGCGAGATCGCAAATACTTTTTCAGTGACCTACTTTTAAAATATGTCTTGAGATGCAGAATGCTGAAATGTATTCAATTCGTGCTCAGATTTTCGATTTATGACCTAACCTAGGATGTTTTATTAAAATTTTATTTAATACATACTACAATATGAAATTCTTCAAGAGGGGAGAACGCACCTATTGATGCTTGGCGACAGATTTTTAACTTGAGGGTGGTAGCTAGCCAAGCGGGCATCAGAAAAAGCCCTACCACCATGCTATGGTTTCCTCACGATGTTTTCCTTCACCGAAAGCTCAGGCTCATTGTAGGGATTCGAACTCACGTCATTCGACGCGTAGTCGTACACGCTACCACTGCGCCATCATCGCTTCACTTGAGCATCAGTCTCCTTTTTAGGTTAAACGTGTTATATGGTCACCAAAACATCAAGCGAATCAGTAACTTGTAAGACAATAAAAGAAAAGACATTAACTTTACAAAAAAAATGTTTGTTTAAGTGTGGTTACAACCTTTGCAAGAGATGTTCCAACCCACTCCCGAGGAGTAGCAGGTTGCTACTAATATATTACCTCAGAATTATTCATAGCTAAATGCTGCAGTGACCACACTACATCCGACGTACTATATGCCAGCTTGCTACTGCGTATTATAAAACAAAATACAGGGACGATCCAGGTAAGGTAGATAATGAGAACTCTTCATAATATAGGAAAAAGTTCTACGCTCAGCAGTTGGATGTTTGAACTAAGTATGTTATAATTTTTGGTAAAGTTGTTATAGTGATGGCGCTGTGCCCGAGTACGTAACAATCCAAAAATAACGGTGACTATCGAGAGATCAGGAATCCATCGCTGGTCGTCGCTGTTCTGCCAACCTGTAAGTCTGGATATACACTGACTAATTCCAAAATGCCACAAATCAAAAGAGACTTTACGGGTTTATCAACATGTGCATGGTGGTCGCGTGTGTAATTTGTGTTATTCTACCGCTTACTTGATGAAGTTGCACAAAAAACCGGTCACAGTGCCCCAGGATCCGTCATTGTATACAAAGAATTTAGTGATTTCCACCTTGACACTTCTAAGCCCACCGCAGTAAATATCGATAGGTCCTTATGCATAATGAGTTTAAGGAGACTGCCTTACACAGAACTTTAATCAACATCAGATAAAACGTAGAAATATAATGAGCCGAAAAAAAAATATTACAGTCAATTTATAATAACTTCAGTATGATTGCCATATAAAAAAAATTAATCAATGAAAAAGCATTTCCGTCCGACGCGCGACGTTCCGCCCCGGGAGAGCGACTAATTTTAATACTCTCCTATTTATTTCTAGTTAATTATTTAAGTGCAACCCCCTCCCCTCTCCGCCTCATCCCCTTCTTGTTCTGCCCCGGAGAGACGAGAAATGATTTGTTATTGAAAAGTTTACACGGTTTATACGAAGATCCGTTTATACAGAAAATTCAGTTTCTAACTTTATTTAAAGGACTTTTAAACTACTGGCTTCTGATTATGTATGTAGATAAGGGTAATTGTAAAATAGGTACAGTGGAAAATTAAAAAAATATATGTTGATATAGCCGATCGACTTTCTTGCCGGTTCTCTAGCTGACTGGGATGCTTGTCCAAATCGGTAACAGTGTGTTGACATTCATAAGTGCCTTCTTAGGGCCTAAATTAAGTTAAATAATTTTGATTTTGAATGTCTTTTGAGTTCATGTTTCGATTAGACATTTTCATTTATTTTCATGTCATGGACAAGTTATCTAATCCCTTTGGGAAGTACGTCTGCTCTATACAATTTCTCTGTAGTATCTACGATATCATATTAAAAAACCTGATAATCGAATAATACCAACTGTCCAGTGCCATGTGGATTCTTATCAAGTAATTCCTATGACACATGTGGCAACGCGAAAATGAATACAAGGTGCTGAAGTAAAATACAATGGAAGGTATATCACACTACGGAAGAGTAAGCTTACTCTTTGCATAGCTATGCAACGAACGGATCAAATCAATATTTCAAGAGAAGGTGATTCCATTCCACACAGTCCCAAATGACAGATTTTATAATCTTAGTCGGTGCCTTTGATTTTGGAAAACCATTGCATTGTTACAATTAGTTGATATATTGAGATCTCAACGTAATTTCGTATTATCGAAACAATATAATTATATTTTTTAATATTTCATGAAATATTTTTTTTTGTTAATTTGACATAATGGTCTTCTATTACGACTCGGAAGGAAACTTTATTGTTTGCTTTGTATATTGACGCGCCTATCAAACCTAATATTAAGTATATTTAATTTGGGGACATTTAAATATATTTATGAATCGGTAAAGAATGGTGAAGAATCAATTCGATATTTGGTTATTCGCGTCTCGGTTTGTAGTTAATGTTTTTCGAAATCCGTGTAATTATTTAAATTAAATAAGTTATGTTATAACTTGAGGTCGAAGGGAAACATAGTGGGGAAACTTAAACGCTCAAACTACCACAGCATAGTAGGATAATAAAGGATTATCTATAGACTAGTTGTGCCCGCGACTCCGCTCGCGTGGACTATAGACTGCCGTCAGTCAAGCACACACGCGTGATTCGTGCTGCCCCCGCTCAAAAGACGGAAGACAAAAATGCTTATTGTGGGTGATGCTTAAATGATATATATGCTATTTTTGGAGGTCTTTTTAAATTTACCATTATGCAGAACATTAATTTGATATATTTGGTTTGGTTTTTTCAGAGTAAGTTATTGAAAAGCCCTAGATGCTTCTTTTTTCCGAATTGATTCACCATTATCGTAACTGCTTTCGTATGTTATTTTATCTTACAAAATATACCCTGTAACTTGGCCAGATAACAAATCTATGAATAAAAATAAACCATGTTAATAGAATAAGTGGTTTCCACGTGAAAATAATATAAACGGAAAGAGAGACAGAGAGACGTTCAGTTTTATAATATGTATAGATTTCTTGTCATTTGAAATCACTAATACGTCATGGGATAACGTGATGTTTAAAATCGTTACCGTCTGTAAGGTATGTGTTCCAAGTGATGGGACATTTCTATAATATACTGATGGGACTGTACCGGATGGTAAGCGCGGTACAAATCAAAAACAATCGCGTCCGCCGAGAAATCTACAAACTTCTTGTTGTTTTGGCGCCGAAAAAAGCATTTGCCAGTGTTTGTCTTCGTTGTATTTTTTATATTAAAAGATGATTCAACAAGATGGTGGCTTCCTTGTTAGAACTATCTAAGGAGTTTTTGTGACATCTCAAAATACATGTTTCCAGTTAATATTTATAATCCACTTTACGAATGCGTAATAACCAAACTATATATATATATATATATATATATATATATATCATTATAGTTTTTGGCGTAGTGTTCACAATCTCATCTGATGTTAGGTGACGATGTGGCCCAAGATGATAACACGCTAAACCTAGTGGAAGATTGGCTCTCAAGTGCAGCTGCCCGAACACATCTATTGGTGATTGGCGACAGATCTTCCACTTTGAGGGTGGTAGCCAGGCGAGCATAAGAAAAAGTCCTACGACCATGCTATGGTTTCATCACGATGTTTTCCTTCACCCAAAGCTCAGGCTTGAAGTCATGTCCATCAACGCAATGTACACGATACCAATAAGCCATCATTTCTAAGATAACACGCTAAGCCTAGTGGAAGGGATTAGCTCTAAAGTGCAGCTGCCAGAGCACATCTACATGTGCTTGGAGGCAGTTTCAAAAAATACTTACTAAATTAATTGTCTCATATTATTTCCCAAATATTTTTTTATGTGGCAACGCCATATTTCACTTAATTTGTTATCAATATTAATTATTCAAACATCATTTTAAAGCTTATCTTTCCCGCTATTGATGAATAATAATATTAACGAAACATAAAAATATATACTTGCATAATTAAGTTACATGTAGGAGGCGGCTTCTATTAATAATCTGTTTAATTATCATGATATATGTTAGTTAGACTGTGTACATTATATGATGTGCGAAATATTAATTTCACTGCCCTGCACAATTGGTAAAGTGAAACTTTTACTCTATCGCCCCAAAAAAATCGTTCATCTATCGCATGTCGCATTACATTACATTGTCGAAAATAAAATTGAATTTTATGCCGTGCAGTCACGGATTACAATCGTAAATTCGGAACATTGTATATGTTAATGTGTGTTATTGAAGAATGTATGTCACATGTCTTCAATAATTTATATTTTACTTTATATTTTTAAAATTTCACTTGCATCGTGGTTTCATAAAACCACACAATATTTTTTTTTATTTCATTTTCTAGTGTGATTTATGTCTCCGACATTTAAAAACTTGCTTCATCGTAACGAGCCTATATAACTCAACCCCGCGTACAAAGAGACTCATTTAGCAACGATTTAACCCGTCGTTGGACTCGAATGTCACGGTGTGAGTTGCTGAATTTATGAAATCTATTTGCGGTTGTATGAAAAATTGAAATGCTGACACCCTAATTATTTTTCTAAAATTAAATCGGCCCAAGTTATGCCCTTTACCTTCAGCTATCTACGAGTGAAAGTCGCGCCAAAATAGGTCCAATCGTTTTAGAGATTACCCGGAACAAACAGACAGATAGACAAACATTTTAAAAATGGGTTTTATGATATATCTATCGTGTATACTTTCATATGCATTTAGTAAAAATCTGTTATTTTGACATTAGAAACAGACAGTTCAATTTTATTAAGATTAATAATAACATTATTATTATTGTTAAATCTATACATATATTGACTACTGAGAAGAGCTGAAGGACGTGTACGGGGTCAGCTAGATTCGTATAAAAATAATAATAATACCCAACGTCATAGTCATGCTTACCACAAAACGAGCATTGTTTGAGGATAGCATAAAGGTTTCAAGTTGATATTAAATAGTAAACTGAACGACTTAGAACAGCATGTAAATCTTGTGTTGAATTATTCAACAGTTGCTTGTACCGACCTTTCGTGTTGGTAAAATATCGGTTTTTAGAAAACAATCGAAAGTAATCGATTGTATTTTGGTACGCAATACATATTAGACGGTGTAGGGGCGCAGCGAGGGGGGCGCTCACCACCACGGTGCCTGACACCCGGGGGTTAGTACTCATCCATACGCACCCATTGCCATGCGCGTACTCGGACACACATTGTCACGCGCCTACTCGAACTCACATTGTCACGAAATATGTCATCGTGTGTTCCGCAGGTTCACGTACTCTAACAACTTAACGAGCTAAAAAAGTCTTCAACTATCGATTAATTGATGGTGCTCATGACAATAGATTTTTCGATAGTTCTAGCGATGTTTTACCAACACTACCGACCATCACTGATACAGTAGAACAACTAACAGTAGTTAAAATGTTATATAGAAATTCAATTGACTTCAAATTTGAATGACTTTTGGGTCAAAGTCAATATATACTATACTATAGCGAAAAACAAAGTTACCTCTATCATTTGCTCTGTCATTGTAATAGAATCTTAAGACTTCAGTCACCCAAGCCAACCTAACGTGCGCGATATTCAGATTCTATTTAGGCAGGCCGACATGACAGCGACAAATGTCGATGGATTGTTGATCTCTCGGTTGTTGTCAATGTTTTATTCAGTTTCATCCAGACAGTACCATCTTGTGCTTAACATCAGGCTCGTTTCGTCTCTTTACCGTGTCAATAAAATTAAAATAATGTAACATCACGTATTAGAATCAACTCAACTGACTCTATAGCACGTGACATCATATGGTCGCTCGCGGCGGCAGTACGGTGGTGGTAGTACTATAAAGTGTAGGGAGATAAGTGATGTAAGACTTCGCCCCCAAGTCCGGTGAAGCTGTAAAAGCCGTTCGAGGCTCCTGGGCCCTTATGGCTAACAGTATAGTCAGATCGAAAAAAAAAAAAAAAAGTGATTTAAGACATTCCAATACTGAATTCGCATAAGAACGTTACTATGTCCGTGGAATAAGTTGTGTAAAGTTGTCATGAGCAATAAATTGCTTGCTCCTTGTATAAATTATTCTCATTTCCTGTCCATGTGAAGAGCATAACTACTCAGTCTTTACAATAAAAAAAAATTATTTTTATGGATTTATGGTAGAGTTTTGTTCCTTTATTTTGGTTAGGGGCTTTTGATAATTCTTAGTTATACCAGCCCAATAATTACCTAATTATAATATAATTAAAACCCTTCGTACATCATCTTTCATAAATTCGTCTTTCACCCATTTCACGTAAAATTTTAGCAACCTCATTAGAATGTTTAATTAAAAGTTAGTTAGTCACCAGTTCGGCTGGTTGACACATGTCTGCACAGGCACCCACACAATCCAAATTAATTGTGTAATTTAAAAAAAATCTTACTTGTTTCTGTTTTAAATTTTAATCCTTTTTTATTTTTGTTATAGTGTCTTATTTTAGTATTACCATTTGACGATTGTGGCACAATCTATACCAGAACTGTCGCCAGCACAATTATTCATATATCTAGTTTCTAAATAGACAAAATTTGTATTCTATTCACGACGAAGAACAAGGAAAATCTTTAGCTAGAAACTATTAACTAGATTTAGAAATATTTTAAAATGTAATTTTACTGATTTGTTTATTTACTGTGGACAGTGTAATCTATCGTTGCTATTATCTAGTTCGGGACACATTGTCCAGCGGTGTTTGCATTGCCTCCACATGCATTGCATTGCATGTATTCACGCTTTGTTCTCTGGACAACGCACAACGAACAACCTGTGGTCCAGTGCACTGCTTTAACGTTAATTAGGAATGTGTTCACGTATTATCTATTAGTAACGAAGTCTCTATGGAGCAATTTTACTTATTCTATTTAAATAAAATACCTACATTTATATCCTGAACAACGATAGGTTTGATTGAGCGATAACCGTGTATGTCGAATTTACGTAACTCGGGAGTAGGAGTACACTTTTGCATACAAATTCATATAAAATATGTTTAAATCAGATCGCGGACAAAAGAAAACAATAATTTTGACGAATAATCTAATAAACTATATTTTATGTATGTATTTTTAAAATGTAAAAAAAATGTAAGCTGATATTATTTTGACATAGAAATAAGGCTTTATAACATTTAACAAAGCGTTACATTTTATTTAACAAATCCTCTTTCCATCTTTCAAAAATTTTAACTATTTTTCAATTGATCTCTATTATGAGTGCATCTTATAGTTTCATCGTGATCGATAAATTGAGTATAGGAGAATTCGCATTAATTAGGATTACGGTGTGATAGATATCTTACCCGACTGGATTGTGACCACCATACACATAGCGATAAACTCGTCACAGTGTCTCGTGATTTCAGTATCAGCCAGTATATTCAGCTGCCGAGAGGCATGCAGGCTGGCATGACACCGGTGACCACCGATAGATTTCGTTTCTCTGTGGTTGTCATTGTGTTTGGATTGTACTGTGCTCGCCATCAGGCACAGTGCCTCACTTTGCCGTGATAAAGAAACACCAAAGTCAATTTAGCGTGCAGATATTACATGCTGCTATTTGACGCTTCGTTATTTGTTAAGCGTTTAGTTACTAAATGTAGGTGGCTGAATATACGGTGATTGATCACAAAACGCGACGCCTCAATATGTCACTGTGACGGGTTTTATTTAATACACTAGCAGCTCTTCGAGCGATGAAAACATATATTGTCTTTAAACTTTTAAAATTGTCACTGACGGTGCACTAATGACAGTCTCTGGAAGTGTGCTCCACATAGTAAAACTACCAAGAAGTATATTTGGAGACTGCTGTTGTATGAAGCCTTATAAATTTTATCGAGTGTACTTTGGCCAATAGTGTATTAATTTTGAATATTTGGTAAGTTTAAGTGCTTTTTTTTTCGAACTGACTATTTCTTAGGGGCCCTGGAGCCTTTGCGGCTTTTACAGCTTCACCGGGCTTGGGGGCGAGTGCTTAAGGCACTCAGAGGGTGCCAAAGTGGTCGGATCTCAGCTCGGAGTGTTCTCGCGTATGCAATGTTTAATTCTGTCTAATTCCCTATCATTCGATCTAAACTAACTATACATATACACATGTTTCTTCACACTGGGAGGAGGGAAGGAACATATGTATGTCTTTTTAGTTATCTACAAAGTTTTGTCTAATCTAATTAGGCAAAACAAGAAAATAAGGTCCCTTACAGAACCTATGTAGGTACCTGTGTGGCTGTAGTTTAAGTACAGGTTTAATATTTCATATGTTTTGATATGATCACTTACTTGTCTTTTTTATTCCAGTGTAGTTAAGTTTGTTTATGGCCAAAGTAATAACGTCAATACTAGAGTGCATTTCTCTGGTGACATATTTCATTTGTGAGACTAAAACGAAGTGTGCCTTCTATAAAAGTGAAACCTATAATTTTCTATTTATTTAACGGTTACATAGCGTGTACGTCAACGCGTCGATTGACGTGTGTTCGAATCCCTATAACGAGACCTTAACTTACGGTGAAGGAAAGCATAGCATGGTGGTAGGGCTTTTTCTAATGCCCGCCTGGCTAGCTACCACCCTCAAGTTGAAAATCTGTCGGCAAGTACTTGTAGGTGTGTTCCGACTACTGCAATTGAGAGCCAGTCTTTCACTAGGCTTATCGTGTTACCATCTTGGGCCACATCGTCACTTAAGATCAGGTGATAATGTAGCCAAAACACTAAATCTATAACGATAAAAATAATCCAGCAACCAAAGAGATGACGTGTGGAACAAACTTTAATTCAGAAAGACTGTTCAAATGGTTTGTATTTCTCGAGAAATAAATAAGAATTTTGTTGCACTTTGTACTTTCTCTAACATTTCTACATATTTTTTAAAACATGTTTGTAGATTTGTAAGTTATAAGGCAAGAATGCCCTTTGCCTAGCTCCAATATTTCCTTCATTTGTTTAACGGGGCGTACGAGTTTCATTCGCTGCGCGCTGGCTTGAGCGTCTGGGATGTTCTCCTACACTTCTCACACACACTGTTTACATGAAAGGTGGGAAGGGTAACATAAAATGCTTTAGAAACATATCACGAGTGAGGCACGACTTGTCGTAACACCCACCACTGTGTATGCGGACTCATCAAATTAATATCTATATTATTAATAAACCTATAGATCTGTCTGTACATGATTTTTTTTTCTAAACTTTTTGTCAGACTTATATTATAAATGGTATTGATCACACAACATATGACATAAAATTTTGTCTGCCTATTTGTATGTCGGGTCCGGATATACTATAACTCACAAACGATTTGACCGATTTTTATGAAATTTAATACACATGGGAATTTTTTCGAACATCCATCAAGATGGATATTGAGAGGGCAAAGTTATGATACTAAATTCTTGAAACTTGTTCCTCAGTGAAAACTCCGTTCTGTTGAAAATTAAATGTCTTGCTCGCCATCTGTTGTAAAACGATTGTACTAATACAGAAACCTTCACGTAACAATAAAACACTAACAAAGAAACAATCATATTTATATATTTCTGTGTGATATGACCCGAAAATTGTATCAGACTGGTTCGCGACCACCATACATCATGTGTAACACCTGCCATAATAACATGCTTATGCGTGTCGCGTTCCGAGATTAGCGGTTTATATCCAGTAATCAACCAGACTGGTAAGGATCTGTACTCGACTGGGTCACGATCACCATGCACATAATAATAACCTCGTCACAGTGACTCTTTTGATTTGTCACGTTTCGGGATCACCCAGTGTATATCCAGATACCGAGAGTTTTGCAGGCGACAACTGGCGATAAATTGGATAATAAATGTCTCGGCGGTCGCTTTTAATCTTGGATGATACCGTGCTATGATAAAAAATATGGTTAATAATTTATTTATTACTAATATATTCGAAGTTCTTATTTTAAGTAGTCGGTTATAAGCAAGTTTTCCCCGGTAAATGTGTTCCGGAGCTCGCGACGCGCACTTAGCATACGATATCACCCACCGCACCGCGCTGTATAGAGCTAGATGGCGCTGCACATGCTATACGATGCACGTGAACCGAGATTGCACTAGATGACAATATAATTCCACTTTAATTTTTAATGTAAAGCGTTCACCCGTATCAAATCACGGAATACGCTCGGTGGCGCTACGCCTCGCTTTCATACACACTAGCAGCCTTAAGCTCAATAACTCTATATATTGTATTAGACAAGCAACTTACTAGCAAGAGCTCTCGACATAAATTTAAGGTTTGCTTAAGCATGTCTGTATAGTTTTATTAATGTTAATTAAAGACGATCTGTGAGAATCGTTGACGATCCCAACCTCACAAACGGTAAAAACCCTTAAGTTTGAGGAGAGACCTTGCCTCCTTGTGCGTATTCTACCGTTTAGTCGTCATGATGCCACCGGCTACTTTCCTCCATTACACCGTCCGCCATCGGCAAGGCGTTTATCCTCACACTTTGGAACCTAATTGCTCCCGGACAGTCCAGTTCCAGAGGAATTTCCTTCCGCGAACGCTCCGGATGTGGAATGAGTTCCCTGCTGAGGTTTTACCATGGGACTACAGTATGGGGTTCTTCAAAAAGGGAGTAAATAGGTTTTAAATGGTCGGCAACGCGCATGTGATGCTTCTGGTGTTGCAAGCGTCCATAGCGTGCGGTGAACGCCTATCATCAGATAGACCGCATGCTTGTTTTCTACCATCGTTCTTTATAAAAAGAAAGTTGTAAAAAAAACAAACTTTGCACGCAAAACGTTAATTTAAATAACACGTAATGAAATGGTAAAGTGGCGTTGACATTATTAGATGACATCTTATGCGCACTTTTTCTGTAGTAGCACGTCAAAGTGGCACGCCAGATGGCGAGTACAGTACAATCCAAAAATAACAACGACCATTGAGAGATCGACGGTTATCGCTGCCGGGTAGTAAGTTTCTCTGCAGTTGGATATATGCACTGGCTGATTCCGAAACGCGACAAGCCAGAATAGAGTCATTGATATGGATTTATCACCATGTACATAGAGGTCCCAACCCTGTTGGATACAGATATGTACCACTCCGCTTGATAGCTGGGTATACAACGGCCGGTCCCAGAACGCGACCTGTAGTAGGTATTTTTAGATTGTTTAAATGTTTATGGTTGTCAAATGTCTTTGATACAAATAAATTGATCTTTCATTCTTTCTATCATAAGCGTGCCACAATGAAGGGGGTGTTAGGTACACCTGGTGCATGGTGGTCGCGATTATGTTGGACACAATTGTGTTGTTCTACCTACAGGTTAACCTTGTAGATGACTAATAGAAATGTAGACAATTGGGTATTTGAAAAAAAAAAGTTTTTTTTTTTTTTATATTTTAAAGCTTCATCATAATTATGATAATAGTCAATTGGAAAAACTCTTAAAACATTTTTTTTTATTAATAATAAACAATTGAGAATTGTAATATTTTAAAAAGAATCACGTGACTAAGAAACGCGCTACGATTGATCGTCAGGTTTGTGACGTCATAATGTTATAGGAATTTCATCGATTAAGTGTCAAATCTCTGTAACAGCTGTGTGCTACAATGAGTAGAAATTAACATTTTGACGTCACACGCGCTCGGATTTATTCGGGAACGATCGGCGCGTGTTCGGTACTGAATTCAAACATTAATTTTTATTTTGAAATAACTTTTGAAATATTGGGAAAAAAATAAAATAAAAATAGTTTGTTATAAAACTTATATAATATGATCTTTCCATTTACCACAAAAAAAAAAAAAATCAAATATCCAATTGTCTGTTACTTGATTTCCAATTTTATAATAATGAAATAGCGCTTCTAGTGTTAAATAGAATCCTTTGCTTCATCTACTCACGTTTGCTCATTCCAATATCGATTGCTCCTTGCGGGTTGTTCAAGTTAAACACTATTAATTTCAAATGTCCACTAATAATACCGATTAGGTGAATTATATATCGTGTAAATACCGTGTGTAATACTGATCAAAGACAATTACATTATGGATAGATTAACGTGTTTATGATAATCTCTGGCTTATTATCTAACTTTATCTAATACATGTTAGGTTTTTCTTCTTATGCAATTACCTATAACAGTTTTAGTTGGAATTTCAAACGGTAACGATTTTTTAGCAGGATACAAGGGAGATTTTAGGAGGTCGAAAGGACCACACGTGTACTTTAACTTTAGCGCGTCTTAAGAGGTTTATGACAACTTGATGTGAAAAAAAAAATGATTTTATTAATGATCATTTAGTATGAGATTAGTTTTATAGCCTACTAGATGTGCCCTGCTGTTTCACCCGTATTAAATTTATTCAACTAATGTGTCGCCGCCCTGCACTACCAGTGCAATCGTCTACAACTTGTCAGATTGCTTAACGTTAATGGTTACTGTTCTAGGTTACTACCTATAACCTTCCTCAGTAAATCTATACATACTATAAGCTTGAAGTGTCTGTTTGTAATGTCAAAATAACAGCTTTTTACTAAATGGATATGAAAGTGTACACGATACTTACCTATAACAAAAAAACTCATTTTTAAAATTTTTGTCTATATTTTTGTTCCGTGTAATCTCCTAAACGGTTGGACCGATTTTGACTGGACTTTCGTTTGCAGATTGCTGATGTTATAAGGAATAATTTAGGCTAATTTTATTTTAGAAAAATAATTAGTGTTCCGCACAAAAAAATAAAAACCTTTTTGGTAGTCTACGCGAGTGGAGCCGCGGGTATAGCTAGTTGGTTATAAAATTACAGAAATTAGAGAGTTACAGAGATTAGCGCGTTTAAACAAAGTAATAACAATCTCTTGAGCTTTATCACAGGTTTGAAAAGAAGGCAGCTGGAGCCTTATGAACAACTATAGTGAGACATGCATTTAGCTGTGTGTCCTTGGCAACCAAATAACGTAACCAGACACGTACGACCGTGTGAATAATGTTCCCAGGTTACTTAACATAAGTTCTACTTTTTTTAATCATTTCTGTATTGTAGTCGTTAATCTATCATCCGTCATCAACAAACGAATTTTTTATTGTAACGTTATCTTATTCAATGTTTGAAGGACGTTGTCAAACAAACAAATTATTACGTGACAAATATCACCCTACATTTAGTTTCATGATAGGTCGTAAATAAACTAATCTTCCAACGCTACATACATATATTATACTAAACTTCCAGGAAAATATTTCATTGTAACCTAACAACACTGTTGTAGTTTTATAATCAGTAACAAAATAAGCTTTTTTACCTATAAAACGATTTTCCCTCTTCCTTTTATTATCTTCAGGAAGAACTTTTACTGTACAATTACTTAATTACACACAAGACGGTATCTTTTTTATGCAATATTAAAACATACGGGGTACTACACATGCAACTCGCATGACGTTTCCTTTCAAAATAGACACAATTGAATACTAATACTAAAATTGTAGGGACACTTTCGTGTTCTGTCAGGCTCCATTTGCATTTTTCTCAAATCTGTGAGCTTAACAATAAATTCAGCATAGATATGCTGTAATATTGTTTTAGAAGTGATATGTAAAATATAATTATCTCTTTCATACCTGTAATTATGCTAGAGATAGACTCTTCTCACCGTGTGAAACAAAACAATTTTTGATAACATATAGGGTGTTTTCGGTTTCCTCTCACAGTGAATGTGTTAATTAGATTTCTGTAACGAATGTTCCGTGAATTCTATTTGTGAGATATCAGGTGTGGAAGTTACAGCAAATATTATAAGCAGATTATATCTATCTGTTTGTTACTGTCCCGGATTAACTTTAGTAGTTATTATTATTTATTTATTTTTTTATATATTTATTATTTTCACATATCGGTTATTATTCTCTAATGTCATGTTGGAAATAGTTTAAAAATAATAATTAATTTTAACAAAGATACTGAATGCTCTCGCATATACGCGTATATTGTGAGTGAGTGTGTCTAGTGCTATGTGATTACTTGTGATATGACAATAATGTCTTGTGTAAGTGTCTGTGAATCATAGATGTATTAGTGACCCATCTATGACATATGCAAGGTAAGTTTCGAGGAATTATCGTGATTTCTTTTTTTAATTGATTTTTGGAAAGAACAAAAATATCAAGTTTTCTATAGTAGTTATTGTAGGTGCCTGGCATATGGTAAAGTAGATAATTTTGTGCATAATTAGACTTCACTCTGGGAGTCGCTAGAAGAGGGGTATGACGAGTTCGATAACCTGGCACACATAGTGATATAGCAGACAAAAGATCAGGACAATCAACGTTACCTGACAATATAGCATGAAGAAGTATTATGTCATACTGACGCCGCCTCAGTGTCAACTGATGCGACTTGATGTTAACTGATAGCTGAAAGTATTTGCTGGCTTACTTATAATTATGGTTCCAAAATGTAACTGCCTGGAGATGAGATTAAATAAACCAAAGGCGTTGCGTCTAACTAAAAGTGATTCTATCATAATATTTTAACATTAAGTTTTATTATTACAATATAATATACAATACATATAATTAAAAGTGAAGTGTCTGTTTGTAAATATACATGCTAACCATTTTTTTAAATTTTTGTCAGTTTGTCTGTTTGTTCAGGGTAATCTCCGAAACGGTTGGACCGATTTTGACGGAACTTTCACTGGAGTGTTAGTCATAAACAGTATCCTAATACAATATAGTGTAATAAATACTTACGCTTTGTAAAAAACCGTTTTGTAAAAATAAAATCCTAAACGGCTGACTCAGGATATTCAAAATTATAGTTTTAGACAAAAACGGTTCCACCTCGTGTGCAAACGTACCCTTATCAAGCGAGTTAAAATCTAAGCGAAACAAAGGGATGCTTGAAAATACAAGATAGAAACTAAGCCATCGCGTATAGGAGTGCAGGTACGAATTTAGCTGGCCGAATTCATATTGTAGCGACGAACGTCAGTTTTTTTTAATAAGTTTAGCGTTTTATTTTAATTTATATATTAATTTGGTCTAACTAGCCAAAAAAGATCCCTTATAGAAATTAACCTAAGTGGTGTGTATGTGTGAAATACAGTGTCATGTATAAGATCCCTTACAGAACCTAACCTAAGTGGTGTGTATGTGTGACATGTAGTGTTATGTATACCTATATGTCGATAGCTAGTAAATGCAATGTCACTATATCGCGTGAGCAGCTAGTGCTCAAGGGCTCCATGCCGGAGGAACGGACCCAGGCTTGAGTTGCCGCAGGAGAGGCAGGAGAGTGTGTTGCGGCCGAGGACACTGCGTAGCATACTCTCTCAGACAGACAGACAGTAATTTTTCTAATAGGTAGCGTGTATAATTTCATAAGCATTTAGTTAAAATGTGTTATTTTGACATTACAAACAGTAATTTATAGATGTATCTCGGTATGTCTGTTAGTGCGCTTATAAATCAAGAATCACTTAACAGATTTTGGTGACTATTTTTTACCATTTTATAGATATTTTTACTAAAAAGATTTTTAGGCTAAGCTTTGAAACGTTATGTAACAAAACATAAGGAAAAACAAGGAATGATAATATAAAATCAGCTCGGAAAAAATCACTAAAAGCACGCTTTTTTGGAATACGCTGCCAAAAGCGTTAAACATAAATAATAGAAACACAATACAAATAGGTGATAAAGAAATCTTGTATAATATATTAGACGTCTGTGTAAAATGGAAAGATCTAAAACCTTACAAACCATAACTAAGTTTAATATTTAAACTACGATAAGTAAATTAATGTTACAGTAGATATAAAAATATTTATGGTGTTTTAAAAATAAATACACGTGTAATAACGATAAATGAATTTTGTGTTCAAAAACGCAACTCGGATCATTATTTACAATTATACATAACATTTTTTTTTTTTTTCGAATTGACTATACTGTTAGCCTTAGGGGCCTTGGAGCCTTTACGGCTTTTACAGCTTTACCGGGCTTGGGGGACAGATAACATTATATTCAAAGCTTGTACGAGGGCTTTCAAAATTGTATGTAGATTGGAAGTACCCTGTAGGTTTTGATAATCGGTCACTGAGTGCGACTTTTAGTATGAAGGGCTGTGTCTCTTTATTACGTTAACCTATTATTTTGTGTTTTTTTTTTACAGCAGTGTGAGTTCATGTCTTCATATTTAATATTAATTTCAACTTTGTACCTGCTTGAAGCCGTTATCGAGAGAAAAATAAAAGTGAATATGATTTTGTTACATATAATATCACACGAGATTACTAATTCATTATTTTCCGATTTATTCCTTAAAATTTATCACTGAGTCGACTTTAGACTTTTATTGTGAAAGACTGTATCTCTATATTGTGTTTAACTTAGAAACTTGATTTTTTAAGCAGCATGAGGCCATAGAGTTTAGTATATGATATTTATTTCAACTTTATACCTACAGTCGTTTCGAGAAAAAGTGTCTTGACACACGGACAGTCAGCCAGCCAGCCAGCCAGTCGTCCTAAACTTGGATAAAAAACGTAGACTTGAGTCCGGAGATCATGTAAGCGGTTTATAACAAACAAATATTATGTGAATCTGTTCAGAAACTCGGCTTTTCAATAATGCTTTCATTTTAATGCCCTAATAATGTCTAAATCCAAACCTGGGCTTCCAGTTTTTACCCCGTGTATCCCTGACAACGCAAACTATACAAACCCAGTTGGCCTTATTATGCGCTTGTCGGTACACTATTAACATAACGCTGCAAATGGGTTAGGCAGAGAAACATTTTCAAATTTTTGCCGGCGACTCCATTTGTTCCAGGTCATGTGTTCTTGTATATATGTCTGTAGATTAAATTTGTGCCATTTCATTGAATTTATCAACAAAATACTCGATTAAAATAGTTGCGTTAAATTTAGGTAAATTTTCGTATTTGTAGTTAGTATTGAAGTGGTGGTTGTCAAATGGTTATGGTTGGAATATCAATTTAATGTACATGGTTCAAATCTAGGAAGAAATATTTCATAAATGTTTTTGTATTACTAAATAATAATGAAAAGTGACTAACGATTGCATGGCGTTTGAAATCGCTAATACAAGATGAGTTCGCGTGGCGATTTAGTTCACATCTACCTACTGAAAAAAATTAAATTTGGTACTATTATCTATCTGGTGGAATAACTCCACCCTACAGAAGATTGAAGCCAAATGACGTAGTGTTGTGTTCCTGCGGTGAGTAGGGTTTCCAGAGCTCCTTGGGGAAGGGTGGATTCAAAGAGAGGTAGGGCACAGAGAAATTTCTTTGGAGTTTTTTTTCTACTTGGGGCAGCCCGACTGGTGGAATACCTCCTCCCTACAGAAGATCGCAGCCAAATGACCAAGTGTTGTGTTTCTGCGGTGAGTAGGGTTTCAAGAGCTCCTTGGGGTAGGGGATTCAAGGTCGGTAACGCGCTTGTGATACCTATGGTATTGCAGGCGTTCATAGGCTACGGTAGCCGCTTACCATCAGGCGGGCCGTATGTCTGTTACCCACCTTTGTAGTATAAAAAAATAGATAATGGGAAATAAATTAAACAAGACAGAAGGCGTAGCGGATCCAGAAGCTGGCTATGTGAGAAAGTATCCCTACCTGTTAATTTTGCACCTAAGATAAAAAAAGAATCTTCATAAGAAACAAATATCAAATAAGAAGAAGTTCACATGCTTAGGAATATTAATACAAATGTCGTACATAGTGCAAAAGAAAAAATTATGCGTATAATCTTTAATTATTATTTTACTCCTTAGCAGATATTTTTATTATTATCCTAAAACTAAATAAGTCATTTTAGATTTTAGTGGTATTTTATTGATAACTAGCTGTGCCCCACAGTTTCACCCGAGTCAAATTTATTGGACAAACTCTCCAGGGCGCTGCGCTGTGCCTCGCCAATGCGCCTTTATAACCCAGCTCTATCGTTGTTCCACCCAAGCCCGGTAAAGCTGTAAAAGCCGTAAAGGCTCCAGGGCCCCTAAGGCTAACAGTATAGTCAGTTCAAAAAAAAAAAAAAAAAAATTAGGATCGTAGCGTGAAGTTATATAACCTATACTATTCCTCATGAATCTGGCTATCATATACAACAAGAATTTTTCGAATTTTACGTGTCAGGGATTAGTGCGTTTAAACAAACAATAAAAAAAAGATAACTCTTCAGCTTTATTATATTAGTATAGATAATACAGTCACACTAGCCAGTTCGCGACATAATTGCAACTACGGCAACAGTCCAAGCCAAGGTTCCCCCACTTTGGCGTTCTTGGAACTTGTTGCCTCGCTTTCGCGGATGATTGCCTGAAGCGCTCGCTCCCAAGAACGGTGAAATTTTAAAAGCCGTCTGAGGCTCAGGGCTATTGCTAACAGCGTAGTGAGATTGAAAAAAAAGGAAAAGGTCACACTTAAGCATTACAAATAAGGTAATTTAATTTATTTTTAAAAAATACTAATTTATTTTAAAATTAAATAATTTACTTTCAAAAGTATACATACCTAAAGTAAAAAAAAAATGGAGTTTTACTTCAAACGCACACGGCACGTAAAGGTTACACCGATATACAAACAATTTTTTCTTATTTATAGATTTATCAAAAAAAAAAAAACTGTAATAAAGTAATTATTTATAACATTATTATTATTATTTTTATTGAATTATATACAAATCAATAGAAACAAAAACTATAGATTCTAATGAACGTTATTTTCGTCAAAAAAATGATCTTGAGTTACTCCCAAGTTGCACCTAAAGAAGTTTTATTTAAATAAAACGTAAAATAACAGATGTAATTTTATACTATCAAGTGTTGTTTAACTAGCCTTGATCTGCCTGAGACTTATTGACCCGGTACAGGCTAGAAGCCGACCACCGTGACTAGTAGAATATGGAGCAGATTGAGATAAAAGAACAATTAAAGACTGTAGTAGCACAGCAATCGTACTATACGTTATCTTAGTAGATGTTATCTTTGAAAGAAATGGTAGTCGAGATTTTTTATTTAAATTACTTCACATTACCATTACTTGAAGATACGCCCATTTATTACGTAAAGTCAAAATGGGAGGCTGGAGGGCCCAGCTAAATCTGGCCATATATCGTAAACTGAAGGGGGGTGTCAATAAAAATAAAACCATATGTACATTATTAAATATACAGATAATATATCAGTAGTATTTGCAGTAAATATTGTATATGGCACCGAGCTTAAGTATTTAGTGCAGGTCCAACCACGTCTTACCAAATCTTACCAAGGGAATGGAGGAGACCAAATTTTAAGAAAAATAACCCCGCGTAATTAGGGGACGTTCCCTGAAGTAATTTTAGATTTTTTTAATATAGTATATTAAAAGTATATTAAGTATATATACTATTTGAATATAAGAAATCATGAAATTATGCCTTATAAGGTAAGCAATGGTAGGCGTATGTCCAAACTAACCATATTTGCTATTTTTCATACTAGCTAGGCAAAATGAATACAAGACAAGAACCTGATAGTACGTAAGGTTCAATCCACAAAAAATGTCAGTGACACAGATTTCTTTTTCTGACCTTAACATGTCTTTAAGGGATTTGGGACTAAAGTCCCCTTTAATATATTTCTTGTTGTTTTTTTTCATAGATTTAGCGTTTGGTCACAACACAATTTATGCCAAACAAATAACACGCTAAGTCTAGAGGAACTGGCTCTCTAGTGCAGCTGCCGGAACATACTTAAGGTACTCGGCGACAGATTTTCAACCTTACTTTCAACTACTATTTTTACTTTACTAGACTTTCGACCGTTGTAGCTAGCCAGGCAGGTATTAGAAAATGCCATACTGGTTGCCATATGATTGCATCATGTTTTCGTTCACCGAAGGCTCTGGCTCATTATAAGGATTGGAACTCAAGTTAATGAATGCGGTGTACGTATACACTACCTCTGAACCATATCTGTTTGACATAATGTTTTACGATTAGTTAGTTGGTCTATGATAAAAAGTGATGTAGTTATATATTTGTATAATGTAATTTAGGTAGCAAGTAAATACGCAGTTCTGATGTTAATTGTTACTGCAGTTGAAAACGATTGAAATTATTGTGTTAACTATCAGATCGAAATATTTTTAACTCTAATAGTTCTCCTTTCCCCATTATAGAATTGTTGTCGTGAAGGGGTGTGTAGTGAATAGAGATGCCGTTGTGCGGTGGCCCAAGGCTCACGAACATATCTGGCTAGATCACTCATTTAGATATGCGTTGCAACTTGCGAGTGGTACAAGGTACAAGATTATGCATAAAAAATAGTTTTATTACGTCGCTGTTTGTATCTGCACGCCAGACGTATTCTTAGCGCTGCCGTTGTTTGGTGAAAATGTGTATTCATTCATACAGTTTTGTGCGATAGCCTCATTTGTCGCGATGATATTCGTGTAACAAAAATAAGCTTTCGGTCTGCGGTGAACGCCATGATTTATCGTGTTTAAATAAATTGGACGGAGGGACCACTCTATATTCAATGGTCACAAATAATTATTTGTTGCATTTGTCATTGAGGTCCATAATGTCTTAATCGGTTACGAATCTTTATTGGTAATAAATTTTAAAAGTGAGGCGTATTTATCGGAACAGATTAAAAGAACAGATATTTACAAGTAACAGTTTGGAACTTTTATCTGTAAACTGAAATGCTGTTACTACGTACCTGTTCCACAGATTGGTGTGTGACACAAAAGTAAACTGTTTCAGTTTGGAACACGCTCTTCTCTGTTCAAGCTTAAGGATCTTTACTTTGTTAGAGAAAGAGAGATATAAACAAATATGATCTGGGGCAAGCTTTTACTCTTCTGTATTATAGTAATGGAAAGAGATAAGTTATGCTGTTATTTTGAAACCGGTTTTTGGAAGTGTAATTTTTCTCTAAAACAGAAACAGCCGGTACAGGTTTATTATTTTACCTGTTATAGCGCAGCCCTAATGCAAATTGAAGTGTGGTAGTGCAAACAAAATTCATCGTGATAAAATCCTTTTACCTACAAGATGTTACTGGTAGTGGGGGAAAGTTTCTTCGGCTTAGGTAAAATAATTATTGTCAATAAGACTTTCGGAAAATAGGAAAAAAGGGCAAAAGGTTGGTTTTTATTAATTTTCAACCGATTTTAATGAAATTCTGTTAATACGTCACTTTTTAATTGATAGGCTATATTATTATGAATTTTCAATAATATAAGTAAAACTAAGATTACAGAATGAAAATAATTAAAACGTAAGACACGCGTACGGAGCCGTGACGTGACGTGACTAGTCTAAGTAATAAACGCAATAAAGTATTTTGTCATTTTGCTTGTTGTAGTGCTCTTCAGTCGTTAAAATTTTTTCATCAATAAAGAGGATATTTTTGTGCTTTTCACCCACGTATCAGGACAGCAAGTATTTTGATCGATATACACTCTTTAACTGTAGGGATTGATTTAGACTACATCGACTTTATATCGACGATAAGCACCGAGCCTGAGGTTTTTTACGGCGACACGCGACTAAGTCACAATAAGAATTTTTATTATTCTTGATAAAAAAAATTGTTTCCTTATGAGATTTCGGCGAATTCGAGCCTTAACAGCATCAACAGCCTTTGTAGTTCTAGCAGTATGCGGCCTCTTCGATATTTTTTGGATTTTCGACAGAGGAAGTGTTGATATATTTGTCTATAGTACGATATACGAACATACGGCTGATATCAAGCTTTTCAAAGTGTCTTGAAAATGACCGACAGCTCCACATCCACGCAAGGCAAAAAAAAAAAATGAAATGGCGAGGAATCGATCGAGATTTTTAACATAATAAACGCGTTCCAAATTTGAATTCAGACTAGTTAATAAGAAATATATCCTAAATTAAGAAAGGTGGGTCATAGAAATATATTTTTTTTATTTAACTAAATTACATTGTACTTATATTATAACAATGGTCCCCAAACCAGACATGCCTGTGACTTGGGGACTTTTCATGCCAGTTACCATTTAATGCTCATAACATTACAAATCATTACATTGAAATCTCTCTACTTATGGCAACCCGACTGGTGAAATACCGCTACCCTACAGAAATACGCAGCCAAATAATCTTGTGCTGTGTTCCTGCGATGAGTAGGATTTCTAAAGCTTCATGGGAAAGCGGGGTTCAAGTTTGGCAATTTTCTAGTGATATCCCTGGTATCCCGTAGGTTACAATAACCGCTTACGATCAGCGACCTTAATTGCCACTTTAGTTGTATTTTAAAAAAGGCGACGAAATACGCCACTACTTCTGACATAAACCAAATATTTTACGTAACAATTCGCCCATATAGTAAGAGCATTTAATCGCTTCTATAATAGAAGTGTAACACGACCGATATGACTTAGTCGGCTGTAACTTTATACTAATGTTATTAAATCGGAAATTTCACACAATGTAACTTAATTTAAACTTGTGTTACTAAAAGCGAAGTTTATAGAATTCGGATGCTAAAGAATAAGGCGCATGACACTGAAAGAGACTAATATGTGAAACTGAAAGAAAGATATATTTTTCTAGCTATTTCGTATGTCATGCTAGTTGTGTTAAAATAAACAGCAGAATACTTGATTACTAAGTTATAAAATAAACGACAATTACAAGGGCCGGCTTTCCCTATAAAAACGCCATATTAAATTACATACTATTTTATACATAACTAGCTGTGTCCTCGGCTCCGCTCGCGTGGATTACAGAATGCCGTCTGTCGAGCGCACGCGCGAATCGTGCTTCCCCGGCTCCAACCGGTCGCCCGTCGGTTCTTTTATAGACAAAAATGCTTATTATGGCTGATCCTTAGAAGATAAATGCTGTCGTACATTTATTTGTAGATCTTTGTAAGATCTACAATTATGTTGAACAAATTATTTGAAATCTCTGTTATAGTTTACTCAGTCATTTAAGCGCCCCAAAAGTGTCTTTTTTCAGAATTACTTCACTATTATTGGCACTGCTTATTTCGTATGTTAATTCATGTAACAAAATATATCCTATAACTTGGCCAGATAATATAAGTGGTTTTCGTGTGAAAAGAACATAAACGGACAGGCAGACAGAGAGACGTTGAGATTTAGAAAATGAATAGATATCACGGAATATCGTCGATGTTATTTTGGAATACGTACTATTAGGCTTAGTATTCGACTATTGACTGACGTCGACGGCGACGGCACAGCAACAGTTGTGCTATGTGACCGCACGTATTTTATATACAGGCAACGACCGGCTTGAAGGCATTCAGGCTTGTGGGATCGTAAAGAGCTCAGTTAATATATTCCAAAAAACACTGTTTCAAAGTGCCCTCTCGCTACCTGTTACAATATGTTTAAAAAAGTAAAAAAAAACATATCAGGTCATATTTTTATTTTTGCCACTTTCTATAAAACATTATATTTTTACTTAACGGAATTTATTTTATCCTTAGGACCTAAAAATGTATCTAAGCTCGTTGTGGGAAGATAAAGTTATAAGTTAGGTGTAACCTTGTTCATTAACAAAATGTTACAGAAATGTTATGTTACTTGAGAGCTGTAGTTCAAATATATTTAATAAATTATAAATATCATACAAGGCATAATAATGCTGAATCGTAGATATTAAGGAGGTAAAGTTGACGTCACTAATGAATTGCAACATAATTTACGTAACTGTACATATCCATTAGCTTCAGTTATAGCCCCATTTGGGGCTAGAATCGTTTGTGACTCCATTGATTGAGTTAATTAACAATGTCTTTGTATACTCCAAACTAAGTGTTATGAATCTTTTCCTTCTTCTTGCTTTGGGGCACAGAAGCACTTGTCAGTGCCAATGTTTTAAGCCTTCGCAGTATTTTGTAATCTTCAAAGTGAAGTCTAACAATATTGTGTCTTTCTCGCTAGAACTATCTAGGAAGTTTTGTGGCAAAATACATGTTTCCAGTTTATTTTTATAATCCACTTTACGTATGTACAATAGCCAAACTATATCACGCAAAATACCACCAATATAACATAATATAGGGCCAAATAACCTAAATTAATTAATTAAAATAAAAACCATAACAAGGCAGCTTAAGATCCCGTTAAAAACACGTGTTATGAATCGTATATTACGCAAGACATGATTTAAAACAGCAAAGGGGAATCCAGGGAGTTGATTTACCTATATCTTACGTAATCACCTGGATACACTCTCAATTATTTCGAAGCAGTGTTAGTTTGTTCGATCGACTGACGTGAATTCGAATCTCTGCAATGAGCCTGAGCTTTCGGAGAAGGAAAACATCGTGATGTCATCATAGCATGAGGGTAGGTCATTTTCTAACGCCCGCCTGGCTAGCTACGTGAGCCACCGTCACTCCACCCTCAAGCTTAAAATCTGACGCCAAGTACCTGTAGGTGTGTTCCGACAGCTGCACTTGAGAGCCAGTCCTCCCATTAGTATGCACCATCTTATTGGTGTGCTCAGTTGGTAAACTTACAAAAATCAGTTCACATATTATTAGAAAATAAAGCGTTGTCACAGTATCAAATATATGGTATGCGTAAAACGAAACGGAACAAAGTTTATGTCATGTGCCGATTGCGTTTCTAATTTTACGCCCCATCGAGCTTAAGGCTGAGTCCGTCACTGTAAAATAATCAATCAACACTTATTGAAATACAGATAATAATTAATATGCATGAAATAATGCATTTTTTACGATAAAATAATCATGTGGTTTATAATATACGTTGGTTTTTCAGCTGGCCTGGGCTTAATAATTGTAAATATTTTTACTATTATTTATTTACGGTATGTCAATGTGATTAGGGTAAAGCGAGCGACTCCTTTACATAGTAGTCACGAAAAAGTGGAACAAGAGCACGCACTTGCAACTTTATTTAACTTTCAAATAAAATCAGTACATAAATTATTATTTTTTCCAGGAATGTACACATATCATTTCAATAGATGAAGATTTTAATGTCGTGAGGAATGACAAGAATGTAGCTAATCATGTAAGTTTTGTTTTAGTATTTTTTAACCAAACAGTTTTCCCGACTGGTTTTCAAAATAGGAGTATTGCCACACTTTATTTACGCTGGTATGGGGACGCGCGCAGTCCACAGTCGGGTAGTGGCTCCCTCTCTGTACATCCACTAAAAATGATTATAACTATAAACACACATACATACATATATACGTACATATTATTATACTCGTAGTATAATCTCAAATTTTCAGGATCATCTCCTTTTCTTATGTACTTTCGTGGAAGAAATCAGCACCAAAATCGCTAACCCAACACTTTCGTCGAAAATTAATGGATCAAATATATATGTATGTATATTAAAAAAAATATTTGATAAGTCTGATCAAGTGTCTTGACGGCTCTCGAATTGAACTTGAATTGAATTATTCTTATTATTTAATGAGTTGTCATTATGTGTGTTTATACATAACTCTACCAATATCACGTGAATAGAATATTTCAGTTCAGAAAAGTTCAGACAACCCTCTAGCAAAATGATAGGACTTCCTAGAACGTTTCAGAGATTTTTGCTTGTAGCAATCCAAATCCATTTTAATTCACTTCACTTGTGTGCAAAATAACTAAATTATATAACGCAAAATTCCGCCACTATTACAAAATGTAAGGTCAAATAAGACCATTGCGATGTAAGACTAAGATTCCACAAAAAAAAAATTACATACATCTTTTCATGAAATTAAAACATTGACACTGGCGAATTTTTTTGCGAAATTAGTTTAAGAAAAACTTTTCCGTTTGGCCTACCATAACACTTTTTTGTGGTTTTGTTGCAGGTTGGAGAAATATTAAAAAGATTGAAGACATTTAAAGTGCCAGTACATCCGCGCATACGTCTATTCTATATGCTCCTGAAGAAGGGTATTTCAGACCACGATCATAAGACGTCAGACAGCCTTTTTAAGCCAAATAAATATAACATTCAAGAGAATAAGCAGTTATAACCAATTTGTGATTTAGAAATACATTATCTATACTAATAACATAATAAAGCGGAAGAATTTTTTGTTTGTCTATTTAAACACGCTAATCTCTACAACTACCAGTCGGGTTCAAAAAATTCTTTTTGTATATGATAGCTAAATTCATGAGATAGTATAGGCTATCTAGTATTAGGCTACACCTCTCTCAGCTAGCCTTAAATACTAATTTTTGTTAAGTAAGTCGGAACAAATAGCGCACCCTAACTGCTTTATCCGCGTGCGTTGGCGTAATCATTAGTGTAACGTAAATACAATATTCTACAATAATATTGCTCCTTAGTACATCTTAGTAAAAAAAAAGTCCGCGATACCATATGCTTATCTCTTATACATAAGCTACAATAAGGAATTTTGTTTAAATAAATTTTGAGAATTGAAATGTGAATTATTATTAGGTATGGCATATTACTATCGGAACGAAAGTTATTCCATCATCAAGACAATTTTATGAAGATAACCTTTATAGTATGTTATTTGGACGCATTGTTTGGAAAATAATGGAAAATTAAAATAATTCAACACTCGGCTCGGGCACTATAGGTGTAGTGGCGCGAACGAGCCGTGTGACGTGTGACGCATTACTCTGGCCGCTCGATAAAAATATTGTCTATACTGAAGTATTATCAATCATCAATCAGCGACTTATTTTAAATCATACGCAGATGAAACCGCGGGGCACAGCTAGTTCAACTATAATCTACCTAGCTGGCCCGGCGCCCGGCAGACATTGTTCTGCCCCTCTCAATAATTAATTACTCGAGATTTTGTAAAGTTTTATTACCATAAACAAAATTATGAATGATAAATTTAATTTATTATGAAAGCATTTCTTGGTACTTACTGCCTCTGGCTAATAAATGTCCTTACTATTATTATACAAACTTTAACTTTACAAAAACTAAGTAGAATTTCCCAAAATCCCTAGTGCTCACCTACAGTGTAAAAGGAACCCGCGTGCAAATTTTCACGGTCCTAGCCTCACTAGTTTGGGTTGGTTTTTGATGAATCTGTCACTCAGTCGGTACAAGTAATTATATATGATTAGATTATAACTAAATAAATTCGAATATATACAGGAAAGGCGGTATTTTTCAATGGTTGTGTGGTGTGCTTTTGCTCAGCTCTCAAATGGAACAGTGCTTATGCCAAACCCTTAATCTAGTAAGTGGTACCTACATTGATATAGTTCATGAATCTATTTGATTTTGAAGCAATGTGTGTTCCAAGCTCGGTCATGATGTCCTGTCAACAGTGAGTGACGTATTGATGTTTACCTACTCTATTCGGGACACATGTATCCTGCAACGGTGCAGCGCGGCGCGGTCTATATCTGTCGCCGTTCAACTCATAAGCGTAAAGCGATTACCAGTTTAGTATAATGAAATTAGAACTAAGTCGCATATTGTAGAATTCAACAATACTCGTGGATAGTAAAATGCCGTTACAATTCAATTATATAATTTATTCGTACTCAATAAGACAAAAGTGGAACGAACTCATTATTCAGATTGTCACTACACTGTGGGCGTAATTACAGTCTCTCTTGTTTACACTACTCTGTGGTCCTCTTGAAGATTTCTTCCTTTCATCGCTTGTTGTTTTCACTTGGTTTAGTTCGGTATACGGCTCGCTTATGCCTAAATAAAACGATGGCCGAAATTAATAGAATGAACTCGAACTTTATGACATCGTTTAAAAAATACTTAAAATTAATAATTTTACACAATAAACAAACTATATCACGCAAAATTCTACCATTATTACATAGTATAGAGCCAATAACGTACGTTTATGTATTAAAACAGAAACCACCACATGACAGGTCAAGAGACCGTCAAACACTTCTTAATTATAATTTTGCACCGGAAGTATTTCTATTGAATATTGACGGACAGTAAAACGTGACACTGAGTTTGTTATTTTGCCATTGTTGAAATATTATTGCGGTGGTTTAGCTCAATGCCCGCCCATTTCACTGGACGACATATAATAATAAAGTATTTTAAAGGATTTTTGAAATTGGAACCAGGAGTATTTAATATAAAATAAAAACACATTGATTGAGAGCAATTATATTATATTATCTTTTTTCGAAAAAGCTTACTTTTGTCATTATTTATGGTGTACTACATCACTCAAATGACCACCTCGGCATCGTATGTTAGTGTGAATACGACAAGTCTAGGTACGACTAGATAAAACTAAAATAAAAAAATACTTTGTTCGATTTAGGCCCTAAGAAGGCACTTATAAATGTACTTATAACTTTACATTCATCGAGAAGAACCGGCAAGAAACTCGATCGGGTATCTTTTTTATTATTAATATTTTTTCAACTGTAAAATACAATACAATACCTTTATTTATCTCAATATGGTAATTACAGGTCATAAATTATAAAAATAGTTCCAATAACCATTTTAGGGTACAAATTAATAAACAATTATATTAAAATTAAGATTTATACTTATAAAACCAAAATTATGACATAATATAATACCTATAAAAATAATTAAATGTTCGAAATAGTTAATATTATTAATTATTATTGGAAGACACATTTATTACACGACATGGACACTTAATGTCAGGTGACATTGTAATCGAACAAAGTCGTCGTGGTATACAAATCGCTATATCTATAAAATTGTACCACACAAGAGCCGGCATGGAAGTCCGAGCGCTGTGAGGCTGTGACAGATATCCCTAATGGCTGGATACGCTCTGACAATATAGAACAATACCTGTTTGATCGCTGATGCACATCACGCGCCTACATTTGGCCGGAATGGACAGTTTGCGTAGAACAGACGACGTATGTCAGAACAACTTTTGAATAATTGGAATAAACATATCATTTTTAAACGACTTCCAAAAACAAGTTGCACGGACCGGCTTCCTCTATCAACACGTCATATTAAATATGATACTATTTAATGTAACGGAGAATCGTGTCGATGTCATTATGGAATTTCTACTAATGACTTAGTATTTGTACTATTGACTTTAATAATGACCCGCACTATTGACTGGTCACGTTAGCAAGGGGTGCACTCTATGACCGCACCAATTTTATAAGCAGATAACGACCAGCTTGAAGACATTCTAGCTCGAGCTGTTGTATAGTAAAGACCTCAGTTAATAAGTCGAATATATTACACACTGTTCCTAAGTGCCGTCTCGCTGCTTATTACAGAAGGTTCTCAGTTTGCTTTTCTCACGATTGTACGATTTACCATTTTTCACTTTTTTTTTCAGTTTTAGTAAAAATAGTCGAAACTTAACAATATATGCATAAAACAAAACAATGATATAACGTAAAATAGCCAAAATTATCGAGACGCTTATCCATAGATGTATACACTTCACTTTAACTATGGAATAGATAATACAGTTATATTAACGAAGATGCTCACTGTACTGACGTGACCATAGGGCAGGGAGGTAAAGAATTTTTAATACATATTATAAAATCTGATTCACATGTTCTTTATTTTAATACATATGCTATATTATCTGGCCAAATTAAAGTTTATATTTTGTAAGATGAAGTAATATACGAAGCAGTAATGATAATAGTGACTCAATTCGGAAAAACACACATTTGGCGCTCGTAAATTGCTTTTCCTGAGTAAGCCATACAAGATATATCAAATAAATGTTTATATAATTGTAGATATTAGAAAGACTTATAAAAAAGTCATAGTCATCAAAACCTTCTATCTATCTTATAAGGATCATCCACAATATTAGTGAAAAAATCAAGGTTTCTTAGACTACAATCATACAATACAAAATTCAATCCTTAATTTAATTAAGGTACAGAATAAAAAAAGGCTGGATTTTATAATTGAAGAGTAGGTGTGTATGGTCCATTTGTGGTTAATAATTATCATCACATCCATAAAAAAGGAAATTTTCACCATACAAACTTTCAGCCCCAAATTTACACCCTAAGAAATTGAATTTCCCAAAATTAGATCTTAGTGAGCGTCTACATCGCGAAAGAAGTAACTATGCTAAATTTACAATCAAATGGACCTATAGCGTCGTAGATCTCGTGATGAGTGGTATTTCGCTTTTATATACAATAATATCTGGGCCACCGAGCTATGCTCGGTGTATTGAAGAAAAGGTCATTAGCGTGATCTCTTGGTATTTGTTGCAGTCAGACAAATGTAACTTGTATTATCATATTGTCTTTTATTATTCCTGTTAATAGCAAATTATTTTCTGTTTAAGTGGCAATATTGGGACTACTGAAACCTTTTTGTTATTTTTCTTCCAATAAAAAAGTGTATGTTTAACTTGATTATCGATAAAGTTGATTATTGAAAACAAGAATTCATTTTCATTTTCTGAAAATGAATCCTAGCTATATAGATTTATCGCCCCTGAAACCCCCTGTATACTAAATTTTGTGAAAATCGTTGAGGCCGTTTTCGAGATTCAGATTATATATATATACTAGAATTGCTCGTTTAAAGATATAAGATAAGATAGACTAGCGGTGTGTCCGCGGCTCCGCACGCGTTATTACGCAGTAGTTGTTTTCATTCCGTAATTTTACTTTTACTCATATTATTGACAATTTCATAGTCAGTCCCATTTAAATTAAATTTATAATCTTTACAGTACTGCCAACTAAGTTCTTACAAAATGTCGATTTAACGCTTTTATTTGAATCGTGATGAATCACATAAAATTTTCTCTACTACATCATAAAAAAAACTCGATAAAATTTACGAAAACTAAGATATTTTTTATATTTTTGAGCCATTATTTTGTGATAGAGAATAAAAAATTGTAAAAGTTATCATCAACTATTTGAGGTTGGATTTTAACCTCGAATAACTTTTAAACGAGTCAACTTAGCGAAAAATCATTTCAGACCTTTTTTGTAGATCGTCAAATTTCCTACAAGAATATCTATTTATTTTTACTAGACATTCATTCGTTCGAGTGCATCAAAAATCCAAACAAAAAAAAAAGTTCTTATGTTATTTAAATGGGAAATCAAAAATCACAACAAGTCACCTCTTAATATTAATATTAAGGGCTGAAACTTTACCAGAATTTTTTTTCGTCATCTTGAACGATATTTTCGTAGTGGCTAAGAAAAAAAAAATTTAAAGTTTTTTTTGGCCCACCCTAATGCCCCCTATGCCTCTCATAGCCGCTCATCCGATTGCGATGAAACTTTGGTGAGTTGTTATACGCACACCCGCGAAGGTTGTGTATCACAATAGGTGGCGCGCGAGTCGTTCCGGAATGAAGCCGTGGGCTACAGCTCTGTTCTTATTCCCATTGAATGATTTGAAACTAATGACATACTTGAAAACATGATGTACTATAAACAATCGTAAGGCCAATATGGTACGGGAATGTACCGTAATTCAGTCACTGGATATTTTCGGAAAATTTACCTATCCATTACCATTACCATTTAGCCTAAGTCTATGAAACACTTTCAAGATTGGCAATACAGAAATAAAACGACAAAATATCACGGGTATTCACAGCGATACCTGTAACGAACTGTGCCCATGTGTTATAGAGATCGATATTAAAATAATATTGGTTTGTTTTGATTTCTTTAGTGACTCACTCTCACTCGTTACAGTTACGACGCAGGAGTGATTACAACCAGAGACTATTAACTTCTTTCTATTGATTTAATTTTATCAACTATTTTAGTACTTTGAATTATATTTGAGTACCTACTTGTTAAATTGTGTAAATATTGAGTGAAACAAACAAACGATAGTGAAAAAACTGTTTCAACACTAAAGAATAATCGAAAAAGATCCGACGTTTTTTGGGCAAAATTAAGCAGTAGATGTGACATGAGCGGAAACAAGACATTTCATTAGTTAAGAAAATTTACACTTAACCGCCTTGTACTACCTAATGAAAATACCAGCTGCGAAAGAGTTTTTAGCGAGGTAAAACTTAGCTAAGAAAAAATTAAAATACGCAACAAATTAGGTACACAATCCACGGATGGTCTAGCAAGCGAAGCAGTAATACGGTGTCAAAAAGATTGTTGTAGTATAATAAATTAGTAAGACGAATAAAACTGAATTAATGACTCAATTCAGGCAATTGCAGACATCCGGTGACCTCCTCCCATCAGCTCCGTCACGCAAAAAACCATGCACCATATTTTTTGCAAAGTATCATCTATTTGACATTCATAGACAATACTTTCTCGAGAGCCTGATTCAACATTGCTGGCAAGTGACAACACTGATAGCAGCTGTTTTTATTTAATATATTCGCTTATGGCTTATGCGCACTCACAGAGTACATTTGTATATAGGAGAATAGAGATGTCGCTTGAGGAATTCACAGCAGTAGCGCGAACTAGTGGATGTTTCAATACTACTTTCGGAGATATTTATATATATATATATATTTAGATACTTTTTTGCTTTCGCTCCTTAATTAGCTTATCAAAGGCTTTTAAACCCTTGATTTTTTTCTATACACCATACATTACAATAATAATATATGAAAATAAAAAAAAAAACACTTGCATCATTTGTTTAATAATTTATTGTAATAAGTAGAAATTCGGTAGATATTAAAATAATTATAAACCTCTAATAATCTAGAGACACCACACAAAACATATTCACATTCAAGATTTTATAAGAATTATTAAAAATAATAAAACTATATATCTTCTATGTGACTATTTGAGGAAATTAAAAAAGTTACAGAAACTTTAATTGACAAACAAAATGTAAAAAACTGAAATCACGAATTTCAAAATAATTTAGTACAGCTTTTATTTGAACATTGCTCAAATTCAGAGAAGCTGTATAATTAAAATAATGTAAAAAAAGCTTGTGCAGCTTATTGTTTAGTATACTCGATAGAGTTGAAACTTATTTCGCAATATTATCAATTACAAGTAATAAACAATTATTAATAATTAACACCAAGCCGTTTGATTACAATTACATCTATAAAGGTCAATTACATGTAGAAATGATAAGATATTTAGGCTTTTTCAAGAAAGTAGCTGCAAAAAATTAGCATACATAAAAGAATATTTGTAATGACGTATTAACGAAATAGCACTCATGTCGCATGTTAAAAATATAAGGAATGACCGCGTTTGTGAGTTAATTAGTAGCAAAGGACAAAATTAATGAAGATACTGCAGATAACGCACTGTTTGGTGAAAGGTATTCTAAAAAAATTATAAACAACTCCTAGTATATTGCGTTTATGCAGCTATTAGGTACACGAAAAATCTTGTACAAATAAAAAATGTTATCTGAGAGTTCACGATATCAGGTAATGTCAACAAATTATTATACTATACTATTTCCATTTCTTTATTTTCTCGATGTCAGTTCTAATTCGATAGTTGTAGTGTTGTGACCAAATAAGTAATGATATCGATCGCATATATTTATTATGTTTTGAACAAAGACTAATACAACAAAAAAACCTACAGTTATAAAATTATATATTTAACAAAGAAAGTAAAATGTGAGCACATTAGACACTTAGCATATCTATAGTTGCTAATAGGGTTTATCTATCAAATAAGTAGGTATACTTATTTTTTACATTTATAATTCAATAAAAACACCTAATAAATAAATCGGAAAGGAAGTGAGAAAAAACCTTATTGTAGCAGTCATACCATCAATTACAAAAACCCAAGGGCAAATAAATAATAATTAAATACTGTGAACCTATTACAAAAAGTTTTAGAAAACATTAATACTATCGTTGATATATTATCAAAAATATACCTTGACATTCTTAATACATTCGAGGCAGTCTTTAAACAGTAAACACACAGAATTAAACAGTATTCTCTAACAGATAATAAATTGTCTCTAATTAATTACACAATACTTTCGGTTGTATTTGATTATAATTTCATAAAATGTAGTAAACGCATAAATGAAATAATAACGATAATTCAATATAACTATAAAATTTATTTTCTTAAACATTTCTTGCAGTAATTAAAAGCCAATAATTGCACTGGACAATTATTATCACAATCAGTTCTGGAACTATTTAATATTTTATTAGTATCTTTGCACCAGTTGAAGATAAATAAGTTCGAAAGATGCAAATGCTGCTTCGAATCCTGCACACGCAGGCGAATTGTTTCTATAGCCTTGGCCTCTAATACTTCTAAAAGAACTTTCCAGTGGATCCTGGATAAAATACTTTGTCCATAGAAATGTTATGCTATAGTTTTTCGATAGAACATTAACAATGTATTCTATATTTTCAATTGATTACATCCAATTTTTTTTAGATGGTACAGTAACTGATTTGTTATTACTATTCACAAATCTCATAGTATTTATTAACTTTTTTTTATTCTTGCGATACTTTCATATGATTTGACAGAGGTGTAACGGCTCCAAGAAGTGGCTTTCCTCTTTTTCCTTATAAACATAGCTCCCATTTAAGGAGTCAAATAGGTTGTCATAATATATTAAAATATCGGCTGTGTCCTTACATTCCTTAGGAACTATTCTGATATCTGAAAAAAAAGTTAAAAAGGTAAATTGAAAATAGATATGCAAACCCAACTGTCCTAAAAAAGCCAAATAAATGTATTTGATTTCTTTAGTTTTGAATTTTTTTTTCTAACATCTCCTAATCCACTTAAATAAAGAATATGGGAATATCCTGAATTCGATATAAATGAATTTTAATAAAAATACGTATACCTGTTATGCAATGAATTCAGGATATATACATATATATAACATTTTGATTGCTTAGTTTGCTGTTTTACATAGCCACCAGCTTTTTTTTATACTACAAAGGTGGCAAACAGGCATACTTCCCGCCTGATGGTAAGCGGCTACCGTAGCCTATGAACGCCTGCAATACCAAAGGTATCACAAGCGCATTGCCGACTTTGAACCCCCGTACCCCAAGGAGCTCTGGAAACCCTACTCACTGCAGAAACACAACACTAGGTCATTTGGCTGCGATCTTCTGTAGAGTGGAGGTATTCCACCAGTCGGGCTGACTGCCCCAAGCAGAGAGAAATCTCCAAAGAAATTTCTCTGTGCCCTACCTCTCTTTTATACCTACTTCTCTGTTTTATAAAACAGCTACCCATTCTAAACGTTTTGCAGAATAGCTGATCTGCAGTCATAATAAGCGTTCGGTGTTCACGCTCGCCGGCCGCTACCGCAGTTGGCTCAAGCTATTTTTTTACAATAGTCGAACCTAACCTAATCCAGCCAGAAGACGAACGGCGGATACTATTCGGTATAATATGATGTATGTTACAATCCGACGTTTCATTTCATACTATTTTATAAAACCGCTAATCATCAAGCCGCGCTGCATTGATAAATGCAAAAAGTATATGCAACTCTGTTTTTCAGTAATTATGAAAAACTTCTAAACGTTCTTTAGCTGTGTGACACAACGCTACTGTTTTGTAAAACAGCTAGTGGTTATGTAAAATAGGTACTTAAGCAATCTAACTACGACATATACATATAAATATTGTCGACAAATAACTTTAACTTATTTTACCTTGTGAAATTGATATTGGTGGTTGTTGATATGTTGATGTGGCCGGTATGGGGGTGGAAGAAGAATTGGTTATTTACCAATAGGTGGCTCGCGAACAATGTGTTCGATAGGTAAAGTCTTGCAGAGCTTACCTTCTTTTTAACCTACATTTAAAAAAATATTTTTAATGTAATCTTTATTAAAAATGATGACACAGTTAAGTATATTACTTAAGTCAGCCCCTTTTCCAGGTTAATAATTATCATATTTATCTGTATTATTGTAACTTAACATCAGTTCAAATTGTAAGAAGCACACTAACATATAAATTTATAACAAAGTCAGTCCCCCCAATTGGCTCAGTGAGTGACTCTCGCATGAATGATACTCATGTGCTATTGTGGCCAAATAATAAAACCTGTAAATATATTTTCTAAATATACCTCTTGTGTACTGTTAAAAACAGCTTTATTATCCATAATAAAATATCGCCACCAATCGAATTTTTCCACCTCATTAATCTTTCTTTGTAAAGTAAAGTCTGAACCTGGAAATTACAAAATAAATCTTATAATAGTGGTAGACAATGTTTTGTTATATTGAATGTTTGGGTTGAAACTAGCATATAAAATAGTTTGAACACTTTTAACCTTCTATAAAAGTATCGATGGAATATATAAAATAGTGCCTAGTAATACTTTATCTTATAAATATATTTAACAAATCTTCACTTTAAAAGGTTATAAATAATTTAGAAATAGTTTGTGATCAAGTGATAAGATAAAAATATGGACTCAATTTATCTTTTGGATAATCTAAACTGTTCGTATAAAAAATATATTTTATTTAATACATTATACAAGTTTGTAAAATCCCGACATCTTATATCAAAACAATTATGTACATATTATTATGCATATTTTAATATGTTTGAAATATATCTATGATACTTACGAGTTTTATTGCACGTCAGAACGCAACATGTTCTCGTGGTATTTTTTACCAAAGGGCAGCAATTCAATACACAAGCGGTAGTAAATAAAATAAATAAATTCACGGAAAACACCATCATCAATCATGAAGTAAATTTAAAAAACCGCACTTTGAATATGTTGATGGATTAAAATTGTAAAATTTGATTCGTTTAGAAATTTGTATTTAAATATACATGATTAATTATATTTAATTATTATTACATTTGTTTATAATTATTATTAAAAAACCGGAGAATAAAGAATTACTTGTTTATATTAATTATAAAGAAAATCATACAAAATTGTATAACTTTCAAACTGATAATAAAGTAAAAAAATTGTGCACAGCGCCACTTAGGGGATTTTTCAGGGCTCATTGAAATGGTTATCCGATTAAATTAAATGTAGCGATAGTAACGAAAGAAAGACGCAACAAGTTAAATCGTAATGTATCGGAGTGAGATAGACTGTCTATGGAGAATGTACATAAATTGATCGTGTTATTGAACTATCTCGTTGGACTGACTGATAACACCATGTGCGCACTGCGCAGACAAAATATGACAAATATGATTGTGAATATGGTTTTGGTGTTGTGTTTTTTTAACCAGGCTAATATTTATTAATTTTGTCTTTTAAAATAGCAACTGTTTGTTGATTTTGTTCTTTATCTGTGTGATGTTATACTTAAAGTTTGAATAGATTATCTGAGTTTATAATTTATCTGTGCTACCAACATTTTTCAAAATACCCAACGCCCTTCCTGTTTTAACCGCAGTGAAATTTTTATTTAGTTTTAAGTAGGTACTTTTACCTTCACTAAAAGATGTCGAGTCAAACCTTTCGTCCGTCTCCTAACTTCAAACATATGAAAAAATATCAAAAAGCTAATGTACATCTAAGTTCATTGGTTGAAGATACCACACCGATTAGCCCCGTAGAGGAACCTCAGCCTGAGGAACCCAAGCCGATGGAGCAGGTAGTCGAACAACCACCACCGGAAGTGAAGCAGGAACCATGTGTTTCTCAGCCACCCCTGCCGTTTGAAAATCAACTACCTCAGTCATTCGAAGATCAACCGCCTCTGCCACCAGACATAAAACCGCCGCTCTTTGACGTCAAACCGCCCATGCCACTAGATATATACCCACCGTTACCTCCTAATCCACCTCCTTTGGATATTAAAGAAGAGATGGAAGCTGATGAAAACCATTACATGGATAGTTCACATATGAAATACATGGAGTATGAGCAAAGGATGCCAGTAGAAAGTCATTCCAAGGATATAATGTGCCGTGACTACATGCGTGGTGTATGCGACAGAGGAACGTCCTGTATTTACGCTCACAGACTAATAGTGTCTCAATTAAAAGATTTGCATCATTTTTGTAATGATTTCCAGAATATTGGGTGTAAAAGGCCCAAATGTAAGTTTGTACATGCAACAGTCTTTGAAAAGGAACATTATCTTAGAACAGGATATTTGCCCGAGCACACCAAAGCACATTTTAAAGATTACTTCACCTTATTGCCACCTCCTCCACCACCTCCACCAGCACAAGGTAATTATACCTCAATATACTTATTAGATAGTTCTTTTGAATCTGGTAGTATTATAAAATGTGTATATAGTATGTTATAGTTGAACTTTATAACAATATAACAAACATCTCGGACAACACACATGGTATTAACTAATAAATAACCAGTAGTATAATTATTTTTAATGATGTATATGATTAACAATATATAATAAACTGCTCCTAAGAATAAATATCTGGAATGTAGTTGAGATTTAAAAATAAGTTCAGCTTTTCAAAGAAATTCTGTAGTTATGGTGACCACATAGTTACAACCAGTTGTATATCTATCAAATTTTCAAACTAACCTCTCTGTGTTCTAAACTACCAATGAATTCTTTAAAATTTATGTAGTATTTTTGAATTTTTAACAGTATTAAAATTCTACAATGTGGGGTAGTGGGAAAAATACCAAACTATATTCTGGGTTTACTGCAACTTGAATCAAGGTAGCTATTGTACCAGCAACATAGAATTATTGTATATTGAACCAGAACTATCGTACTTTACCAACTTCTGCTCTGGAGGACCTTACTTTTTTAGCTCGTTGGTGAACAAAATTCCTTCCACCCATACAACCTTTTTTATCAATTGTTAGATTTTTCAAATTATTCTCATACTATAGTCATAATGTGCTATTGTGCAGCGTAAGAAGGCAAGAAATTGTCTTATATGTATGAACCCTGACTATAGATAAAATCTATCACCAAGCACAAATGTGTTCCGACAGTTGCACTCGGGAGCTAGTCTTCCACTAGGTTTAATATGTTACCATCTTGGGCCACATCACCACTAAAGATCAGGTGAAATTGTGGCTACAATGCTAAACATGTAAAAATAAAAAATATGTATAAAGACTCTTTTTTTTTTTTCGAACTGGCTATACTGTTTGCCTTAGGGACCCAGGAGCCTTTACGGCTTTTACAGCTTTACCGGGATTGGGGGCTAGCGCTTAAGGCACTCAGCCACGAAAGCTTAGCAACAACATCCGAGGGTGCCAAAGTGGCCGAACCTCGGCTCAGACTGTTGCGCGTATGCAATTAAGTCGCGATCTGACTAATTCCCTATCATTCGATCTAAACTAACTATACATATATACATGTTTCTTCTCATAAAGTAACAACCAGGTCAGTAATTTATAGGCTGTCACTGAAATTGAGGCTGTGCCTACCCCTCCAGTGACATATTTATAGGTATTAATAATTTATTAATATAGGTAATTTAAATCTACAATACTTAAAGGGGTAGTTTGTGAGTTAGATTGTTTGTTGTAAACTAATTACCTATTAATCTGATTTTAAAAATAGTATCACTGGAAAGCTACTTTCTACTACTGGAGTTACTAAAGAAATAATTGATTATTACAAACTTAAAGAATTACCTTCAACAACAGAATGTCTCATTGTACCTAGTAACAAATGAAACAATTTCCATGGCTCAGCAGAGGAAAAAGCTGATTCAGGATGAGGGTTATAGGCCATATTTTATTGTTGTTAAATACTATATTATAATTAACATGTAGGAAGTTATGGGTGACTGCTATTAGGTTATAGAACAGACATAATGTATAAGTTATGAATTTGTATAATTTTTATTTAGTTCAATTAAAATAAAGGTTCACAATAAATTATACATGTAGATACATAGCCGACTTCTTGTTTATAAATATTATGAAGTAAAACATTTTTTAGGTGGGACTTGAGAGTAACTCAGATTTTTTTTAGACAGAAATAATGTTTAGTTAAATCTATGCTCAAATTTTATTTCTATATATAATCCAATACTAAAAATAATCATAATTTTATCTTCTATACATATAATAAAATTGAAGTGTCTGTTTGTACAGACAATCAATATAATATATCAATATAACAGGTTTTTACTAAATGCATATGAAAGTATATGAAAATACAAAGTACCTAAAACAAAAAACCAATTTTAATTTTTTTGTCTGTCTGTTTGTTCTGGGTAATCTTTTTTTTATCATTATAGGTTTGGCTTAGTGGCTACAATCTCACCTGATGTTAAATTACGATGTGGCCCAAGATGGTAACACGCTAAACCTAGTGGTAGACTGGATCTCAAGTGCAGCTACCGGAACACACTTATTGGTGCTTGGTGACAGATATTCAACTTGAGGGTGGTAGTTAGCTAGGCGGGCATCAGAAAAAACTCTACCACCATGCTATGGTTTCCTCACGATGTTTTCCTTCACCGAAAGCTCAGGCTCATTGTAGGGATTCGAACTCATGTCAATCTACGTGAAGTCGTACACGCTACCACTGAGCCATCATTGCAATCTCCAAAATGGTTGGAACGATTTTGACAGGGCTTTCACTGGCAGATAGCTGATGTTATAAGAAATATCTCAAGCTACTTTTATTTTACAACTATTATTAGGGTATCGCACAAAAAATAAAAATCTTTTTTTAATAGTCTACGCGAGCGAAGTCGCGAGCACAGCTATTTAACAAATAAAATGAATATAAAAAAATAAATATTCAAAAGAAGTACATATGTAATAAAAAAATTTTAAACAATCAATTTAATTTACTTCTAATGCTTGTTGTAATTTGTCTGTTTACTATATAAAAAATAGTAAATAAAATAAATACCAGTAAATTATAATAAAAAAAATAGTTTTTTTATAACATACTATCTGCACAATGTGAAAGAAATTTTACTTCAAAGGTCCATAAATAGTAGAGAGGCCCTGATGAAGAATATTAGTCCAAGTATCATAGGACTATATTTATACACTAATATATATACATTACTGATTGTCAAAATGTATGTTGTAACTTTTTAAAATGTGGAATGAGTAGATACTCATTCCTTCATAGATATGATGTAGACAAATATGGCGACTCTTGATGTTTGATTTTGTCAAATATTGTAATAACTATTTATCCAATTTATGAAAACTAGGTGTTAGGTAGGTAGTTAAATTCATTACAAAACATGCAAAGTAACTTTTATTGTAGGTATTATATAAAAAAGTCACTTTTAAGTTTTTTATTTCTAAATATTATGTTTGGTGTGCAGTATACCCAGTTAATCAATAAATTAAAGCAATACTTGGGCAGTAAATAGTTAGCAAAATTTTCGAAGTGTATCTGAAACTTAGAATTTTTATTTTCCAAAATGCTGTGAAAATAACCAAATTATGACGAAACTACACATGCAGGCACGCTCTTGTTCACCCGAGGTAAAACAAATACAATGGCACTGGGATTCTTTTGATGATGTTATTGCTCATTTACGAGGTTTTCACTTCATATTTAATTTCATGGTATGAATGGCTTTCTGGCTTAATATCTGTTCTGGTATTTATATACTTATATACAATATATTATTATACTATATAAAATAAAATAAAAAACAATGTATGTTTTTACAATACTGCCCAAAAAAGGAGTTTTATGTTTTTAGGATTCTGTGTTTTTTTATTCCATCATAACTTTTAAATGCCTGAACAGATTTATATGTATGAGGAATTTTTGCAATCCTTATGTCATGCCGAGTGATACTAAATTTTTTTTATATTTCTTTAGACGGCAGTACGGCTCCATGTACAAGTGTGAAAAAATCTTCAATTATTACAATAAGGGTATCAAATTAAAGGTCTTGATGAGCGCATTCCAAAAATATATAATTTACACTAAAATGTATAAAATAAAAAATATTGTGTGATTTAGCAATGAAAATTAAAAAAAAAACCTCGAGTCTCACAGTTCCCTACTCTACGACCATCTGTAATGCGACATGGGATAGATGAACGAAAAATTTTGGGGCGATAGAATAAAAGTTTCACTTTAAAAATAAAAAATTAAAATAACAAGACTGCCTTGCCAAAAAATTAACTAAAAAGCAAAAAACCAATTGTGTTAGTGTAAATTATATATTTTTTTATTATTTCTGAAACTCAATGTTTAGTTTTGAAAGAAATAAAATTTTAAACATTTGGTACATAATAAACAAGCAACACTTTTGCAACTTATCTACATTATCTACAGTGTAACTGAATTGATTGGAACATGTGACACCGCTATGACAAATGTCTGCCATACATTTATGTTTCCAGTCAGCGCAAACAAAATGGGATATTCTGCACCCTGTCTTGCAATTACAAGAAATTAATTCCAAATTTAGGTTCTTGTAAAGATGTACTTGGTTCTTTTTGCGGATGTCATTTTGTTTTATAGGGTAAATAAACATAATTCTAACAACTTGAATTCTTAGACAATTTTAGATGAAGTCAATGTATGAATATGTATCAAGTATGGAAAGTCATTTTGTATTTTTTCTCAAAACGATATATGTTGAGCTGCTTATAGATTACATACTATTGTAGATTAATGTGTTCTAAATGTCAAATAAAAAAAATATATGTATCGGATATCCGCTATGCGATTTATTTAGCTGCAAATTCGTAAGTTTAATCTGATTTACTTTGATTTATGTTCCAAAATAAATTAATATAATGTAAATAGTTCTGCTTTAATTATTTTTAAGATATCTAAATATTAAACACAAGTACATGTCATGTACAACCATCTGCCGCTGCGCGAGTATATTTGGTTTAAGAAAGGTTTAATTTTTGAGACATATTTTGAAATGTATCACTTAGATAAATGGGAATTTCATTCTGATTTTTGTATCATAACATAACTTTTATTACAATGCAAATTGCTGATTATAATATTGCAGTTTTTTTGATAACATGACATGTAGACTCTCATAGAAACAACTGTCATAAAGTTTTCTAAATCAAACCTTATTACAGTAGTGGGATGTCTGTTCACTTTGTAAATTATTTCGTATAATATTATAATAATAAAATGTATTGTCAAAAAAGGAATAATATCTTCCAAAACATATTACAAGAAACTTTTAAGAACTGGAGAAACAGGTGATGCTATGCTATATGTATTGGTATCTAATAACACTGATCTCCAGTCTGGTTATTGTCGAATATTGATTCTTTTTTGTACTGTTCACTTATGTATTTTAGATGAACATATAACTTACTTGCTTTCCATATTGATCATTCTGTTGATTTTGTGCCATAAACATTCCATATTCATTTTTATAAAAGCACACACTGGCGCCTTCCTGCTTTGTGTGCAAGGTTTGATAGTGTTTTTTTTTTATTATAGAACCAGTGCCCAATGTATCGAGGTACTACACCATGATGCCGCCACCGCCACCGCCTCCGGTTACCGAAAGGTAATTTCTTTAAATTCAATAACAAAAATATCTATCAATGTCTCACTTCTGAACCAAGGTTTTCTGCCCGAGATTAGATGTTTTGTATGCCGTAATAATGATAGTCTGTATTTTATGAAACTGGTACAAGAATAATTCTCTATTGTTCAGGTTTCCACACAATATCTTCCTTCTCTGTCAGTCAATATTGTTACTTATTTAATTCAAATTAGTAATCATACTATATTTCGTTTATTATGGGAACCGCAGTTGAATAGAACTCACTATCCGCCTCTCTTTTTCCTGATTCATATAACACAGTGGTGTTCAAAAGAATAGTGAACCCGTTTTTACTGAGCGATCGCGTACCACTCTCGGCCTCATCAGGTTGGCCTGAGCCAAGCGTCGTAAAGTATTACCGTTTGTGCTTCACTTTGAAGTTCAAACCAGCATATATTGGGAATGGAATATTTGGTGTAAGAGCCAGAATTTAATCTATCAAACTAAGCAACGGTAACATCTATGATCATCATATGAAAGTTACTTCATCATCAAGACAATTTTATGTACATAATCTTTGCCCTTTATAGCATGTTATTTGAACGAATAGTTTGGGAGATAATGTAAACTTCAAATAATTCAACATTTCGCTCGGATCTATGATTATAGGTGTAGTGGCGCGAACGATTCGTGTGAGTTGTGACGCATAACCCTGGCCGTCTGATAAAATATTGTCTATAATGAAGTATATATCATCAATCAGCTTATTATTTTAAATTATACGTGCTTGAAACCGTGGGGCACAGCTAGTATAATAATAAAAATGATAATATGGTGCTATGTTCAACAGTGTGCAAGTTCCAAAGGATCCCATGATGATGTATGCACCAGGACCTAGCGGCTACCAAGCTTCGATGCAAACTACTCAGCCACCTCCAAATCATCCTCCAGTCTATACAATGCAAACTTCTCAGCCCCCTCCAAGCCATACAATGCAGATTTCAACTCATCATCCGTTACACAATATACAAACAACAAATCCCCCTCCAAGCCACCCTATGCATATTTTAAGTCATCCCCCAATTCATAATATGCAAACATCCAATCCTCCTCCAAGCCACCCAATGCAGATAGGAACTCATCATACAGTCCACAATATACAGACTACAAATCCTCCTCCAAGCCACGTTATGCAGACTTCTAATCTCCCTTCAAGTCACTCAATGCATCCATCAGCCCACTCAAGGCAATCTTCTAATCTTCCTCTAAGCCACTCTATACAATCTTCAGTACAACCTCCAGACAAAGGATTACAAACTTTAAAGCAACTAATCCAAGTCGTGGATACTTCCATACCACCGCCAGTCCAATCATTGCAAGCTGCTATGCAAGCGACATTTCAGTCAATGCAAATGCCAATCCAAGGCTCTCTTCAAACTCCAAGTCACATGCAAGCTGCACAGGCTGTTCCAGTTGCAAAGGATATTTACGCGAACCCGATGCCCGGGACTTCGAGTACAACAAATACAGGCTGGTTTGAAACTCGTGAGTACCACACATTAGTTGTACTATTTAAATGGAATTAGAAAACGGTTATGCCGTCTCTCTATTTTGGCTAATTGTTGCAGCTTATTGCCCCCTAATATGGCCACAAATTTAAGCAAGCCAGCTACTATCCGAGCGCTGTAATAGGTTGTTAAACCAGATAATAGATTTGGATACCTAGTGTGCTATTTATTGCTTGGAGCGAGTTGCATTATTTCCATGGCGATGATCTATCCCATGGTCGAACACAAATCACAGTGTTAATAGCTTAAAAATTGTGTTTTTCTATACAGTTCCGGGCACTTCGTACCAACAAGTGCAGCCCGAGACGAACTGCTCCAGCTGTGAAATCAACGATTTCAGGTAAACGCAAATGGACGTGTTTGATATTTTCATGTCCATTATGACGCCGGTGAATATCTGAAACAAGTCAATTTTTTTTAGTAACACAGATTTAAAGTTTTGTGCTTTTGTGGGTCAATCAACTATTTTACCCAAATTTTGCTGTCTCTGACATATTTAATAATAGTCACTAACAAAAATAATATCACAATTGTATCTAAGATTATTAGGCACAACAGGGAATTTTATTATGTTCTCAAAAATCTTTTGTTTATTTCATGGTCACTCAAGATACAAAATATCCGTTCTATACAAATATTATTCCTGACTGAAAACCACATCAACTTGTTTTGCTTTGCTTTCATTATAAATGAACTTTTGTTTGGCACTTCCAGTATTTTTTTTATTATAGAACAAGACGGCATGATATCGTTTAATGATTAATATTTATACAGAATAGTAATAAAGCAAAAAAAAAAAAATCTTATTTGTGTCCTTGAAAAAATTTTATACTGAGTTACCTTCAAGAATATTGACAGAAAATACGTAGATGGGTTTTTTCCTTAACTAGCTTCCATTCTGTTGCTTTCACTCGCACGGAGTTACTCTTTTATAGGACCTTTGGTCAGAGTAGCGAAAAGTGAAATTGTTTTTTAATAAAACGTTGATTTGCCTCTCCAGTGTCTGGGTATATTAGTCGATTGACCCTTGTATGCTATTGTAAAAAAAGTTCTCGACGACGATTCGCTGTTATTAACATTACATTTGTTATGTATTACTAAAAAAAATCGATAGGTACTTTATTTGCTTTAAGAGCTTCAATAAAATTGTTACATTTTTTATTGATTAATCACAGATTGAAATACAATATCAACAAGAATGAAAAATTACGTCGAGAAAATGAAGCTATGGACAAGAAACTCGCAGAACTGGCTGTCAAGAAGCAAGTCGTATATATATTATTGGCGAAAGTCTTCCAGTCGGTATGCGCTCATGATGTTATTGTTTTTTTATTACCCTTAAGCAAGCAACCTTCATTTCATAGAAAACAGAAAACATAAAAAGTTACAACAAAAAAGTTGTTGATTTCATTGTTTACAAATATACATTTTGCAACTCGCATCTATTATTGAAATTTAGAGTTCATACTCTTCTTATAAGAATAGAAATCGAGACACTTATTCTTATAACTTTATAATGCAGCAAAAACAATTCAAATGAAGAAATGAGAAATGCTAGGAAAAATACCTGTGACAGCAACTCTTATTATTCTGGCGGCCATTGAAAACAGAAAACTATTGATATTTAAAAAAATATGCCATTAAATATCTGACAGTTTATTAATAAAATGGTGTATTAAATTTCCAAAATTAACTTAAATTCTCAACAATGACACCAAGACGTATTTTATAAATGTTTCGAAAAGAAATATGAGTTTAGTGAAAGCATATCTGACACATTAACCGACTAATGGTCAAAAACTGATGACAGAGAATTGGAAAGAGCGCCTAGCCTGACATTGGTCATATCTTAATTGGAATAAGGTTCTCTATTTTGACCATTTAAAAATGTTGCATGGTAACGATAGAAGGAAGAAGGCGTATTAAAGAAAGAGGGAACGTTTTTTACCGAGTTGCATTGTAGAAAAAGTGAGAGACAGTGATGGTTTCGGATGATTTGAAAAGGCATTAGCATCAACGAAAAAACCGAACTAGCTATTGTATTAGGTTCTTACCTATAAACATGCCGTTTTATATAGAAAAAGTCAAACATTACATAAAACGAAAAGCATATATTTCATTATTGACGATACACTTGGACCATTTTAACCAAGTCTTAAGAAGCTTTAATGAACAATGTCGGCACAGGTCAAATACACTCTTAAGTAGATTCTTTTGACTCCATTTGCGTTTAGGACAGTTTGGCTAGCCTGGCTAACCAGTGCGACTGACATTTTTGATTATCATACAAGATTTACGTTTCATCATAAGTGATAATCGGATTCAGAATCCCAATTTGGCCTATTCAACAAAATAAGGCAAGTTCGACGCAATTTTGTTGTTGTTTTTCAGTAAACTCATAGGGTACCCAGTTTGCGAACTTTTTTAAAGCTGCTGCTAACTCCGATGTAGTTTAAAATTAATCTGCTGCCACTATGGTTTTCAATTCTTCGTTGTCGACTTTTGTCTCCGGTTTGCCTATGGTGCTAATTGTTTAGTTCAAAATTTCCAGAAAGGAGGTTGTAAAAAGAAAAACTTGCCATATGATGACTTGAGGTACATGGTTCATAAACATCGTTGATGTTGAGTGCTGTCTTTGCTTCGTTGGTACCACGATAGAAGTCCTATTCGAATATAACGCGCGAATTAGACATTTCCGTAGGCACGGATGGAGAGATATCAAAGAAACCTTACATTTTACTAGCGAGGAATTCATTATATACATGATAAACATCGTGCACCCCTGGAAGACTTGTAGAGAAGCTTTTCAGCATTAACTCCTTCATATAATAATGCCAAGACTTATACTGCAGGGATCGTACGTTGATTATACCTTAGTGAAATCTATGTTTCTGTTATGCACTCCTGTAAGAAGTTCTGACATTTATGGTATGAGTTAAAAATACCAGTTAGAGAGTGAGAGAGAGAGTAAGAGACATCCTGCTTTGAAGACTTGTAGCCAGTTAAAAACTGCAATACAAAAAGAATGGGATAATATTCCACGAAAATTTCATTGTCCAATTCAAATGTTATTTAAAGGCGATGATGGCAGACCTGATGCTGAGAATTTTCTTCTTAAACAACCTGTTAATCAAAATATGTTTTTTCAATGATGAAGGCGTTACTTTGCATCATAAATAATTTATCCAAAATGTTTTTGCTACTTTCGTCAGAAATAGATTAAGAATGGTTTCATTTTTCTGCAATAAAAAACTTTTAAAATAATAAATAAATGTGTTCGACAAATAATAATAATAATATTTAAATAATTATACTTAAAAACATTTTTTTTTACTTTTGTAATAAATGAGCCTGTACGACATGTTCAAGCCTGATAGTTGAGCCTGTTAAAAATGATTGACTTGCAAATTTGAGTGAATTTATAAACACTAATATTGTTTTTGTGTAATATGAAATAATATATAATAATTCATTCAAAAGTAACTTTTAGAAAGTGTCTCGATTTTTATGATAAGAAGTAGTATTAGTAGGGTTTTTATAATATAATAGAGACAGGCTCTCGGGCGTGTCAAATTCTCAGCTTGATATACGTTTGCTTACAGAAAGGAAATTGGGGCTCTACAGCCAGTGTGGATGTTGAAAGGCAAAGAGTAAGTATTGTAAAACCTTAATATACATAAAAAAACGCATTGGCCCGACTATTGCCATGTCTAATGATGTGAACAATTCTTGATAGAGCGTGCTCGCTAACAAAATAATGATTCACTTTGTTTGAGAATTCCGATTGATCGGTACAACGAATTTAGGGTTCTTACGATTTTTTTTACACTTTAATTCGCACGTCTGGTGTGATAGCTGTATTTTAATGCTGGAGAGATTATTCATTACGTAGTTTCATGCATGAGGTTTAAGTATGTATGGCAAAAATGTCCCAATGCCTTTTCAAATCAAGTCAAACAAGCGTTAGGTGAAGATATACTTATGTATGTCAACATCAAGGCTACGACTGACGAGTGTTGACGGATTGTCGATCTGTAGGTGGTTGCCGTTGTTGTGCTCACACTGCTTACCATCAAGTACAGTGCAGTCAATTTGTCTTGCTTATATTTAGATACATTCGTAATCATTATTTTCCGTGTCTGTTTGTCCGAGCACTCTGTCCGAGCACTCTAGCTCATCACTTGAAAACTACTGATGAAGGATTTAGTTTTCCATAAGGTCTAAATTGCAATGACAAAATTATAATAAAAAGAAACGAGTTTACTTTTAATTCAGATAACACATGTACTCTCAGTGGAACATGCGAATCATTTTCATACAGACGCAAGTTGTAAGCACCAGGTTTGTGAAAAAAATTGGAAAGTTTCTTGCAGCTTCGTTTTATTCTATACGGTTCCACCATAACAGCAAATGTATTGCTATAGTATAGCAGCAAGGTCCAGCTTTGTTCCAGTTTAAAGAGTGCGGTTGGCACACGAGCCGTTTCAACCTCCAACCCAGTTTTCATTGGTAGTTAGGACTGCGATTCTGTATCGAGCTTGATTATAAATAGATTTATGTCTGCAGTGTATCCATCTATGACATCGGGTGGGCTGAATGCCTGTTTGCTATTTTTACTGGAGTTTACTCTTTGAGAATCGATTTTCATGTATAGCCCATCAAAGTCGGTAAATTAGATGGACAGCAAAATAAAGTTGAACAAAAAGTGAAGTCGTTATGTTGCCCCTCCGCGCAATATATTCGCGCATTTTATACTTAATTGTATATGCAAGTAGTAATATATATATATATAATATATATTTTTATAATATGTATCTATTGTAATATTTCAAGACAATCGTTCTTAAAAAGTAAACTCCAGTCATGCATCGGACACGACATACGCCATTTTTATTATTGTTTTGTTTTCCATTTCCAAACAGGACTCCAAAATTACTGAATGGTTTTTTTTCTAGCTCTTTATATACAATGTAATATTCGCTATTATACAATCCTTAATTTGGAATTAAACGGTCGTGTGTCAGATTAGGTACGGTGATCAATTGTTTGATAGTCGATACAAAGTGTGATTATTTTATAGGCTCTCATGGAACAGCTAAGCGTACTCTTATCAGCTGGTGAATTATAAACTGACAATCGGTACGAATTATTTTAATAATGTTTGGGTTGTTTCACCTTCGCTTTGCTTTACAACGCATTCCCGGTCTATCGGATCAACGAATTTTAGTAGACTGATTACATTCAAGTTATTTTAGGATGTGTGAAGGAGGGGTATACAGAATAATATCATCTCGAAATACCTTCGAAGCCTTATACCCGGTGCAGACTATTAGATAACATACGTAATAAAAACAAAATAAACCTCAAACAAAAAATATGGATTATAAATAAATGGCATATAAGTAACAAATATAAAAAAGGAAATTTCAAGTCTCGTCCTAAGGTGCTTTTAAAAAGCTACATTTTTTTTAAATTTTGTATTGTATTGAAAAAAAGTAAATGTGGCATTTATCTAGAAAGCAAAGGTATATTTCTCTAGTCGTTTTCGTTTATACGATAGACCTCGTTTTGCTCAAACCCTGTTGTACGCCACCTCGTTATACTTCATCATTATATTTCTTCCATTTATAAGGTACGCCAACAGATACTTATAATTGTAAAATAATTAAAACTGCCTTATTTGTATCCTTATCTGTGGCCGCTGAAACGTATTCATAGACTTTGACGTCAAATTTTTAACATGAAGATGGTAGCTATAGTCAGCGAGTTTTAGAGGTTACCTATCCATCATTTTATATTTTCATCGTGATGTTTTCTTTCCCGAAAGCTCAGACTTATGACGTTGTGTTGAAAGCGCTCTCAGTACCTCCCACTGCGCTCTAAACTGTTGGAAAAGAAAAAATAGGAATGAGTGTATCAGTATGTATCAGAGTGTATATGTATGATAGTATCACTAGCGACAGATAAATTGAGGAGTAACACGTAAGCGTGGTACGGGCATTCCATTAGGAGGGATGAAAGTTATATAGCAAATAAGGTATGGATGGATTATGTGAGGAATGGTATTCGTACAAAAGGGGTGAATACTGAGATAACAGCTGATATAGAGTGGAAAAGAAAAACATGTTGTGCCAACCCTAGTTAGACATGATAAGGGTTATAAGAAGGAAGGAGGAAGCAATGATAGGTCAGTGGTAGCGTGTAAGGATATCGCTTCGATCGACGTGAGTTCGAATCCTTGCAGTGAGCCTGAGCTTTCGGTGAAGGAAAATGTCGTGATGAAACCTTAGCTTGGTGGTAGGGCATTTTGCAATTCCCGTCTGGCTAGCTATTATCGTTAAGTTGAAAATCGGTCAGCAAGCGCCTATAGGTGTGTTCCGGCAGCTGCGCTTCAGAGTCAGTCCCTTCCACTAGGCTTAGCATGTTACCATCTCAGGCCACATCGTCACTTAACATCAGGTGAGATTGTGACGAATTTAGAGAACTCCTCATTCATATTTGTTTCCCGTTAGAGTAAATGGAATTAATACAAGGTGAAAGAATAGATTTCATTTGATAGATTTTTGCCCATAGACTTTCACGAGCGATTATAGAACTAGTTTGCGTAACCTTATAAATGTTGTCCTCGCAACAAATTTCTGTTAATATTTGCTTGCACAATCTGACTCATTTTGTTTTTCACTATGTTAGTTTCATAAGATCTTAATTTTCGTGTATGGCTTGTTCATTTAGTTAATATGATCGATTTATTTGATCACGTTTAGAATAATTATAACATGTTTTCATAGCATCACGCTGTAAATCTCATTGTGTGTTGCGCTTAGGGTTGTCGACCATACTTTTAAAGAAATACAGAAAGCATCAATGGACATTTGCTTATTATAAAGGACTGCAAAAACAGTTGAACACGATATTTTAAAATTAAAACATTCCTATATAAAACAATAAATAAATAGTTTTATAAAATATAATGTTAATACTTTTAAAGAATAATTTCCTTTAATTTTAAATGTTATTTATTTTCGAGTACTTTTTAAATGCCTGGTCAGATTTCATAAACGGTAATTATTTACTTGTTTGTAAGTTGGCAACCCTAATAGCCAACATATAAAACAATTATTACGCAATTCATCGCCTCTCCCGTTTTCATGCACAAATACGTCTTTCCTCCTTCGCTTATTTGCAAAACAATATAGGAATAATTTTAATTATTATTTTATAAGAAAATCATCATTGTTTTCGTAATTGTATTTCAATTTATTTATTCGAATTTCAGACAAACGCTTTCAAGCGACCAAGTCAGAATTTTAACACAAAAAATGACCATGGTTACTTTAAACCGTTGGAAATTTAAATAAACTGAATTCGTTGTCAGATATAACTCCGCTTTTTCTTTCATAAATAATTTTGTAACAAGTTTTGAATTTTGTTTTCTTCTTTTAATTTTTTTTTATTTTCAGTTCCATCCTTTTAATGGGAACAGAATTAAGCGATAGTAATGTTCGTCTCATCTGCATAGAAGATAGCCGTAAAAGACAGCATTCCCCAATTGAAGAATATAAAGTAATAAAGTTACGTCGAAAGAAGTAAAAATTAGGTTTGAATTATATGAGATATTATGGTCCAATATCAAGGTTGTCAACCGTAGTAGGTTCCTAAAGTATACTGGCAGCGTCGTACAGTTATGTACGATATTTTGTTAGGGAGATTTCTAATATGATTACTTCACATTTTGTAACGTAAATGGATATGTAAGAATTAGGCGCTTAAAAACCAGACTACGAATATCTACGTGTAATTTTAACATTCACCGGGAAATCCCCTACAAACAAAACATTACTACTAAATATTTTGTTCCTCGCATTAATATTTTTATCACACATAGAGCAATATCTAACATTTAGCTCTTTGCTGTGTGCCGTGTTAATGGTATGCATTGTTCAATTTTACTAAATAGGCACTGTAAATAATTAGTTTATTTTTGTAAAAAGTTCATTCGTAAATAGCCTTTTACTACATCCGTAGCATGGTAGATGTGGTGGATAGATAAAAGTGTATTTACAGTGATAGCAACAAACAAGTGTATTTACAGGTGATAGCAACAAACACGGTGACAGGTCTGATTCTGCCCAGAAAAATACCAAAGAATGTGGATGTACAATAAAAAGGAAGGTAACATAATATATTTCAGCATCGCACAATTTTTTTTATATAAAACTGGCTGAATCGTCTAGCTTTTATCGCACTTTAGGTACGAGGCTTGTGACTGAGAATACGAGAGTTTTACTTGCATCTTTACGAGGAAGAAAAATTTACGGTTGGCAACCCTGTGTATAGTTCCGATATCTTATCCGAACTACAGTCGGTATTATTTTCAGTCTAGTCAAAACTAGAGTTGTTTATCGATCGTTTCGAATGAATCGAACATTTGTGTGGAGAAAAGTAACTCGGGTGAAGTCATCAAATATTGCAGATTAGTCATTAGCCGATCCACTCGATTCGATTAAATTTAAGAAATGTCGCACTTATGATCTTGAAAGTGCATACTTTTAAGAGTGGCCATTAAGTTTATATTTTAATATCTGGGCGACCGAGCTATGCTCGGTGTCTTGAAAAAAAGGTCATTAGCGTGATCTCTTGGGATTTGTTGCAGGCAGACAAATGTAACTTGTATTATCATATTGTCTTTTATTATTCCTGTTAATAGCTAATTTCTTTTTCTGTTTAAGTGGCAATATTGGGACTACCCAAACGCCACCTTTTTGTTATATTTCTTCGAATAAAAAAAGTTTATGTTTAAGTTGATTATTGAAAACACAAATTCACGAAAATCCTAGGTAGATCGATTTATCGCCTCCGAAACCTCCTAAATACTAAATTTCGTGAAAATCGTTGGAGTCGTTTCCGAGATTCAGATTATATATATAAAGATTCGTTTAAAGTTCGTTCGTTCGAGTTCAATGTTCGTTTAAAGATATAAGATTAGTAAGTCCTACTTTTAAAACCAAAAATAAGTAAACCTATTTATCCACCTTATAAATTAGGTAACCCAGATGTATATTTGGGTTCATTTTGAGATTTGATGCGAGTCGATTTGCGCTTTGAATTCACGATTATAACGGAAATAATTGTGAACTATAGAGACGTTTAAATAATCGAGTTTATTAATTTGCCTTTGAAAATCGTCAATTTCACTTAAGGAAACCATATGTTTTTTTTTTACTTTTTGTATTCTATTCATCTATAAGACTTGCTCTAAACATTTGAAAGACTGCGGAGGTCTATTGCATATTTGGTCTACTCTCTGTCGGGCGTGCGGGTAACAAATTTGCAAAGCCTGACCGACCATAACCAACCACCAATTTGAGCAGTCTTTTCTATTTGATAACAAATTTTAATTATAGATAATGTTCTTAATAGATTATAGTACAGACTGATGGAGAAGAAGAAAGTTTTCGAAACTGGCTCAAATGTATATAGGGAATAACGAGTATGAACGAAGTGGCAGATTGTTAGTAATTGAGTTTTTTTATTTATCTAGATATTAGTGTGAGAACAAATATATGTATAGTTATAATAAGTAATATACTTGTATAGTGGTAAGAATCGGGACTCTGAACTCATTCGAGGCATTCATTGTCAACGTATTAGTTAAGGTGATTGCTCTCGCCAGATTCTCAGGATTAATTATTTGCTTGAATGAAGATTGATATACATCGAAGGTGATAAATAATGCGGTACCAGATGAGCATTACGAAATTTTTTACCACCACGCAAAATTTTCTTTCCATACTACGATTCAGTGATCCAATTTTTTTTTATTTGTGCGAAATAATTACATTATTTTTGTTAATTATTTTAATAACTGTGCATTAATTTCCTTTAATAGTGAAATAAAAAATAATTGAATCCTGAGCGAATTATTTCTCTAATTTACTAGCTACATTAACTTTTCATATGTATTGTGATTCATTTAATTTGGAAATATGTTTAACCCCCCGACGTAAACGGGGTTGTTATAAGTTTATCGTGTGGATCTGTTTGTGTCTGTGGCACTGTAGCTCAAAAACGGCTGAACCGATTTGGATCTAGTTTTTTTGTTCGTTTAAATACAATATATTGTGAATATGTACATGTTATAATTTGTAAATATCTCGACTTTATGTCAAAGCTTTAATAAAATGTTAGAAATTTGAAAAATGTTGATTATTAAATTTAGGCGAGAGCAACGCCCTTAAAGTTTAAGTGTTATTATATAGATTATAATTATGTACTTAATTTTTTTAATTAGATGGTATATTTAAGAGTAGATGTTGCAGGTTTAGTTTGTGGTCTGCAATTTATTTGTAAGAAAATGTTAGATTATCGGTGTTTCAATTTTATATTTAATACATAGAGGCTTAAATGTGTATTTCTGTCAAAAAAAAAATAGTTTAATTCAGTGTTATTCAAATATTTCAAATATAGCAAGACTAACTCTTGTCGTTTTTAACGAGCATGACATCTGTTATCTACAATTTCTTTTTAATTATTTTAAACGCTAATAATGAAATATTTGCTATATTAAAATTGAAATTATGGTGTTAAATAGTTACCTATAATTTAGAGTTCATAACGATAATTAGCAACAATTTCATTGTGCTAGTTACGTTTTATTTATAATAATATTAAACTTCTGTAATCATCTTATAAAATACAAGAACGTAGAAATATAGGATATTTATATTCTTTAAAACATATTTAGATATAAGTAACTTAGTCAAAACATGTTGTAATAACTTTTAATGTTCTCCAAACAGTATTCTGACTAATCTGCATAACGTTTTTATATCGGAATATATAAAACCGATTAATACTATACCCAATTGATGTTGTGGTTACATTAGTTAATGTTATTTTTAAATGTCAATAAATAAGTCTTTTGTTTGTTTAATATTTTTATTTCTTTGTAGTGTCATGTATTACACCAGGTATTGCACCGAGGTACAAGAGAAGCGACAATCGTTAGCAGATTTGAATTTATCGATGGACATTGTTGCAATATTGGTCTAAAGCAGTGATTCCCACAGTGGTCTATTTCGACTCTCGGAGGCCAACGACAATCTGCAAGTTCGTGTCAGCGATAAAAAAAATTAAGTGTCCATTTTTTATAAAATACATTATAGTAAGTTCGACAAATTGACGTTACTGTCCGTATTGGTATGCACATTGCACAGTACAATTTAAACAAGACTGCCGAGAGATCCCATGAGAGGGCTAATGAGATGTAAAATGGTGGTCAATGATAGTAGATCTTATTTGAGTAATCTTATTTAAAGTTTAATTTTGGCTTTTAAAATCAATAATGTGAACTATTTTATTCAATTTAGGCACTTATAATTATGAATATCAATATACCTATTTCCACCGGTTTGGAAATTATCCCAGTTATCGAGAAGAGTCTGTATGAAACTCGATTGGGTTTAACAACATTTTTTAAAATTGTTTTTACAGTATTTTTATTGTCTACAATTATTATCATTTTCAGTAGAGGCACAGAGAAGGAATCACTTCCAGACATCAACGCCGTTCACGTAATGATCCAACCCTATCATAACCCTTTCGACAATAAAACAGCCAGTTCGCGACTTAATTGCAACTACGACAACAGTCCAAGCCGAGGTTCGGCCACTTTTGCACCCTTGAGAGCTTGCCAAGCTTTCGCGGCTGAGTGCCTTCAGCGCTCGCTCCCAAGCCCGGTGAAACTAAAAGCTGTCTGAGGCTTCAGGGCTCTTATGGCTAACAGTACGTACCTACCTTAGTCGAAAAAAAAAAATATAATTAAAGTTTTTTCCAATATTGAAATAATTCACATTCACAAATTGTACTTATTTACTTAATACATACATCCTTATGATGCTTACATGTTTATCTACATAAAATGTAATACTACCTATGAACTAAAAGATTTTAAAGCAAGTGTTCATGAAACGTGATGAAGAATTAAATAGAAATGTAAGTTAGCTACATTATATATACGGGTATATTTTCTGTCAAACAAAACTCTTTCAAAATTATCATAAACAAGCAGTTGCTCGTTCGCGTACATTTTTTTCTCTGCGTGTAAGTTTTTATTTTGTGAATAATAACAACAAAATTTGACCGCGGTACATTAAATCCGATTATTTTTTACTTAGTTATTTGATAAAGCAGATACTAGATTTTAATTTACTTCATTTTAATTAACAAATGTATAAAACAATATATTTTTTTATACCAGCTGTCAACAAGACCGATTTGAAATTGATGAATTTGCAAAAAAATGTATATCTGGTAAGCAGGGGATCGGGGGGGGGGGGGTCACGATCTGGTGGTCTACCCAAAACAGAAAAAACATGAGTTGGAAATTAAAATGTTAAATATAAACAGGCGAAGTCATGTGTTTCGCGTTGTTTTGTAGGTTTTATTATTTTTTCTCGTTGGATGTAGGTAGGAATAAAAATTGATACCACCGGCGTTCGCTCAATATCTATATTATTACATATAATAAAATTGAAGTATCTATTTGTAATGTAAAAATAACGGGTTTCTACTAAATGCAAATGAAAGTATACACGATACCCATTTTTTTAATTTTTGTCTGTCTGTCCGTTTGTTTGTTCTGGGTAATCTCCGAAACGGTTGAACCGATTTTGACGGGATTTTCATGTGCAGATAGCTGATGTTGTAAGGAATGACTAGGCTACTTTAATTTAAAAAAAATAATAATAAAGAGTTCCGCACAAAAAGTAATAAACCCTTTTCTGTAGTCCACGCGAGCGTGACTTGAAATTTGACACCTTGAAATTTAAAGTGCCTTGAGGATTTATTGAGCACGTGGATTGTAGATAAGTTTAGTCTTATTGTGTCTATTTATTAACTAGTGTTAACGTTCAGACAAAGTGACGCAAGTGAAGCAAGTGAAATTGTGGTCGGGAAACCGCTGAGGCTGTGGTAAGCTGTTCTAGTTAGTAAAAGTGTGCTGTGTATCACACTTTTCAATTGATGTAGCTACGACTCGCGAGTAGGTTATTTCTTAAGGGCCCAGCACTAATTCATTCGCGTTAGTTGGTCGCGGATATCTCGGAACAACATGGCAAGTGGTCTACAAGACAAAGCTTTGGGACTTCTGGTACTAAAGTCTAAACTTACCACAAGGCTATAAACAGGCGAATTTAATGGGGCCATGTCCCCGGGGCGGAAGAGAGGTAGGGCACAGAGAAATTTCTTTGGAGATTTCTCTCTACTTGGGGCAGTCCGACTGGTGGAATTCCTCCACCCTACAGAAGATCGCAGCCAAATGACCTAATGTTGTGGTGTATGTGTTGTAATGGCAACATATTTATCAGGGCACGCCAAGCTCAACCTAGCAGTCCTAAAACTCGCGCCAACTATAAAATAGATCATGCACGTGCAAATTATTTCAATAATCAGAACAATAGTGTATTTTTTTGAGTATTTATGTGTTTGGCTCACTCCGAAATGACATTTAAAGTACCACATACCGGGACACGCGTGGATGAATGAAACTGCTCACGCCATGTTTTTAAATTTTAACTAAGCTATCAAACCACGCAAATATATACACTAACGCTTGACTTATATGCGTTTATAGTTTATAAACTCCTAACGTGTAGTAATGCAGGAGTTACTAAAAAGACCGTATTTAGCTATAATTTTACTAGAGGCTCCACTTAACGTTAATAAATTTAAAAAGTTGTTAAAACCACAACGGCTTTTAAATATGCTGAAAACTCGGGCTGAAACAAATTAATGTATTTTATTCATTCTAAAAGCTACGCTTACGTATTCATTCAAACGCAAATTTCTGTTCCATAAAATACATTCGAAATTTTGCACAAACTGGCTGAATGCATTTTATAATCTTTACCTATAGTTCGAGTCGTTGAAATAATTTAAAATTCTGATTTGATTTTGTGGAATTACGTCTCTTTGGAGTGACTCTTCATGTAGGTACTAAAAATTTCTGAATAAATAACCTTTGTTAGGGAAGCTGTATTTGGATACAATCTAATTATTTTTATTATCATTATATATTTATAATATTACGTATGTACCGATGCGGCTTACTTCGCTTGAATTTGATTATAAGTATAACTTGTAGAGACCGTGACTTTGACTTTGTTGTATGAAACACGCCATTGCACTCCATAGGTGCGAGTATATAACGACGAGAAACTACGGTAGGTGTTACTATTAAGTTTGCTATTTATTTATTGTTTTACTTTACTTTTGGCAAAGGTAATAGAAATGTAAGTTCCTAATTTTTTCTAATAAACTTGATGAGCAAGGCAATAACAGGTTATTCTATACCAAAAGTTATAAGTTATTTATAAAATATACATGGATAATGGAAATGTGTCTATATAAATAAATGATTGAGGTTTGCAGTTGTGCGCGCATCACGCTAAAACTACTGGATAGATTTGGAACCATTTTTTTTGTTTTACCTTCTCCTTAGGTACTTGATCCTTAGCAATAATAATAATATTTTCATTCAATAAAAAGTTATTGAAGTTTTGAGAAATTACGATTTCTTCTGTCGTCCACGCAAGCGAAGCTGCGGGCATAGCTAGTAAAAAATAAGATAATTTTACTTAATAATGAGTGCTTACATATGAAATTAGCGTTTTATATGGAAAAAGTAAAACGATAAAAATATGAAATTATACATTTAATTAATCGAAGTATGTATAACATTATTATCTATGCACTTTGTATATATAGGTATATATAATAAATAGGTCTTATACTAATATTGTATTTTTGGCTGAAGAACTTTAAAAGACCTACTTATTATATATATATATATATATATATATATATATATATATATATATATATATATATATATATATATATATATATATACGAATGTAAAAGAAGTTTGTAATACAATATTTAAAATAATAAATTACCTATAGATAAGATGCCTTCGGAAAGGAGCATAAACACAATAAATGAGAAATCAAATAAAGTGAAATAAATATATGTAATTGAGAGATAAAAAAATGATTGATAATACAATCATTACAATAGGTACCTAGATCAAGAGTTGCTTTCGATTTTCATTTGTTCATTTACTATGCGTATGGTGGTCGCGACCCAGTCGGGTATAGATATCTAACATTACGGTTGATTACTGAATATTCACCAGCTGTCCCGGAACGCGACACTCCACTACACCTAGTATATGGAGATCGCGATTCACTCAGACACAGTTGTTAAAATTTAATATTCGTTATTCAAACACATTACTCACATTCAATCGGGCAAAACCGCGGTCATTAGCTAGTGACGTGAAATTAACGAAATTACTCCCATAGATATTACATCGGAAGAACACCTGATGCCCTTATAATTAAGGATCATTTACTTTGTACCTTCGTCACTCAATACATATATTTCGTAGATTTATATAATAATGTCTTTCATTACTTCTTACACGGATATAAAGAAACATAAAGTGTTCTGCGGTGAAGTAGGGTTTCCAGAGCTCCTTGTGGTACAGGGTTTCAAGGTCAGCAACGCGCTTGTCATTTCTATGGTATTGCAGGCGTCCATAGGCTACGGTAGCCGCTTAGCAAGCGGGCCATATGCTTATTTGCCACCTTTGTAGTATATATAAAAAACAACTATAGCCAAACAACTAATATCATTTAAATAAAAACCGTAACGATATCTACTAAAAAAATGAATTATAGAACGTACTTTATTTCGATTAATTCCAAAAATTTTATCGAGATTCTGCCGGTCATAACTATATGTCCAGCATGATTTCACACGATTACATAGAAACAAATTCAAAAAATTTAACATAATTTTTCTAAAATTATTTAAATCACACTATGCTACGTTAGCGTAATATCTACGTAATATTAATGTGACATTAACTACGCTCGTGCCTCATTTAGTACTTATCCAGAATTAGATATCTATGCAAAGATATTTCTCGTATATTCGGAATGAATAGAGTCATTATTGATAATTATTTTGGACACCGCAATCGCTATTGGTGAATCGTTATTCACTAGTTTCTCTTGTTCTGATACTTGTTTTGTGTATTTCCAGATAGTTAATTCAATAAAGAAAGAGGAAAGTGATTGGCTTTCAAATATTGTCGTAGAAAGATATTGATTAGTTGTTTTTTCACTTAATATGTTTAGCGTCTGACAACCACCTTGTCGTAAGTGGTGATGTATTCTAAGGTAGTAATATACTAAGTTCAAAAAGATTGGTTTTCAATTGAACACGGAACACACTTTCTTGGCGACAGGTTTTCAAATTGAACGTTACTCAGCGTAAGCCATTTAAACGCTCCAAATGTGTCTTTTTCTCGAATTGATTCACCATTATCGTTATTTCGTATATTAATTTATCTTACAAAATATATTTCATAACCTGGACAGATAACATAGCTATGAATTAAAATATAAAACATGTAAGGTACTTGCGGTAAACAAGGGCCACTATTATTTAAAGCTGCTTAAATTGTATTAATTTGAAAATTAAACAAAAGAAGAAATCACATGAGGAATATTTAAAGCTTTATTCGTCTAGAACAGTACAAATATTTATGTTTCTATAATTATTTTTATCAAAACTTACATTTTTTTAAAACCTTAGATATGGTCCTTAATAAACCTAGGTAGTATTATAAAGACCACATATTATTTTAGTATTTTAAAGTGGAACTGTAATAAACACCCAGTGTTTTACTTCCTTCTAGTGTGCATTATCATTTTGGCATTGAATCACAATTTAGCTACAACGAATTAAAGGGAAAATACTATAGTGGACCTTAATAAACTTATGTAACAAATAAATTAAAATAAAAAGTTTTTTTAATGAAATATCGACAACAACATTATGTTTTCCATTAAAGAATCCTTTACTCTTTCACAATTTCAGACAGGAAAGAAAAGTTGAATCAAATGTAATTACAAAAAAATACTGATGGTCCTTATTAAACATATGAAATAATAAATTACGCTATAATAATTTAAATAAGTGTTAAGTATCAAATAAATCAGTAAATATCAGAAACTCAACAACAATATTTATTATAGAAAATGTTTTTAATAGCATTTTCAAGATATTAGGATATAACTATTAAAACTGAAAATAAAAAAGAAATAAACAATGTAACATTTTCTAAATTCAAAAGTTAGAGAGATCAATAATTATTTTGTTCATTTAATTTAGTTGCAAATTGGGCAATCAAAATCTCAATCTTCTTTAGTTAAGCCCAGACATTGTTCATGAAACCATTTTTGGCACAATGGGCACTGTCGCATATCTTCACATTTTTCTGTATGACATGCGTAGCAATACCATTTATCACTATCATCTCTTTTATCACTTTCATTGGTTCTTTTTTTTGTTGTCGTCTGCATTTTACCTTCATTTCTTATGACAGTTTTTGTTTTACTTTCTCTCTTGTTATTTTTGGTTCTGTTTGTTTGGTTGTTCTTGGTTTCTGTCTTTGGTTTTTTAAGTTTATTTTCAATTCTTAGAGGATCGTTTTCTTTCATTTTCCTCTTTTGAATTCCTTTTTTCTTTTCTCTTTCTGTTAATAAATCCTTTGTTACTATAAGGGCTTTATAATTGATTGCTTTTTGTCTTGGATTCTGTTTAACCACAGCATAATTTGGCATGGGTATTAACTGTTGAAATGGAGATTTAATAGAGAAATGTTTGACTCTCAACCTTTCTAATGGAATATCATCTTCCGAATCGTCGTTGCTTGAAACAAGGTGTTGGTCATGCCTTATTAACTCAGCATGAGCACACGAAATATTTACCTGTTTGATAGGAGTATGTTGTTCCTTTGATCCTGGGTATTTGTTGCCGTCATCGGAAGAAGTATACAAATTTATTATAGAATCGAAACTCAGTGTAGGTCTTTGACATGAAATCAATTGTTCATCAATAAAAGTGTCGGAGTCAGAACTGTAAATTATTGGTCTGGTTATTGACTTAGGTTTTTTTACTTGAACTGATAAGTCCAATGTTTCAGAATCTGTGTCAGTTGAGCTGTAGTCGACTAATTTTTTATTACTGTGACTATATCCTGTTGAGATAAATGGTATAGACTCAGTTTGTTGGAGCAAAGATGGTGAACATGGACTTTGGTTAATATATGTCTGATCGGAATCAGAACTATCAGCGCTATAAATTGCATGTCGTACATTTGTATTGGAAGGACCAGGAGTTGGAGATATATGTCCTGTGGAAAAAAGCTCTTTTTCTGGTGGTCTCTCAGTCAATACAGAGGGAGCATATGCTTCATCTGGTATTGCTTCTGGATTATATGGATAAAGCCCAGTAGCTCTGAATCCACTGACTATGTTTTCGTGAGTCATACATTTTGACCATACTTTATCGAAAATTGAGTTAAATCGAGCTTTTGTTATTTTTTTATCAGGGTATTGATAGAAAAATGATAAAGTCATGTGATCCCAATAGTGTTCAAATGATTTGTTTACACTTTTGTCTAATGGCTGAAGTTCATGCGTTGTATTAGATGGTAAGCAGTATAAGATAATATCCTCATCATCTGCTGCATCAACAATATTATAATCAAGATGGCATGAAGCGCCATCAAAAACTAACAGACACTTACCTTCGGGTTTGTATTTTCCTAGGTGATGAATAAAGTCTACGAATAATGACGAAGTCATGCTTCCTTTTGGAGCCATCTTTACAAGTGACCCTGAAGGTAAATTGTCATTAAATTCTGGTTTTAACCTTTTACCCTTAAATATTATCATTGGGGGAATCGCATTACCCAATGCATTCACACAAGCAGCTACTGTCACGTTTTCTGCGTGTTCAGGTGCAACCATATGAACCCTTTTTGATCCTTTTTTTGCCAAAACTATTGGTTGCTTGTGTATAGTTAGTCTGCAACCTTTTTCGTCCATGTTGAATAAGCGCTGTGGATGGTCTCTGATATTTAGTTCTTCATATATTTTTTTGTACTCTTCAAAATGTTGTGTTACAATATGCTTATTTAACTTTTGAGCTCTACCTGGGTTTAAAATCTGGACCTTCCGTTTTGATATGTCAGGGTGCCTTCTAAGAAATAATTTTAACCAATCTTTTCCAGCTCGTTTTGTTGATTGATTAAATTTATTGGGTATATTGTGTTTTTCACAAAAAATAAATGCTTGATGACGTATTATTTTAGGCGTCAAAGGAAAGCCTATAGATGCAAGTCTTTTGATTCTTAACGCCAAGTCATTTTCTTGTTCTGCGGTCAGAACTGTGCGACGCCCTATTTGTTTTTCTACTTTTCCTGATTTCAGATGATTTACCAAAGTTCTTCTAGGAACACCATACGTCCTGGCCGCTTTACGTTGAGACATTACTCCTCCTTTAACAGCGTCCATGGCGTTTTCTAACTGTTGCAATGTCCAACTTCCATGAGCAAGAGGTTTCATGGCTGGTGTCCTGAAAAATAAACAAATATTGGTGTAGACTTTCAATTTGACATTTAATTAACATAACTAGCTATACAATTAAGAGTAAAAATTTGATCGAATGATATAAACAAAAAAATGTATTTATGAAATGTACGAGTACCTAAATCTTAGTAAATTTAATTCCAAACATTTTTAAATTTTTTTTTTTTATTTTAAGAAATGTAACTCAAAATACGTATCAAAGAAATAATAAAATGTCATTAATTTGTCTAAAAAGATTATATGTTTCGTAAGTTTAACAAGGGCCGGCCTCTTAACCCACCCGGAATGTGGCTCTTGTTAGACTTTTAGAGTAGTTTTACAAAATTAAATGAAAAATGTACAAAACAAGGAAAATGATGGTGTACTTACCTTGATTTATCCATAATGATGTTTTATTTGAACTTCTTAATAGGGGATTGTATAAAATTTTGTTTATTTTACCCGTAAACTTCTTGCAATCTTACGAATAAACTTACTAAAGAGTGGCGTACACCTACTCCTTGGACGGCGTCGTGGCTACTGACAACATGGCGGACCGCGTGAGGTTGAGCGCTCGCATATTAGCCTTCTGATTGGTCCTTTAGATGTGTGCATGTATGGAATCTAAATAAATGTATTAGAAATGTGTTTTTGTTGTGGTGGACCTTTATAGACACCGGCTCTTTTTACCCGCAGGTACCTTATATCCGATAAGTCGTTTTCGCGTGAAAAGAACATTAACGGACAGATAAAGAGACGTTAAGTGTTATAATATGTAATATTGAATGTATTAAGACTACAGTGAAATGATACACTTTTACAAACATAAACCAAACAGTTTATTGCTCACTGTCGAAGTTATCTGAATGAAGCTCAATAAATTACAAAATATCATTTTACATTTTTACTATACCTAATAAAGTAAGACGTTTTGAACGTAGATATAACCTTTGCTCTGACATATATATATAACAATTTCCATTATGTATACAATCTATACTATCTTACAAAATACTTGTGATGCCCCTGTTATTGATTCATAACTTCTGAACGATTTGACCGGTTGAGGTCATATCCACATAATATAGTTATTTTATTGAGACTAAGGTTCATAGCTATGTTAGGATCTGATAGGTAGCGTTGTAGTTGAACCATTAACTATCGAAAAGGGTAGATCAACGTCTGCCTGGCAAGCTAGCCAGCTAAAACTGTAGAAATTGTTTGTTTGATGCGATGATCTTTGGTATTACCATACAAATTAGCAAAATTAGAAAAAATAGGATATATAACTTCACGTTCACGTCAGCGGAGCAGTAATCATGAACATCAAGCAATATGGCAAGTACGTGATGTGAGAACAACGATAGGCCACACTGGTGCGTTGGAGAGTTCCTCGAATACATTAAACACGAGTGAAACTGTGGGGCACATTTAGTATAATATTTTAGATAATTAAATGTTAATGATAATTAGATGTTCAAAATAACCTTCAAAACCAAAATTTCTTCAATTCTTTCGATATTTCAACCTCTTTCGAAATAATTCCATATGTTTCTATGAACGCAGTCTGGAAAATACAACATTTAATGAATTTGTATTAAGCTGAATTAATTCTGCCTACCGCCTAGAGCCGTGGCGTGTTAGGTAGAGAAGCTAAGTTTCACACTCCGGTAATTTCCTCCGCGGAACTAAAAGCAAGCCGCTACACGGAATACAGATAGCCGGGTTGTTTCTTCTAATTACGCGCTCGGTTACCTTGCCCCGGTGCTTTTTTGTTCTATTGACTTTCTCGATAAAAGGAACTGTACAAATGCTTCCAGCTTTTCTTATATAATTCTTAGAATACCGAGTGTACTTCATCGTGTTACAAATAAATTGAGTAAATTAAGGATGGAACGATTTACTACACAACAATTGTGTTGTCCACCATACACCATAAGTTGAATCGACCATAGTGGCACGCTTAAGCGTGACGCATTACGGTATCAGTCGGTGTATGCCCAGTAATCAAGCTGGGAGGTAGGGATCTGTTGTCTGATTGTGGCGCAACCACAATACGTATGGTAATAAACCTGTCTCTTATGACTCTTTTGGGTTGCCGCGTTTTGGGATCAGCCAGAGTATATCTAGCAACTTCCGGCAATGGATTGCGGATCTCTTCGTTGTCGCCATTGCTACTGGATTGTACTGTGCTTACTATCAACCAAGGTGACGTCACATATGCTATAATAAAAAAAAATGAATAGTACTATTAGCCGATAGTTGTTGTCGTTCTGCTTGTTGGTTTATAAAGATAGAAAAAGCCGCTTGCCACGTATGAACTGACAAGTGACAGTTTGGACTAGTATCGTTGAAATCCATACAACCGACAGCTGAGGCAAGTGACATTCTCGCTAGGTTTGTTAGACCGTTGACATGTCTACAGATAGTCCGCATGGTCAACCAATAAAATTCATTGAATAATATAGACGTCACTAAGAATTTAGAACCCCTTCAGCTGCGAATACAGTACTTCGCTAAGCGTGTACTATGGTTTGCATCATGGTGATTGCTCTGAAGAATTATTTGACCTTATCCCATCATCTCTCTTACACTATAGAGCCACGCGGACTGGTCTATGAAACCAGAGCTGCATGTTAGCGCCCGTCACGGCACGAACAAAGAAGTTTGCTAATTTTTACCTTTGTCGTATAGTGCGGATGTGGAATAGTCTCCCAGCCAACGTGTTCTGTCGTCTTTATGATATTGGATGCTTCATGAAGGCGCGAAGAGGCATTCGAGCCGACATGATGGCGAAGACTGCCGAAAAATCTGTGTCACTAACGGCCACCGTTGTTTGTGGAGACTGTAAATCAGCTGCTGTATGGTCATTTTATCGAGCTAGTATAAAAAAAGATTTACTATAAAGATGACGTCATCCTTGATGACTGATAACTGTATTATTCATTTCATTCATTCATTATTTTGAGACTATGATTTTTGTAAAAATAAAAGAATACATTTCTCGTGAATTTACCTTAAAAAGAAAATATTCCGACGTTATCGATAACAAAGAATGGGCGATCTATTATTGTTTGGTTTATCTAAACGACGCCATTTGTCCCCCGAAACAAATTCAACCCAACATTTGTATTATAATAAATAGGGCTTTTTTACCTCTATATCGAGCGTGGTACGTTACTGAGTATGGTTTGTGAACGCATTTCACTGATAAGGTTCAATTACCTATAGTTTATGAAGTTCTTATATTTATATTATGTAGTATAAAAATGTCATAAACTTGTGATGTATGATGAAAAACACGTCTTAAAAGAGGCACGCTGCAGGATCAAAACTAGTGATACTACTTATAAATATGAAATTGAGGTATTAGATTTATTTAGAATGGGTTTTTAAAAAAATTGAAAGAGTGAACATTTTTGTTGGTTTTCTATTACTTTTGTATATACCACGGAAATATTGTTCTCGGTTACAGATAAATAAATATGTGTTTTAAGTGCTGTGAAAAAATACTTATACAAAAATGATTATTCATGAAAATGCATAAATTATTAAGTAGTGGTGTGCCTACTAGAAAATTATATTAAAATATTTTATTGAAAATTATAATCTTTTAACGGTAGTGAAATATAATATTTAGAAATTTATAGTAATATATTATTATAGTTATATTAATAATTCTATAGTTCTGTCTGTAAGTTTTTTTACAAATTTCCTGATAGACATCTGATATAGCATTAAATTGGCAGCCACGCCTTGAGGCAATTTATTACATAGATCTTATTATAGACACAGAATAGGTAACAGAAAGGCGGCTCGGGCTGACTTTGTATTTACGAGTAGTACTTACTTAACAATAGGGTTGGCATCTAAAAATTTGATTAAAAACATTGTAGATTCGGGAATTCAATATTTATTATATATTGCTTCTAAATAAATTGTTAAAACAATCTAGCTTTTATTAAACGTTGATAGGTATGTTTTCATTGTTAGGAGCAGTCATATTTTAAATTATTAATCAGGTACATGTAACCATATATGGCTCATATATTATTATATATATTATCATATATTATATTAATCAGTGCATAGCAACACGAACTTTCCCTAATATGATGAAAATAAGTAAAATACTTCCACTGTTAAATTCAGGCTGCAGAAGTAATCTGGGTAAGTACAGACAAATTTCTGATCACACCACACTTATACTTAAATTAAAACATTATGGTGTTTGTGGACCTTTTCTCGGTTTTCTAGTCTCCTTTTAACACACTGTTATCTAAAAGTAAGTGTAATTGGGCTACTTCTTGGGATCATTGGCTAGGATCGATGTCCCTCTGGGCTCGATTTTGCGACTGTTATTTCTGGTATATGTAAATGATCTACCCTTTATCGTTAATAACTGTACTGAAATTGTTCTTTTTGCTAACGATACTTCACTCATATTTCAAGTGAAATAAGATTCAGAGGCTAGGCATGTAAATACTACTTTAGTTAAAATATCTGAATTGTTTGTTTTAAATAATCTATTCTTACATGTAAACAAAACAAAAAATATCAGATTTGCCTTGCCCAATATCCACCATGTTGACTGTAATATCAATATAGAAGGGCATTTAGTTGGTTTAGTTGATAATACTATATTGTTAGGTATCACATTTGATGCAAAATTACAATGGGGACCACACATTAAAACATTGGCAGGGAAATTAAATTCCGATGCATTCGCAGTACGTAAGATTTGTGAGTTAACAGCTATTGCTACGGCTAGGCTAATCTACTTTGCTTACTTCAACAGGTTAATGTCCTACGGTATTATACTGTGGGGTTCAGCAGCTGAGGTAGATACCATAATTGAACTACAAAAACGAGCAGTTTGAGCAATTTATGACAAGGGCTTTCATTAATCACTGAAGAACAAGTTTCAAGAATTAAATTTGCTCACCCATTATATCCTGGATAATGTATGTTAAAAAATTTTTGATAGTTTGTAAATGTAAACTTGTAAATGACGGGCACAATTTTAATACTATAAGTAAATATAAAATAGTCATTCCATCTTTTATACTTAGTAAGACTATTAAATGTTTTTAGGTAATTGTGTTGGGTTTTACTTTCTACAATAAATTTCCTAAGCACATTACCTATTTGCCGTTTTAGCACGATGGTTTCTTTCAATGAAATCTTATGCCTATTCTTAGATTCGAACCCACGTCGCAAATTCAACAGTGCTAAATTCATAAGCTGATGATATTATGACTATTTATTTGCTACTAGCTGGAACCGCGACTTCTTTCGCGTCGATATCGAAAAATTTCATAAATTGGTAACAATCGTTAAGCCAAGTCATTTACTGAGATAAAAAATATATTGTGTTATTCCAGGTATAACTATTTGTGTGCCAAATTTCAAGATATTATAGTAAGATCAAAACTGCATTGTATTGTAATTAAAGTTACGGTTTTGTTCATATTGGTTGTCGATGTATACATGTAATCTAATCAAGAAAATAAACCTTACTAAATTAGACACTTGGAACGTAGATATTAAAGAGAAAATAAAAATAGAATGATAATCATAATTAATTAACAAACATAAATTAATCACAAAAATAAATTGATAACAGTGGTTATGCCATACGACGGATAAAAATTATCCTATGTGTTAATCCAGGTTTTAAGCTATATGTTTGCCAAATTTTATCCAAATCCGTTTAGCCGTTTTTGCATGATTGAGTAACAAACATACAAACTTTTACATTTATATATTAGTAGAAAGTAGGATACCTAATAACGAATATTAAGAACGCATTAAAATATGTTTTTATCATTACCGCTAATTTTCCATCTAACCGTACAGAGGTGCTATGTGATGTTTCTTTTTCTGTTTATTTCCCCCATTAAATTTTTTAATGGCTTTATATAGAGTAGTTATACAAGCTATATCATATCATAGTATCATTAGTTACTAAAATTAAAATCTTACGTGAATTCTCTTTCATAAAATCATCATTCAATAATGTCACATAGCATTTTAGATGTGATAGTTTTGTAGTAAAACATTGAAACATGCACAATCAAATCAAATCGCGGGTTTAATTTACAGTTGAGCTGGCCTCTTCAATTTTGTTGATCGTTTGTACTATAACTATGGATACGTCCGGATAAACGCTCGTTTAGGGTAAAAGCTATTACTAACGGACCTTTAATTTTGAATAAAGAAAGGGTTAGTTGTGTACCCGCTTGAATTTGTACGATTTATTTAATATTTAATGCTTACAAATGTATATTGAAAATTTGAGAATGTCGGCGAGAGTTTGCACCGGTTGATAGGATGTGACAATTTTTTTGTGCTCGACTGGATCATGACCACCAATACACCAGGTGTAACACTAAAGGTGGGACACAATTAGGCCTGTCGCTTTCCAGGATAAGTCAGTGTATATCTAGTAATCAAGGGCGCTGATAGGGGATGTACTCGACTTGGTCGCGACCACCAATTACATGGTGATAAATCGGTCAGAGTGACTGGCTTTTGGTGTGTCGCGTTTCGAAGTCAGCTAGTATATATCCAGCTACCTAAAGGCTTGCAGGCCGATATGACAGCGGTGAACGGTGAAAAATGCTGACCTCTCGAGTTAAATAACATTTGACTAATATAATGTATAGATTTAAATGACCATGTTGTAGAATTACTCGCTAAAGTTAGGAAGAGGTTACGTAGTTGGAGACATATTTTCCAATTGAGTATGATGGCTAGCTAAGCGAACGCTGGAAAGTGTTTTACCAGTGTCTGTTACAACGTTCTATTCATTCTTTTCCAGGCTTATTACCATTCAATAATCATTTCAATGAAATCAACATTTAGTGACTGGGGGCGTTCAAGTATTATGGACGCAAACTTCAATGATTTTAGATAACCCACCCCTCGTGTAAGCATAAATAAGAAAATTGTGAACTCTTATCTCCTAAGAATTTTTTTTATCAATTCAAATACAAGATTATTTTTTTCAATTTAGACCCTAAGACGGCACTTATATTCAATACTACTACCGGTTCGGAAAACATCCCAGATATCGAGAAGAACCGGTAAGAAACTCGAACGGGATTAGATTATCAACATCTATTTTATATTGTTTTTTACACTATATAAATTGTTTACAGCTATCTTCATTTTCAGTAGATGTACAGAGAGGAAATCACTTCCAGGCATCACCGTCATTCACATAATGATCCACCTTATAATATATATAATAACCCTTTCGACTGTAAAACTTGCTTAACATGATTTCTGAACTTATTATAGGGCAAAAAGGTAATGTGCTTAGTAAGTTTATTATAGAACCTAACATAAATTAGGTACTTAAAAACATTTTACTAAATCTAAAAGATGGAATGACTATTACATATTTATTTTTTGTATTGAAATTATGCCCGTCATTTAACAGTTCAAAATTATCCAAATTTTTCCAAGCATACATTAAATCTAAATTAAACTTTTAGCGCTTTCGGCTCCTAGATCTAGCTAGCACTTTTAGCCTAGTGTGTGACTAAAAATTTTAGCGCCTAGCGGATAATTTTGCGCTTTTGAAGTTTTTATGTGACCCACAATTTCTGTTCCGTAGAAGCAAGATAAAACGAAAGAACTAGTATCCAAGCTAAAAATAGTCTATGAGCATCTTTTTGCTCATTGAATGTATCTGGGGAATTCCCTAGAATACAATTAGTATTATTTAAATAATATGCATAGTTTGTTTTCAGCTCTTTTTTTTTTATAGATTTAGCATTGTGGCCACAATCTGATCTGATCTTAAATGACGATGTGGCCCAAGATGATAACAGGCTAAGCTTAGTGGGAGGACTAACTTTCAAGTCCAGCTGCCGGAACACACTTATTGGTGCTTGGCGGCAGATTGTCAACTTGAGGGTGGTTGCTAACCAGGCGGGCATTAGAAAAAATTGTTGAAAATAGGTACATATTACATAGTAGGTTAATAAAACTATATAGGTCCTGAGTAACGCAATGTTAAGTTATTTTTCAGACCACCCATTTGCCTCTAGTAAGACAGAAGAAAATAAATTCAATATACATAGATAAAATAATAAAAATAGTATTATCAATTTAAACTCTAAATATTGTTAACATAACAACATTTTTATAATTTTATATTTTTTTTTATCTCATGTAAGATTTATAATATTGCCCCGACTCCTTTGTGAGCAAAAGTAAGAAAAAAAGTTGATGAACTTCTGATTTTGGCAAGATAATAAAAAAAAATCTGTCTGTCAAAATGAAATAATACAAAGTTGCAAAAAGGATAAAATTGTAACCAGTATTGTAAAAAAACAAAGATTTGTATAGTCAAAAGTAGTTCGGTATACCCTAGTTTGTATTTAATTTGGATTTAATGTGGAATCGCGTTTATTTGCTACGTTTATTTGCGATAGAATTGCCTGGAGTTTGTCTGTATGCCACATTCCGTGACGCTGTGACGCATTTACATTAGAGATGCGATAGTCGTGTTATTTTAATATGATTTAGTAAATACCTAGTAGTGCCCACGGTTACACGCGTGTATAATTAAAAAATTGCTGATATATCTTTTAAAATACTTCAATATAAACAATATTTTTATCGGACGGGCAGGTTTATGCGTCACACTCACACAGCTCGTTCGCGCCACTGCTGCTAAGTCATCGGACCCGAACTGAGTATGGAATTATTTTAATATTCTATTATCTTCCAAACTATGCATCCAAATAAAATGTTATAATGGTAAAAGTGTATCTACATAAAATTATCTTGATGATGAAGTAACTATCCTTCGTAAGTTCGTTACGTTTCGTTCGTTATATGCCATACGTAATAATAATGCTCATAAATCACTTTTCAATTTTTTAATAAAACTTTGTCACCAAATACCTTATTTTAGCTTTTGTATAAGATATAGGCATATGGTATCGCGGACTTTTTTTTTAGGTGTATTAAGGAGTAATATTATTGTACAACATTGTATTTACGTATCGCTAACCATTACGCTAGCGCACTCGGATAAATCAGTTCGGGAACAATGTTGCTTCCGACTTACTTAACAAAAATATATATAATATTTAAGGCTAGCTGACAGGTGTAGCCTAATGCTAGATAGCCTATAATATTCCTCGTGAATCATTATATAAAATAATTTTTTGAATCCAATTGGTAGGTTCAGAGATTAGCGCGTTTAAACAAACAAAAAAACTCTTTCGCTTTATTATATTAGTATAAACTAGTTGTGCTCGTGGCTCCGCTCGTGTGCCGTAGGTCGGGCGCACGAGCCAATCGTGCTGACCTCGCTGGAAAGATGGAAGACAAACATGCTTCTTGCGGGTGATCCTTAGAAGTTAGATTTATGCTATCGCTGACTTTTTTGTAGGTCTTTTTAAGGTCTACAATTATGTAACACATTAATTTGATATATCTTGTATGGTTTCCTCAGCGTAAGCCATTTAAGCACCCCAAATTCATCTTTTTTCTCGAATTGAGTCACCATTATCATCAGTGCTTATTTTGTATGTTACTTTATCTTACAAAATATATTCTATAACCTGGCCAGATAACACAGCTATAAATGAAAAAACATGTAAATCGGATAAGATCGGCCAGACAAAGGGACGTTGACTTTTATAATATTTATAGAAGATGTGAGTGTGTGTGAGTTTTTTTATTTATCAACGACGTCAAAACAAAAGCTTTTTAGGCTCCAAAACCGTACAAAGCCTTAAAGTAATTGCAGTACGTTTTAACAACAATACTTTTGCCGAGAAATTATGATTTATCATCATTCGACATTAATGAATGAAAATGGATTTCACATTATTATTGTCGTTAACTTCCGTATAGATCACGGGTACATCACTAAATTACGTTTCAACAGCTAAACAGAATTGGTTGAGTTGCGGTTTAACTAATCTTGCCATGTAAATACGAATGTATTCGTCATTTGTACATTATATACAATCTCCACCCCGGAGAATAATGTGATAACAGAAATTTCCATAACTTCATGATGTATTTGAGATTTGCATGTCTCAATACATTTATCCATTTTTGTTTTCGAATTTTTATTGTATTGTAACGCAATTTTGATCGAAGTTAACATCAAAATCAAAAACAATTTATTAAAGTGTAACTTTTATTTTATCGCCCCAGATTTTTTTCATTCACCTATCGCATGTGGCATTACATTACATTGTCGCAAATAAAATTGAATTTTATGCCATGCAGTTGAGGATTATAATCATACATTCGGAACAGTGTATATGTTAATGTGTATTATTAAAGAAGGCATGTCACATATGTCTTCAATAATTTGTATTTTTTTTTTAAGTTTCACTTGCATCGTGGTTTGATAGAACCACACAATAATTTATATTCAATTTAGGCTCTAAGAATAACAAGACACTTTTGAATGTCAAACAAAACTAGTGTTTAGTCCAGCGGTTAGAAAAACATCCCACTCATCTAGAAGAGACAACAAGAAACTCGATCGGATATATCAGTAGTTTTAGCAATTTTTTTTTACAGTCTTTCATTATATTTATACTGGATGTACAGAGAGGGAGTAATTTCTATACTCACTATCATTTACGTGACGATCCACCGTATAATAAAATATCATTGTTAAAATAATTTAATCCATAATGTAAAAAAGACTTAACAAATTTTGAAGCAATGATGGCTCAGTGGTTGCGTGTACAACTTCGCGTTGATTGACGTGAGCTTTCGGTGAAGGAAAACATCGTGAGGAAACCATAGCATGGTGGTAGGGCTTTTTCTAATGCCTGCATGGCTAGCTACCACCCTCAAGTTGAAAATCTGTCGCCAAGCACCAATAGGTGTGTTCCATCAGCTGCACTTGAGAGCCAGTCTTCCACTAGGTTTAGCGTGTTATCATCTTGGGCCACATCGTCACTTAATATCAGGTGAGATTGTGGCAACTACGCCAAACTTATAACAATAAAACATTCTCAAAAATCAATTATCATCCATACTATATAAATCCTTACTAATATTATAAATGCGAAAGTGAGTTTATTTGTTTGTTACTCAATCACACAAAAACGGTTAAATGGATTTGACATAAGATACTTTATATCCTGGTAAAGGCCCAATTCTGAAGTCCACACAGACGAAGTCACGGGCACAGCTAGTACTTAATATTATAAATATGAAAGTTTGTATGTTAGGTGTTTGTTACTCAATCACGCAAACACGGCTGAACGGATTTGGGTGAAATTTGGCGCACAGATAGCTTATAACTTGGACTATAATACATAGGGTACTTTGTATGCCGGTAAATACCCGATTCTGAAGTTCACGTAGACGAACTCGTTTTTACTATTGTAATAACTTGATTTCAGCAATTCGACTAGCATTGTCGCATAGACAAATGAATAGAAAAGATATAAATTTAAGTAATTACAGTGACTGCAAATCGCACTTGTTATAGTTTTGTTGCTGATGAGGACCAAATATTACACAGATTGATAATGTTTGACTGATTAAAGTTCGTTTAATTTTAGAAAAATGTAGCTTTTTTATTTTTTACATCTTTTATCTTTAGCTACAATCTCACCTGATGTTAGATGACGATGTGGCCCAGGATAGTAAGACGCTAGTGACTGGCTTTTAAGTGCAGCCGACGGAACACATCTATAGGTGCTTGGCGACAGATTCTTCATTTTTGGATAGTAGTTAGCCAAGCGGGCATTGGAAAATACACATCGATCGACACGGCGTCTGTACACGCTAACAATGAGCCATAATTATATTACACACAAATTATTAAATAACGTTCTTGCCGACCCAGTAGTTATCAGATTAAATACGACAGAACACTAAGGAGGAGTTAGGATACATCATATTATTATCTTTAATTATAATATTATGAATAAATGGTCGTTCACAATATTTATACTATAATATTTATTTTGTTTTTTCTGTTACAGCGTTCATAGTAACGTTCTTGAAGTTACATTGTTTTTCGACTTGTTTACCTATACAGGATAAGTAGTCATGATAAAATTGTGATAAAAAAAAATCTACTTTTAATTTAGACTAGGCACGTAGTTGCCGTTCCCGCCACCAGCTAGTGAAAAATAAAATTGACATAAAAATGAATTTCCTTATTAGACGATGATTGTCAAATAAATAGGTTCGACTGAATGGCGCTGCGGTGAGGAGAGTTGAGTCCCAGTCAAATATTTGATTGTTTAGCTGTTCCATTGTCGAGCGTGAAGCGGTATATCGGAAATTGAGTAATGGGGGAGACAGATTTGTTTAGTGCTGCGTAAGTGCCTACGCTTATACTATGAACTTGATATTAATATCATTATATGAAGGATTTTATGTACAAAGTGATGACTTGCGCGATATAGTGACACTGCATTCACTAGTTACCAACATACAATCATTACACTGCATCTCCACATACATGCACACCACTCAGGTACATAGGTTTTGTAGGGCAAGTTTTTTAGCAAGTTAGTTTAGAGCAAAATTTACAGATTACTAAATACGTATACGCAAGTTTCTTTCTTCCTCCCAGAAGGCAGAAAAATGTATACCTATATGTATAGCTAGTTAGATCAAATTACGGATAAGAAATTAGGCAGATCGCAATGGTTGCATATAAGACAACAGCCCAAGCAGATATTCGGCTACTTTGCCACCCTTGAGCTTGTTACCACGCTTTCGCGACTGCGTGCCTTCTGTGCTTGCCGCCAAGCACGGTGAAGCTGTAAAAGCCTTCTGAGGCTTCAGGGCCCTTAAGGGTAACAGTATAGGCAGATCGTATAAATACAAAGTGACAATTAACTTCAACACGCTAAGACAAACACCAATTTCATATACTGTTCCAGGCACCCTCGCAGGCGTTAAATACTCGTATCTGTCTTTCCAGAATAAATAGTGACTTTGTGATTTGCCCTAATACAATGCTTTAATAAAATTAAAAGGAAGGCTAGTATAAATAAGACCAGGATGCTGCCAGAGGAAGTGTCGCCATCGCCAAGCCAACTCGCGCCTCTACCCCACCCGCCAACAGCGTCATCTAGCCAAGCCTTATAATAGGGCAGTGGCAGTCAGCTATACAATACCTTGCCAGCTTCATTTCAGCATCTCCAAGCCCAGTGAAGCTGCCAAAGCCCCTAATACGTACAGGCCCCTTAAGGCTTATAGTGTAGTCAATTAAAAAAAAGTTTTGTATCTTTTGCTCGACATTTCCAAACAGGAAACTCTTCGTCATGCATAGAGCCCCAGTGATGGTGTTATATTAAATACACTTTTAATTTTCATTGTTTAACCAAGCTGTGGTTTCATCATGACTTACTCATACTTTAATTTAGGCCCTAAGAAGGCACTTAACCACTTAACACTGACACCGGTTCGGAAAAGATACCAGTCATCTAGAAGAACCGGCAAGAAAATCGAAAGGGCTTATCTTTTTTTATTAATTTTTTAACAACTGTGTAAATAATATTTACAGTTAACAATCATTATGATATTTTTAATTTAGTGGATGCATAGAGGATTCACTTCCAGGCATAACTATCATTCACATAATGATCCACCCTATAATAGCGTTTTGACAGTAAAACCTGCTTGACATGGTCCTTGAATTCATTGTCTGACAAATCAGTAATGTGCTTCGGGATCTTATTATAGAAGCTAACACTATTACCTAAAAAACTTTTAATAGTTTTACTAAGTCTAGAACATGGTACAACTAATTTATGTCTATTTCTAGTATTAAAACTGCGCTGCTCTTTGACAAAATGTACCTTGTCAAAGTTTTTCCGAATATACATTATATTATTAAGAATTTATTGGAGGGTAAAGTTAGGATATTAAATTCCTGGACTTTGTTCTTTAGTCATTCGCGAGGTCTCATGTTGTATATTGCTCGAATTGCCCGCTTTTGTAATATGAATCGAAGCTGAGACTCATTGCAGAATTAAAATTCACATCCCGCGTATCCTCTGACCTCGCTATTATTGAACCATCATCACCTAAACAATATTTTGAAGTAAACAAAGCGAAGTCTACAGTTTAAGTAGGTATTTTATTTCGCATCGAAAAGTGTTTGTTGATAGGAAATGAAAAATTTCGTGAACATCAGTTTTTTTTAAAGTAAGCAAAGAAAATTATTCGTTGTTTCAGATAACTAGGTACTTAGTTATCGTGAATCGTGTGAGTTAAGCAAAATGGTTAATAGAATTTACAGTATTTCACTACTTCAAAACCTCAGAGTAATTTATCTGGGAACGGGACGCACTAAATCATGATAGTATGCCTTGTTAGTTATTAAAATTTTCTCAGGTATTCCCTGGTGGAGTGCGGAAGAAAAAACGCTGTTATATATATAAATATAATATGGTTGCATCACGTAAAAACTACTGGATAGATTTTGGTCACTTTTTGTTTGCTTTACACATTAGACACTTGGTCCTTATTAAAAAAATAAAGAAAAAATCGAGATATCTTCATTCAATAAAAATAAACTACGATTTTAATAAGCACTATGCATAGTGCATTAATATGCACTATGCATAATTAATAATGCATTATTTTGTCGACACGTGAGCGGAGCTACGGGCACAGCAAGTAAAAAATACATTACATAAGCCGTTTACTATATCAAAATATATTATAATGAGTTAGTATGTAAGTATACGTAAGTTAGTGTAAGTATATTATTACGTGTAATTAAAGAACATTTTTTGTAGTCTTCTCTATTAAATAAATCAATAATTTAATACGTCAGACCGCATAGACCGGTACTCCCGAACGAACATGAAATCGGTGTAAAATAATACAAACCTAATCTCGTTGTACACGTAAGGTTGCTGGATCATATGTCTGATCCGATTATCTGTTGTAATTAGCTATTATAAGGTTCATTTACAACGCAGGTATCCCTAAATAAACCCCCATGTTAACCCATATAACAGTTAGCTTTGTCCGTGTGTTTTCATTGTTATAAACCACTGCAATAAATATATTTGAAGCGACGCGATGTATGAAGGATTAATGATAAAGTGCGTTGTTCACCACTTCTGGGTAAAAGCCTCTTCCCGAGTGAACAAACGGGCTAACACCTACGTCTGTCCACGAGATATTATGCGATTACAGTACAAACATCGATAAATAATTATTTCTGTATTTTTCCGAGTATTTTATAGTACTAGAGCGCGTGTTTCACGTGTTCTGGTTCGCTCACGATGTTTTCTTTCTCTGTCAGCCAATAGTGTCGCTAAATTAATTCAGATTAGTAAATGTAGGTATGCGAATTCCGAACATGCCGAGGTCCAAGCCTGCGGACATCGGATCAATATTGCACTGGTTTGATTATTCGGTTACCACGACTTTTAATAGGGCCCATAATTATAATGAACCTAATTATCTATATAAAAATACTAATCACTCTTTAAAAATCGTCTGTTTTAGTATAACTTGTTACATAACCTAACTTTCACGAAATATCTTAAAACTCTGCTCTTAGATTGTCAAAATTTGAAAAAATTTCAGTGTAGGTTTAATAGTTTATTAGCTATTAATTCACACCATTTTCATCCTTTTCCATCTATTTTTATTTTTTAGCCCACGGTTATATGAAAAAGTATCCGTCTCCTTTAATAAGTGTTTCGCGACTGATTTTCAACGTAGTTACTCAAGTACTGTTTAAATTTTTGTCGGAATCTTGATCTGTCGTGTAGTGGTTTTTGGTTTAATTCATAAACTTAATTATACATTTTATTTGGTCCTATATCACGTAATTGTGGTGGCTATTTATTATTATGATGTAGTTTGAGTAGTAGTAACAGTAATTTAAACATGAGAAAATACAAACATTATATATTTCAATAAGGTAAAACCACCAGTAATTGACACTGCACCAATAGTTGACGCTCTGATGAAGAAAATTAAATATTTGATACTAAATTGATTTGAAGTCTTGAGTTTGTTAACCGACTTTTATAACTGACTGTACCTATATGTATTTATAACATTAAAAATGTATCAGTAATCAGTGATTTTGGCCATCTCGATCTTTGGCTTCTTTTTTTTTGCTTAATATTTAATTTTCTTCGTCAGAGTGTCAACTATTGGTGCAGTGTCAGTTACTGGTGGTTTTACCTTACTTATTTCTATATTTTATTTATATATATCATTACATATTTCTATACTTATTATGAATCAGTGTGTATATGTGTGTGTATGGATATGAAAAGGTCATACCATCCTTCACAAAATAATGTCAATGTAGCACATAAATGTTTCCATTCATCAGCAAACAAGTCGACAAGTAGAAACTGTACAAGGACTTCGTTAAATTGTCGGAGTACTCAGACTTTAGGTGAACTAGGAAATGATAATAAGTAGGAGCATGCATATTACGTTACCACAAAATTTTGCGGGAAATTAACAAGGGAATTAAAAGCTTCAATTCTGAAGATTAGAAAAAGTTTCTATCCCCGTCACATTGCCATAATTGTGCATAAACACACCATTAAATAACCCCCAAGCCCGGTGAAGCTGTAAAAGCCGCAAAAGCTCCAGGGCTCCTAAGGCTAACAGTATAGTCAGTACGAAAAAAAACATTCATTAAATAAGAAATGAAAAGTACTGTTTAGTTTACCAAGTGAGAATTAAAAATCAGTATAGAAAAAATAACAGCGTGTGATTTTTATTTTTTGCAGCAGTTCGGCAAGTTGACTACACAGTACCTGATGAAAGATACGGTACAGTCTAGAATAACAGTGACCAGTGACCAAATTCCATCGGCAGTCGACGCCGTTACACCGGCCTGCAGAAATGTCTCTTTACCCCTTATTTGAAGGACCCGATAGTTACCGTTTACCTTTACTCCAAGAAATAGTAACAAACTTTAAGAGGTTTTAGAATACCATCAAGTTTAGAATATAATGAAGTTTTACCCCTTTACTATGCAAATAAATGGAAATTCTGATTGGATGTCAAGGATGTCAACTATTTCACTGGTACTATAAAATTAGCATACCAACTATCAAAATCTTTGCTAAAACACATTTTTACATGTAATCGTATTTAGGGTTCCGTACCCCAAAAGGAAAAAAGGAACACTTATAGGATCACTTCGTTGCTCGTCTGTCTGTCTGTCAAGATCCTTTTTATCAGGAACACGTGGAGGTATCAAGTTGAAATCAATATCAAATACTTATGTTTGCAATCCATTAAAGCTATGAAAAAATTAAAGTTGTAAGTCAACGCAATCAAAAGATACGGTCGTTTATGTCGCATATTTTGACACTCGCAGGGGAATCAAAACCTATAGGGTACTTCCCGTTGAACTAGAATAATGAAATTTGGCAAGAAGCAATGTCTTATAGTACAAGTAAAGGGAAAAATCCGAAAACCATAAGTTTGTAGTTACATCACAAATTTCGTTTTGAGATTATAAACTTATTAGCAGTTGGTAAACTGACTGCGACCTATGTCGATGTTTGAGGGAGCTTTCCAACGGCAAAGTTAAGTTTGCTCCTCAATCCAGATTATCTCTTCTTAAAATTCCCTTGACGGACAAACTATTTATATATCTACAAGTTTGTACGGAACCCTCGGTGCGCGAGTCTGCCTCGCATTTGGCCGATTTTTTTATAATATATCTTCTTGCTATGAGTGTTTTCGTAAAATATGTGTTTTGAGAAGCCAAAAAAACATTGTCAATAATACGGCCTCTACTCGAAATCTTTCAGTCTACATTAAAGATCCGAATCACGAACTAGCTCAGTTAATTGGAGCCTACATTAATCATAGTAGATAAGAACAAAGCGCCGTCAGTCCCAGGGCTTAATAAAGAGAATAAGAAATTACCGAATTAGAAATTAGCAATCTGGATGAAAGTCAAGCTTTACTATGATCAGCATACTTTGTCCTTCATCTGTTAATTAACAGTACTCCGCAGTTTCGACAGCCTTAAATTTAGATTATACATGACTGTTTCCTATTTGACACCGGCGCATCCGTTTTGACTGTGATTGATCTTGTTTGGCGTACTTGCCTACAGCTTGCCAGAATAATTGTCTATGGTTACTGGTCTGCTCCTTACAGTCGTAGTGTCGAGTTATATAATCCAGAACCTTAAGCAATAAATGAATCTTTAATACAGAAAGAATTTTTCAATTTGGACTAGTAGTTCTTGAGAATAGCGCATTCAAACATACAAATGGTCAAATTTTATAATATTGGATTAGAAGTAGGTATAGACTCTTATTTTAAATTATTTTTATTGACATTTTATGTTTGTATGTAATTTGAAAGAATACATATTTACACAAAATTAACTAACTAAAATAATATATACTAAAAAGTACAATATTTATATGAAAATAATATTAATTGTAATTATTTTATTAATTACTAACTGTGCGTGCAATTTAATCTGCGTGGAATTTGCCATTTGGAATGTGTCGAATTCCTGAGACGCTGCGTGAGACTAACGGTTAGCAGTGAGCCTAGCCCCACATTCACTACTTTCGAACGATCGATATTCTGCCATTCGTCTACCTAATACCTTGTTACCTACCTCGTTACCTCGTACCTCGTTACTTAAAAATGGTGTCAGGTTTCTGTGGCGAATAAACTTTTTGTTAGTTGGTATCTCGTCTAGCAGAAAGTCTCACTTGACGGTATTCACACAGATTACTAAATACATACACGCATATTTCTTCCCTCCTCCCAGAGGAAAGTAACATGTATATATGTATAGTTAGTTTAGATCGAAGTACGAATAGGGAATCGAATGATTCTAAAGCCCTCGAGGTACTTTTTCACAAATATCTTTAATTGACAAATTTCGAGTCTTTACTTTATAATATTAATACTTATTTAGTACTTTGTAGTATAGATATATAATTTATTTCACAATACATTTATTTATAAATCATTTGTAATTCATTTGTAGTTAATGTAATTAATTTAAAAAAGTAACATCGACTGTGACTATCTTCACCACAATAAAACAAGAGATTTAGAAACTAACTTCATGGTGTACACTTTTTGTAATTACGTGTTTGTTTTTAATTAAGTTTGTGTAATTCACTCTTATATTTTTCCATAAAGCGCATAAAGTATAACTTTAAGAAATATAAATTCGCATTTAGTATCATGTTCGCATGAAAATCTTAATTACATTATTTATGATTTAGTATTTGCAAAAATATATTTGGATAAATGAATGGATACAACAACTCGGTAAAAGTAATGTCGGATACACACAGCTTTGTCCCGGTATGTGACCGGTCAAGCATCAAACCCAGCCAGTTGAAACTTAGATAAGATAACGTGTCGTAGCCGCGGCCGATTTGCGGGTACACGAGACCTTACTGAATAAATCTTATTAACTCTATCCAATTTTACTTTGGTAATCCCATTTCAGTTGTATTCTGAATAATATTGGTTTTCTATCAAATTTACGTCATGTTTCTATAGGTATTTTTTTATCGTTATAGGCTTTGGCGTAGTGGCAGGTTCGTTGCAGGGATTCAAACTCACTTCAATCGACGCGAAGTCATATACACTACCATTGGGCCATCATTGCAGGAAAGTCGTTGCATCACTTACCTCATTCCTTAAAACCTTTTTTTCTTTCAAATTAATCCGTTTTGGTATAGGGCATTTTCTAATGCTTATCTATCCGATAAGTAGATTTGATCGTTATTTGTATATTTTCTTATATTAGCACGTCATAGTCACTGCGTTGTGGCTGATGGTATATACAGTACAATCCAAAAACCTTTCGACCGCAAGTCGTCGCTGAAGAAAGACACTGTAATGGGCTTACCAACATTTGCATGGTGGTCGTGATGCAATTGCGTATATATCCCTGCCACTCTGTTTGATTAATATACTCCGGGAGATCTTGGAGCACGACACCTCTAAGCGTGTCACTAAAAGGGTTTTACACCTAGTGTATGTTGATCGCAATCCACTAAGACATAACAGTCGTATACCTGTAACCGCATTTATAGTTTCATATTACTCCATTACATTTATTTTAAGTTAAATCAGCTTAATACTAGTCGCTTCATTAGCAATATGCTGTACGACCAGTTGATAATTGGCAATTATTGTATGGGGATTAAGATTTTGTATTCCATGTTCAGCCTATAACTGTATATAATAGTATAAGCTCTTTGCTAATGACCAATTAGTTTATATAGTTTTTAATATTTTTGTATTATTATGTCATTAACAAGTACTTAGTATATTCTTGTTATGATAAATATAATAAACAGCGAAATCCGTTATTACATTCAACAGATTCAAATTTTCCAAAATTTATTTAATCAAAGAATCTACCCTCGTTATCTATAGATTTATGTTATCTTATAGGAAGATTATTTAAACCTTTCCTATAAAACTCTGTGAACTTGGACGCCAGAAACGGTTGAAGGTTTTTTGTACCTGGGACGATTTTTTTTTCACCTTTAATTCTTCATTATCCACTAAGGTCTCCGGCCGTCTACGGGGTTTGTTTCGTAGGTCAACATTTCCAGAACGAAAACGTTGGAACCAAACATGTACCGTGCTTTATTTTACAGTAGCTTCCCCATACATATCATTAATAATTCGAGCTGTTTCTGCAGCACTGATGCCATGGTGGAACTCATATTTTAAGTTTTCTATTTTGTGAAAAGAACGATGACAAAGAAAAATCAAATAGTTCGAAAACAAATAAATCACTAAATTCGAAACACAAACCGAATTTGAATTTGAAATTCCTAACTAAACGCCAGATATTTGAGATCAAGGTGGCCAGTTCAACAAAACGCTAATTTCATATGCAAGGACAAAATACATTATATATTTTCATCTCAGATGTTAAGAAATGTTTTCACAATGCTCATATTATTTTATATACAGATATGATATAAACTTGTGATTCCGATATATTAAGCATGCACGAAAATCTTAACAGATTTGCAGTACCTATACTGCACACGTAAAAAAGTTCAGCTTAATGTCTCTAAATGTTTAAACATAACTTTTTCAAGGCGTAGATATTTAATTACACGTTTTAGAACAATATAATCAACAGAGTGACTCACATAAAAGACCTTTGCGTTATACATGACCATAAGCTGCTGTTTGATAAACATGTCGACTATGTAATCAGACGGTCTTCCAAAGCTCTTGGTTTCGTTATGAGATCTACTGCCTGCTTTCATTCCTTAGAACCACTGAAAATTTTATATTGCTTCTACGTACGTAGCCAGCTCGAATGCGCATCACAAGTTTGGAATTCCCAATATACCTAAAATTATATAAGGTAAAACCACCAGTAATTGACACTGCACCAATAGTTGACACTCTGACGAAGAAAATTAAATATTTGATACTAAATTGATTTGAAGTCTTGAGTTTGTTAACCGACTTTTATAACTGACTGTACCTATATGTATTTATAACATTAAAAATATAGCAGTATTCAGTGATTTTGGCCATCTCGATCTTTGGCTTCCTTTTTTTCTTAATATTTAATTTTCTTCGTCAGAGTGTCAACTATTGATGCAGTGTCAATTACTGGTGGTTTTACCTTATACGTATCTAGAATTGAACAAATTCAGAGAACATTTTTAAGATATTTACGAGTAGTTTATAAGGCAAAGCAGTCATCTAGTCATCAGCTGATTATAATGAAGGCTGTAACAGATATTATGTTTTATTATTGGAGAATAGACGCAAAGTAAATGACATTTGTTTTCTAATGAAGTTAGCCAGAAGCACAATTGATTGTCCTGATTTATTAGCTAAAATCATGTTTCACACTGATGGGTTAAGTTTTAGACAGCGATCGCTGCTATAAACCCCGTGTGCCAATACTAACTACAGGCAAAATGCTTACATGATACGAAGTTCTAGGACGTACAGTGCACTACCTTGAACATAGATCTCTTCTGCACCAGCTTTATGTAAAACGTAAAACAGTAAAACGTTTGCTAACTCAAGAACACTGTAACACATAGCGACAGTTAAATTTTATTTTATTATTCGTTTTTTTTTAAATAGTTTAGTATTAAGGCGTTTAGTTAGTTATACAAAGTGGGGAGCTTTTAATTAGCTATTTTATTATTTATTTCTTTTTTTTATTGTAATATTAGTCTGTAAGCCTTCCTAAAATTATAAATTAAATTAAAATAAATTTAGTATTTAACGAGAATAATTTGTGAGATATTACCGAAATGTTTAGGAAACTCTCTCTCCTCTCTCCTCCCTCCTCCACCCACCATTATTCACAATATTTCATTCAGTACAACAAACATACGAAAGTTTATCGATGTCCTATATAATTCTATTAAAATTAAGTTACAAATAATTCTTTAAGTTTAAACTATTTTATAATAAAATATTACATCCGACTTAGATTTGAAAATGAGGATAACTATTAAATTTTTTGCAGAATATAAACAAGATACATATTATATCATTATTTATTATCATATAATTATAACGTGATTTTGGGAAAATATTGCTCTCTGTACATCCAGTAAAAAATATTATAATAAACGACTGTAAATAATAGTTATATGAATAATTTAAAAAAAAATCACTAAAATATGATGACGAGCCAGATCGGGTTTCTAGTCTGCTCTTCTCGATGACGGGAATGTTTTTTTTACCGGTGCAGTTGTAGCGTATAAGTGCATTCTGAGGACCTAAATTGAATAAAACATTTTTAGGATTCCTAGAAGTCAACAAGGAACCCTTATGGTTTCGCTATGTCTGACTGTCTGTACGCGGCTTGGTTCAGATATTATTACTACTAAAAAGTGGTAATTTGGTCTAGGTATTTATATTAATCATGCGGACAAAGTGGTAAAATAAAAGGTTGAAAAAAAAAATTGAGTACGTCCCCTACATGTAAAGTGGTAATGATATTTTCTCTGCTATTACATCGTGAGTGGTGTCGTTGGATAGATCGTTCAAAAATATTGCTGGTTTGTGAAAACCATTTTTCGAGGCATTAAGCTTTAAACATTAAGCTTTCAAGTGCTAATTTTTATTAGAGTCAAGTGTCTACCTCCCCCCCCTCCCTACCAGCTAAATGTTGTTTTTGGATATGTGAAAAAAAAAACATGGTAGTAGTATATATCATGAAGTTAAAAGAAATACTATCAGAGCTAAGTGGACTTTACAAGTTAACGAGTAATCAATTTATAAAAAGTACTTGATGAAGTAGAAATTCCATTGAACATTACTCAAAGCCCTCTCTCTAACTCTGCATATTATGACGGGCAAATACGGAACTCTAGAATGCGCGTGGACCGACACGCACTTGGCAATTTTTTGATCTGCGAATACGTTGCTCCAATCTCACGTCATATTACGGTTCACATATAGTGAATATGTGTGACAGTCTGCCACGAGTATATCACTATCGTCGTGTCTCGTTTGCCGGTGAAGCTATATTTGGCTTGAAGCTCGACCCCCCCCCCCACACGCCCATTTAATCTCCACAGATCATCGGTACGTCAAAATGGTAATAATATTTGTAAAAATCCCGGCGCGGTTACACGAGCAATTAGGTTTATTACGTTAGTGTAAATATTTGAAAAGTCCTCATACAGGCGGTATGACCCAGTTATTTGTGAAAACCTTTTGGGAGTGAACGACACACGGCCGTGTTGTTTGGTCAATGTTTCTCTTTTATATTTGAAACCTAGCACACGACATTTGTTTCACTACTAAACAAAATAATAAAACCTTTTTTTTATTGTTATAGGTTTGGCTTAGTGACCACAATCTCACCTGATGTTAAGTGACGATGTGGCCCAAGATGGTAAACGCTAAACCTAGTGGAAGACTGGCTCTCAAGTGCAGCTGTTGGAACACACCTATACGTGCTTGACGAAAGATTTTCAACTTGAGAGCGGTAGTTAGCGAGGCGCACATAACAAAATGCTATACCACCATTCCTCTACGAAAAGCTCACGCTCATTGTAAGATTAAAACCTATGTTAAACGACGCAGTGTCCGTACACGCTATCACTGAATCATCGCCGCTTTATAATTCGTGTTCGGTTTCTGCCTTTAAATATACGCATTAATAAAAATAAGTATTTATGTTTGAAGTTTTACGTAACATTGTGTCACAATCAGCCTTTTGCAAAATTAATGGAAACCCATTGGGAAGGAATGTGTTTTTGTGATATTCTTTCAGACATATAAAACAAATGCAAATTATTATTATAATATATTTTATAAATTTTACAGACAAACCTAACAGACATATAAATGAATGTATTATTAAGGTGATATACCTAGATTGTATCATTAATAAAATTTATCATTCCCAATACAAATTATTTGTGTTTGCATCTATGTCCAAATGTTGCATTCGTAATCAACATATGGGGATTTAGCAAAACTTTTAGAAGAAAATTCTCAGAAACCCAACACTAGAACAACACTAAGAGATAATGAGAAAAGTGGTTGGAGCACTATTGTCCTTAACTTTATTGCTGCTATTATTCTAGAGAAATATCCGTCATGGTGTCTCATTTCGGGATTACACATTTCGAAATTTACTTTTGGATTCGACACCATGTTTGCCAGTCAGAAAACCACGCTTATTTTCACCTGTTTGCGGAAGCGGCTATCTGTGCGACTACAGTTGATCAACGGACACAATATCAAAAATACTTTATTTAATCTAAGAAAGCACTTATGAACTTTAGATAATTATACTACCAGTTCGAAAAACATCCTGTCATCAAAAAGAACCGGCAAGAAAATCGATCGGGTTTATTTTTTTTAAATCTGTAAATAATAATAATAATATCAGCCTGTCCAATTATACTTCCAGTTCGGAAAACCTCCTGCCATCGAAAAGAACCGGCAAGAAAATCGATCGGGTTTGTTTTTTTTTAAATCTGTAAATAATAATAATAATATCAGCCTGTCCAATTATACTTCCAGTTCGGAAAACCTCCTGCCATCGAAAACAACCGGTAAGAAAATCGATCGGCTTAAGCTGTAAATAATAATAACAATATCAAAAAAAAGGCAAAAAAGTATAAAGGCCTCTTCCCAATCGAAGGCTTAGCAATAAATCGGAATTGAATCGGGGAATGTTTACTGATAATAAATTTAAGTATTATTTTAGGGGATATACATAGACCAAGAAACGGGTGCGAGATTTCAAAGGCGATGTTCAACTGTTAATTACACTGTGACTGTACTATACTGGCAATCCAGTAAAAATGGGTAAAATGTAGTTTGTAGGATCATTGTTTTGAAACATCTAAAGCTGCAATGCAAACGCCGCTGTATTTTTTACGGGAAAGTTTCGATGCTGTTCTTTCAAAGTCAATCGCCTCGCCTTCAAAGATTTAGTATGTTCCTATGATCGTCATGTAGCAGGTGATTTTATTCAAATATTAACATGTAATAAAATAAAAAAACAATACAGTGTAATATAAAGTTAAACTATTTGACAATTTGCAAACGTTAATATAAATGTTTAGGCGTTTTGTAAAAAAACCATGAATATCAAAACGCAAGTAACTTACCGCAACACCTGCCCGTTCTAGTCGAATTCAGATTCTGTCGCAGTGAACCCCCACACTAATTGCATTCCGGTAATTACAACGAACTACCCCACCATTCCTCCCTTCCAACCCCCACTAACAATACAGTTGGTATCATTTATTATTATTATATTTTTTAATTGTTATAGTTTTTTAGTGTTGTGGCCACGATCTCACCTGAACTTAAGTGACGATGTGGCCCAAGATGGTAAGCACGCTAAGCCTAGATTTATAGTATATAGATATAATTGTATCTTCTCTTATTGGTGAGAAACTTGAGGTCATTTTCAGATAATAGGCACGCATTCTATGAAATATTAAATGGTCATTGCAGCCTATAGCTATTTATAAACAAACGTACAAAAGTAATTCAGTCCTGAAGTCAAGAGGCACTTATTTATGTAGTTCTGCCGTGGTATGTGGAAATAATATTTTGATCAATTTAAAGAAAGAGGGGGCTGGTATAGAAGTCCACAGCTTTCTCCGGTATTATACTTGCTTTATAAAAACCAAGATTATTATTATTGAAGTGAAACTTCTTATGCGACTTCCAAGCGTTAAACGTTTAACGTTTAACGCACATTATCGGTCTCTCCTCTTTGTGTGAGCCAGAGCGTGAGAGTAAATGTCGGTGTGTATGTATATTGCACACTGTTAAAATAAAATAGAAAATGTTTTTTAAAATGAAGTTTCACTTCTATCGTGTGTGAATAGCACACACACCTTTTTTTAATTAATGCTACAAAGGTGGCAAACAAACTTAAGGCCCACCTGATTGTAGGCGGCTACCGTAGCCTATGAAACCCCTTTCCTCAAGGAGCTCTGGAAACTCTATTCATCGTAGGAATACAACAGTAGGTAATTTGCCTGCGCTCTTCTGTAGGGTGGAGGTATTTCACCAGTCGGGCTGTAGAGCGGGACCAAGTAGAGAGATATCTCTAAAGAAATTGAAATGATAGCACAAGCGGTACTTGACTTCTGTGCAGAAGACGTGTGCTTTTACAGTCTAAGCATCCGAAATTCTACCAGCTTCAAATACCTACCATGTTTGGAAGTATTTAATATCGCGATGAAACCATAGCATAGCATGGTGGTAAGCCATTTTTCTTTCGCGCGCCTGGTTAGCTACGACTCTTAAGTTGCTAAGCACCTTTAGGTGTGTTCTGGCAACTGTACTTGAGAGCCAGGTCTACACTACGTTGAGTATACTACCATCTTGGGCCACATGGTCACTTAACATCAGGTGAAATAATATAAAGATATAAAAAAATAGGAGAATGTAACGTGGAAAAATTGAGCACATTGCGCGTAGAACGGATGTCCAATTGTGCCGAAGAGTTCTCGAGGTGCGGCCACATACCGCATGAAGCAGCGTGGCCAGACACGCCATAAAGTGGCCATACAACCTGGTGAAGGTTGCGGGAATCATCTGTCGCAAGACAGGTCATTGTGGCGATTATTAGGGGAAGCTTATATCTTTCATTTACGTCCTTCGAATGAGATAATGATGTGGAAAAAAGAAAATACTGGTATGCTATAAGAGTCTGTGTAGCAAATGTTCTGACCTTGTATTATTGATTTTGAGATCAGAGTCCATTATAGTGATGTTTTACGCTCTGCGGAGACATCAAATGGAGCTGGCACTGCCTCGACCGACAGAGATTAAACTTTCCAAACCGATTTCAATCAATCTTACTTAAAATTGCTTTAAAAGGGTTTCCAAGTCGATAAAGAATTAAAGGCACCCTAATGTTTTATTGACGTCAAAGCGCGCATACCCTTTGTTATCGATTATTGTAATTTCGATGTAATCGGATTATCGATTATCGATAAGGCCTAGGGGTGACAGGTAGTACATGATAGAGAGGCCAGCTAGTTTACTTTTGATATAAACAGAATTGCATAACCTACTTATTTATTGTTTGATGACGTCACGCGCAGTCACATCAACGTAATGCCACGTTGTTGTTACACGTTTTTTATTTACATTAAGAACTGTGTAAAAAAGTCGTATTCTATATAAATAAAAATGAAATGCTGTTCGTTAGTAAACGCATCACTTGAGAACGGCTGGACCGATTTCGCAATTTTTTCGTAATAGTCCGAATTATGTTTCTATGGAAAATTTGAAAACCTTCCCAGAAAATTTTCAAATTCATGAAATAATTAACGTTTGTTCTATAGGAGTTTTTTTATAAATGCAATATTATATATAGCTCACGATTCAAAAGATGGATATTCGTAACATTATTTTCTTGTTTATTTTTATGGAAAAATTTACTAGGAAAAAAAAACGGGATAGATGGTTCTGTGGTCGAGTCATTGACTATTGGGAAAAGCAGAACAACGTCTGCCAGGATAACTATATCAATAATGGATTAATATTAATTTATAGGTATTATTTTACAAATATAAAGCGTTTAAAACAGTTTTTTGAAAGTTGTCTACTTTTAAATTGTACTAGGATTTATAATAAATATATTATTTACATTATTAATTTGACAGATAATACTAGTCTAAAATTATTACCATTGAAATCTGTATGTAATGCGAAGGTTTTTTTTTAAGGTTAATGTCTGACCCAGCTTGTATACTTTGATTGTAATTCCGTTTTAATCTGTTGTGTGGCTATTTTAGACTTCAATGAAGCGAATGTTTTTTTCTTCTACGTTGAGATCAAGATCTTGATGGAAGCCACTAAATATTGAATGGCCTCGGTATGTAAAATCACACTACTGAATACTTTCACGGTATATTATCACTACATGGCAGTACTTCGAGAACATTGTCATGAGTTCAAAGTTTCCTCGCGATTTTTTCCTTCAACTTCAACCGATTGTGTAAAAATGAAATTCAAGCTGGTATTTTGTATTTGTTATGTTTAGCCGCAATCAACCAATAACATTTTTACACAAGTCAGTTACAATAAAATTAAATATAAACTACAATTTTTGAATGACATTCTCAAACAAAATTTGAACCACGACGTTGGACGTGTCTAGTAATGATTCATTTATATCGGATAGTGGATTAGCTCGTAGACTTAACAAAAAGCTAGTTGTATATGCAATAAACTTGATTGTTGATAAAAAAAAAGTATTTTTATATCTCACTATTAATCGTTTGTGATTTCGTACGCATCAATTATTATATATAAATTAATAAGAATAAAATGTAGACTTAGGGTTAATATCGCTTTTTATTAATGAAAGATTTTTTAGAATCGGATCAGCATTTTTAGAGATTACTTTACTTTAGAATAGTAGTGTAGATTAATAGATAAAAGTATCAAGATTGTAGAATATTAGACGCGTATTTAAAGGCCACACGCGTTCATTATAAAGTCAAAGAGATTTTACGATCAAATATTAAAGATTTCGCAACGCCTTGAAGAGGGCCGAGTGATTTGCATTTACATTAAATATTATCAGTCCCCCTCTGTGTACTTCTTCACCTAGAGAGATTTATCATAGTGTTCATTGCGTTATATTTTCATATGTTAGTGGTTTGTTGCGGATCTTGTGGATTTGAAAAACCAAAAGACAGTCACTATGATTACTGAATATGTAGCGTTTGATCCTGGAACGCGATACACTTAAGCGTCCACTTTGTCGGAAAGTTCTATGCTGTTAGGAAAAGAAAAAAAAAGTAAGTTGTTCATAACTTCGTCCGTGTGGATAGGCATAGGTTCAAATTCTGCAATAAGCCTGAGTTTTCGGTGAAGAAATAGATTATGATGAACCATGCTATCATGGTCATAGGATATTTTTTAATGGCCGCTTGACAAACTACCTGCCTTACGTTAGATTGATTTGTGAGTGCAGCTACAGGAAAAAACCTACAGGCGCTTGACGACAGATTTTCAATTTTTGGATAAATATGGTTGACTCTTAATCACTTGTGGTTGAATGCTAAACCTATAAACTATACCTATTATACAAATTTGCATTTTCTAATGCTCGCTTGACTTGTATTTATAGTTGCCCTCCTCTAATAGCTTACTTAGGGCATATTGTATTACCATATATCAGTTTAATATCCTATGAAATATATTTTCACAAGATTTTTATAGTCATGTTTATCATGGGAATACGTTGCAGCAAATTGTAATAACTTATTATCCTGTATATAAAAATGGCAGTGTCCATGGAAACCGGTGTTTTATAGATTACTACAGAGTAATTAGTGATACTAATTTCAAATGGAAAATCAAGCGCCACGTTCCGTTACCTATAAGTACCTCAAAGTCAATTTCCTTTCTATTCTTAACGAGTAATCATATTCATTCTTCAGCTTATTGTCAGTTATAATATGTTCAGGTGTAGTAGAATAGAAGGTAGTATAAAAATATTGATCTGTGGAAACAAAAAATGATTCTGGGCTAAAAAATCTGGTACTCGATTGTATCGCACTCCCATATATATTGGTAACTCGAGTGATCCGCTTTAACGTGGTGGGTATTACTACCTATCGTTAAGTATTGATTATGGTCGATTTTCGACGGTCACCGCTGCCTGGACTTAATATGTACCATATACAGAGATATTCAACAAAATATAAAATAAATATAATGCGTGTTTCGTTGTCCGTTTACTAACAAAACCCTGATAATCTATAAATATATTATAAAATTCAACGTCTCTCTGACTGTCTGTCCGTTTATGTTCTTTTACATGGTTTTTATTTTAATTCATAGCTATGTTATCTGGCCAGGTTACAAGATACATTTTGTAAGATAAAATAATGAATGAAATAAGCGGCGATGATAATGGCCAATCAGCTGAGTAAGCCATTAGAGATATATCAAGTTAATCTATATATATCTCGTAAAAGCCAAATACAACCTCATTAAGAGATCTCCGAAACGATAGGTTCCATTGACTTGAAACTTAGCATAGTTACTCCTTTCGCGATGTTGACGCTCACTAAGAACGGATTTAGGGAAATTCAACCTCCAAGGGTGAAAAAAGGGGTTGAAAGTTTGTATGCGGTGCATACATTGTCTTTTGACTGAAATTGTGTACTTAGACTTTTTAATATAAATAATGATACATGTGTATCAGCATTTATCAAGATTTGTCAGAAAAGGGTGTATAAATAGGAGTTGAAAGTATGTTAGGTAAAAATAATGTATGTCTTATAATTACGTACACATAATATGTCTATTGACCTGAAATATAGCATGCATACTCTTCAATTTATGAAAATTTATCACTTAACTGTTTAAAATAAAGGTTACAACTATGTAGTGTAAAAAAATGTTTATAAATTTGATGAGAATTATGAACCAAACGTGTTGTTATGTTAACTTTTGCTATGATAAACGTTGCCATGGTAACCGTTGCCATTGTAATAATAACATACTAAAGTCCGTTTTTCTTCTGTGCAAGTTAACTCTCCTAGGGCTTCAAGTCCGTTAATTTAAATCCGGTTCAAAATAAAAACGCAATCTTCAGTCTTCTAGAGGCAAGGTAGAACTCTTCAGGCTTTATATATATATATATAATCAAAGACTTATCTATACAAACTTATACATCTACATGCTGTCTTGGCTACTCTTACGTACTAAAAATAAAAGACATGACAGAAAATAATTTAATATTCATATATCAATGAGTTCCTGTAACTAATTATATATTTGACATGTTACATTTCTACTTACAATAAATTATACAAAATGAACATTTGCAACCGATTTTCACTATTCACGCTCCATGTACTTGTTCTGAGAACAACGTTGCAGGGGTCGTTTTTCTTTGGTCGTACACATCTTCTTTCCGTGTAATTATCTACTGACATTTAATGTGTTGCTAGATTAAAAAATAGTGATTTCCGCCAATCCGAATTAATAGTAAAACTGAACGAGATATTACTATTCATACTGTTAATTTTTGCTCAAAAAAAGTTTGAACCCGGTAAAGATGACGCCGAATAAGGTAGAAAAATCGCGTGGCTTACGGGCCAACTGAAGCGTTATTTTTGTTTAGTAGGTTTTTTCATAAGTAGTTTGCTATTACATGTACATTTTATTGTTTCGTAGATTATGTAAGTATCGATAATTATCCAGTATGTTGAAAAACACAAAATATTTCAATTAATAAATAAAAACCTACAATTCAGTACATATTTAAAATCTTATGATTAAAATAATCATAACCTGAAATAAACGGTAGCACAACACTACAAAAACTTATGTGGTGGAAAAGTAAGAAATTAGTGATTGTCAAATTGCTCACGGAATGACTGGAATGGAATAGACGCAAAGTATAGGTGTGGCCCACAGCTTCGTTCCGGAACGACTCGCGTGCCACCTCGGATTTAACTCTAAAACGGTTTCACCGATTCTTATTAAATTTTGTACGTCAATAATACATTTAACAATCGTAAAATAAATAGTTCTTAAAAGATTTTGATGAAATGTTATGCACGGGTGATATAAATACGTGAATCGTGAATAATGTGAGTAAAAGTATAATTAAGGGATGAAAATAATCACTGCGTAATAAACGCGTACGGAGCCGCGGGCGCACCACTAGTGTTCTTCATAATTGTAGACTTTAAAAAGACTTATAAAAAAGTTTGCAATAGCATATGTTTATCTTCTGAGGATCATCCACAATAAGCATTTGTGCCTTTCAAATAACAGGCGGATGACCGCCGTAAGAGGGAGCGGGGGCAGCACGATTCGCGCGTGCGCTAGGCCGACGGCATTCTGTAGCCACGCGAGCGGAGCCGCGGGCACAGCTAGTGGAGCTATCTTAAAGTGCTTGCTTATAAACTTGCTTTTACTATAGACGGTTTAAAATTGTTCTCTTGTTGTACAGGGATGTATTTAGTTATTTATTAATTCAAAAATTTTTAATAGATCTACTTTCCAGATTTAGGTATTTTCGTCAGGTGATAGGTAAACAGCTCCAGCGAAGTGATATTAAGTTGCAAAAGTGACGTTCAAGGAAGATTATTTTATGCAGACAGCTGAAAATGGAGAGACATTATTTATGGTAACAATCCTCAGTTTGGAGCGTCTAATGCGGATAAAGAAACAACATTAAATGTACGACTTAATTAATAGCAATATTTTGTTTATTTTCTAATTGCGAAACTAGCGAAATACATAACTAGGATATATATATATATATATATATATAAAGATAATAAGAAAGTAATACATACAGGTTTGGCTTTGGTTTACAGATATCTAGGTATTATGAAAGGAAACAAAAACATACATTAAATAAATAGGAAGTTATAATAGAAGCAAGCACTTTGAAAGTCTTCAGTCGTCTCGCTCAATTATGAACTTCTGACTTATTAATCTAATTAATGTTTTCAATCTACATTATATTGCTAACTGCTACATGACTTACTATATGTATATAAATAATGGGACATGAAAGATCTGAAATAATTTAAAATTTGAAGCTAAGCAAAACATGATTAGTTTTATTTAGTATACTGTCTTCGATAGTTCAGACATATTGAGAGAATAGGAGAGAATCGAGCAACTAAAAAGTGTGGGCAAGGCCATTCTGACGCTATGAGGAGCATCGCAACGCCTTCCTTGATTTTATAGAAGACGTTACAAAAAGAGCTGGGTTAAGTAACAAATGAAGCACAAGGCAAAGTCAAGAAACTTAACCTAACTACTGTATACAAACCTCAATTTTAACCTCAATCTTTATCTAAAACCTTACCTTAATTTTATATCACAATTTATAATGCTAATTTTATTTAATTTTACCAATTTTATTTAAAAATATCGTACAGTCTTTTATTCTTTTATACAATTTACATTTTCAGTTTTAATTGTACACATTTTATACTAGTTTATTAAATAGTGGTAATATTTGTTAAAATTTAAATTTCCGACGTGTCGTTGAGACAGGTCCTGGAGCTGTAGCATGATTGATTAAATTTGTATAAACGCATTTTTGTGGTAATGCTAATAATAGTTTGTGTTTGAAATAAGTTAGTTCTTAAAATTGTATTTAATTGAGCTTGGGGAAATTGTGGGAGATTTTCTCAATAAAGGAAGGGTAGCACAGCACTAGTTATTATAGCAGAAAATTGTGAAATTGAAATTTGCGTCAGGGGTGTTGGCTTAGGACCCTAAAAAACTAAAAAGGTTTATTTCTTAATATTTAAGACTAGCTGTGATGTGCAGCCTAATACTAGATAGCCTACGAGTATACCGTTTCTCATGAATTTGGCTATCATATACAATAAGAGTTTTTTGAATCCGACTGGTAGTTCCAGAGATAAGTTTAAACAAACAATCAAACAAAAAACTCTTTATTATATCCTCAGCTTTCATGTAATAAATTTTGCTTTCTTTGTTTGTTTTGCAAGCAGTTGTTCGTTTGGACCTAGGGGGTCATTTTCCCTTTATTCTCGTTAAATACATTCCTGTCTCTACAGACATTATTCTCAAATAAAAAAAATCAAGCAACATCAAAAGACAATGCTAAGTAGAATCAAGAATGGTATAAATCTTTCGAATTGCGAAAAGCAGTGGCGATAAGGACGGTCATCATCCTAATGGTTCTGTTTGCACCTACTATTTGTCTGAATCTAGGCACGTGATAAATCTTTATTTGGAATCGTGAGGAACCTGTGAGTTTTTTTATTAAAGTTTTCAATACTCGGGCAGGGGAGCTTAGCTTGGTACCATGCAAGAAAAAAGTCACCTATCTAGCTAGGTAAACTTGAAAAGTAAAACATTTTCTAAATATATCATAATTTGGTAGATAAACTAAATTTGTAGCAAAGTTTAGTATACTATATAGTGTACTGTACAATCTTAGCATTACTTTGCTTGTAACTGTTGTTATGATTATAAATAGAACAGGACTGTCAATAATTAATCTGTTTGGTATCGATATTTAGATAAGAACTAGCTAAGACTGAAAAGCTATAATACGTCGAAGCGGAACGAACTTTTTCACTATGTGTAGTGGCAATTAAGGTTAGCATGAATGACTGACTGATGTAAATTTCAGTGTTCAGTTATTTCCTTTTTTTCAGCTATAACGAGTTTATGCTACATTATTAATCTTATATCGAGAACAAAAGGTATTATCTATAGACAGAATAAAATAACAGAGAGTAAAATAAAACAGTAAAGGTCTTACGTTGATTAGTGTAATACTGGGAACATTCACTATTTTTTTAGTTGTGAAGTTGCCGACTTTAGTTTGTTTCATGACAAATTGAAAGCTGCTGCACAAAACTGCGAATTATTATAATTCTGCTACAGTTCACAACTTTAAATTTAATACTTCCATAATATCATCATCTTTCTTTTTATGTAAAAATGTCGAAGCTCATAGAAATCATTTCTATAACTTAGAAACTAGTCGATTTTGTTAGCACGTACTGGCCGCATAGGCTAACATTTTTTTTTTTAAGTATTTAATTTTATGTAAATTGACGCCAAATTAATAGGTTTCTTCAACTAGTTTTTGCTCTGCTCTGCCCTTCAGAAATAACTAAAACCATTTTTACTGCTGTTTCAGTTTTACTAGTAGATTAAAGTTTTTATATGCTATTACACATAAAAAATATTACGGCGTATAAAAGTGAGTATACCATTTCATCTAGAAAAGGCAAAACGATATAATGTTTTAAACAGAAAAAAATCTAAAAATGAATATTGAAAACGGATTTCTACTGATACTAATAATTCAGTGGGTAAATTTATCTAAATCCATTAAAGAAGATCAGATAGGAACGCTTGAAAACGAAAAGAATGAACTCTTTCTTCAGATCCAGAAAGGCATAGCAGATAGCATTAAAACTTTAAGGAATGATAACGATACAGAAGCTATATTAGGTATAAAATATTTAACAGAACTTGGAAAACAAATAAAAGAACTGAATGAGACAGAAAATTTAAATAAAACTAACACACAAGAAGTGAGAAGAAATTTCGACGACGCAAGAAGGAGTAAGCTTAAACTGAACCTTGCAGATGTAGCATATCTTTTTACTAGGAAATCTCATGACACAAACAAGGTAAAGGAAGAAAATCGAATTGTGCTACAAAAGAAGTTAAATGATTGGATAAAACAGAGAGAGGAAGAAAAAGCAAAAATAAAAGATTACAAAAAGAAAATAAAGAGCCAGATTGGGAAGGCAACGACGGAGAAGTGTCCTAGATTTGGGATTGGGAGTGCTCAAAAGATGAGTGATTCTGAACTTGGAGAAAAATCGAAAAAAAATAAAAAGGTCAAATACCCTTGTTGTAGGAAGTGTTGCAAGAAGTCTTTTTTGGGATGTTTGTAAGAAATAAGAATCAATCATTTGAAGATTATATTAATGTAATTAAAACATTAGTTTCATCGCATATTTTTTGAAGACAAAACTAGCATTACAATGAGTAGAGATTACTTTATAAGAGAACGTTTTTCTCAGTCATTAATTACTTGCTTTTATACTAAAAGTTATTAAACTAAAATTTGCATTTGAACTATTTATGTTTTTTTTTCTGCATAAAATTCTTTATTTAAATTATGGTGGCCAACACTAGCTGTATACTAAAGTTAATATATACCATTTTCGTATTAATAAAATTCTCTTGAGTTACTTTTAGTTTTTTATTCATTTTTTTCTTAGCTTATTCACGATCATGGTACGGAGATTCGATGCAATATGGCCATATATAAATATAGTGTTGTCACACGAATTCGTTTATCGATAATAAATTCTCAGCGTATATTATTATATAAAATACTACTGACTTTTAACATTTAGAGTTTGTAGTATATGTTTAGTGTAGTACTGGATAAACTGGTACGTGGATTCGATTTCACGATTCAATTCTAGACTTAGATTTTTTTTTTAATATTATGATGATTGAATGATATTTTTTGGAATATCGATGTGATGCCCATTGGTTAATATAGTCGAGAAATTAGTATTTTTGTTTTACCACTATCTAGTTCATTTCACAATTAAGACAGTTAAAAAACTTCATATCCGTGCGACAGATTACAGTTAAAAAATCAATTTCATCGATAGTCGATACTGACAATAGTGATAGCGGTGACAACGCAATAACAAAACAATATTACCGGAGATCGGCGCGGCCCGGCGCGGCCCTTCACATCGGATATCGAACATACAACGAGATTAGTGATGGGATGTAGACGAATATCGATTAGTTTCGCTAGCTTTTGTTCTTTGGTTAAACTAAAGAATGCGGTGGTACCTATGAAAAAGTTTTTTTTTCCGATATTTTTTTTATTCTCCAAATGTTGCAATCAAGAATACGGCCCGCCTGACGGTGAGCCGTTACCGTAGCCTACGGACGCTTGTAACATTAGCACACTAGCGCGTTGCCGACCTTGATCCCTCCTATCCCAAAGATCTCTGTCAACGTTACGCGTATCTACACTTACATTGGATATGTTTTATTTATTTATTAGCTATGATTATCTTTGTTTTGGACATATTCATTGAGGCCCTGAGAATGCTCAGGGATGCTTCATGCAGTTCTGTGAGCATACACTGAAGATACAAGACGCTTTCAGTGATGATGATTATTATTATTAATAATAATAAAATAACCATGTTCCTGATTTGTATGAAATGTATACGTCAGGAAATATGAATAACACAAAATTAATTACTTCGCCTGAAAGCAATGAGTATACGAGTATAAAGGCAACACTTAAACTTGAACTTTAAGACTTGAAAATAACCATAATATGCTACATATATCGTTTATCAACATAATATTCTAATTTAATTGTGAAACATCTATATCTATACATATTATATAATTCAACGTCTCTCTGTCTATCTGTTGTGTTCTTTTCACGCGAAAGCCACTTATCTGATTTACATGTTTTTTTTTGTTTTAATCCATTTCTATCTTATGTGGCCAGGTTATATGATATATTTTGTAAGAAAAAGTAACATAAGAAATAAACGTGACGATAATGGTGAATCAATTCGGAAAAAGACGCATTTGGTACGCTAAAATGGCTTACGCTGAGTAAACCATACGAGATATATGAAATTAATGTTCTAACATAATTGTACATCTTAAAAATACTTACAAAAAGTCATACCATTACCATATATCTATCTTCTAAGGATCACTCATAATAAGCATTTTTGTGTCTTCCGTCTACTGAGCGGGGGCAGCAAGATTCACACGTGCGCTCGACCGACGACATTCTGTAGTGCCGCGGGCACAGCTAGTCAACTGGTACTGGTACCGAATTACATTTTTTACATTTCAAAATTTAAATTAGATCTAAATTTATTTATTATATTTATGCTTCTTAGCGAATACATAATAATAGGTCTTTACCTATGAAATTGCCGTTCTGCAGTACTGGCCATTTCAAATCAAAATAATTTTTGTTTGGCTAAGAATTATAATTTCAAATTAATTTTATTTTAAAGACATGGAATTCTTTTTCCAAAAGTAGTCATTTGTTCATTGATTAGTGTTACATTTTCATGGGATTTAAATCTTTTTTGTCACCATGTATACGTTAAAAATTCGAGTAATTATGGAATATGACTACCGTTGTGGCAGTAACGCGGCACAAGCGGCACGCATCATCAACGACGTTTACGGAGCTAAAACTACAAACCAACGCACCACCTGTTATTGGCTTGCTCGCTTCCGTTCTGGGAATTTCGACCTGAAAAATGAACCTCGCGGTCTTCCGAAGACTTTGGTCGACAATGACGAATTAAAGGCGATTGTGGAAGCTGATGATACACAATCTACGGCTGAATTAGCAGCAGCTTTCGACGTTACCGTCAAAACAATATTGGTTCATTTGCGTCAAATTGGCAAGGTAAAAAAGCTTGACAAATGGGTGCCCCACGAACTCAATGATCGCCAGCGCGAAGTACGCGTAGAGATGTGCCTTGCACTGCTCAACAGACACACAAATGAAGGAATTTTGAACCGCATTGTTACCTGCGATGAAAAGTGGATTCTGTTTGATAACCGCAATCGCTCAGCAAGTTGGTTGGATCCTGGTTCAGCACCTAAACAATGCCCTAAACGAAAACTTATCCCTAGAAAAGTGATGGTCACTGTTTGGTGGTCTAGCGCCGGTGTGATTCATCACAGCTTCTTAACAAACGGGGTGAGCATTACTGCAGATGTGTACTGTGAAGAACTGAACACAATGATGGAGAAGCTGGCACATCTCCAACCAGCATTGGTCAATCGCTCGTCTCTGCTGCTCCTGCACGACAACGCGCGACCTCATACTGCACAACAGACGGTCTCCAAGTTGCAAGAACTGGGGTTGGAAGTTCTCTGTCATCCGCCCTACTCACCAGACCTTGCGCCTACAGACTACTACTTTTCCAGAATTTGGATAACTCCTTGGCGGGAAAAGAATTCAATACCCGAGAGGTTGTATTTGTTGCCTCCCGTCAAGCTGATTTCTTTAAGAAGGGCATCAATAAACTGCCACTGCGCTGGCAAAGATGCATTGATTGCATGGGTGATTACTTCGATTAATACAAATAAAAATACATGAAAAAACATCGTTTAAATTTTTTCATACAAAACGGCAATTTCATAGGTAAAGACCTAATATATAACATCATGAAATATAATGTTTTTTTTATTATTTTATTTTTCACAGTTTTTCGTTTATTATTTTAAATTTCTTTCTTGAAAAATATTATAAAATTCAAGAGATTGTTTGTTCGTTTTGAAGATTGTGGATTTCTATTCGAAAATTAGTACATCGAAAAAAATCATAAAATACAATGTAAAATTTTCGCTTAACAAAGATATTAAAATAAAATCTTGATTCTGTGTGTAAGCTATATAACTCTCTAAATCACAGAGGTGGGTTCGATTTCTGCTAGGGTAAACAAAAAATTTTAGGTTGAATGATTGTAGAATAGTAAATTTCTTTTCTCGATCCATTAATAATTGACCTGAGGACCAAAATAATGCATTATGTTATCCAAGCCCAATAGTGAGATGGTGAAGTTTCTTTATAGATTTCGGTTTTCATCTGTAAAATAAAAAATGTTGTATTTATCGTACAAAAAATAAAAATTGTTCAGACAATTTGTATCAAAGCCATTTGAATATATTTTACTGCAAAGATCTTATATTAAGCTTCTATTTAAATATTTATTATTTAGAGTACGTAAATAGTCGATAAACAAACAAGCGACAGTCGATAGAGACGTCGTACCAATTAATCCGGAGTTTCGATCTAGATTGGATTCTGTTTCTTGAATTGAATAGTTTAACTCTATTGTTCTGAATCGCTTTGTGCTGATTAATTTTCTTCTGTTTTGTTGAATTTGCGTTGTATTTTTGATTGTTCAGTTCTAAACATTTATTTGGCTTGCGAATCATGGTTGCTTTTTTATAGTGACGGTACTCTGTCGTCCTATAGTGAACACGATGCGATCTAAAAACAACGGTGAACATCGAAAGATCGGCTTCGCTGACTGATTCCCAAACGTGACAGAGTCAATGTGACGGATTTATCCATAATGGTCATGATGGTCGCGACCATCAGGATCTATCTCGCTTGTTTATTGGATATACACAGACTGATTCCGGAACGCGACAATCCAAAGGAACACACAATTCAATTTAAGAATAATTATAGATTTCACATCCCTTTGCTTATTTCCATCACATAATAGGAAATATAACCAGAAAGCCACGGTTAGCTTACATCTCCTAAATATATTATTATAGTATCATTGTTTGGTACAAGTAGGCAATTACATCCAAAGATAATTAAGAAGAGAATTAGTATTACAAATTGCTACCGCTCGCACAGGAAGTGTGAACAAAGGGATGAGGGTCTTTAGTGATTCGAACGCTTTTATCGATATAGTTTTTTTTAAATAGTATATTGTGCGGTATGCCAGTGTTCACAGTAATCACAGTTTTTGATGTACCATGGCGTGGTGAGAATGCTAATACGCTAAGCTGATAATGAGGACTAATTCTTAAGAACATGTCCTTAGTGATAGATTTTCAAATTGAATGTGGTAGCCGGGTGCAATATTGTTATAGGATTTAAGTCAACGTCTTTTGACGTGGCAGCTGAGTACAGTAATTTTAAGCCGTAGGAGGCCAAGGAAAAACGAACGTTATTTTTTTTTAAGGGTTTTATTCAATTGCGGTTCGCATAATGAACTAAGATGCGAAGTATTTTGTTCGGATAAATGTAACATCAACTACACATGGATGGAGACCCACTTATATGGCGTCTGGTAGTCCTGTGATGGAATGGAGAGGGTGGATTTAGTTTGTGCATCTGTTTCGTACCTTTCGGGTGCACTCCGAACGAGCGCTTAGCGAAATCTTGCTAGGGGGCCCTGCCTGTACCAGGCGGGTTACTCTTAAAACTGATTCGAATTTGAATTTGTTTCTGATTCGATTTCACTTTTGATTCGAACTCAATCCTACAAGTGTACTCTTGAACCAAACTGAATCGAAAATCAAGATTAAGTAATAATCGAATCATATCAACGTCGTTATCTGTATCCGGTCTCAGTACACACATGTCACCGTAAATTATTATAAGTCTTTGCTTGGATTTTTCTAATTCTAGCAATTTTGCATAAAAATAGTAGATTGAAAATCGATCGAAGTTAGGTAGTTGTGATTTGAGCCACAGCACTATCGTGCTGCTCACCATATCAAATATTATTCGATTCCATTCAGGACTCGAACGCGTCAAGAGTAAGGCGGCTGATTATGCCCATGTTCTGAGCCATTATCACTTATAGGATAAGTAGAATTTCAATGCAGAATTAAGTCACTCCTCCATGCTCTGTTAATAGTTGCCTTGATTATATCAAAAACAAATATTTCTACTGTGAATGAAAAGTTTAGATTAAATTACGAACTTGAGAACATATTTGTTTTACATCCTAATGAGGGTAATCTTTAGATTAGTTCTATAAATCGGTAATTAAATTATAATTATGAAAAGGTACTACATGAAATGTTTTTTTTTGTAGATAAAATGTTTGCACATCACTACTCACTACATTAACCAGTCAAGCGTGGCAGGTAGTACGAGGGACTACACGGAAATCAAACAATTGTCATGGTAGATTGTTTTATTTGCCTCTCAGCTAGCTCTTTCTAGCCAACGCAACGACAGTTTAGTGAATGAGATGGATAATAAATCGCGAAAACTTTTACAAATGTGTTTTATATTGTAATGATTGATTTTAAGGTTTACTTGGTTTTGGATTAATTTTGTTATATTGCAAAATGTGGTACCTATAAGGATTGAAATACCTTGTTGTATAGCTTTTTTATTATGCGCAGATATTTTGGTTCTGGTTCACCACCACCACCTGGAAAATAATATTGTAAAGCAAGTATAGTTACTAATAAAAGATAGTAGATTTTTTCTCTCGCACAGTTTTATATTTCTTGCTATATAACTTGCGCCCTTGATTTAGTTCACATGAAAATACTTTAGATGTTCCATGGGAACTACGTACCGAGGTATTATTGGAACTGCAACATATTCACATATGATAATTTATTAGGGCGTCCAAACAAATATACAAAATTTAATAGGTGTATATATATATGTATGTATGTTTGTACACGCATTTTTCCGAAACTATTAATCAGGTTGTGACATTTTTATTGGCCTTTATTTACCTGAGCCTAGCGAACAGTGTAACTTGTATCAAAATCGGTTCAGTAGTTTCCAAGCTGTGAACTAATACGTCTAAGTGTGACGGTCTGGCTTATTGATACGAGCTACGGTTATGGTGTCAAAGCGAAAAAATCTTAAAACCTTGGTCAAATTCTAGTTCATGTGGGAAAAATCAAACTAAAAATTAAGAAATAAAAAATTTAAATCGACTTCAAAAATTTAACTCAAAATTATGAAATAACATTTTGATATTTACACGAAATTAACCAAAGTTGTACCTACTTGGTTTGTCACGTTTAGTAGAGGGTAATATTGAGAAATATTTAAATATCAATGATAATAATGTGAATTAATTTAACTTACTTTTAATTTTTATAATTTTAGTTTGATTAAAACATACTTTATTTATACATCGTTAAATTATTTTTACATAATAAAAATAAAAGTCAGTAAAACGAATTCACATTACTAAAATTGATGGCTAACTACATCATCTTGTCGAAACACGTAATAAAGTATTTGAGGTATTTTTTTGTTATGGCAATAACTTCTTACATAGTACATACGACATTTTGAAACTGCATAGCCCTTACAGAAAGGCGTAAGGAAATATAGGTGTTTCCTCGGGATCAATCCTATAAACTTTAATAACTATAAAAACTTTAATAAATTAATCTAAAAACCGTCGTTGAACTGTATGAAATACAGTCGTTTATTAAAAAGACTCGCGCGCCACCTATCTAATGTTTATGGTACTACGATAGAAACTTTCATGTACCAACAACTGTACAAAGTTTTAAGTCAATTGAATGAACGATATGTGAAAGTTTACAACGAGAACATGTAAACATGCATTTCTTATACAGAGAAAAACAAGGAAGATTTTATTGACAATTTATATAGCCTATCAATTACTTAAAAATCGGTCAAGCAATTTTTAAGTTAAATCCGGAGATACAAACAGACAGACTGCATATTAAATATCATATTCACGATCTGTGTCTTATTTATTATGTCTATCAGGAAATAAGAATAAAATAATACAAATACAGACAGAACGACATATTTATAAATATAGAAAAAAGGCGGAATAAAATACAAAAAATACAAGAACGAAATTCCATGTGGTATGCCAAAAGAATAAAAATAAACAGAGGTTTGGTGGTCAGGGGTTTGTCGATGGCTCTTGAAATGTTTCTAGTGGTCACTCGATGCTAAGATGTTTGCTTGGGGGCTAATCGGCTTTCGGGTAGGCAGGAGTGCTCGAAAGTTTTTTAAGTAGATACGGGTTTTATTTTACCTATTTTGAGTACAGCCGGGGTTATATTAGGCCGCGTACAGACAGGGCGAACGAACGCGAACGTAGGCTCAAAGTGGCCGTAGCCGATCAACGCGGCCTTACAGTATTTATACGTTCATAGGAGAATAATTAGGCTATCCAATTATTATCCGATTAAGGCGAAATGAAGTTCTGAAGGGATGCGCTAAAATGTTATAATTTTCTGACGTCACAATACCTGTAGTATTCAAGTATAGTACAGAGCGAAAACAGCGGTGACCACCGAGAGATCAAAACAATCCATCGCCAGGTCTGTAAGCCTATCGGCTGCTGGATATATACTTGATGACCCCGAAACGCGACAAATCAAAAGAGAGTCATGATGACAGGATTATCACCATGTGTATGGTGATCGCAATTCAGGTGGGTACACATCCCTACCACCTTGCTTGATTGCTGGATATACACTGGCTGTTCCTGGAATGCGACACACTTAAGCGTGTCACTATAGGGCGAGTGTTACACCTGGTTTATGGTGGTTGCGCTTCAGTCTTACATAATTGTCGAATCATACCACCCATTATGTTTTGTTATATCGTAAGCAAACACTTATTTTATTTTATTCTACTTCTGACAACCAACTCCACTTCATCAGATGGTATACAGAGCAAAGACCGGAAACAACGGCGTCTGTCGAGTCACTGTCGCTAAAGCAGCCAACAAATACGACGCCGCACCGAATTGGGTATTTGAATTTTGTTTTTTGTGATAAATGGAAAGATCATATATAAGTTTTATAATAAACTATGTTTATTTTATTTTATTTCGCAATATTTCAAAAGTTATTTCAAAATAAAAAATAATGTTTGAATTCAGTACTGAAAACGCGCCCATCGTTCCCGAATAAATCCGAGCGCGTGTGACGTCACAATGTTAATTTCTACTCTTTGTAGCACACAGCTGTTACAGTGCTTTGACGCTTAATCGATGAAATTCCTATAACATTATGACGTCACAAACCTTACGATCAATCGTAACGCGTTCGCAGTCATGTGATGCTTTTTAAAATTATCAATTGTTCGTTATTAAATTTAAAAAAAATACGAATCATTATAAAGGGCTTTTATCCATCTGTCTGGTGGTCATGATGTTATGATTTATTCGAGTAAGATTGTAGGTACTATCTATCTGTTCCTATTAAGTGTGACTGATATTCCACCCATGAAGACGATACAATTCATATCTATAAAAACATATTTGTGTTCCAAAGTGTTTGAATAATCTATTTGAAAGTAGGTAACTGCTTTGTTTTCCTAGAAAGCTTGAGATGTATTTTGACTATTTATATTTTATGAAATAACAGCTGACCCGGTAGATTTTGTTCTGCCCTTTCCGGTACTAAATGCCTCGACCGTAACGCCCCCTATCGGATCTAATCTATAACACGTCTTCACGATACTACAAATATATTTGGTAAATATGAGCTCAATCAGTGAAATCACACGTATACAATATTTGTATATATAAGACTAGCGGCCCGCCCCGGCTTCGCACGGGTAGAAAAATATTTTAAAGACGGATTTTCATACATAATTTCATCCCTTTTTCACCACCTGTTGAACCGGTTGAACATTAAAATTCTTCCTTAGTGCTCACTTATAGTACAAATGGGACCCGTATGCAAATTTTCACGGTCCTAGCCGTAGTAGTTTAGGCTGTGCGTTGATCGATCGGTCAGTCAGTGAATCAGTCGGCCAGTCAGTTCCTTACTTTATTATATCTATAGAAATTTCTTACTAGATTGAAGAACATAAAGGTAATATAGAAAACAAATAAAATAATCGATATTGCCTTATTAACGCAGACCCCTTATTTGTAACACAATGAAACCATGTCTTAAGTATCATACAAGTGTTTGTCTTTGAATAATTGTAATTATATTTTTAATTATAAAACGTTTCCATGTGCGTTAAGTAAATAAATCCCAACAGTGGCCGTGGACTGGTTAATACATTAAATGTATTCACGCTTCCGCACGCTTCTACTTGTGCTTAAAATGTGGTGTGGTTTTTGTACTGAACACAGCGGCGAGCGGAGCGATTTAGAAAGTCCTATCGCTTTTGAGGATTTGTTACTTGGTTTTGTAAGCGGATCTACCTTCAATTACCGTTCAAGGGATGGTGACTCGACGAATTAACTTTTATCTTTGCCTTGATTTTTTTTAAATTGTAGCACGACAAGATAATGTCAGTAGAGATAATCTATCGCGGATCGCCGCTGTCGTGCTAGCTTGCATAGTTATACATTGATCCTGAAACGCAATAAACCCAATAAGTCATTGTCGCAGTCATTGTAATGGTGGACGCGAACCAGTTGACTTATAGGTCACTGCCACTTCGTTTGACTATTGGATATACACTGACTGATCCCGGAACGCGATATCCCTAAGGCCACTATTGTGAAGTCCTACCATCCATTAAATGTATATTGTAGAAACGTTTTAACGAGAAGGCTGTTATGCACGCTGATGGATTGCCAGGCTTTATGCAGGCTGATGGAGTGCCAATCTCTCGGTAGTCGCTGTTGTGTTTGGATTGTACTGTGCTTAACATCAGAGACAGTACCGTCAATATGCCGAGCTACTATAAAAAATATATTCTAAAATTTTTCTACTTCATTTCTCAAGTATCATGCTTTTGCTTATTTATTAGACATATCCACAAAAATACAAAATTATTAGTGCCCGTTCACAATCTATCGATAGTTTATAATTTCACTACATTGTTTATAAACTAACGGTTAATACATATATCTGGTGACATATATACACCGACATCAATTTCTATATATGTACAGATATAGGTGTCTTTTTTTATTAATATAATATTTTATCATCGCTTTCTTATGTTCAATGGATTCGTTTCCTTACAAAGTGTCTTTAGAGTATCTTGTCCGATTTCCGGCTTCTTTCACTACATCCTTTCACATCTCCAAATGTGTCAGTTCAAACGATTGTAAACCTAATATTTAGACAAATAAAATCGCGTTGAGATTGACACGAGGAAGTAATTTCTTTTGAAGAAATTGGAGAGGTCGTGTGTTTAGGTTCTGTGATAAGAATTTAGTGTAATGCCAAAGGTTTATGCCGGAGGATTAAAGGGAGGGATCAAATGAATACGTTAGGTGTTTATCAGTGAAGGGATGTTATCACAGAACCATATCTTTACTTAAATAAATCGGTCATGTTTTTGTTTGTTGTGCGTCGACACCGTTGCGAATCGGTTTTGTTAGCTAAAAATATATTTGTGATTTTTATGTTTTCACGCTTCAGCGATCGGCCTCAATGTTACCGCAGTTCCAGCAGCATTCTGAAAATAGATGAGTCTTTTCTTTATCACTGAACAAAGGCTATCCATGAGGACGTTAATGTTATAAATATTAGGTTAATAAAATACAATATCATTAGAGATTCATTTCTGTATTAAAACGTTATTAATATAATTACTAGCGAAGGTTCCTTGAGTGGTAATTTTTTCAACATTATTGGCTACATGGATTTTTTATTACATTTTTGTTGGTTTTCTCTTTTATTGTTATCATTATTAGGCTATTTATTATATATAACTAATTTATGTGACAAATAATAGGTTTTCTTTTATTTTTTCTATTATATATTTTTTTACACACGAATATATTTACCGTAATAAGAAATTAAAAACGAAAACGCATAAAAAAGATTCTCGACATCTATTTTTAGTTGACTGATATTTACAGTAAACCAAGTCTTCACTTTCCTGTAAGTCAAGTATTTTCCTGATTTATATATTTTAGTAAACAAAGTAATCGACAATATGTTTCACATATTTTAAATATATGTAGATTACTATTATTATTCTTGCAAGAGAGTGCGGACCAAGTGTCTGAAGGCATTCAATAAATAAATAATAAAACAACTAATAGACAAATTTTCTCTTTGACTTAATCAATAAAGCGTGCGAATAGTTGAAAATTGAGAACTGGACGTGAGTTATGAATTTGTCTCCTATAATATACCTTCTATAACTGCTTCCGATGTTCGAGAAGTGTAAAGAAATAGTAAATATTTTAACATAATTACGAAAACCCTTCGGCTTTCAGCGTCACATAAAAATTTGCCCCCATGACCCCGCGGATGTGATGTGATGTTTGTGCAAGTTATTAAGAAAACTCGCGATAAATTTAGAAACTTCCTGGCTTAGTTATTTACTGGCTTGCAATTTTTTCTAATTATATTTAATTTAAATATGTGCGGATAGGCCGTATGTTTTTTTCATTTGGGAAGACAATCAATGCTTTAAGCAAGTCTATACTACTTAATAATTACTTACTCTATGTAAGTAAGCATGAAGAAGCGGAAATAAATATCACAACCGGAAGTTTGAAAATAACGTTCAGAAAAGCGTTTTCTGGTAACATGTTGTTAAGTCATATAGTAATAGAATTTGTTGGAAGTGGTGTTAGTTTATCGCTCGAGGAAGAGGCTTGTGTTCCTACACTGTTGAGATTATTAAATTATAACATACAGGGTGATGAGCGACAGCGATTTTTCATTTTAGTTACATTAGTCTGCACTATTTTTAGACAACAACATTTTTAAGCGATAATAACTCAGTGGTATACGTACACCGCCACTATCGATGTGGTGATGATGAGATGAGATTGTGATTAAACGTTAAAAACAATAAAGTAAAACAAAAACAAGAATATTACATAATAAATCGTATTGTAAAATATCCCGAGGGAAAGCGTGGTGATAATATTATGTAATAATTTCTAAAATGTCTAGATTTCCTTACAATATTTTCTTTGTTAATGTTACTAGTTGAATGCAAATCAATAAATACATGCTAATTAAGAAAAAAAATCTCTGATACATACCAAGGCTAGAAAGAGTGAAAATTCATAACTTTTTCAATGCATTATAGAGATATAGCTGTACTTTTGTTCGACAGTCGTCGATGTCATAACGGCCTGCTCCAATGTCACTTACACTTATACTTCACAGTATGTTTGAAGGACTCCATATTGTAGGAAGGGGGGAACTAACTGGCCGGGAGCAAATTTCTTTGTTCATGCGGCGATGGAGGATACTGTAAAGCTATGGCTCCTGAGCCCAGTGCGTGTGGTTCTGTTATGAAAGGGAGAAGAGGGAATGAGGTTAAACAGATAGAATACTCGCCATGATACTGACTGTAGAACACGCTCAGCGAGGCAATGTCTGAAGCGGCTCGATGAACTTAGTAACGTCTGCATCATTTACAATGCGGAAAGGCCGTCTCTGCACCTTTCCAGGGATTCGAGGAGCTATTTTGAGGATCCGTCTCAAAGGTGCGAACAGTATTCCACACAAGGCCGAACTTGTACCTTGTAGAGATAATACAGCTGTTCGAGTGTGAAAAACCGTCGCACCCTGTTCAGGATTCCGAATCTCCGAGTTGTGGCTGCAAAAACAAATTACGAGTATACTTTAATACTCGTATAAAACATATTTAATTATGTGTTATTTACATTACATACATAAAAATAAATTAAACTTGGTTTGTCGTCATTGCGTTTCTATACCATTCATTCAAAAGTGATGAAATTGCTGAGTTATTGTGCGTACGCCTGCGACGGTTTCTTTATTAGTATAAATATCGTACAATGGATGGGACGCGAGTTGGTTCACTTTGAAAACAATTACGAAATAAAACATCGACGTCATAACATTTTTAGAGTTATTTTTGTTTTATTACGCAAAAGAAATATAACTTATGTGTGTACGAACACAGTTTTTTGTAGTGTGTAATTAGTGTCTCCTACAAGTTCATTGAAGTTTTACTTCAAAAGAGCGAAAAGGTTATGCATACCTTTTTGTAAATTAGTTCAATGCGAGTTATTAAATGTATTTTATTTGCTCATAAAATTATATTAATTAGTATTTAATTTTGCTAAAATAAATAGAACTATATTTAACTATACATTTTTCTAAACGTTATTTCCGTACGAAAACAGAGTTGAGTTATAATCAAGTCGTACCTAAAGAAGTCTCACTTCTAAATACGAGCATTCTTTGTCTCAATAATCGATGCATTCCCACTCAACTTTCAAATGAAGTTACCTCGCTCTGCTCATCAATAAAGCTATAGGGTTAAACTCGCTCGTTCGTATAATATTTGGTGACATCACAATATTATAACTAGCGTGTTGTGCGAACCGTAACAGCTTTTTTCATTATTCTGGGTACACTTAAATATTTCTATTAATTGTTTAATGGATTTATTAATAATAATCACTGAAGTTTTTATATGACCTCGGAAAAAATATAATTAATTCAATCAATACGTCAGTTGTAATGTGTTAATTTCAGAAAGTGGCACTCCTTGGTATGCCAACATGTGTATGATGGTTGCAAATTCTACTTCTAAAAATAACATATGAATATAGATGTAATAAACACACGTTGTTTTGACATCATGAATAATTGTAATATTTAGTGGAAATAATTCTTTCTACATAAAATTTGTGTGCTGTTAATCGAAGTCGTTACCATTAAATTGAGTTTTTAAAAGTGATTACATCATGTAATTAATGGTACATAGCTAAACCAACCGATTAAGATTAGGTATTCTGCTTTCAGACATCAATTCACGGTTTAGAACGCTTGTAAAATATTAAGGAAAACATTTTCTGTCTACTGTTTTCTGTCCCTGTACTTACATATAACTTTTTTAATAATGATACTTTCTTTCTTATCACAGGAATGTCGGTAGAATGCACAAATTCTAATAATATGGCATACAAAATATGTCGCTTATTAACAATTTATTTGCTTGGCATTCTGTTATTACAGATTCGAATAGTGTTAGTCTTGTGAATTTAATTTTGATTTTAAATCTTGTATATTATGAAATACGAGACGTCGTGACTCAACCTGATATTGCCGGCTAAATAAAACCACATCGGTTTCGTTGGCTAAATCAGTTCAGAGTTTTGTTATGGTTATACGTGTTACGTCATCGCAACGCATCATAATTGCTGACCGAGAGTGAATATGGAGTCGGATTTTCCAGTCCCACGCTGCATATGACATGGAGTCAGCATTTTCAGTGGCAACCCGACTCCTCCGTTACCACATTATGTTTTTTTATACATTACTAGACAGTATTGTAAGCCTGGCATTGGCAGCAGTCGCATCTTATTAGTTTTAGACTACATTTTAATTTAAAATAAATTAAGTTAAAGTAATTTTGGGTTTTTTTGATCCTCCGGCTCTGACCTTCGTAATTCACGTAATAATGTATTATTAAAAATAGAATTTGTTTGTGCAACATCACTTCAAGATTGCGCAGGGCAGGGAGCAGTGACAGGTCGCTAGGTCGGTGGATATAATATAATAATAGTTCTGAAACGGGGCAATGTTATTTGTTTGTTGAAATAATAAAACCGACAAACTTAGTAAAAATGTGCGTGCAACTTGACCGAACAAACACCTACGCAACTCTTTTAACCTATTAAATAATAAATATTCGTGGTTATCGATAATTGTAATTAATGTAATACTTTTAAACTTTTTAATAATTGTGTATTAAATATTACAATTTTAATAAATAATGTTGTTCCAGTTTATAATGAAGGCGTGCAGACGGCCTAAGACAAACCACGTTGTTAGTGAGTCTCCACAAAGGTGTAATAAGACGTTTTGCGCCTCGCTGTTCTTATTTAAATTTCTTATTGATTTTTAATTTTATTGTGAATATTATTTAAAATAAAATAAATTGTTAAGTTGATCTTGTATTTAAAAATCTTGTGAGTGTCTGTTAGTGTACTAGTGTCAGTACTACTTCAAGAATTGAGCTCATATTCACTTAATATGTTTATTTTATTTAAACAATGGTTTATAGCTATGTTAGGATCCGAAATGTGGCGCTGTGGTCGAGCCATTAATTGCCCAAAAAGCCAGAATAACACGTAAAGTCATAACGTAATGTCAACATTTTCGATTTAAAATGTTCTTATATGAACTTTATTTTGCAAAGTAAATTTCGGTAAAGATAAATTATCATTACATTTATTATCGCTTGATAGTCTGTCGTCGACCTGTCTCGTATTGAACAATAAGTGAAGCGTACTTGAATCGACAAAAGCTTTTGTTATCAAGTGTTTCCACTGTACGTATATTATTTAATTAATCACGTTTGTATCGTTTTGAAGCAATGATGGTTCAGTGGTAGCGTGTACGACTTCGCGTGTTTTGACGTGAGTTTGAAACCCTGCAATGAGCCTGAGCTTTCGGTAAAGGAAAACATCGTGAGGAAACCATAGCATGGTGGTAGGGCTTCTTCTAATGCCCGCCTGGCTAGCTACCACCCTCAAGTTGAAAGTATGTCGCCAAGCAACAATAGGTGTGTTCCGGCAGGTGTACTTGAGAGTCAGTCTTTCACTAGGTTTAGTGTGTTATCATCTTGGGCCAAATCGTCGGTTAACATCAGGTGAGATAGTGGCCACTACGCCAAACTTACAACTATAAAAAAAAATATGACCAGTTTATTTTACATGTAAATATATGAATAAGAATGAAATGAAAATGAAACTATGCAACCCGGCCAGTGTGTTCGAACCTTCTTACGAAATCGCGTCCTTCAAGCAAAATGTGAAGAGATATTTACGTAAGCTGGTTGACAGCGGTGACCGCCAATGAATTGCCGATCTCTCTGTGGTCGTCTTTGATTTCGGATTGTATAATAGGCACTATGAAGGATAATGGCTTCACTTTCCGGTATTAATATAAAAAATAGATGACAATAACAACGAATTTACATTTGGTCAAGTTACTAAATAGTAGCTGAGTGTTCAATGCGATTTGCCATCGGCAACATCTCAATTATCATACTTTCTAACCCCCTATTCAAACCCTTTCAGAAAACATTTTTTAAAATATTATTTAGTCACTTACCTGCGTTTTATATGGAACTTGCGTACAAAATTTCACGGTCTTTGACCAACCAGTTTAAGTTATATGTTGACTGTTAGTATAGTAGACTTTAAGAATTTTATTAAATATTTAGTTATATTGTTTATACGACATTTTACTCTTAAAGTAATTCAAAATATTAACATCGATACTGTCTATCTGGATGGATATATGCATTTTTAATGAAATAGCAATAATTAAAATTTTATATAGTTACACACTAGAAAATAATTAAACCAAACTAAATAAATGCTAATACAGTTTTTATATCAATATCGAAGACATTCATTAGTTCAACTTGTTGGTATGCGGCCGGCCTGTCAATAACCACATAGTTAGTGAAGTGTACTTGAAGTTTCAAGACGTGCTCTTCGACGTTCAGTCGCGTTATGCAACTTCGAGCAATATGAACGATCGATTATTTTGTTTGGCTGCATATGAGGAAAGCTTCTAGAACTGCACTTATTAAATCTTGATTCAAATTTCTCTGACTTGAAGATGGCGTAAGATTGTTAAATAACAACGGTCACAAAAAAAAAATCAAAACATAAGAAGGCAGACGTATGTGTGAAGGTAGATGAACGTTTTACGCTCGGTTGGGCAACGAATATACTCATATAGGTACTCAATTACGATTTTTTACATAAAGTTACTATAAAATAGTAAGGTCCAATCTGTGGATTGTGCCTTGTGTGAAGGTGTGTCTTAGACTGAGCATCCTGTAATTATAGATTGCATAGTCATAAAATATCAGATGAGTACAGACTTATATTTGACAGCAAAATGCTATAAAAAAACTTGTATAATTAGGTATTTTAACGTTCAGAATACGGATTCTGTTGATCTAACAAGTTTAATGAGCTTGTCAGTTTTAATTGACTGTTTGTAAACAGTCTAAGCTCAACATATTATTTCAGAGTGTACTACTGTTGAAGTTATGTAACTTGAAGTAATACAAGTCGGTTCCATAGACTGTTTGCTTTCAGACTTAAAGCAAACTTTTAAGGGGTTGTTTAATTACATTAAATATTGTATTTTTAGTCTGCAAAGGAAAAAGTCGAAGAATTGTGTTAAGGAGATTGTAAAACGTCATAATATGAAGCTAGGGCTCGATCGCGAATATGAGACACATGGAAAGAAACCGTCATAGTGACTCAGGTTGATTGGACGCGATTCTTAACCAACTTTTTTATTTAAAGTAGCACGGCAAATTGATGTCTCTGTATCTTATGATATGTACATTACAAGTATTATCTAAGTCCGGTCATCGCTATCATGCCGGCTTGAAAGCCACGTAGTAGCCGAATATAGACTGACTGATCCTGAAATGCGACAAATCAAAATGATGATATATGAATCATGATAATAGGCTAAACCTAGTGGAAGTCTGGCTCTCAAGTGCAGCTACCAGAACACACCTATTGGTGCTTGGCGACAGATTTTCAACTTGAGGGTGGTAGCTAGCCAGGCGGGCATTAGAAAAGCCAAACCACCATGCAAGTTTATTTCCAATACACATAATACGAGCTATTTTTATGATTGAGCGAATGAGTTTTTTTTTAGCTCGACAGGTTAGTAAACTACGCAAGCTGCGGAACACACGAATTAACTTTTTTTTCCTGCTGTGGTCTCTCGACGAGCTAACTTACATTCCGTACTACGAAATGATGGATAGTTAAAAAAACAATTTTTATTTCTATAAACTAAAATAAAAAGTATATATTATGAACATTTATTTTTATTATATTAATGTGTTTTGTATACTATTTTAAATATTACCATTCGAAAATGTGGACTGATATCGCTGATCGTATATGTTTTATTTGTATCGCCTTTAAAGCGTACACTATAACAATTAAAATTGTTATATTGCTCATTTTCGCAAATATATAATTTGAAGTGTGTTATGAATTATTTTATTTTATTCGTTAAAATATTGGTTTTGTTTTCCCGCCGTATAATTAAGATTTAATTGTAATGACTGCTAGGGAGCGCTGGGGTGTATGAAAGCGGTATTGTCTATGTGCCTTACAATTTCTAATTACTGTAATGAAATAATGAGAAATTATTAGTTAGTTTCAATAAAAACGTTCGTTGGCTATAGATAATCATTATTATGCAAGCACATAAAATATTAGAGGTACATACGTCTCAAAAGTACTTCCCGCCTTATCATGCCGGTGTAACAAACCGCCATGTTTTTATGAACTAAAAAGTAAATTTTAATGGCAAGTAATCTGCTAAGAAGTTTGTTGCAGCCGCGTAATTGAAATCCGTCGAGTATTAAAGTAGGTAGTTGTAATTATTTATTTTTTGTCATCGCGAATAATTATGATATCCAGTGCGGTAGTTTTTGTTTTTTTTTTCGTTGCCACACTGCGTCGGAGTCTCGTCGAAGCACTGTCGCGTCCGCACGGTGCAAAACTCGCTCGTTTCGGATATTCCACCACAGCCACATACTCCAGGATCGACTACTGTTGAGCCAATGTACGTGAAGGTGCATATAGGTATATACTTCAAGACCTTGTCGGCGCCGACCATCACGCACTATAGAACGCAGACAAACGCAAACTCGCCGGGAGTTGGCATATGACATTTTAAACATACTTTCGCTGGATATCCTCGTATTATCGTAATTCACCTTTAGTTTCGCATCACAGGTCGTTCTCATATTTGCGTGGGAACGGCCAAAGTTTTTCTTCTCCATTTAACAATAAAATGTTAAATAAATAAAAATATTATTGCAGATACTAAATTGATAACAAAATTCTAATTAAAAAGTATCGTAACTGAAAACAGATATCGATAGGTAATGTATTGTGAGTTAATAGAGGGAATCTATGGTTAGTTACTTGGTCCAAATACGCCAATAGAAGAGGACGTCATAGTTTTGTTTACCTTTTCACTGAGTTGTAAAACACATGGTGTTGTTTTTATGAAGTGAGTGGTAATATATCTGACAGTTTAATGTCTGAAAAGAGTAAATGTGTAAAATTCAGGATTATTCTATCGAACAGAAGGATTTTAATTCCAATAAATATTCGGTAAATCATAATATTCGGATTTGCATACAATTGATGTTTTACTAAAACTAGCAATGCACTCGTGAGAGTCGCGTCACTTGTGGTATGAACGATACCCCTCGCCCCGCACCGAGACCACGTCACAACGCATTAAGATGAATAACCATATCGCTTGATTCTTAAAAAAACTGTAAGATGAAAATATATATTAACTACATCGTGTGTGATAGTCCATTTCATTTTTTTTAAAGTTCCTTACCGACACCCCTAACATAATTAGGGACCTTGCGTCTTCTATAATAATTTTATATATGGCCATCCTTCAGTGAGGATTTCTAATCACCCCATTCTATATTTTTTACATCTTAATTTTTAAAATAAATCTAGTGAAGCTCCTCCTTCTTTTTTCTTTTTACTTAAATTTACTCAAAGGTTCCCTTCTCTTGTTTTCTTTAGTTGTTTACTTATTGAAACACATTGCTTGACAATATATTATCATATAAACGTACTACTATTCCAGTAGTTGTTACACAACACGTTTGATTGTAAAATTGTAATTTAATACTATATACATTTTAGTCCATTTGATTGTATGGCGACAATATTGTATCTTAAGATAAAATATTATAGCAATTTCGTCATCTGTGTTGCGCTCTATGTTGAGAAGTTTGAATAGGAAGACAGCAAAGAAGTTATTTCGCTTGTTATTATATAAATAGGATATGTATGTGGGTGCTCATTAAATTTTCGCTCGGATGATTTTTTTTTTCGATTCAATAAGAGTCGTTGCCAAGGAGTTCTGAAGGATAACTAGAACGCGAAGTTTCTTTATGATACAGTTTACAGAAACTTGGATTATGTATTAGCATTGTTACTAATAACATGCTAGTCTAGAATTTATATAAATAAAATGAGATCGTCTGTTGTGCGCGCATCACGCAAAACTACTAATTGATTTTGATTAATTTATTTTTGTTTTACTCATTACATACTTGGTCCTTATAAAAAAAAAAAAACATGAAATCGTCATTCAATAAAAAAAAATAAGAATCTGTGATTTTTGTCGTTCATGTGAGCGGAGCTGCGGGCACAACTAGTTATATATAAAATTAAAAACCTCGGTATTTCTGGTGAAATACATGATAATGGCGGGAAAATAATCTCATTTGTGAAAATCTTAAACCCGTGTCTAAAGATCAACTTTTCTGGATGTTGAAACACTATCAAATACGTAATGCTTTTGATGTTGATTTGAATTTAATTATTTCAGTGCCACTTTCTGCTGATGGTGAAGGAATATTCTTGAATGAGCCTGAATGCTTGAATGATTTATTAGTATTAATATGTATTGGAAAACTTTAGATAATTCGTTGTTTTAAATTACCAATACATCGTAGGCATGACGCTGATGGCTTCATACGAGAAGAAAAGCTTTTACTCCCTTAGAGAGACATTGACTGACCATATTCTATATGTATGTGTGGTAGGTTTATGATTAAACAGTGACCGATAAATTAATCCGAACCGCAATGATGTACTCACGGACAGTGACCACCGCAGCCGTGCAATTACCGCGGAGCTATGTGAAATCACATTTCACGGGTTGCATTCATTAACGGCACAAAGTAAATCGGTACAGAAGGTCAGCTGTGGGCAACTCGTTTTTCCCATCACTAGAACAAAAGCGTTTAGTTTGAGCTTTCGGAATAATAACTCTGTCCCACTCAGAACTGATTAAAAAAAAACTATTGATTTTCACAATCGCAAAGTCACTTAAAATTTGAGTAATATTACTTTTGATAATGAACAACATAACATATTAGTTAATGTAATTTAATAGTAAATTTCAATATTAAAACAATAAACATATTATTGAAGTTATGTAATACTTCTTTTGTCTCGTATCATCATCATCATTTCAGCCGAAAGACGTCCACTGCTGGACATAGGCTTCCCCCAAAGTTCCCCACCGGTCCTGTGCTGCCCGCATCCACTGGCTTCCCGCAACCTTTACCAGGTCGTCGGTCCACCTTGTGGCGGGTTTGCCCACGCTGCGTCTTACGGGACGTGGCCACCACTCGAGAACTCTTTGACCACATCGGCCATGCGTTCTACGAGTTACGTGGGCCGCCCACTGTAACTTAAGTATAGCTATTCTTAGGGCTATGTCATTGACCTTGGTTCTCCTGCGAATCAACTTGTCGCGTTTAGTAGAGGATAAAATTAAGAGCAGCGCACGCATCGTACAACTGCAGTGCGCCATGATGAAGTTGCTCATCAATGATGATAATGTAAATTAATTTTACTGACTTTTATTTTAATTGATTAACAATAATTTATTTTGGTTTAATCAAATTAAATAATGTATATTTATTCACCGTTAAATAATATTTACACAATTAAAAAAATAAAAGTCAGTAAAATGATTTTACATTATTATCATTGGTGGCTAACTTCACCATGTTGTTGTCATTCTTGGAGTTATTTTTGTTTTGTTATAATAAAAAGGTATAGTATGCATGCGATTTACACAAAGATTATTTTGTTGTATTTTTTTTTTCTATACAAAATACTGACACATCAGGAGTTTTCTTTTAAGTAATTGATTTTACTATATTTTCCAAGTTACGGTGTGTCCTATAACTCACATCTAGGTATTAGTGGTCTGTGAATTTAACTGTCATATCATGTGTAATTTGACACAGATAACTCACGTTTCACTTCCTAAACTTTTCGGACAGAGAGAAAGTTTTCCAATTACACTGGTAAAAAAAAAACTTGACAATCCTTAAGGAAAAGCCACGCTCCAATGAATCGGACACGTGGGGTAAGTTTAAGATGCGTTCGGAAGGGTTGTAAGTATGTAGATAAGTGACTCGGTGCCTTTGAGACGAGTTTACTGGCCTAAAAAAATAAGGTTGTTATAGAAAAATCAACAATCATCTTTTATATACTAATTATGTTAGTGACTTTACTCGCGTTCTAATGATTTCTCATTTTATTTTTACTATTAGTTTTAAGATTTTTTGTTCAACTTCGGCTCTTCAACTGATAATGGGTAATGTACACTCTGAGAACTAGTGATAGTTTAAAAAAAAATCCTTATAGGTATGTATTTTGGCCACAATCTCTCCTGATGTTAAGTCACGAGAGGTACTGACTCTCAAGTGAAGCTACCGGAACACATCAATAGGTGCTTGGTAACAGTTTCAACTTGAGGGTGGTAGCTAACTAAGCAGCGGGCATTAGAAAATTCTTTACCACCATGCTATGGTTTCATCACGATATTTTCTTTCACCGAAAGCTTATTGTAGGGATTAAAACTCATAGTGAATCGCCGCCGTGTCCGAATACACTACCAATGAGCCATCATTGCTTAAAATTGGATTGATGAAGATCTGTGCACAATAACCAGTGTACCTGAACAATGTGTACCAGAACGAGGTACTTCATAATTTCTATGCCGTGTGAATTCCAGTTGGTTCTATCATCTCCTCACATTTTGTGAGAGGAGAATACTGTTCAATATCTTCAAGAACCAATATAATACTATCCAAATTATTAACAAGCAAAATTATAAAATCGATAATAGTGCGCAAAAAATAATAAAATTCTGCGACGAAGGAAACTTATCCGCCGCGTTCATTGAATTTGCAATTATTTTGTACAATGCGTGCACCAGTAAAAACTGTCGTAAAACGGATTCATGGGTAAAGGTCCGTTCGTATTGGACGTAACGTTACCGTTAGTTTCTTTTTGTCTTATGTAGTTTAAATATTTGTCTAAACACGATACAATTGCATTGAAATAGAGAAACAACGGTGATCGTTACTAGTTAAGTATCTAGTTATTGTCGCCGTCTTGATAGGCTTTTACGTACACATTACATGGGTAAGTTAAAATATCTCACTTTTATAACACCTCATCATGTCTATTTTTTTGTTACGTTAGTTTTTTAGGACTTGTGCTAAAACAATATATATGTTAAAACAATACAAATACGATATCACTCAAAAAGACCAAAATAAAAAAATATATAAACCCCCATAACAAATAACCTATTCAATGAAAGATGCTCACATCCATTTATAAACTAGAATAGGGCTGATAATCTTCAACTGGCTAAGCACATTATCTTGGATCATAGTTAAAAACACTCTCGATCAAGTCACCTTACAAAAAAAGAACAAGATCTAAAAAAGAACTAGATAAATATCGGTTCAGATGTTTGGGAGCTACGATGCCACATACAGATATACAGAGATACACACGTTAAACTTACAACACCCCTCTTTTTGCGTCAGGGAATAATAAAATAAACAAACACATGCATATCAATGGCTACTCCATGTATGCTCTTCGGCTTATTCATACTCCACAATTCCTCACTAGCACACGTTCTCGGCAGAGCTTTCGCAGGTTTCGAACACGCAACTCATCACAAATGTGAATTAGCACACTTTGAAAAGAAAGTAGCTCGCGTACGCTTGAAATGATAACAGTATGCCGATAAGCCCATTTCGTAAGGCTGACTTTTTAAGCGACGACGAAACGACGTTTTAACGACGAAAGTAAAATATTAGGTCTTTACCTATGAAATTGCCGTTTTGTGTGAAAAAATTTAAAGGATGTTTTTTCATGTATTTTTTATTTGTATTAATCGAAGTAATCACCCATGCAATCAATGCATCTTTGCCAGCGCAGTGGCAGTTTATTGATGCCCTTCTTAAAGAAATCAGCTGGACGGGAGGCAACAAATTCTTCAAAGGCATTTTGTAATGCCTCTCGGGTATTGAATTTTTTTCCCGCCAAGGAGCTATCCAAATCCTGGAAAAAGTAGTAGTTTGTAGGAGCAAGGTCTGGTGAGTAGGGCGGATGACGGAGAACTTCCAACCCCAGTTCTTGCAACTTGGAGACCCTCTGTTGTGCAGTATGATATCGCGCGTTGTCGTGCAGGAACAGCGGAGACGAGCGATTGACCAATGCTGGTTGGAGATGTGCCAGCTTTTCCATCATTGTGTTCAGTTCTTCACAGTACACATCTGCAGTAATGCTCACCCCATTTGTTAAGAAGCTGTGATGAATCACACCGGCGCTAGACCACCAAACAGTGACCATCACTTTTCTATGGGTAAGTTTTCGTTTAGGGCATTGTTTAGGTGCTGAACCAGGATCCAACCAACTTGCTGAGCGCTTGCGGTTATCAAACAGAATCCATTTTTCATCGCAGGTAACAATGAGGTTCAAAATTCCTTCTTTGTGTGTCTGTTGAGCAGTGCAAGGCACGTCTCGACGCGTACTTCGCGCTGGCGATCATTGAGTTCGTGGGGCACCCATTTGTCAAGCTTTTTTACCTTGCCAATGGACCAATATTGTTTTGACGCTAACGTCGAAAGCTGCTGCTAATTCAGCCGTAGATTGTGTATCATCAGCTTCCACAATCGCCTTTAATTCGTCATTGTCGACCAAAGACTTCGGACGACCGCGAGGTTCATTTTTCAGGTCGAAATTCCCAGAACGGAAGCGAGTAAACCAATAACAGGTGGTGCGTTGGTTTGTAGTGTTAGCTCCGTAAACGTCGTTGATGTTGCGTGCCGCTTGTGCCGCTTTACTGCCACGACGGTACTCATATTCCATAATTACTCGAATTTTTAACGTATCCATGATGACAAAAAGATTGAAATGCGATGAAAATGTAACACTAATCAATAAACAAATGACTACTTTTGGAAAAAGAATTCCATGTTTTTAAAATAAAATTAATTTGAAATTAGAATTCTTAGCCAAACAATAATTATTTTGATTTGAAATGGCAGAACGGCAATTTCATAGGTAAAGACCTATTATTTGTCAAAGCTTAGACTCGATTTGAGGCCCTGGAAGGATTCCCCACTGCTGTGTCCTCTGAGCTTACTCTCAGTTCTTCGATGTAATTTCTAAATTAAGTTTTCGGAATCTCGTCCTGCAATTTTTTTAAGATATTTTTTTCTATCAGGTCTTCTGGTAGTCAATGCCCGGAACCCCTCCTAGTCATTTTTAACGGGTTTTGTTTATCAGTATTTTTTGTAATTGTAGTTAAGGACTTACAAACATTTTATACATAAAAAATAAAAGTCATTGTATTTATATCACTGGCAATCACTTATTAAACGCAGGAAATGTATAAACTCTTCACAAGTAAATAAAGCTCAAAAGATTGTTTTTAGTTTGTGAATTAGGAACTGGTACTATTTATGTGTTTTATAGCCTGTTTATCGGAGAAGGTATTAAGCTATCTAATATTACGCTACCATCCGTAGAAGCGGAGCAATGACTTTAAACGTCAACCAAACTGACAATCTAGTCAGGCCTCGTAGGGCAGTGGTAGTAAGCCCTACTGTTGAGACGAGAGGTCGCGGTTTCAATCCTCCCACGTGACTGTCTTTTGTGTGATGAGCTTAATTGTCATTTGTGTGTTTAAGTATTACATGTACCAGCTGTTTAGCTACTATAATACAAGCTAAGATTATTTTGTAATGATTGCGGCGAGCGCCGATGGATTTCGGTCTCTCAGCGGTCGCCGTTGCATTTGGAATATACTGTGCTTACCATCAGGGACAGTACTGTCAATGTGCCGACGTAATATAAAAAAATGACTGAGTGTGATAATGCCTCCATATTTATTTCATCTATAGGGAAGTAATTATCATAATTATGTATAAACTCCAATCCAAATTTAACTGGTGGGACACAGCTAGTATTTAATACGTAGAGGTTCGTTTAGTTGTACAGTTTGTATTGGTAAAACTTTGATTAATCGATAGTTATTAGGACAATCGATAATCAATTGTTGATATCAAATACATAAAAGGGTTATTTTTACGCGATAACTATTCGCGGTGACCATATTTTTTGGTTGCCAAGTTCTTACGGTCGGCTAAAAACAATCGATTGCCAATGATGGCTATCGATTGTCCGAAAAACCGATGTTTTACTAATATTATGTATCGTATGGAATTTTTTTTTTAACTGTCTTTACTGTTAGCCATAAGGGCTCTGGAGCCTCGAACGGCTTTTACAGCTTCACCGAGCTTGGGGGCGAGCGCTTAAGGCACTCAGCCACGAAAACAGTCGTATGTGAACTGACTTTATCGTTTTATATCTCTCACACAATATGGCGTCAGTGAAATTAAACTTTTATCACCGCATTTGCAATGTTTTAAACTCAAATATAATTTACTAGGTTTTATTGTTCTATTTATTTGTATCATTTCTTCATATGATTCTAACCGCATTTAATAAATAGGATAAATTTGGAACTCTAAATCGGTATATGGGCCATGTGTTTCTGACGTGAAACACAGAGGTCATATAGGTTTGATTTCCGAGCAGAATTATATATCCGAGCTTGTCATTTAAAGCTCATTTTACCCAAAACATGTCATATAACCCCTAAATGACCTTACCTCAATAATGTCATGCACGTGATGTGATTATCTCGCGTTTTATGTTAAATTTATGTTAATACATATAGTTAATAACATTACGGCGGTTATAATGTCTCGATATAAGGTTTTCAAATGAAATATTAATGGTTTTAAACCTGACTGTACCAGTACAGTCGCGATCGTAACTTTGGAATCTAAATATTATCTATTAATACATAAAATAAAATTAAAATGTTTGTTTGTAATGTCAAAATAACAGTTTTTTGCTAAATGTATATGAAAGTATACACGGTACCTACAACAAAAAAAAAAACAATTTTTAAAATTTTGTGTGTCTGTCTCTTTGTTTTGTTCTGGGTAATCTCCGAAAAGGTTGGACCGATTTTGATGGGACTTTCACTGGCATATAGCTCATGTTATAAGGAGTAAATAGGGCTAGGTAGGAGTAAATAGGACGCTCACCTGACTCACCTCGGTGGCGGCGCCACTGGTGATGTCACGCGACATCGTACGATCGCCTCATGTACAACGTCGGGGGTTCTCTCATAAAAGACAGGCAGAGCTCCGTGGTGATTCGTTCTAGTTGTGTAGTCGAGTAGGAACGTTACTTTGCCACCTCATTATGTAAAGTGTTTGCAAAAAACTGTTTGGCTTTTCTGTATACTTTATCTACCAACTCAAGATCGTAATTCCACGGCCTTTACAATACGGCTTTACAACGGCTATAATTTTAAGAGATGGATCAGTTGTCTAAATTCTGTATTGATCTGAATTTAAGACGATATTGTCATGAAATCATAGCATAGCGGCTTTTCCAAGGTACGCTATGCACTCAAATTGAAAAAAATTCGTCAACATTATTTTTAAGCATAAATATAATGTTAGTGAAATGCTAACATACAATACAATATACCATTAACTTTATGAAGGTTGAGATTCAAATTAACTGTTGACGTCCACAGATCTCGGCCGTGAAGTAATCGAGCTGTGCTCAGACCTCTGGGAGGGTGCGGAGGTGGAGGTGGCTCGCGTTTCTGCCCGAAGAAGATATCGGTTAATCCCGTAATTTGTTGTTCTCAGCAATCTACTGAATGTCGTGCTTAAGGTGTATTCATACTTATTGGTCGATCCCGAAATTATTTTTTTTTTTATTATAATGTTCCTTTGATATACCTGTTTCTACTGAGTTACTTAAGCCTCATATCTTGGACGATACTTCTTACTTGTTTATTGTGATACAAATCGTGGGAATTTAAATCGTCAAACCTTAATTTAATATCAGACAGCGTTTTACCGAGGCGATATTTTGCAGTTTCACCGAGTTTGTATAAAAAATCTAGTTACTGGGGCATGGTCTTAGGGGATTGTATTCATAGTTGTCACGTAATTTAAGTTTTTACCAATAAAAATATTGCAGAAGTGTACGCTGAAAGGCACACTCCAAAATATTCATGTAATATAAGACCACTCATCTAAATTCCGGTTTCTCTCGGTTTCTGAAAACTCCTGGGCAGAGCTCATTACACGGTCACAATATATGATTTACTTTTAGGCACCTTTGGTTTATAACTGTTCATCTTAGTAGCTGTAATGATTCGAGGAAGCCAAAGGCTATGATGGCGCGTGGTAGCGTGTACGACTTCGCGTCGATTGACGTGAGTTCGAATCCCTACAATGAGCCTGAGCTTTCAGTGAAGGAAATCATCGTGAGAAAACCATATCATGGTGGTAGGGCATTTTCTAATGCCCACTTGGCTAGCTACCTCCCTCAAGTTGAAAATTTGCCGCCAAGCACCAATAGGTGTGTTCCGGCAGCTACACTTGAAAGCCAGTCTACCACTACGTTTAGCGTGTTATCATCTTGGGCCGCATCGTCACTTAACACCAGGTGAGATTGTGGCTACTACGCCAAACCTACAAAGATAAAAAAAAACGAGACAAATCAAAGAGTTTGTTATCATTCAGATCGTATAGATGTATAGATCAAAAGTGCACATCTTCCCATTGAAAATGCACGAGGTAATGTACTGTAGTATGTTGTAGCTGTAGTATTTTTAATATATTAATTATATCTATAATGTGTCAACTGGCAACTAACACTCTTGCGAAACTGATTCACTAACAAACTGCTATGAGGCAGTAATAAAAAATACAATATTTTGTTTATGTGTCCATATACTAGCTACGCCCCTGGCTATATTCGCGTGGACCCACAGAATTATTGTTTTTTTTTTTAATAAATAAAGTATAATTTGACATAGATATGTTAATTATGAATGCTGTCGGCCGAGCACAAGCGTGAATCGCGAATAGTCGGCCAGTTATTTTAAAGACAAAATAATTACTGTGGGTGATTCTTAGAAAATAGGTATATACTATTGCTGAATTTTTATAGGACATTTTAAGATCTACAATAATGTTATACAACAATTTCATATGTCTCGTTTAGTTTACTCAGCGTAAGCCATTAAAACGGCCAAAAAGCGTTTTTTTTTTCTGGATCGCTTCACCATTACCGTCAGTGCTTATTTCGTATATTACTTTATTAAAAAAAAAACATATCCTGTGACCTAGCCAGAATAACATAGCTATTAATTATTTTGAAAGAATGTAAATCGGATAAACTGTTCTCGCGTGAAAGAAGATAAACTATTAATTAATGTAACTTTAGAGCTCAATTTTCCCGTCTGTCGAGAGATTATTTGGCTGAGAACATAACAAACTATGTCTAGAATCAAACAGTTTCCTTGCCAAAAGGCAGTACTTTTGAAGACATCTGTTTAAAATCAATGATAGATACTCGGCGACAGATTTTCAACTTAGGGCGGTAATTATACAAGCGAGCTTTAGAAAATACTGTACTGTCTTGAAATACAAAGAATATGCTGGATCAAATACATCTTAAAAAATATACAATGTTTTTTCGGTCTGCCGAAATATTTCGGGCTAAAATTAATGTGAATACATCTTAACTCGAGATATAGTACCCAACAATCACTCTTGGTTGTGGTAGAACCGAGTGATACAGTTCTAGTGGCAAATATTTGTATTTTGCTATATCCGAATTGTTTCAAATACCTTCTGTTCTAACCCTTGTATGTGTTTTATGAATGAATTTAATTAAAATCGTAACTTCATACTGAGAAAATGGTTACCGAGTATAAATTATATTATTAGATACACTTGTATATTTTTTATAAAATTTGCGAATATCGGTTGACTAATTAAAGAGATTGTCAATTGAGATTATATTAATATCAGATTATGCAAGTTTTGACTCCTGCCAGATAGAATTACGAAAATTGAATAAAGGATAATATTGCCAATTTTTGTACGTAACTATATATCATTATGAAGCTATCTATAGAAAAGATGTATTGTAGGGTTCTGTAGTTGCCCGTTACAATATGCAGACTTAGAGGCGGCTTTAAGTAATTTTCAATAGAATTTGTACGAAATTATTCTTCAAGTATATTTTATAAGTTGATTGATTATTACTCGTTAACTTGTAAAGCCTACATACCTCTGACAGTTTTCTTTTTAACTTCATTATATTATTTACTACTAGCATTATTTTTTTCACATATCCAAAGAACTTGACTGTAAAAAAATTTACACTTTAAAACTTAATACTATTTCTCAAACGGATCTCAGAATCGAAAAATGGTTTTCTCACACCCGCAATATTTTTGAACGACCTAACCAAACACACCCCATACGATGGGATAGACGAGTAAAAATTATTCATTCCCACTTTAAGTGTAGGCAGAGACTAGTCTCTGGTGTAGGGAAGGTGTATACATATTTTTTTTCAAGATTTTATTTTACCACTTTGTCGTCGTGATTAATATGTATACCAAATTACAGCTTTCCAGTGCTAACAATCTCTTAGCTAAGCCGCGGATAGACAGACGAACATAGCGAAACTATAAGGGTTCCTTGTTCGATCTAGAATACCTCGTCATTCTCTATCAATTGCTTCAATATTATTTCATATATAATGACGTGATAATGAAAGTTACAATTTATGGTTTCAGAATTCATTAGATAAGAGGGTAGATAGGAAAGAAGAACATAAAACATTATTGATTATAGCCAATTATCACCATTACTTGTTAATTTGTCGTAGAGAGCGAACGTGCTTCATAATTTCTTATATTTGTTTGGTGAATACTTTTTTGGCGTCTTTAGTAGAGAGTACATTTTTCTGCGCATCAAGTGACTGATTTGCTCCATGATGTTAATGTAAATTCATTTTATTGACTTTTTTAATATTTGTATAAATAATTTACCGTTGTTTAAATATTTTTATTTGAATAACATTATATTTATTTATACACTGTTAAATTATTTTTACACAATATAATGAATAAAAGTCAGTAAAATAAATTTACATTGACACTTATGGCGAGCTTCAGCGTGTTGTTGTCACGCGGAATAACATTTTGGTAGTTTTTTTTTTTATTTAAATGAAATAAACTAAAAGCTTGTAAACGTATAGTCGTGAAGATAGCACAAAATAATTATAACTGGCGGTCCATTGTAGTTTGGGGTAGTTAAATCCCGCATCCCCTAGAGTCTCGAGCTATGAATATTGTAGCGAGTTCAGCCCCTGTACAGCCACAACGTTTTAGGTTTAATTATATGCAATAACTTTTGTATTCATTAAAACTATTAAGATTTTCAAATTGAAAACGATATTATACGAATTTTATAGACTTATTATAATTTGTTACGTAGGATACACACATTATTATCGAGCGCTGATTGCGCTAGTGGTAGCGTTTTCGGATATCGACTGATCGATGTGGATTCAAATTGTACAATAAGACTTCCTTCCAGTAGAAAAACTTTCGTTCCATCTATTCATTCAAATAACATGCTATAAAGGGCAGAGTTTATCTACATAAAAATATCTTGATGATGAAGTAACTTTCTTTCGTAAGTATTATATGTAATATAATATGCCATGCCTAATGATAATATTCATAAATCACTTTTCAATTTTCTATAAAACTTTGTCACAAAATATCATATTGTGAATGGTGAAATGGTTAATCAAAAATACTTTATTCGATTAAGACCTTGAGGCCTATGAAACATTACAACACTTCCACCGTTTCGGACAAACATTCCAGTCAACGAGAAGAGTCAGCAAGAAACTCGTTCTCTTATCAACATTTCTGTTTAAAACAAAAAATACTATGTTAGTAATGTATACAGTTAATAATTTTATAAGTGCAAGTACTGCAACCTATAGCCATTTATAAACAGCCTCAAATAAGACTGCTGTCCTGAGGTCAGTTATATCAAGAATGCTGCTTCGGAGGACTGAGTTGGAACGCTTACATGCCAGTACGTTTGTAAAATAATTAAGAACACACGTAAAATAGCAAGTATTAACTAATAAGGTAAAAGATAAAAAGAGACAGACATACACATGTCTCGTGCCAACTGTCATCGGTGACGTCACAACAGGTGGTAGAAGACCGTTATAAAGGCGAAGCATAAATTGATATCTCGAGTTTTTATCTGCAAGTTTATATCACAGGTGGTAAGCGCGTGCATATAAGCGTGACAGTTTTAGAATAATAATATTTTTTTAGATTAAGCACCTGACTCGAATTCGTTCATAGGCAGATGATAAAAATTCCATTACATTGTGGCGACAAAAAGGGGTATTTTTATAATGGTTATTATTGTATATTGTTGCGATTTAGACGATTTTTTATTTGCATCATAGATAACTTACTTCCTATATGGTGGGATCTGTGCTAGGCTTGGTTGAACCTCTATTAATACATCTATTTTTATCGTTTGTTCTGGTTTAAAAAGTGTGTTTGGTTCCAACACAGTTCTCACTCAACCTAACAGTGACGAACCTAGTATTGAACTCCAGTATTGTTTGGGGTTAGATGTACATAGGCTACAATGATCACTTAAAATCGGGTCGATCGCATTCGCTTTTCGCATTGTCTTTATCACTTTTCCTTCAAGAAAATAATCTATATAACATGACAAAAATAAAAATAAGAAATCGTTAACTTTGAAAAAATAAAACGCTCTAATACAAAATGACAAATGACGTCACAATGTGGACGAGGCGACCCGTGGGATATTTTGTTGAATGGTTTAGTACTTTCACTATAAAATCGTGTGAATTCCCAAGATAATCAGCCACAGAGTACTTTTGTATATCAATGAACATAATTATTTAGTTTTTGATTGCAGCAACACTCTACAAATGCCAGTGTGAAAGCCAATTTGATTTTGTGTGGTTGAGGTACGTGGTCCGGTCCACACAGTTCGATTTTGTGCGTCAATCTTTTTTCTGAAACAACTGTATGAAGACAGCAATTAAAATCCGCTTTAAATACCGTGTACAAAATGCGATAGTTTAAAAGTTTTTCTTTTTCGTTTATATATTTTCAAAAAGACCAGGAGATAAATTTTTTTAGGGGATCTCGTTAAATTTGATGTCATTTTTAGTAAATTATCCCTTAAAAAGAGGAAAACAGACTTGAAATCATAGTGTATACTAGCTGTGCCCGCGGTTCCGCTCGCGTCAACTACTAAAACAGATTTGTATTTTTTTCTGCGTATCCCTAATATTTTTCTAAATTAAAAGTAGCCTAAGTTATTCTTTATAACATCAGCTATCTACCAGTGAAAGTTCGGTCAAAATCAGTCCAACCGGAACAAACAGACAGACACAAAAAAAGTTGGGTTTTTTGTTCGAGGTACCATTATACTTTCATATGCATTTAGTAAAAACCTGTTATTTTGACAAACAGACACTTCAATTTTATTATATGTATAGATAAAAACATGATATTCCACATTTTTTTTAATGAGGCTTAATTTGATCCTTTATTAATAATATTAGTAATAATAAACCAGTAGAATGTTTATTCCACTACAGAACTTTGATTTGTGACGTCATTATATAGTCAACAACCATGCTCTTCAAATAAAGTTCTGTATATAGCGACGCCTAGCCTAGGAGATAGCTGAAATACCTAAGACAGATTTTAAATTTTTTTTTTTTTTTTTTTTTTTTTGAACTGACTATACTGTTAGCCTTAGGGGCCCTGGAGCCTTTACGGCTTTTACAGCTTTACCGGGCTTGGGGGCGAGCGCTTAGGGCACTCAGCCACGAAAGCTAAGCAACAACATCCGAGGGTGCCAAAGTGGCCGAACCTCGGCTCGGACTGTTGCGCGTATGCAATTAAGTCGCGATCTGACTAATTCCCTATCCGTAATTCGATCTAAACTAACTATACATATATACATGTTTCTGCCCCCTGGGAGGAGGGAAGGAACATGTGTATGTGTATTTAGTGGTCTGAAAATTTTTGTCTAATCTAACTAGGCAAAAAAAGAAAAAAAAATGTCCCTTACAGAACCTATGTACCTATGTGTGTTGTGCATGTGTGTTGTGCATGTGTGTATAATGCAGTGTCATGTATGGCTGTGAAAGCTAGTGATTGTAGAGTCACTTGTATCGCGCGAGCGGCTGCTTGGCTCAAGGGCTCCATGCCGATGGATCGGACCTAGGCTTGAGTTGCCGCAGAGGAGGGCGGTCGTGGCGGGTGTGCGGGAGCGAAGTTAACCGTACGTCCCCTGCGGAGGGAACGGTGGTTTCGCGGGCGTGGGCGCGAGCACGCATATGTTGCGGGAGCGGACGTGTAGAAATTGTTAGCGTTCTCGATGTCGTCATCGGGATCGACAAAGAGATTTCGCGGACGGCGTTTATAACGTTTGGCAACGGGGATCGAGTTGTCTGGGACGTAGTTCACGGTGGATTTTACGAGCGGGTTAGGATGATTCGAAGCGCTATCGAAGTATCTCCTGGTGAGAAATTTCACATAAGCTTCTATCGAGGGAAGCCTCATGTCCCTGTGCAGGTCCATGTTCCTAACGAAGGCTGGAGGGTCAAGCAGGCGACGGAGAAACCGATTTTGGACTCTTTGCATGCGGGCAAAGTTATGTTTGGACATATGTGCGAACGCGGCGCAGCTATATGTCAAGATCGGACGTCCGTCCGTCCGTGCGTCCGCACATCTTGTACAGTGTGAGCTTATGTCTTAAGGACATTTTGCTTACCGAACTGAGCAAGGGTCGCAAGCGGGAAAGGATCCAGATGGCCCTATTCCTGACTATAGTAACGTGTGCGTTGAAGTTAAGCTTCGAGTCGAGGGTGACACCCAGATATTTAGTCTTGGTGGCCCAAGGGATATTCGTACCGAATAATGAGAGGGGTCCTACCGTGCGTGGTAGTTTGCATGTATGCGGTTCGAACATTATCGCGGCACTCTTTACCGGATTAATAGCTATTCGCCACGTTCGAAACCACTCCCCGAGAGTGGTTACGGCACGTTGGACTGCGCAGGCGAGATTTTTTCTGTGTCTGTTTGACGCATATATGACTGTGTCGTCAGCGTAGAGCCCTACCTCGACCCCGGGGGGCTTCGGGAGGTCGCTGACGTACAGATTGAAAAGGCAAGGCGCCAGAATAGAACCTTGCGGGACGCCTGAGCGTATAGGGTGGGCGGTAGATAGTACTCCTTCCACTCGGTAGTGGAAGGTGCGGTCGCGTAGAAAATCGTGAACTAGATGAACTAACCTATCCGGGACTTCTAATTGATGTAGCTTGTGGACTAGTCCGGCATGCCAGACCTTATCGAAGGCCTTAGCTACGTCGAAAAAGACCGCAAGCGTACGGGCGGGGGCGATACTATTTTTGGCAAAGTTGCTCGTGATGTGCTCCGTGAGGCGGTGCACTTGATGTGTACACGAGTGTCGGGCGCGAAAACCGAACTGTTCGGGAGGGTATAGATTTTTAATATCTATAACGGTTTTGAGACGGTTCAGAAGGAGCCGCTCGTAAAGTTTCCCTAGTGTGTTTAAAAGGCTGATCGGGCGATAGCTATCGGTTTTAAATATTTTATTACTAGTGGTAAACAGAGGTTTTTTAAATATATGAATTTATAAATAACCGCTGCTCGTAAGCTACTATACATTTGAATTTTAACTACCATCACTAGATCAAGACTTTCTATTTGATTGACGAAAGCGTTACTTTGCGGATATCCATCCAGTAGTTACGTCTTTCAGCAATAAAAAACGTTTATGTAAATTTGTTAAACAAATAATAATAACAATGAAAAATAGTACATAAAATAATAATTAAAAAATGATTTTGCAGATGAGTCGTTAAATGACCACAATTGATTACATGTGTTTCGTCCCTCAACGATGTTCATCTTCAGATCGATGTTGACTGATGATGAGGAGCCAACATCCATTTGAGTACATTTTTTATTAACAAATATTTTTTCATGCAGAAAGGCGAAACTACTCTTAATCTTTTTCAGGCGAAAGTAGCAAAAAAAATTCAGATAAATTATTCAAGACTTTCAACATAAATATACTTGACATATCAATCTGTATGATGTTTTAATATATAATGACCTCATATAAGAACCATTATGGCGGCTACCGTTTCGTAAATTTGTAGAACAGATAAAAAATATTGAATATTTAAATTAAATATAAAAAGTAGTTTGTAATTTAATTAATTTAAATTAACATATTTCGGAAACTTAGATTTCATGGCACACATTGCAAAATACCTTAAAATACCTACATGCGAGTGATGCCGCTGATAAAAGTTAGCATTCTATATAGTCAACGCGTAGGCTCTGACCTTTGCTAAATGAATGTTTTTCGTCAGTAAAGTCTGTACAATATAAAGACATGTCCACGGAACAAATTATGGCTACAGAACGCAGACGCGCGGGCGTGGGAGTGGGCCTTGTAATAATTATTACAAGAAAGGGTAAGTACTAGTAGAAAATGGTTTTTTATGTTTAACAATTTTGGCTAACTATAAAATAATTTTTAAAGCGATAATGGCTTAGTGGTAGTGTGCTTGGATCCCGCATCAATCAATGTAGATTCGAATTATAGAAAGAGCCTGAGATTTCGGTGAAGGAAAACATTGTGATTAAACTATAGCATGGTGGTAAGGTATTTTCCAATTGTTATATGGCTGCCACTATTAAGTAAAAATTTTTTTCACTTTTTTGGCACTTGAGAGCCAGTTAGCGTGCCATCATCTTGGGTCACATCGTCACTTAAAATCAGGTGAGATTGATGCCTAAACCTATAAGTTATAAAAAGAATTAGCATGGCAAATTGATGGATATGTTCCTAGTGATAAACAGTACGATCCAAATTAGTTGCGACCATCGAGAGATCAATAATTCATTGGCAGTTGCCGCTGTCCTCCTAGCTTGCGTAAATATAATCTAAATAGGCAACAGCAGATTCCGAAACGCGATGCGCATATGCGAATCATATGACTGTCGTCTGCTATCGTTTTTTTTGAGTACGTTACTCAACAAGTTGCAGATGATGTTGACTTGGGTGTCTCACTTCTCATGATGTTATTCGACGCTCCAATCACCAGGTTCATCTACGCGTGAGTTAAGTGGGTTACGACTTACGATTAAGTACTGAGAAATTTCTATGAAGATTTCTCTCTACTTGGGGCAGTCCGACTGGTGGAATATCTCCACACTACAAAAGATCGCAGTCAAATAACCAGGTGTTGTGTTCATGCGGTGAGTAGGGTTTCCAGAGCTCCTTAGGGCAGGAGATTCAAGGTCGAGAGCGCGTTAGTTATGGTATTAAAAGCGTGTCTATAGGTTACGGTAGCCGCTTACCATCAGGCGGGCCTTATGCTTGCTTGCACATATGTAGTGAGTTCACCATCACCAACGAAGGTCCCCGATTGGCGGCATTATAGGCATCTCACATTGTCCTGCTGAATTGCTACATGCTTCGGAAGTGTATGCCTCCCGTACCAAAATAAGCTTAGCTTGTATTTCTAGCCAATAAATTTGTTAGATTGGGTTATACCACCATCGAGTGAGTCGATTGAGCAGGTGCAGTTGGCAATTGAGGTAAATTGGCTGATATTTCACCCCCATATATTACGATACTATTCAATTTTTCCTTGAATATTATGATAAAACAGTCAGCGTAATAAAACGAGTATTTTCCGTTACATTTTTCCTTTTCCCCTATCATTAATCTTCTATTCCACTTGTATCCATTCAATTAACATCAAACAATATCGTACCGCTTTCTTTATTGTAAATTTATGTAGATACACGGAGTATCAATCCAGTGAATTTATATATGTGTATTACTCTTTGAAAAAAGTTACGAAAATTTATGTATCTTCGGTCGTGTCGTGATCAGTTCTTTTGCTATGGCTCGAAACAATAAAATATAATGATAATATTTTATAACTTATTGTTCTAGTCAAATCCATAAAGTTTGACCCAACTGACCCATTTACGGTTCAAATTGATACCTCTATTCGAATAATTATGGGACCTACACAAAAAACCGCGAGAATTGCTTTAAATCGGCAATAATACAGAAATTCAGTCGAAAAAAACTAAGAATCAGCTAACTTTAAGCAAGGGGGCGACGGTACTCCAAAAACGCTCATCTTCACCGAATTCTGGTGACCTGAAGGTTACGCACACACTCGCAAAACTACCCCAGATGTATATACACTTACAGGGAAGCGTTGTAACTCGGCCTGGGAAAGCCAGTATGCGTGTTGGATTCGCCGCGGACGCCCGTAGCGCGCGCCTCCCTTACAAATAAACGATCGAAACGAAAACTGAATGTTTTGGATTTAAGCCCGAGTGTTAGTATCCTATTGTAAAATTTATAATTTTAGTGTTCTATTCAAAATGTGTTTGTTGTGTCATGTGGTGTGATTTATTCTGGAATATCAGTCTGTCGGTCTGTAAGCTATTTTCGGTTGATATATTTTTTTTTATGATTCCAGAAAATTCTTATTTTATCTGTAATTTTAGCTAGGCCGAATGGACGGATGATCTCGGCCTTGATTAGTCTTTTTTTATTCGTCGACGTATTATTATAATCTGTTGACGTCAGTCTGCTTTCTTGGTCATTACTATCGGTGACGGGTTTGTTATTTTAAGTTTAGAATGAAATGTTGATTTATTAAAAAAAAATTGTTTCGGCGGATTTTCCGGAATATTTATTTTGGCATTACGTAAGTCTGTATTAATTATAATATATTTCAGTATTTTTAAAGAATGACGTCACTTTGTCAGTAATTTTTTTTTCTTATAGTTATGTTAAATAAAAATAATTGTATTTTGCGTATCCACGACACCGCCTAATGTTATGTAGTAAGGCGTTGCGTTGCGTTCGTACAAATATAAATTTTATGAGCTTACTGTGAATATTTTCAGTACTTTACGATAATCATTTTTTTTAAACTTAATATGTTATATATTAATATGTTACAATAATTCTTTCTTTTACTAATTTCTGCGTGATAAAACTGTATAAATTAATTACCGTTGTTTGCGCTGGGTGTTGATTTTAGTTACTGATTTTTTCATACTTTGATCATTTAACAGTCTAGAAAACTTTAGTTAGTAATGATATTACACGAACACTTTATGTAACAGAAAAAGTTTTTGCAAAATATATTTTTACGTAGGTACGTTATTAAAATGTAAGAGAAAGACAGATAGAGGAACTGTTTGAAGTAATTATTTAGAATATAATTAAATTACACGATAATTAAAAATATACAATGATCGTGGGAAAACCGTTTCGGGTTTGCTAAATTAGGATAATAATCCATAATTATTTCTAAGTTTTAAACATTTATCTAAGCTCTGGAAAAGACAGTATCTACTTCACCTGATGGCAAGTCGAGTGTATTTAGAACAGCGGTTATTGTCAAGAGATGGAGGTCTACGGACAACCGCCGTTGCAACACCACTCTATAGAGTAGGCTTATAAGCCTAACACGGCTTATCACAAGTGCGTCCTTAAAAGCAAAGCGCCCTACCGAGTCACTGAAAGTATTTTGGACTAGCGTCAGTGTCTCAAAATGTTACATAAAGCCTCTCATCTGCTAACTATTTTTTGATAAACCTACTTCGAAAAATGTATAATAACAAAAAAATAAATGAAACCATTTAGCGTTTTTAATATGCGTCACATTTTGTTTTAGGTATATTACGTACTACAACAATGTTACCGACTATTTTTTTTTAATTCTCTTTACGAAAGACATAGTCAAAGGACAAAAAATATAAATTGTAAAATATATTCGAATAACAATTCTATATATCTGAAATTTTTCCTATCAAATGTACGAATAACATTTTGTTCTCCATATACCTACCTCATTACTCCAAACAATGTTATTAACAAAGACACTGAAGTATACCGAGTCTGTTAATAATATTACCGTACAATTTCGCATTACTCGAATCTAGAATATTCCATTCGAAAATTACTATTAAGCAAGCAATTCTTATATATATTTATGTAATTGTTTTCTCGGAAACGGCTCAAACTTATTTACTTTTCAAGAGTAACTAGATGTGTTATTTGTGAGATATATATATAGCTCCCTCGCACAGGTAAATACTATTTATTACTAGTTACGTTTCCCACCCATGTTAAATTTATTCGAGTCTTCACGGCGATGCCGCCGACGTTCCCATGTAGTCTATTGTTATTTCCACTTAACGTACTCGGCTACAACTTGTCAAATTGCCTGACGTTCATAGTGACTACTCCACTCCTTAAGGTCTTTACGTGAAATTATAAACCTATAACCTTCCTCAATAAAAGAGGGTATAAAATACTAAAATAGTTATCAAATCTGTTTGGTAGTTCCAGAGATTAGCGCTTACAAACAATCTCTTGAGCTTTATTTATAGTATTAGTAGATATGGTTAACATATAATTTCCAAAACGAGATATATACAAAAAAGCTTTCTTTCATTTCATTTCAACGAGAATTACATTATTCTAATATGCAGGGTGGCATATAGAAACCTTTATTTTTTAGTTTATTTTATTTAATTAAAACAAATTCTCGGCTTGTCACTGTAAGTGACCATGACGTGGCCTACGATTTTGTTTTATATAATACTAGCTGTATCCGCGACACCGCTCGCGTGGTCTACAGAATGCCGTCGGTCGAGCGAAGGCGTGAAACGTGCTGCTTGCTCCCACTCAAAAGACGGAAGACAAAAATACTTATTGTGGGTCATCCTTAGAAGATAGATATATGCTATCCCTGACTTTTTTATAGGTCTTTTTAAGATCTACAATTATGTTGTACATTATTTTAATACATCTTCTATGGTTTGTACAGAGTAAGCCCCAAGAGTCTTTTCTCCTACTTGATTCACCATTATCGTTACTGCTTATTTCTTATGTTACTTTATCTAATAAAATATATCCTATAACATGTCTAGATAACATATCTATTAATTAAAGGAAAAACCATGTAAATCGGATAAGTGTTTTTTTCGTGAAAACAACATAAACGGACAGACAGACAGAGAGACGTTGAGTTTTATAATATGTATAGAAGATGTCATGTATACTAATGATGGTTCAGTAGTAGCGTGAATGGACACCAGCAATTGGAATAAATTCGATTCCCTGCAGTGAGATACCCTGAGGTGAAAAAGTAAAAGATAGAAATGAAGCCATAGCCTGGTGGTAATAATATCTTTGGTCTTTGTGAAATAAATCTGATAGGTCTCGTGGCGTTCAATCGTAGGTTCGACTCTCGAACAACACTCATTTTTGTGTAATGAGCATGAATGTCAATTATGTATCTGGGTGTGAAATATCTATTATTTATTAAAATCAGCTGTGTGGTGGACGCAGTACAAGCCATGCTTAGTTTGGAATAAATTAGTCATGTGTGAGTTTGTCTCCACTTTAAAAAAATGTCAAAATATTTTACAATCTCTTGCCTAACTTTATGTGTTTTGGATAGTGAGCAGAGTTGAGTGATAGCGGTGAATAGAACAAAACACAAAAAACAAATCCAAACGGTGACGGGTTATTCTTAGAGAACGTATGCTAAATCGAAACAGTTGGCGAACTCATGGATCTGTTGACACATCGCTCTGTTCCGCAAACAGTTCAACACAGAAACAAAAGCGGTTTCAGCGGTTTCTTTTTAAAACTATATACAGATAGGAAACGATAATTGTTAAATACCAAAATACGAAAAAGTCAACGTTATTCGACAATGTAAACTTCTACAAGCGATGATGAGGCCTAAAATGAATGATTTAAGCGATGATAGCTCAGTAGTAGCGTATATGGACATCGAGTTCGAATCCCTGTAATAAGCCTGGGCTTTCGTTGATGGAAAATATCGTAATGAAACCATAACATGGTGGTAGGGATTTTAAAGCCCACCTGGCTAGCTATCACCCTCAAGTTGAAAATCTGTCGCCAAACACCAATAGGTGTGTTCCGGCAGCTGCATCATTAATTCTAGTGTCCTAAGATTGATAAACATAACCAATTACATTGGAAATGTACTCTGTTCGACATAAATGAGTTCAAAGAGTATAACTATACTTATATTTAATTTTAAACCTTGACTTTTGTTTTTTCTCTATCGTTTCTAGCTGCACTTTGAAAGTCTGTCAGCTTTCTACTTAGCGTGTAATTTTTTTTATCGTATTAGATTTGGCGCAATGGCCACAATCTCATCTGATGTTAAGTGACGATGTGGCCCAAGATGGTAATACGCTTAACCTAGTGGAAAACTGGCTCTCACTGGGACACACCTATTGATGCTATGGTTTCCTCATGATGTTTTCCTTCACCGAAAGCTCAGGCTCATTGCAGGGTTTCGAACTCACGTCAACGGACGCGAAGTCGTACATGCTACCACTGAGCCATTATTGCTTCATATAGCTTTATTAGTGAATATACATCGCAGTGTTGTAATGTTAGTCTGATTTTATAATATATCAGACTAACTGTGTCCAACGGTTTTACTCGTGTTAAATTTATTCGGTCAACTCTCCAATGCAATGCCGTCAATGCACCCGTGTAGCCTATTGTTGTTCTCATTTACCGTATTTGCCCACAGCTTGCCGGACCTATTAAGATTCTTGGTTATTGTTGCGCCTTAGAGTCGTAACGTAAACTTATATAGCTTTTAGCATTCTTCAATAAATAGGTCGAAAAAAAATTTTTTTTTATCTGACTTGTAGTTCCAGAGATGTTCACGTTCAGACAAACAAACAACGTCTTGAGCTCTATAATATTATTATACTTTATAATAAAGATGTGATAAATAATTGATCATTGACGTAGAAGTTTTTCATAATTGATCAAGTTGATAATCTCAATTGGCTGTTCATTTTAATTCCATGCTCCTTTTCACAATAGAACTACACGCCCCGGGCTTCAGAGTCACAGTTTTATGGTAACCTCCTTCTTGGTACGAAGTAAAACCCTAACGTGAAGAGACTTTTGAGCAGGGCGACATCATTGTAGGTCCTGCGGTGGTCACCGATGATTACATGTTACATATACCGATGAGTACATTGCAGTCACTATGCGGTGATACTATAAAATGAAGGTGATATAAAAATAATATTGCTCATGATTAGTTTAAACAATTGAATATGGCAAAAGCGAGAACACAACGATATCTAATCAATATGTATATTGCAGCAGCATTAAAAGCAATTAATACCTACATGCCTTTTGATTAATATGCTGTCATATAAAAATAAATGATGCTTTCAATTCATCGTCTGTAAAATCACAATTTAGCGAGTTATTGAACATCGTTCTAGGCGATACGAACAGTTTTGTGGTTAAAGCTGAAATAAATTGCAAACATTTAGTAGGCGAGTGGCGTCAATGTATGAATAACATTACCATATAATTTACGCTCAAGTTGTCTTTATGTTCCGATGTCACGAAAATAGTTGCACGACGCTTCGAGTTCGGGACCATTCAAAGAGCTTAAAAAGCCAGAGTGAGTGTTAATAAGATATTCATAGAAAAATGTCTCCTGAAAATAGAATGTTTCTATTAAATAAAATTCATATTATATTTCAGGTTAACGAATATAGTGATACACTGTTTCTGTTAAAAACATATATTTTAAAAAAGAAGTAATTAACTATAGCTCAGTGGTAGCGTGTACGGACATTAAGTCTCGATCGACGTGACGATCGATACACGCGGTCTGTGAGAACAGAAAAGAGACGACAGGAACTTTTAACTAAACTTAATCTATCCTTGCATCGCATATCAATATGGGAAGCAAGTAACTTCGTTGAGTTCAACGCCAAGAAAACTCAGATGTGCGCGCGTTTCCTGCAAAGAAATCCCCTTTTTCCCCACTCTTAAGAACGTCTCGCTCGCAATGCGTGAAAGCCTGAATATGCATCTTTTATTTTTATTCATAGTTATGTTATTTGGCCTGGTTATAGGATATTTTTTGTGAGCTAAAGTTACATACGATAGTAATATAACGTGCTGCCCACGCTCAAAAAACAAAGACAAATATGCTTATTGTGGGTGATCCTTAGGCTGTAGGCCTTTTTAAGATCTACTATTATGTAGAACATTAATTTGATATATCAACGTAAGCCATATAATAGCCCCAAATGCGTCTTTTTTCCGAATTGATTCACCATTGCTTATTTTATATGTTACTTTATCTTACAAAACATATTCTATAGCCTGGCCAAATAACATAGTTATGAATTAAAATCAAAAAAACATGTAAATCGGATAAGTGGTTTTCGCGTGCAAAACAAAATAAACGGTTAGACAGACAGAGAGAGAGGTTGAGTTTAGCAGAGATTTTCATCATTTCTACAAAGAATATTTCATATCAATTAATAAAGCATTACGATTTTAATTATCAATTTCATCGTAAAAAAATATTTTAATGAGAACAAAGGAGAAACAGAAAAAGAGATCAGAAGACATCCTTTTATCATTTCAGCGAGGCGGCCGATACAAAAAATTATGTAAAAATTATACGAGAAGCCGGAAGGGAAGTTCGAGAAACTTCTGGACTCGGGGAAAGATGTGACAGAAGGAATTAATGATAAATGTTCCGTCCCATCGGGCTTGAATAATTATGTTATTTACCAAGTTTAACGTTTTAAATAGCTGCCCGTTTTTGTTAATATCAGCTTTTCGTGTAAGGCCATTTTAGGATGTAGGAATTATGAGGCTTTTTAGGGTTCGTAGTCAACAAGGAACTCTTATGTCTTCGCTATGCCCGTCTGTCTATCCGCGGCTTAGCTCAGAGATTATTAGTACTAGAAAGCTGTAATTAAGTATGGGTATAACAATTAATCACGCCGACAATGTGGTAATATAGAATCATGAAAATAATTTTTTTTGGATTATCTCACCTACACGAAAAATGGGCATGTTTTTGCTCGTCTATCCCATCTTGTGGGGTTTCGTTGGATAGGTCGTTCAAAAATATTACGGACGTGTGGAAACCATTTTTCGATTAAGGGATACATTTGCGAAATATTAAGCTTTAAATGGTTAAAACAGCTAAATGGTTATTTTTTAATATGTGAAAAAGTTCATGTTAGTAGCATTTACATATAATGAAGTTGAAGGGAAAACTATCAGAGGCTTTACATCACAATTAACTTATAAAATGTACTTGGTGAAGAAATTTCGTACAAATTCTATTGAAAATTACTTAAAGCCTCCTCTCTAAGTCTCAATATTGTGACGGGCAACTACGGAACCCTACACTGTCCGTGGCCGGACACGCACTTGGCATTTTTTTTGGAGACATAAATCTTACAGTGATATGGAGCTTTTGGTAGAAGAAAGATTTTGTTAACGCTAAATATAGAGGAGTGGTAGGTCGATTTTTAATCTTTAAAAGTTTAGCGTGTGTTCCATGGGCGTAGCCAGAGCTAAGGGGACAGCTGTACGGTCGGTACGGACGGTAACGAGCTAAGCCTAGAGAGACTGATTAAATCTGTCAGTTAACTGTGGAATGGCAGTTGCATCAGAGAGCTCTTCATCATTCAGGGTTAATACCTTTACATTTGTCTGCTTTGATAAAGATTCAAGACAACAAGTGCCTGTTGGTTTTTTAATTATTAAGGCCTCTTGATACACGTCCTTTAAGTCTAAAATCGTATTATTTTCTAATCTTCAAGCATGATTTTAACAATATGATGGTTACATTATAACGCAAAATGCAACCATTATTACAAAATATAGATCCAATTAACACAAGGAATTAAAATGAGATCACGCCAAAAACTGTGTTAAAATTTGCAAACATCCAATGTTGCCAGTTATACTCTTTGGAATGTATCAAGATTTTTTCCGAATTCACTTACATATGATTTCATTTTAACTAGTAAGGATATTTATTAATATATTTTTTTAATATTATAATTTAGATAATAAAATAATAACGGAATCGTAAATTTTACGGATTTTAAAATCGCCAATACGTCGCGGGTTGCTTTACTTCGTTTAGGGAAGGGCCTTTGCCCAACAGATGGGCATTCAAATAATTAATATTACAATTTCTATTCATATCACAAGCGATGCTCGGAATTTCAGCTGGTGTATGTGTATATAACGAAAATATTACCCAATGGTCGTGGTAAAATCGCACATGTGTTTGTAAATCAAATGTTTGTGTTATAATAAACGATTTAATTCTGTAACTGGGTCAGTGCGTTGAAAGTTTACAGCCAGTCGGTCATCGCTGACAATATTACAAGAAGAAAATCATGTCTCAACTAAAATCTTGATCTATTCAATGACATATTTACAAAAGATCACGATTAAATTTGTAAAGATCGTGGCAACGGTTCGTATATTCTTATTTGAAACCGATATATTTTTAATTTTCGAAAATAAACCTTATCTTAATGTATTATGTATGTTATGTGTATTATGTACTTAATAATAATAAAAAATGCTGTATTTAATTGAAGCACTCATGTCAAAACACTTCCATCGGTTCGGGAAATATCCCAGTTAATAGAAGAGTCTGCAAGAAATCCGGTCATTTATCTAAATTTTTCTTTTATTTTTTAAACTGTATAAGTATACTGTTTAAATTAATTGTATTTTTTTGTGAATATACAGAAAAGGAGTCATTTCCAAGCGTCACTATCATTGACGGAATGATAGACACGATAAAATTTGCTTGACGTCATTCTTGAATTTATTGTCCGGCAAATCGGTATGTGTTTAGACGTTTGTTCCAAAAACTAACACAACTTGGTTTGTGAAAAATAAAAATTATCGATTTTTTTATGTATTTTAAAGCTTTGTCATAAATTATAGTTATAGTCAATTGGAAAACTCTTAAATTTTTATTATTAATTATAAACAATTGAACATTGATAAAATTTTAAAAATAGGTTTGTGACGTCATAATGTTTAAGGGATTTCACAATTGTAGTGTCAACGGCTTCTATACGTGAATTGACTAAAATATCTAAAATGTAGTGCAAAAATTAGCATAAGATGGGCCGACGACCTGGTAGAGGTTGCGGGAACCCGTTGGATGCAAGCTGCACACGAGCGGTTGTTATGGCGATCTTTGAGGGAGGCCTATGTCCAGCAGTGGACGTCTTTTGGCTGAATAGATGGATGGATAAAAGGAAGACTTCACCAAAGGCGTCATCATCAAAATTGGTCTCATAAAAGGAGGCATCATACTGAATCTTCTTTATTATCCTTCGCTTAACTATGAGGAATATCCGTAGATGATGTGAACGGTCCGACGATCATATACATAAAACATGTATTATGTATAGTTAGTTTACATCGAATTACGGATACGGAATTAGTCAGATCGCGACTTCATTGCATACGCGGCAACAGTCCAAGCCGAGGTTCGGCTACTTTAGCACTCTTGGAACTTGTAGGCTTGCTTTCGCGGCTGAGTACCTTAAGCATTCGCCCCCAAGCCCGGTGAAGCGGTAAAATCTTAAGGCTCCAGGGCCCCTAAGGCTAACGTATAGTCAGATGGAAAAAAAAGAGACGCAAAGGACGGTAATGAGTTTGGATTATACTGTGCTTATCAAGCACAGTTCCGTAACTTTGCCGTAATACTATATAAAAAAAAAAGTAACGCACACAACCGTTGTCCGTCTTGTATGGTATCTTCGTCTTTCATCTCAGTGATAGATTTAATATCACTACGATAGAGTGATTTATAAAATAACTTTAATAAGCGAAGAGAACAGAAATAAGTTCATTAGAAAGAATGTATTTTAGGCACGATGCCAATTGCGACAGGTGTTTCTGTGATAAAGGTAATGAATGCCCTAAGGTTAATGACACGTTACCATTATTACGTCGTAATTCACTACTTTGTTTACTATAACATGCCTCTTATCTTACACTAGCTGTGCCCCACGGTTTCACCCATTTTAGATTCATTCGAGTAACCACCGCGCCACCTTCTACGCACCAGTGTGTCGTTGTTTTTATTTCACGTACTTGACTATAGCTTACCAAATTGCTTGACTTTCATAGTTACTGCTTCACTCCTTAAGATCGTAGTGTGAAGTCATATATAACCCTTTCTCAATAAATGAGAAAAAAATGCGAAATAGATTTTTCTATTATGACTGGTGCTTTCAAAGATTAGCACGTTCAAAGAAACGAACAAACAATCTCTTGAGTTTTATAATATATTTCATCAAAGAAAGAATAATGCTCATGGATATATGCAATTATTTTGCATATAAGCCAATCTTTGTTTATAATATTCTAGAATTACTGTATTAACATCCGCAAATGTTATTTTTTAAAACAGAAACCGGGTTCAAAATATATTTTATAAAATCCATCAAAACCTATAAACTAAGGATGTGCCGATGCGCAGTTTCACCAATACGATTATCGACTTAAAGAGATAAAAAGAAAATTAATATTAAGTTTATTTGTGTAGGTTTAATAATTTGAAATGGTGTTTTATGGGTAAATGTGATTACCTAGTTCAAAGGATCTTAAATAACGTATTTAATAATTAGTTTATTACATATATTATATTATATTAACATACACACAAATACGACACAAAACATTATTATAGACCTTAGAAGTTACAAAAATAATGTTTATTGAATAATAGAAATGTCACATCGAATAAAACAACAAAGTTAAGTAGGTCAGTACATTACTATTACCGTTTTGACGTCGATATTAGATTCACTGAAACATCTATTCAGAGATGTTATGAAGAAAAACAGTGAACATGTTCTGTTTCAATTGAATTTGCAATACAATGTTGCCGTTATCTTAAATTTGTAAGAATCTAATTAAAAACATAGGAAACATCAATGTTGACATCGATTTTAAGATTGGAAGAACATCAATTCATCAATGTTTTCCGTTTTTTAACCACCTCGATCCGTATTTTCGAGCAATGTCGGGCTACAACATTTTGTCTTTGTGTAGAGACATATAATGAATAGATCAATAATTGGCAGGAACAAAGGAACAAAAATTAGGTCCTAGTACTCCTATTTCACATAAGTAGCACTTCAAATGGTCACAAAAATCTATACTATATATATGTGGGAATCTATGCCTCTATGTCACACGTCATGTCTTACTGGCGACTAGGGAACACATGATTGTTACTGAAATCAAAACGAAAATATATCAATTGCTTACTTACAAACATCATTGAGATCAATTTAGTTATCTCTTTTAATAATTTATACCATTAAATTCAACCATACATTTATTGTATAACAATCCGATGTTCCCTTGGTCGTTTTCCAGACATATAAAAAAAATCGATGAACCAAAATATCGACATTTTTACGATTTTTGCACCCCTAGTTATTATCTAGTTAGCTATCTGTGGGGTGTCGTAAAATAACCATAGATAATAAATATATACTTATCTGAGAAAGGAACGGACCCAGCACAAATTATTTATTAATATAGGTCCCTAAAAATGAAATTAGCGTTTTGTTGAATTAGACACCTTGATCTCAAATATCTGGCGTTTGGTTAGGAATTCCAAATTCAAATTTATTTCAAATTTAGGGTTGTGTATTTGTGTTTTGAATTTAGTGATTCATTTATTTTCGCACTATTTGATTTTCTTTGACATCGTTCTTTTTACGAAATGGAAAACTTAATATATCGCTTTAATTTGGAATATTAGTTTCACCGTGGCATCAGCACTGCAGAAACAGCTCGAAGGTTTAATGATATGTATGGGGAAGCTACTGTAAAAGAAAGCACGGCACGTTTTTGGTTTTAACGTTTTCGTTCTGGAAATTTTGACCTACGAAACATACTTGACTGATGTACACCAACAAAAACGCATTGAGTGCTGCGTTATATTACTCGACTTTTACAAAAACGAGGGAATTTTGAATCGTATTGTTACTTGTGACGAAAAATGAACCCCTTGCAACAATCGGAAACGCTCATCACAGTGATTCAACCAAGTAGAATTGGCCAAATCCTATCCTAAGCGAAAGTTAACTCAGAAAAAGGTACTGGTGAGTGTTGGGTGGACCGTTGCTGGTGTCATACACTACAGTTTCCTAAGATCTGGTCAGACGATAACGGTAGATCTGTATTGTCAACAATTGCAAACCATGATGGAAAAGTTAGCCGTTAAACAACCAATACTGGTCAATCTCTCTAGTCCACTGCTGCTTCAGGACAACGCTACCCCATACTTCTGGACAGATGGTTGCTAAATTAGAGGACCTGCCGTTGGAATGTCTCCGACACCCACCATACTCCCCGGACCATGCTCCAACAGATTACCACTTTTTTCGAGACATGGATATTTTTTTGCAAGGAAAAAAATTGAATTCAGAAGAGGCTATCGAAACCGCCTTCAAAGAATTTATTGATTCCCGCTCTCACAATTTTTTCAGCAATGGAATCAGTGAACTACCTAAAAAATACCTATAAAATGGCGAAAGTGCATAGATAATAATGGTACATACTTCGATTGAATAAAAGTATAATTTCATAATAAGTTTTTTTTTTCATGTAAATCGCTAGTTTTATATGTAAGGACCTATTTTTTTTAATCATATTAGTTTTTCATGACTAAAAATTGAGTTGACTAAGTATTATTATTATTATGATATTTATGAAAAAGTAATTTGATCTTGATCAAATGTACAAAGTAAAGTATTAATTATGCAATGGTACGTCTAACAATTACATTACTATTTGATTTAAAAAATATTTCCACATAGAAAACTATTCTTCCGAAGACAAATAAAAAATATGAAAACACTACTTAATAGAGGCATGATAAAAATTTGGTACTATGAATGGGCATTCTCCTTTAAAATGAAAACGAAGAACTGTTTCATTTTTACATTAATCGCTTAGAATAATAAATGATCTAATTTCAATTTTAAAATTAAATTCGGTAAATATGTCAAAAATTAGTAAATACTCTTTAACTAGCTGTGCCCGCGGCACCGTTCACGTGGACTACAGAATGCTATCGGTCGAGCGCACGTGCAAATCGTTCTGCCCTCGCTCGAATAAGTAAACAAAATGCTTATTGTGTGTGATCCTTAGCAAATATAATATTCTGTATTTTTTGTAGGTCTTTTTATGATCTATAATTATCTAGAACATTCATTTGATATACCTACCTTATATGCGCGTAAGCCATTTAAGCACTCCAAATGCGTCTTTTTTCCGAATTGATTCACCATTATCGTCATTGTTATTTCTTATGTTACTCTATCTATAAAATATATCGTATAACCTGGCCAGATAACATAGCTATGAATGAAAATAAAATAAAAAACATATAAATCGGATAAGTGGTTTTGGCGTGAAAAGAATAAACGGACGTTGAGTTTTATTATAAGAAGATTAACTTCGTCCACCATTTTTATGCCAACGACTAATCGCCTTGGTTTCTTTACACTCTTCCCCAAATCAGGCGGTTTCCCTCTAAATTCAAAAGAGGTTGTTTGGTGTCTTAAGGATAAATTTTGGACAACAAAATGTACAGAATGATTTACGAGATGAACAATATGAAATAAGGCTTTTTAGTAGAGAAGAATTGATGGTTATCACTATTTTTGAAATTTTCTTGCGTTAAACTCGGCAATGTTTTATATGGAAAAGAGACGAAAACATTATTTCTATTGTGAGCGCAGAGTTTAAGAGGTAATAATAAAACTCGATTTTTACGGCTATTTTGGGTTACGTTCAGTGGTAAGACAAGACAACCATCTGGCAACAGTGCTCCCTCGTCGCTTCTATATAATTGGTTGATTTATACACTTTCCTTTGCCAAAATATTGAACATATTAATTATGGCTAACTGATAGTTAAGTAATATCCTTCATCGAGCCGATATTTTGTCTCTTACTAAATTTAAATTTGTTAGTTTATGCCGAGACTGGAACTAGTGTAAATTGCCTCGATTTACAGCTGTTCTTATTCGTTCGTCGATCATGATTGTATTTGAACTATAATGACATATTTTTACTGTTTTTATTATTCTGAGAAAGCACGACGATTATTTTTTTAGACTCAAACTGGCTAGAATATTAATTAATTTATTATTAATATTAACTACCAGCAAATGAGATGCAAAATTATTCCCTGTAGTCCACTCCTAGGTTAGATATATATTATTAATGTTGGAAATGAAGACTACGAATATATATTTCACGAAACTGTACGTGAGCCGTCATAAAATTTATCCAGAAATGTTTCATAGGCAAAAGTGAGGTTATGCAGTCAGATGTCGGCCGCTATGTGGGTCAAGAACTACTCCGGGTGAGCATTCACTAATATTGATGTACGGTTTCACTACCAGCGATTTATGAGAGTTTATATATATCCGCTTCAGCTTAGCGTGTTTTGTCGTCTTTTTTTATACTACAAGCGGCTACTGTAGTCTATGGACCTTCTCTTTAAAACAACCATTCTCCAAGGAGCTTTAGAAATCCTACTCACCGCAGGAACACAACACTAGGTTATTTGGCTGCGAACTTCTGTAGGGTATCCCACCAGTCGGACTGCCCCAAGTAGAGAGAAATATAACGTATCTTTCTCAATAAATCATTACATGGTATAAAACAAAGTCGCTGTCGCTCTGTCCGTATATATGTATGCTTAAATCTTTAAAACTACGCAACGGATTTTGAAGTGGTTTTTTAAAATAGATAGAGTGATTCAAGAGGAAGGTTTATGTGTATAATACATGCATAATATTGTAGAGAAACACTGATAAATTTAGAGGTTTCTAAATTTATTTCTAAATTTCTAAATTCTAATGTGATGTCGTAAATAAACACATTTTTTTGCGCTTACATTGCGAACGCTGGCTGAACCCCACGAGATAAATCAAAATAATGTACTACAGTATTGTACACCTTAAAAAGGTCAACAAAAAAGTCCGCGATGGTATATGTCTATCTCTTAAGGATAACCCACAATAACCATTTTTTATCCTTTACATTTTACGGGAAAAAATGCTTATTTACGAAGTGATTTTAAGCAATACAGCATTAATCCTTATCCAATTAAGTACCTTAAATACATTGTCCATTTAATATGGCCCTATACAGTATGTAATTTAAATGAATATTTCCGAAGATATTACAGATTTAAAATGCAGAGACATAGCGGTGCGGCGGTACCGGCCTTATATACCATGGTCAATTATATGTCGCTCTTTCAAGAGTAACCTCTAAACAAAACATGTTTGTATTGTCTAATGACAAAAATGCTGTAAACGTTGTTTAAGGACATTCTGTAGTAGGTAGGTATGTTTAGTATCAGCATTGCACCCGTGCGAAGCCGGGGCGGGTCGCTAGTAGTCTATAAAATGTGAAAATATTTTTTCAAATCTGGTTTGTAGTTCCAGTTCCAATTAGCGCGTTTAATCAATGAAATAAACAAAAAACAACCTCTTGAGCTTTATACTTCAATTAATATTAATACATATATTATATAAAAGAATAACTAATATAACTGACATATCAACGCACTGGCCATATTACTCGTGTACTCGGCTAGAACCGTGAAAATGTTGTATGTGGATTTCTTTTACACTAAAGATGAGCAGGAAGGAAGGATTTTTTAAACAACCCCTAATGGAGTAAAAGATGGGGTGAAAGTTTGTATAATAACGTATCGACATCTATTAGTCAAAGGCAATACCAATGAATGCTTTGACTAAAGTCGATCGAACGTCTAAGGTTTGGTTCGCTAGTATTAAAAAAAAATGTCATTAAAACATATAATTGGACATAACTCAACTATGGCGCGACAACGATGACTAGCACAAGCGATATCATTATATGAGCATAGACGTATAACGTTTAATGACGTTATAACCAAAGATACATAAATCAGAGCAACATGTCGATAACTTGATTTGTAGACTGGAATATCAAATGTAAATCACTTGTCATAATTACTTGGTTAATGAGCCGTGACGTATGATTACATGGCTAAAGCGGACTAACACGGAGGTTGGAAGCCTGATTGCCGTCAGGTTAGAATAAACATGTCTACATTCATTCATATATAAAGTGCGTCATTATGCAGTTGGCTCGTCTGGTTGATTATAACCAGCACCCTTTTAGCCACATATGCGCAATTAAAGCCAGTTTGAACCTTCATCATAATAACCCAGTGTTTTCAACTCAAATGTCAAGTCAACCTTTCTTTACGGGTGCGAAATATGGCTCGTAACAATTTTACCAACTAACAAGGGATTGTAAACAAATATCTGCGATGCATTCTGGGAATATTATGGTTGCCTACGATCTCTAACGCAAGACTATATAGATTAACTGAAAAAGCTCATAAAAAAATATTTTAAGAAAACAGGGATTGATTTGACATCTCCTGCAAAGACCCGATAACCATTTGATCAAATAATGTCTCATATGGTAGTCTCCTAGCAAAAGAAAACCGGTTCACGAACTACCTGGAGGAGCTCTGTTGGAAAGCAGGCTACTTTAAAAGGTCTTGGCAGGAATAAGTTGGACGATGCCACGTAAAATTGAATTAAATGAAGATTTCTTCTGCGAGGTCTATGTTCTTCATGAAGGACTTAAAAATTACTTTTTCAATATGTATATAAAGAAGATGATGTGTATAAAGTACTGTTGCCCAATCACAGAAGATCAAAAGTTTCTGAATGTAAAGCTTGTGTTACTTGGATAATTGTGAACAAGCACATATTCAACAAATATTTTAATTTATCTTAGTGGTGAAAATGTGTAAGCCTCACATAAAAAGCCGTGTAACGTATTTGAGCTTTGTAAGTAGTGAGCGTTAACAAGAAAGCTTAGTAATCTTGATTTTGTTTATCTTACATTAACTTTAGCTAACTTGAGTTATACATTGCCATTATAACTACATA